>CAWUFW010004168.1:0-1200000 GCA_963921515.1 Calotriton arnoldi
TCTCTGGTGCTTTGAAGTCCTGCACTGGGGGCACATTTGGTGTCCCTGTGCATACCCCAGTTCAAACCGGCTCAGGGGCTTCCAGCCCCTGCTCTGGCGCAAAACTGGACAAAGGGAAAGGGGTGTAACCACCCCTCTGCCCTGAGCCTCCCATAGGTGGGGCCACAGAGTATGTCCAACCCCCTACCTTAGTATAAGTAGGGGAACCCAGTCCTTAGGACTTTAGATTTACCTGGACGAAACTCTGACACAGAATCCTGGACCTTCGACGCTCTACTTCAAGATTAGAGGACTGAAGAATCTCCCTTGGGGTCAAGGAGTGACTCCTGCTTGGCAGGCACCAAAGAAGCAATTGTCCGGTCTGCATCGCTGAAGCTCCCGTCGGACGCCGAAGTCTTTGCATCACCAGAGGTGGATTTCCAGACTTCCCCGAGGCTGCCCTGAGTCCCCAGCAAAGCTGAGGCCCGTAGCTGTCGTGGGTAATGTGGAACGGTGACCCCTGGACACCAAACGCATTTGCAAGTGCATCCTCTTCTGGGTCTCCCACGAAGTCGTGCTTTGGGCTCCGAGTAGCCCCAGCCTCCAGCACCAACTGCACCGAAGATCACTGGCCTCCACTCCACGAGTATCCTGTGAGCCAGCTCCACGTGCACCGTCTTGAGGCTCCTTCGCGGTTGCTAGTCCGTTGGCTAGTAGGCCCTCCCGAAGGCCAATCTTTTCTGCTTGGGCTCCTGGTTGCTCCAGGTGTGCCCTGACTTATCCTTGCTGGGTGAGTCCCCCAGACCTTGCTGGTCTGCAACATCGTCCTTCTTCTATTTCCACAAGACTTGCCGTTGCCAAGGCTTGTTGAGTCCAATCCGGTCGCCGACACCCCTGCAATCGACAAACGTTATGGAACAGCTCGCATCCAGCTCCTGGTTGTCGTCGACGCCTCCTGGACCTCGTGGCTGAAGAGTCAAGACAACCATCAACCTACCTGAAGCACTCGACATCGGTGGGCATCTGCTCATCGCCTTCCTGGTCACTGGCTAGTGACCCAGACTCTGTCCCCTCTGCTTTCAGGTTCTTCAGATCTTCGATCCACCTTTGGATCCACCCGAACACTTTCGACTTGGCCGCCAGCAGCACTTTGCAGCAGATCGCCATTGAAAGCGACGACGAAACCCGACCCCGAAAGACACCTATGCACCCGGCTCCCTGGGTGAGGTAACTCGAGTACTCCGGTGCTCCTCGTGGGTATTGACACTAGAACAGCCTAGTTCTCAAAGGGTTTGCTCCAAGTCCTCCTCTAAGTGTCCCTTTCTTTTAAATTCTAATCGCGACTTTCCCCATAGAAGTTAACGGTGGTTCGCGGTTGTGTTCATACACTGCACGCGTCCCCCATGGGTCCCCTGTGTCACTGCCTTGGGTGGTTCCTTGTGGTCCAAGCACTTCTACAGGCTCTAGGCCTTGTGTTCTAGCTCAGTCGTGGTTCTTATACCACTTTATTGGTATATGGTTTGGTACGCCCCTGGGGCTCAAACGTGTATTTGTGCTATTACTGTAGATAACTAACTCGTAACGTATGTATTTCGAACTCTAGCCTCATAAAGAGACTAGAGGGGTGTGTTTAGTAATAAATACATATATTTTGAATATATACCTGGTGTGGTCCTCTTTCATTTGGTCACTCAAGAGATTATAGACTGGTAAAACAAGCTGCTTTACATTCCTTCAAGACTTAGCCTGAAGGCTGCTCTCCATAGCTACCACTAGGATAGCTTTCAATAAAGGTTGTCTTTAACCTATCTCCAATAAGGGGTTGTTTGGACTGGTGCAAGGTGCCCACTATAATTAGTGGACAGCATATGCCAGGCCAACTTCTCACATTGGTGTGCAGCGTGTGGGATTCCAGCTTGCTATTGTTTTACCAGATAATCTCAATTGAATTGATCAACTGAAAACCACTAAGGGTACCTAAGGTACATATAAATCAAGCTTAGTAATACAGTAAGTTCTACTGAACTTAGAGTTGTGTGTTAAGGGACAGCACACCCTTTCTACAACTCGAGAGTTTAGTAGGCCACACTAGAGTAGGTAGTGCATACACCACACCTCACTAGTAATGTCTTCAAAGCCAGGACCCAGTGAGTCCTTGCCAGAAGCCAGTGGGCTTCTTCCCTCCAAGTATGATAAACTCCCATTCTTGGAATTGAGAGCATTATGCACTACTAGGAAGTTGAAGACAGGCAAAAGTGCTAGCACCCAACACCTCAGGGAGGTGTTACTAGCTGATGATCTCAGCAGGCCCCTAGGGTCTGAAGGGGTAGGCAAAGAGGGTGGGGCAGAAGATGAGGAATGGGCCAAGGGTGAAGAAACCCAGCCCCCCTCTGAAACTGGCCAGGAAGGTGAAAATGACCTTGCCCTGGAGAATCCAATTCCTCCTGTGGAGGAGGAGGAGGAGGAGAGGATCAGACTGACCTCCCTTTGTCCCCCAGGAAGAGTTCTGAGTGTGCCCAGAAGGTCTAGGTCTCCTTCTCAGGAGTCTAACCACTCTGACACCTCAATAGGGACCTCTGTCTCCTCTCATAGGAGGGAATCCTCTCATGAGAGGAGAAAGAGACTGATTCAATATGAGCAAGCTCAGCTTGAACTCAGGAAACAGCAATTGGCTATAGACAGGGAGTCCCTAGATCTCTATAGAGAGAGACAAAGTTGGGACTAGAGTCCCATGGTGGCAGCAGTTTCCCCAAAGATAGGGAAAGGTCTTATGACCATAGAAACCTGAGCAAGATTGTCCCTCCCTACCAGAGTGGGGATGATATCCACAAATGGATAACTGCTCTAGAGAGGGCCTGTAAAGTACAGAGGGTCCCTCAGGAGCAGTGGGCAGCAATCTTGTGGCTCTCCTTTGCAGACAAAGGTAGAGACAAGCTCCTCACTGTTAGAGAGGAGGATGCTGATAATTACAAAGTCTTGAAGAGTGCTCTAATTGATGGGTTTGGCCTAACCACTGAACAATACAGGTTAAAGTTCAGGGATACCCAAAAAGCACAGACTCAAGACTGGGTGGACTTTGTTGATTGTTCTGCCAAGGCTCTGGAAGGTTGGTTATTGGGCAGTAAGGTATGTGACTTCACAGGATTGTATAATCTGATAATGAGGGAGCAGATTCTTAATAACTGTCAAAATCAGCTGTTGCATCAGCACCTGGTAGACTCTGATCTGACCTCTCCCCAAGAATTGGGAAAGAAGGCAGACAAATGGGTCAGAACCAGGGTGAAGCAGAAGGTACAGAACCAAGGTGGTGACCCTAAGAAGCAAGATTCGAAAACCTCTGATAAGGGTGGGGAGAAGGGTAAAGATCAAAAGTCTTCACAAGGCCCCCAAAATCTTCTTCAGGTGGGGATTCACAGTCTACCAAAGGGAAAGGCCAAAGAAAACCATGGTGCAAGGTCTGTAAGCAAAAGACCCACTGGACCAGTGATTGCACCAAGTCCAAAGACTCGACTCCAGCCCCCACCAATGCCCCTAAGGCACCTGCTCCCCTAGTGCAGTTACAGTTGGTGGTGGGACTACACAAGCCAAGGGTTTAGTAGGGTTGACCCTGGGTAAAGAGATGAGCTCTGACCTAGTCAGAGAACTCACTCAGGCTGTCCTAGTCTGTGATGGAGGCATGGATATGACCTCCTCTGTGAGTCCCAGTAATCTGGGCAAGTACAGACAACAGCCTTTAATCAATGGAAGAGAGGCTTTGGCATTTAGGGACACAGGGGCAAGTGTCACCATGGTGACACAAGACCTTGTGAATCCTGGGCAGATTATACTTGGTGAAATGTACCAAGTGACCAATGCTAGCAACGTCAGAACAGACCATACTCTGGCAGTTGTTAACTTCTCCTGGGGAGGGGTAACTGGCCTTAAGAAGGTTGTGGTAAGTGCAGACCTACCCGTTGAATGCTTGCTTGGCAATGACTTAGAAACTTCAGCTTGGGCAGAAGTGGAGCTCAGGACCCATGCAGAAATGCTGGGGATCCCTGCAGATGTGTTTGCTGTGACCAGGTCACAAGCCAAAATGTCTAGCACTGAACAGGCCTTGGATTCTGGAATAATGGACCAAGTGCCTTCCAAGAAGAGGAGTAGTAGGGTAAAGGCAGTGCCTTCCCCTTGGCTCAGAAGGAAGATCAGTCCCTTGAGGGGGATGATCTCAGTCCTGAGGAAGGAACTGTCCCAGAGGAGCTTGAACCTGAACAGGTTGAGTTCTTGGGGACAGGGGGACCTTCCAGGGCAGATCTGAGCCAGGAGCAGCAGAGCTGCCCCTCTCTTGAACCCCTCAGACAGCAAGCTGCTGCTGAGGCTGCTGGGAAAGCTAGTGGTCCTCATACTGTGTATTGGGATGATGGACTCTTGTACTCAGAGTGTAGAGACCCCAAGCCTGGTGCTACCAGGAGGTTGGTTATACCTTTGAAGTTCAGGGGCTTCCTATTGACCCTAGCCCATGATATTCCCTTAGCAGGTCACCTGGGCCAGAACAAGACTTGGGACAGAATTGTCCCTCACTTTCACTGGCCCCACATGTCTGAAGACACCAAGGAGTTTTGTCGCTCCTGTGTAACCTGCCAGGCCAGTGGCAAGGCAGGTGGCACTACAAAGGCCCCCTGATACCACTACCTGTGGTGGGGGTTCCCTTTGAAAGGGTGGGGATTGACATTGTTGGTCCCATGGATCCCCAAACAGCATCTGGGCACAGGTTTATCCTGGTGGTAGTGGATCATGCCACCAGGTACCCAGAGGCTATTCCCCTTAGGACCACTACAGCACCTGTGGTGGCAAGGGCCCTCCTGGGAATTTTCTCAAGAGTGGGCTTCCTAAGGAGGTTGTATCAGACAGGGGTGCAAACTTTATGTCTGGATACTTAAAAGCAATGTGGAAGGAGTGTGGAGTGACTTACAAGTTCACCACACCCTATCACCCACAATGCAATGGTTTAGTTGAGAGATTCACCAAAACCTTGAAGGGCATGATTAAAGGGCTCCCAGAAAAGCTTAGGCGAAGATGGGACATACTCTTGCCCTGCCTTTTATTTGCATACAGGGAGGTGCCTCAAAAGGGGTTGGCTACAGCCCTTTGAACTTTTGTTTGGTCACCCTGTCAGGGGTCCACTGTGCTTGGTGAAGGAAGGATGGGAGTTACCTCTCAAGCCCCCAAAGCAAGACATAGTGGACTACGTACTTGGTCTCCGCTCCCGGATGGCTGAGTATATGAAAAGGCAACTAAAAACCTTGAGGCTAGCCAGGAACTTCAAAAGGCCTGGCATGACCAAAAGGTTGTACTGACTGTTTATCAGCCAGGACAGAAGGTGTGGGTGTTGGAGCCAGTGGCCCCAGCAGCTCTCCAAGACAAATGGAGTGGACCCCACACCATTGTTGAGCAGAAGGGTGAGGTTACCTACTTAGTAGACCTAGGAACACCCAGGAGTCCCCACAGGGTTCTCCATGTCAACAGGTTAAAACCATATGTGGACAGGGCAGACATGGGCTTGCTCATGGCTACTGATGAGGGACAGGAGGAAGAGAGTGACCCACTCCCTGACCTGCTCTCACAGAACCCTGGTGATGGGTCAGTGGATGGTGCAGCCTTGGCAGGCAGCCTCACTACCCAGCAGCAGACTGATTGCAGACAGGTGCTCAATCAGTTCAGACACATATTCTCACTGACACCCAGTCAGACTACCTGGTGCACTCATGAAGTGGACACTGGGGACAGTCTGCCTATTAAAAATAAGATTTATAGGCAACCTGACCATGTCAGGGACTGTATCAGGACAGAAGTCCAGAAGATGTTGGATTTGGGAGTTATTGAACCCTCAGATAGCCCTTGGGCTAGTCCAGTGGTCCTTGTGCCAAAACCTCACACCAATGGTGGGAAAAGAGAGATGAGGTTTTGTGTGGACTACAGGTGTCTCAATGCAGTCACTAGGACTGATGCCCATCCAATACCAAGGGCAGATGAGCTAATAGACACTTTGGCCTCAGCCAAGTATCTAAGCACATTTGACCTGACAGCTGGCTACTGGCAGATCAGACTAGCTGATGATGCAAAGCCAAAGACAGCATTCTCAACCCCTAGTGGGCATTATCAATTTGTGGTGATGCCCTTTGGTCTGAAGAATGCACCTGCCACTTTTCAGAGGTTGGTGAATACAGTCCTTACAGGTCTGGAAGCCTATAGTGCAGCATATCTAGATGATATTGCTGTCTTTAGCTCCACCTGGGAGGATCACCTGGTCCACCTCAGAAATGTTTTACAGGCCCTGCAGAAAGCAGGCCTGACTATCAAGGCCACCAAGTGCCAGATAGGGCAGAGTCAGGTTGTGTACCTGGGCCACCTTGTGGGTGGAGGCCAGGTTCAACCACTGCAGAGCAAGATCCAGACCATCATGGACTGGACTGCTCCAACTACCCAGACTCAGGTGAGAGCCTTCTTAGGCCTGACTGGGTACTATAGGAGATTTGTCAAGGGGTATGGATCAATAGTGACACCCCTGAATGACTTAACTTCCAAGAAAATGCCCAAAAAGGTTCAGTGGACAGTTAGCTGTCAAAAGGCATTTGATGACCTGAAGCAGGCCATGTGCACTGCTCCCATTCTACAGAGTCCTGATTACTCCAAGAAGTTCATTGTTCAAACTGATGCATCTGAATTGGGGATAGGGGCTGTACTGTCACAATTGAATGATGAAGATCAGGATCAGCCAGTAGCTTTCATTAGCAGAAGGCTGACCCCTAGAGAGAAACGTTGGTCAGCCATTGAGAGGGAGGCCTTTGCTGTGGTCTGGGCTCTGAAGAAGTTGAGGCCATACTTGTTTGGTACTCACTTCCTTGTTCAAACAGACCATAAGCCCCTCTTATGGCTAAAACAAATGAAGGGTGAAAACCCCAAACTGCTTAGGTGGTCCATTTCCCTACAGGGGATGGACTTCACAGTGGAACATAGACCTGGGAGTAACCATGCCAATGCAGATGGACTCTCTAGGTACTTCCACTTAGAACATGAAGACTTAACTGGGCAAGGTTAGTTTAATGTCCCTACGTTTGGGGGGGTTGTGTAGAGAGTAGGATCTGCTTCACATGGGTACCCCCACTTTTTGCTGATGCTTCACTGTTTTTCGACCTTAGTCTGGCTAGGGCCCTGCTAATCAGAACCCCAGCCTAGCTGCTTCCTCTCTAAAATGGTTTCCATGTGCCTTAGGCACATCTCTGATTGGAATCTGGAGTGCCCTTATAAGTCCCTAGTATATGGTATACTATGTACCCAGGGCATAGGTACCTCAGAGGCCTACCAGGGGCTGCAGCATGTATTGTGCCACCCCTGGAAGGCCATCCAAACTGACACCACAGGTCTGCTACTGCAGCCTGGGTAAGGTGGTGCATGCACCCCTTACTGTGATATAGGCTACCTATATCACTATATACATACACACATATAAACCTATAAGTCACTCCTATGGCAGGCCTTATCAATCCTGAAGGCAGAGTGCGTGGTTCCTATGTGAGAGGGTGCCCCTGCATGAGCAGGGCCCCTCTGCAGCGTTCGGAGACCCTTCTCTGATGCTGTTTGTAGTGCAGCCTGACCATATACTCTTAAGCGCATTATAACCTCGCGTTAAATGCTAACTTTGGGATGGCTGCACGGAAACATGTCGTGTTTGGTGTCAAACATCTTGGAATACTACCCCCTGCCAGTTCTGGCGCGGGGGTAGCATTCCACCCTTCTAGAGGGAAAGACATGTACACACCGGTATGCCCGGTACTGACTTTCCAGAGCCCTGGCATCACAAAATGGATGCCGCTGCCACAGACACGAGTCTGGCCTCCTTCTGCTGACCGAAACTCCGGCAGGGGAGGCCTGGACAATAGGTTTCCTGTCCCAGGGAGGTGTGACCACCTCCCCAGACAGGATAGTGTGTATTGGGGCTGGGCGGGAGCACTCTCTGGTGCTTTGAAGTCCTGCACTGGGGGCACATTTGGTGTCCCTGTGCATACCCCAGTTCAAACCGGCTCAGGGGCTTCCAGCCCCTGCTCTGGCGCGAAACTGGACAAAGGGAAAGGGGTGTAACCACCCCTCTGCCCTGACCCTCCCATAGGTGGGGCCACAGAGTATGTCCAACCCCCTACCTTAGTATAAGTAGGGGAACCCAGTCCTTAGGACTTTAGATTTACCTGGACGAAACTCTGACACAGAATCCTGGACCTTTGACGCTCTACTTCAAGATTAGAGGACTGAAGAATCTCCCTTGGGGTCAAGGAGTGACTCCCCTGCTTGGCAGGCACCAAAGAAGCAATTGTCCGGTCTGCATCGCTGAAGCTCCTGTCGGACGCTGAAGTCTTTGCATCACCAGAGGTGGATTTCCAGACTTCCCCGAGGCTGCCCTGAGTCCCCAGCAAAGCTGAGGCCCGTAGCTATCGTGGGTAACGTGGAACCGTGACCCCTGGACACCAAATGCATTTGCAAGTGCATCCTCTTCTGGGTCTCCCACAAAGTCATGCTGTGGGCTCCGAGTAGCCCCAGCCTCCAGCACCAACTGCACCGAAGATCACTGGCCTCCACTCCACGAGTGTCCTGTGAGCCAGCTCCACGTGCACCGTCTTGAGGCTCCTTTGCGGTCACTAGTCCGTTGGCTAGTTGGCCCTCCCGAAGGCCAATCTTTTTCTGCTTGGGCTCCCTGATTGCTCCAGGTGTGCCCTGACTTACCGTCACTGGGTGAGTCCCCCAGACCTTGCTGGTCTGCAACATCGTCCTTCTTCTATTTCCATGAGACTTGCCGTTGCCAAGGCTTGTTGGGTTCAATCTGGTCGCCGACACCCCTGCAATCGACAGACGTCGTGGGACAGCTCGAATCCAGCTCCTGGTTGTCGTCGACGCCTCCTGAACCTCATGGCTGAAGAGTCAAGACGACCGTCAACCTACCTGAAGCGCTCGACATTGGTGGGCATCTGCTCATCGCCTTCCTGGTCACTGGCTAGTGACCCAGACTCTGTCCCCTCTGCTTTCAGGTTCTTCAGATCTTCGATCCACCTTTGGATCCACCCGAACACTTTCGACTTGGCCGCCAGCAGCACTTTGCAGCAGATCGCCATTGAAAGCGACGACGAAACCCGACCCCGAAAGACACCTATGCACCCGGCTCCCTAGGTGAGGTAACTCGAGTACTCCGGTGCTCCCGTGGGTATTGACACTAGAACGGCCTAGTTCTCAAAGGGTTTGCTCCAAGTCCTCCTCTAAGTGTCCCTTTTCTTTTAAATTCTAATCGCGACTTTCCCCATAGAAGTTAACGGTGGTTCGCGGTTGTGTTCATACACTGCACGCGTCCCCCGTGGGTCCCCTGTGTCACTGCCTTGGGTGGTTCCTTGTGGTCCAAGCACTTCTACAGGCTCTAGGCCTTGTGTCTAGCTCAGTCGTGGTTCTTATACCACTTTATTGGTATATGGTTTGGTACGCCCCTGGGGCTCAAACGTGTATTTGTGCTATTACTGTAGATAACTAACTCGTAACGTATGTACTTCGAACTCTAGCCTCATAAAGAGACTAGAGGGGTGTGTTTAGTAATAAATACATATATTTTGAATATATACCTGGTGTGGTCCTCTTTCATTTGGTCACTCAAGAGATTATAGACTGGTAAAACAAGCTGCTTTACATTCCTTCAAGACTTAGCCTGAAGGCTGCTCTCCATAGCTACCACTAGGATAGCTTTCAATAAAGGTTGTCTTTAACCTATCTCCAATAAGGGGTTGTTTGGACTGGTGCAAGGTGCCCACTATAATTAGTGGACAGCATATGCCAGGCCAACTTCTCACACCTTAAACCTATGTTTTTTTCAGTGAATTTCTAAGGTTTTTTAAATGCTAATTTCAAACTATGCCTACATAGGTAGGACATGTACAGAAAGAGGAAGAAAGGCGCAGAAAGAAGCAAGAGAAGTGTAGAAAGAAGCAACAGAGGTGCAGAAAGAAGCAACAGAGGTGCAGAAAGAGTCCTACTTCGACTGTACCTTTCCACAGACTCATCCAAAGTAGCCTAATCACTAATCGTTCTCCCAAGATGTCCTAAACCTCACTTTTCTCTTGAAGGTTTACTATCTGAGGTTTTTTAAATGCTAATTTCTAACTATAACGTCCCTGAAACCTGTGTTGTTTTCACTGAATATATATATATGTATATATATATATATAGATACTAATATTTTTTTATGTATGAATTACTCAGGAACTACTGAACGGATTTACACCATTTAAAAAAAAGGCCGCTTTCTGAACCAAGACCTACCTTTTTGCCAAATTTGGTGTAATTCTGTTCAGTAGTTCGGGCTTTAGCCTTGTCTAAAGTTTCTTATGGAAATTAACATGGAGAAAATGTGTTTTGGGACCCCCTCTTTTTTCTCGGCCCCCGCTTGACGAATCATCCAGAAACTTTCAAGACAGGAGCTGACTGGAGCACCCCATTAGTTTTGAAAATTTCGCGAAGATTCGTCAAACGGCGCCAAAGATATTGGCAAAAGAAAAACCGCTTTTTCAATTGAAACTAGGTCCAAACTATAACTACCTGCTGGCGACCGCCAGTAGCTAATATATATATATAGCAGCCTTTTTTTAAATGGTGTAAATCCGTTCAGTAGTTCCTGAGAAATTCATACATAAAAAAATATTAGTATCTGGTGACCGTGGTGGATCCACGAACCCTCCCGAGCACGAGCTTGGTTCTGATTGGCTGCCAACACTTCAAACCAGGAAGTGTTGGCAGCCATCTTGTGACTCGGTTGAACCGAGTCACAAGAAAAAAGGTGAAAAAACATTAAAAAACAAGAAAAGGGGGCAGGGTAGAAACACCCTGAACCCCTAGGTCTTAGTCAGGGGCTCCCACAGGGACCCCCAGGGCCCAAAAAAGCATTTTTAACAAACAATTTTGGTGGGATTCGCGTAGGGTCCACGAATCCTGCCAAAAATGTAAAAAAAAACAAAGCGCGGGCTCCCGCGCTTCATTTGTTTTAAGCCAATACATATTTATGTAGCTGGGCCCACGGGGCCCCCACAGCCCCGGGTACCACCACCTCCCCAGGGCTTTAATTTATTTTGGTTGGGGGGCCTCGTGGGCCCCCCAAGCCCCAGGGACCACCACCTCCCCGGGGATACTTTTAAAAATTAAGTAACTTCCCCGAGGACCATCACCTCCCCGGGGCACTATGGTAATATGGGGGTCCGTTGCAAACCCCCAACCTCTGGGACCACCACTGCCCCAGGGCTGCACACATGTTGGACGGGGGCCACACGGCCCCCCTCATGGAGCCCTCCATGGCTCTGGGGCCCGCCACCCCCCATGGATGGCTCCAGCAATGTCCTGCGGTGCCCAGGGCCCCGCGGGGTGCCGCCATAGCAAACACTGCTTTGCTTCATGGAAGCAAGAGCAGGAAACCTGCTCTTGCTTCCATGAAGCAAAGCAGATTTGCTTTTGGGCAAAGGGTGCTGCATTTTAGCAGCTCCCTTTGCCCAAAAGCGATGCCGGCTCCCGCAGGAGGCGGGGAGCCAGCAGGAACCGTGGGGGCATTGGGCCTCCCCCCGCAGTCTCAACAAAGAGGCCAAGCCCCGGGGGATTGGGTCCCTGGGGCCAAAAATGGCCCGGGAGGGGGGCCACATGGCCCCCTCCCTTTTTAATTTTATTTAATAAAAAAAATGTAAGGCCGGCCCCGGGGGATGGGGTCCCTGGGGCCATAAGGGGCCACGCGATCCCCATCTCTTTAAAAAAAATAAAAAGGATTTGCCAAGCCCCGGGGGATGGGGTCCACGGGGCTGAGAAATGGCCCAGGAGGGGGCCACGCGGCCCCCCTCCCTCAAAATAAAACATATATATTTTTTTTTAAAAGGAGGCAAAGCCCCGGGGAATGGGGTCCCCGGGGCCAAAATCGGCCTCAGGAGGGGGCCACGTGGCCCCCCTCCAAAATGGTAAAAAAAGGCAGGCCAGGCCCCGGGGGAAGGGGTCCCCGGGGCTGTAATCGGCCTGGGGAGGGAGGCGGCGCACGCCCCTCTCCCTTTTCAATTTTTTTTATTTAAAAAAAAAAATGGCTAAGGCTCCGGGGGATGGGCTCCCCGGAGCCCAAAAGGATTAAGGGAAGGGGGCCGCACAGCCCCCCTTCCTAAAAAAAAAAAAAGAAACCAGAAACTCGCTGGAGGCCCCACCCCCTCCCTGCACCACTATGCAAACGCACCTCCTGGCATGTTCTGGGTTGGGGGATTAAGTCCCCTTAAATTCTAAGGCTCCTTAGGGGCCAACAAGGCCATCAGATACCTCCAGTAAGCCCCACACAGTGGGATTGCTGAGAGGTGGCCCGAGGCCATGCCCCTTTTTACCCCACCCTGTAAACGCACCTCTTGGCGCACTGCTGGTGGGGCGATGAGGTCCTCTTATGTCCTGAGCCCCTCAGGATTAAAGTGGACTTCATCCCACAAGCAGCAGTGCACCAGGAGGCACGTTTACAGAGTGGTGTAAAAAGGGGGTGAGGCCTCTGACCACTCTCAACAATCTAGCTGTGTGGGGCTTACTAGAGATAGCAGGAGAGCTAGCTGGCCCCCAGGGACCCTCAGGAGGTAAGGGGACTTCATCCACCTACCAAGAGCACGCCAGGAGGCACGTTTGCAGAGTGGTGGACAAAGGGGGCGTGGCCTGTGTCCACCTCTCAGTAATCCCACTGTGTGGGGCTTACTGGAGGTAACAGGTAGGCTAGTTGGTCCCTAAGGACCCCCAGCAGCAAAGGGGACTTCAATCCCCATCCAAGAGCACGCCAGGGAGTGCGTTTGCAGAGTGGTAGGAAAGGGGGCGTGGCCTGCTATGAGAACTTAGCAATCCTCCTGTGTGGGACTTACTGGAGGTAACAGGAGGGGTAGTTGGCCCCCAAGGATGTCCATGGGGGCCAACTATCCCTCCTGTTACCTCCAGTAAGTCCAACACAGTGGGATTGCTAAGAGGTCTTTGGAGGCCACGCCCCTCTTTCTCCACCACTCTGCAAATGCACCTCCTGGCACACTACTGGTTGGGGGATGAAGTCCACTTTACTGCTGGGGGACTTTGGGGGCCAAGAAGCCCTCCTGGTACCTCCTGTAAGTGCTATGCAGCGGAATTCCTGAGCGCTGGTCGGAGGCCCAGCCCCCTTTCTCCACCACTCTGTAAACACGACTACTAGTTAAAGAAGCATTTGCAATGTAATAGGTCTCGCATTTGCGAAAGTTAGGGCTATTGGCGTTGTAAATGTAAAAGTTTTTTACTAATGTTTTTTGGAGTGGAGTGGATGTACGTTGTGTGTAGTGAAATTATGTGATATGTTGTGCAGTGAAATTATGTGGATAGAAAGTATGTGGTATTTAGTGTAAAGGAATTATGTAGAGTGGGATTACGTGTTATGGAGAGTAATTATATGGTATGGTAGTCTGTGTTGTGGAGTGGTAACCACAGGTTTAGTCTTCCTTGTTTCCATAGAAGCTAAACTATAAACTCAATGAGACACAAAAAAAGAAGGAACCACTGAGGAGCACTTATGGACCTAGTCACAGGTATGTGCAGGGCCACTGGAATTATGCGACTGTTCGGCCGCATCGATTTTTGCATAATTATACATTTTCCGCATTTGCCACATAATCCATCATCTGCCGCATATTCTGCAGATTTGAACAAAAAAAACCTTGTTTTTAGCTCAAACGGCTCATCGTTACCAAAAATGCAGCGACAAGCTTTACAGCGTGGTCGAAGGCCCTTTGCAAAGCTGGAATGGTCACCTGTTGATTATTGCTAAATGTGGGTGTTAAATTGGTACTAATGGTGCACAAAGCACTCTTGCTTCATTCTGCGCATCTATTGCCTCTTTCTGCACCCTCTTTCTGCACCTCTCTTGCCTCTTTCTGCACCTCTCTTGCCTCTTTCTGCACTTCTCTTGCCTCTTTCTGAACCTGACTTGCTTCTTTCTGCTCCTCCCTTGCTTCTTTCTGCACCCCTTTAGCCTCTTTCTGCACATTCTGTTGCTTCTTTCTGCACTTCTCTTGCTTCTTTCTCCCCCTCTCTTGCTTCTTTCTGCATCTCTCTTCCTACTTTCTGCACCCCTCTTCCCTCTTTCTGCACCCTTCTTCCCTCTTTGTGCACTTCTCTTGCCTGTTCCTGCACCTCTCTTTCCTCTTTCTGCAGTTCTCTTGCCTCTTTCTGCACCTCTATTGCTTCTTTCTGCACTTCTGTTGCCTCTTTCTGCACCCCTCTTGCCTCTTTCTGCACCTCTTTTGGCTCTTTCTGCACCTCTCTTTTTTCTTTCTGCAACTCTCTTGTCTCTTTCGTCACTTCTCTTGCTTCTTTCTACCCCTCTGTTGCTTCTTTCAGCACTTCTTTTGCCTATTTCTACACTTCTCTTGCCTGTTTCTGCACCTGTCTTGCCTCTTTCTGCACCACTGTTGCCTTTTTCTGCACCTCACTTGCTTCTTTCTGCCCCCTGTTGCCTCTTTCTGCACCCTTCTTCCCTCTTTCTGTACCTCTCTTGCCTCTTTCTGCATCCCTGTTCCCTCTTTTTGCACCTCTCCTGCCTGTTTATGCACCTCTGTTGCTTCTGACTGCATTTTTCTTGCCTCTTTCTGCACCTCTGTTGCTTCTTTCTACACTTCTCTTGCCTCTTTCTACACCCCTTTTGTGTCTTTCTGCACCTCTGTTGCTTCTTTCTGCACCCCTCTTGCCTCTTTCTGCACCTCTGTTGGTTCTTTCTGCACAGCTCTTGCTTCTTTCTGCACCTCTCTTGCAAATTTCTGCACCCTTCTTGCCCTTTCAGCACCCCTCTTGCCTCTTTCTGTACCTCTCTTGCTTCTGTCTGCACCCCTGTTCTCTCTTTCTGCACCTCTTTTGCCAGTTTCTGCAACTATCTTGCCTCTTTCTACACTTCTCTTGCCTCTTTCTGCACCTCTGTTGCTTCGTTCTGCACTTATCTTGCCTCTTTCCGCACCCTTCTTGCCTGTTTCTGCACCTCTTTTGCCTCTTTCTCCACTTCTCTTGCCTCTTTCTGCATGTCTGTTGCTTCTTTCTGCACTTCTCTTGCTTCTTTCTGCACCCCTCTTCCCTCTTTCTGCACACCTGTTGCTTCTTTCTGCACTTCTCTTGCTTCTACCTTTTTGTACACAAATTTACAGAGTATGCTGTTTGAAACACAGGTATTCAAGTATTTGTATGTTTATTTTTATGTAACATGTCACTAGGTAAAGGCAGAGACACACGCATACATACCTTCACAAACGTGGTCAGACTTACAACAGTGATATGGTTAGGATTGCTGTTTTACAGTTGGTAGGCCTAACATTCTGAGCAGTCGATGAATAGTAAACCTTCAAGAGAAAAGTGAGGTTTAAGACATCTTGGGAGAACGATTAGTGATTAGGCTACTTTGTATGAGTCTGTGGAAAGGTACAGTCGAAGTAGGACTCTTTCTGCACCTCTGTTGCTTCTTTCTGCACCTCTCTTGCTTCTTTCTACACTTCTCTTGCTTCTTTCTGCGCCTTTCTTCCTCTTTCTGTACATGTCCTACCTATGTAGGCATAGTTTGAAATTAGCATTTAAAAAACCTTAGAAATTCACTGAAAAAACCATAAGTTTCAGGGACGTTTTAGTTAGGAATTAGCATTTTAAAAAACCTTAGATATTCACTGAAAAAACCACAGGTTTCAGGGACGTTATAGTTAGGCTGACATTTCACTCGTACAAAAGCAGAGAAATTCAGCCGTTATAGTTAGCTGAGCTAACTATAACTCACGCTACCGCAAAGCACTGCTGATGACGTCACATATTACATCACTCATTACATGGTCAGTGACATCACTGATGACATCACTGATGACATCTCAAATGACATCACTGATCACATCACTGATGACATCATCCACTTAATTTTTGATGCACCTCCTCACACCCTAATATAACCTTTCATACACCCACTCTAAAATACAGACTACCATTCTTGAAACCATAGACACACCAATACCAGTTAGTATATAAACACTCACTGATTCATAGGTCTACACACTCATCCACTCACTCACCCATACAGTCACTCATTCATGCAGTCACTGATCAATACAGCCACTGATATATGCACTAATATACCCATACAGACACTCACACACCGCCACTCACCCTTAGATTTACTCACACACCTAGTCAGTCACGCAAAGAATCAATCACACTGCCATTTACTTACCTATACAGTTATACACACACCACCTCACTTATTCAAACAGATACTAACACGTACTTACTCTCTTATACAATCACTGACACAAGCACACACTCATCCATACAGCCACTCTCACAATCACTCACTCTCATAAATAGTCACTTATATACTCCAACACTCACATATACTGCCTTTCACATATGTAGTTACTCACACATACACCACTGAGACATCCATTCACTCATCAACACAGCCAAACGCACACTCACTCACCCATACAGCTTCTCACAGACATACTCACTGTTGCAAAGGCATCCTGTGCCCTGGGCACCCCCCAACGTTTTGCTGACTGGTACTGGTGGTAACTGACTCTGACTGACCCTGGGCTTTACCTAACCAGGCCCAGGGCCAGTGCTATGCTGAAAACACTTAGAATACAGTGAAAACACCTACACACACTAGGGTACACTATGGGTTGGGGTACCACTGTGATTGGCATGACCTACCCTATAAGCCCCTAGTATATAATAGGGCAGGGGAATTGAAACTATCTATCAGTCCCTAGTATATAGCAGGGGATGGCAGTTTAGAGGCCAGCAGCTTTCTGCACTTGCATGTGTGCATTGCTGAGGCCTGAGGTCAGTTTTAAAAGCAGCCCTGGGTGCCAGGACTGCTTTTAAAAAGTAAATTCTCCCCTAGTTGTCCCATGGGGTGCGGGCCCTGTAGATATAAGCAAAGTACTTATAAAATATGTTTTTGTAAGTCCTGGTGCTGGAAAAATGGCCCAAGTCATTTTTCCCATTGCAAATCCCCTGTTACATAGGTTAACATGGTAGGAAGTTCTTATCTAATAACTCTTGATAGGAGAGGGCTAGAAGTGCCATTCAAAGACTTCCCCGAATGGTATTAATAAATTCAACAATATGATATTGTTCAATTTCTCCTAAAGTGTACATACAAGAAGTTATAAGACTTTCTTGTTTGTAAGTCCATATTCAGCCTTCCAGTGGTCTGCCCTGATTGGTCAGAGTTAATTGGATTAGCCAGGCTGCCTTGAAGAGGTGATAAAGAGCCCCTGGGGTCAACCAGCTCTGCTGGCAGGGCAGTGTGCTGTTCCATAGGAATGCCAGGCCAGGGGGAGGAGTCGTAAACTATGTTCTTCAAAGAGGAGAGCAGAGAACAGTGTCATTTACAACTCTGAATTTTCCACCTTAGGCAGATGGTAGGATTAAGGAAGGTATGAGCAGATGCAGGGGGGAGAGTCTAAGTAAATTAGCCATCCTTGGGGTGTGTTTAGCCAGCTCTTACCTCCTCGCTGGAAAATCAGCCATCATGGATTTGGAAGATTTGATGCACTCTGGGACAAAATAATGCCACACTCTACAGGATGTGGTCATATCTTTGAGGAGTTACCCTGCTCCCATTGGTCAGGAAGTGACGTCCTGCTTGACCCAGAGAACTTGGAATAAGTATCTGAGAGGGGCAGAGCCCTCCAGATCTGCTGCTTGAAACTGAAGAAAGCAAGACATTGTGCAAAGCTGAGAGGTTTTGCTGTGCAAATTCTAAGGCCTGACCTCCGAAGCCTGCACCATCAGAAACTACAGCCCTGTGGTGGACTACCTTGTTGAAAAAGAAGTAAAGAGTGGACTCCCTGCAAGCTACAGGTTAACAGAGCTCACCTGGACCCTCACCACCAAGGATCATCAACCTGGGGAACTACCAGTGGATTTGTAAGGATGATGTCCAAGTGGATTGTGGGAACTGAAGTCCTCAACTTTCAAGGACCATCCTGGAGCTTCCAGACCCTTGGGGTGAGTTTGAGACACTTTGGGACCCTTTGAGGAACTTCAGGAAGAAGTTCAAGAAGTTTGGAGAACTTTGGAGGAACTTTGAAAAAAGCACCATAGAGGGACCGACTCAACCTGGTCAGCCAAGCCGCCTGCCTTCAACCGCGAGCCGGCCAAGCCATCCAGGTTCGTCCCGCTAAAAGCTCCGTTGGTCCAACTTCCAGAGTTTGACCGGGAGTAGAAGAAATCTGAGGTCGGCGAACCCTCACCGAATCCGGCCTGGTGAAGAGCATCGAGGGACCCCGCGAGAAAAAGCTCCAGAAAAGTTTCTAAGTCCGCTCGTAGAAAAGGTGACCGGGAGCAACTGCGAAAGCCAAGCCTCCTGCCTTCAACCGCGTGTCGGCCTGGATCCTTGGTTTGCCCCGCTGGAACGCTCCAAAGGTCGAACCGCAAAAGTTTCTAAGTCCGAACGTAAGAAGGTGACCGGGAGCTCATCGCAAGGCAAGCCGGCGAACCCTCACCGAATCCAGACTGGCTGAGAGCTTCGAGGGACCTCGGGGAGAAAAGCTCCAGATAAGTTTCTAAGTCCGAAGGTAAAAACTGTGACCGGGACCTTCTGCGTGGGGTATCCGCTCAGGGATCCATCGCGGTCAGCCTGAAACTTTGACTTTGGGTCGGTCTATCGCGAGCCTGTATCCCAATATGGTGCTATAAGCTTCTAAGTGCTATATTTTGCTAAATCTTTGAAAATTCATATCTCCGGTTCCCTACATTGGATTTTTGTCGTTTTGGTGTCATTTTAAAGATAAAAATATTTCCTATTATTATAAATTGGTGTTGGATTTTTATTCTGTGTTGTGTCTTAATTATTTACTGAATTGGTGTTTTTAGAATGCTTTACATACCTGTCTTTGAAGTTAAGCCTGTCTGCTCGCAGCCACGTTACCAAGGGTTGAGCATAGGAATAATTTTCTAAGACCTATGCTGAGTCCTACCAATGGTTAGTGGCCTTATTGCCAGTGGCAGACCTACATTTGCCCCTACCAATAATCCACTTTCCAACATTTGATGGCAGCGGTGGAATGAGGACTTGTGTTTAAAAGTACACCTTTCAGTAAAGTGAATTAAGATTATAAAAATCCTCTAAATTGCCTTAGAACAAAACTTTTGAGTTTGATTTTTGGAATTTGGACTAAACTGTTTTTAATCCATTGTTTTGATTTTTCGAAATTGTTCTAAGTCTGTTGTGCCTAGTTTTTGTGACCCAAAACTAAGGAACCTTGGAGCTGGACCTGGCTAAACTGTCCCGGTTTAAGATGGCTGATCTTAAGGGACAGTGTAGGCTTAGGGGGCTGCCTGCTACCAGGAAGCTTAAGAAGGCAGGGTTGCTTGAGTCCCTAAAGGCCTGGGCTGGGGCAGCTGAGGAGGGTCAGGGGGGATAGAGGGTGTCCCCCCAACCTCATCCAAGAGGAGGGTGAGGATGATGCCGCTTCCATTTTCTCTAGTGTGAGCCATATGAATCCAGATGGTGGGAGTGGGGAAGGGTCCCTTACTCAGGGACCACCACCATCCCTTGCAGAGAGACAGCTTAAGGCTCAATTAGCTTTGATAGCTTTGGAGCAGAGGAAGCTGGAATTGGCTGAGAAGAGAAGGGAGAGGGAGGAGGCGTTGAAAAGAAATGGTGGCAGTGAAAATGATGAAGATTTTGAAATGTCCAGGGGTGGTGCATTTGATCACAAACTTCCCAAGGGTATAGTACCCAAGTACACTGAGGGGGATGACATTGACAAGTGGCTAGCAGCTTTTGAGAGGCCCCTTAGAATGAGTAGGGTCCACTCTAGGTATTGGGGTGCACTCCTGTGGGAGTTGATTCCAGTAGCTGGGAGGATAGGCTCCTGACCCTGAAGGGAGAGGATGCAGAATCATACCAGCAGATGAAGGCATGCTTTGTCAAGAGATTTGGTCTGACTCCAGAGCAGTACAGGGTGAAGTTTAGAGGCACCCAGAAATTGAGTTCAAAGTCTTGGGTAGACTTTGTGGACGTTTCAGTGAAGGCACTGGAAGGCTGGATTGTTGGTAACAAAGTTGACACATATGAGGGATTGTATAATTTGTTTTTGAAAGAACATATTTTGACTCATTGTGCAGAAGAGAAGTTACGCCAGTATCTAGTGGACTCTAAGCTGACAGACCCCAGAGAGTTGGGTGAAGCAGCTGATGAGTGGGTGAGAACCCGGGTTTCCATACAGCACCAGGTGGGTGACCAGAAGAAAGGAGGACAGGTCCCTCCCCAGGGGAAAGCCCAAGGGAAAGAAGGTCAAAACCAGAAGGAGTCCTCCAAAGACCCACAAAAACCTGCACAAGGAGGGGGGCCCGAGCCAACCCAAATCCAAAGGGAGGTGGAATCAGGGAAAGAATGGTAGGTTCTTTGATCCCTCAAAAGTGGGTAAGAGCTTTGACTGTAACCAGCCAGGCACAAACAGGGAGATGCTGTCTGCACCAAGAAGCTCCCCCCTAAGGGGCCATCCACAGCGATTGCCAGTGTCAGTGTAGGGGTGGAGAGTGGTGCCCCAGTGAGGAGTAGTCAGGTGGTGGAAGCAACCTTAGTGTCCCTGGGTGGGGTGAATATTGCAACCCTTGCTGCCTTACCTCCAAACATGGACAAGTACAGGCAGAGGCCTAAAGTGAATGGGACTGAGGTTGAGGCTATCAGAGACACTGGGGCTAGTGTAACTATGGTCCTGGATGAGCTGGTGCCTCCAGAGGGGTTGTTACCTGGTGAGTTTCACCAGGTGACTTATGCAGACAGCCCTACCAAACTCCATCCTATGGCTGTGGTGGATTTGGAATGGGGAGGTGTGACAGGCCCTATGAAGGTAGCTGTGTCAAAGGTGCTCCCAGTCCAGTGTTTACTGGGCAATGATCTTGAAGCCTCTGTGTGGTCAGAGGTGGAGAGAGGACTCCATATGAAAATATTGGAGCTCCCTGAGTGGGTATGTGCTGTGACTAGGTCACAGACTAGCCAGAAGGGAGGGGATGGACACTTGGACCCTGGAACAAAGGGCCAAGCATCCAAGGACAAGGGCACTGGGCCTGGGGAGCCAGCCCAGGGGACTCCAGAGGTGCAGGAAGAATCTAACCCTAATGGGGAGGATCTGGCCTCTGAGGGAGGGACTCCATCCCTGCCAGAGCTGTCAGATTTGGCAGAACTGACAGGAGCAGGTGGACCCTCCAGAGAGGAGTTCAGTAAGGGACAGAGAGACTGTCCCACCCTTGAGAGCCTGAGGCGGATTGCTTCTAAGCAAGAGGAAGGGGATGACAGTGGGTTTCACAAACTCTACTGGGAAGATGGACTGCTTTATACTGAGGCCAGAAACCTCAAGGAGGGGGCCACCAGGAGGTTGGTGGTACCCCAGAAGTACAGAGAGTTCATCCTGACTTTGGGTCATGATATCTGTGAGAAGTTGGCCTGGCATATGCTGTCCACTAGTTCTATTGGGCACCTTGCACCAGTCCAAACGACCTTTATTGATGATAGGTTTAAAGACAACCTTTATTGAAAGCTATCCTAGTGGTAGCTATGGAGAGCAGCCTTCAGGCTAAGTCTTGAAGGACTGTTAAGCTGTTTGTTTTACCACTGGTAATCTCGTGAATGACCAAATGATGACCAAATGAAAGGAGAACCACACCAGGTATATATATAAAATATATGTATTTATTACTAAACACTACCCAATAGTCTCTTTATGAGGCTAGAGGTCAAAGTACACAAGTGACAAGTCAAATAGCACAGTAAATTAGCACAATATACGATTAGCCCTAGGGGCGTACCAAACCATATATTAAGAAAGTGGTATAAGAACCACGACTTAAGTAGACACAAGGCCTAGAGCCTGTAGAATCGCTGGGACCCCAAGGACCCACCCAAGGTAGTGACACAGGGAAAGTCGCGGTACGAATTTTAGAGTTTAAGGACACTTAGAAATGGACCAGGACCAAACCCTCTTGGACTTAGACAGTTCTAGGGTTAACACCCACGGGAGCACCGGAGTACTCGAGTTACCTCACCCAGGGAAGCCGGGTGCATAGGTGTCGAATGGTGTCGGGTCGCGTCGTCGATTTCAATGGCAGCCTGCAAAGAAGTGCTGCTGCCGGGAGGATGCGAAGTGTCCGAAGAGATCCAAGCCTGGATCGGAGGTGAGAAGAACCTGAAAGCAGAGGGGACAGAGTCTGGGTCACTTGCCAGTGACCAGGGGCACGATAGGCGAATGCCCACCGATGTCAGGTGTTTCAGGTGAAAGAGGTGAAGCTTGACTCTTCAGCCACGAGGCCCCGGAGGCATTGATGATGACCAGGAGCTGGATTCGAGCTGTCCCACAAAGGATGTTGAGTGCTGCAGTGTTGGTGTCCGGATTGAATACAACAAGCCTTGGCAACAGCAACCCACGCAGAAAAGAGAAAGATGCTTCGGGGCAGACCAGCAAGGTCTGAGGGACTCTCCACTCAGTGGGGAGTCAGGTCACGTCTGGAGCAACCAGGAAAGCCCAAAGAAAATCAGAGTTTCCTTCACAGGGACCCACCAGTTGACGGACCAGGGATCGCAAAGGAGCCTCAAGTGGAAATGCAAGAAGCGGGCCTACGGAACACTCGTGGAGTGTAGGCTCACAATCTTTGGTGCAGATGGTGCTCGGGGCCTGGGCTACAACTATCCCAAAGCAGGACTTCAAGGGACGTCGAGAAGTCAACGCACTAGCAAATGTGCACGGTGACCAGGAGTTCCGGTTCCACGCTACTCACAAGTGCTGTGGGTCTCAGCTTTGCTGGGGACTTGGGTCGGCCTCTGAGATATCTGGAAATCCTCTTCCTGTGTTGCAGATGCTTCGGAGTCCGGCGGGAGCTTCAGAGTTGCAGACCGGCAAAATGCTTTGTTGGTGCCTGCCAAGCAGGGGAGTCACTCCTTGACCCCAAGGGAGATTTCTTCAGTCCTCTAGTCTTGAGTAGAGCATCGAAGTTCCAGGATTCAGCTTCAGAGTTTCGTCCAGGGATATCTAAAGTCCTGTTGCCAGGGGTTCCTTACTTATACCTAAGAAAGGGGTTGGACTAACTTTGGGGACCCACCTATGGGAGGGTTTGGAAAGAGGGGTGGCTACACCCATTTCCTTTGTACAGTTTCATGCCAGAGCAGGGGCTGGCAGCCCCTGCAACCGGTTTGAACTGGGGTATGCACAAGGACACCAAATGTGCCCCCAAAGCAGGACTTCAAAGCACTCTTGGAGTGCACCCACCCAGCCGTAATCCACTAAGGCCTGTCTGGGAGGTGGTAACACCTCCCTGGGACAGGAAACCTATTGTCCAGGCCTCCCCTGCCGGAGTTTTGGTCAGCAGCAGGAGGCCAGACTCGTGTCTGTGGCTGCAGCATCCATTTTGTGATGCCAGGCTCTGTAAAGTCTCTACCGGGTATACCGGTGCTGTCATGTCTCTCCCTCTAGAAGGGTGGGATCATATGATTCCAAGGTGTTTGACACCAAACACGACATGTTTCCAGCCATCCCAAAGTTAGCATTTACCGTTTAAGATATAATGCACTTAAGATTATATGGTCAGGCTGCACCACAGACAACCCCGGAGAGGAGATTCCGAAGGCTGCAGAGGGGCTCTGCTCATGCAGGGGCACCCTCTCACATAAAACCAAGCACCCTGCCTTCAGGATTGATAAGGCCTGCCATAGGGGTGACTGATAGGTTTCTATATGCAGTGATAGGTGAGATATAGTGAACCTATATCTCTGTAAGGGGTGCATGCACCACCTTACTCAGGCTGCTGTAGCAGTCCTGTGGTGTCATTTTGGAGGGCCTTCCAGGGGTGGCACAATACATGCTTCAGCCCCTGATAGGCCTCTGGGGTACCTATGCCCTGGGTACATAGTATACCATATACTAGGGACTTATAAGGGCACCCCAGAATCCAATCTGAAGTGTACCTAAGGTACCTGGAATCCATTTAGAGAGGAAGCAGCTAGGCTGGGGTCATGGATAGCAGGGCCCCAGCCAGACTAAAGTCGAAAAACAGTGATACATCAGCAAAAAAGTGGGGGTAACCATAAGAGGCAGATCCTACTCTCCTACAATATCCCCTTGGCAGGACATTTGGGACAGACAAAGACATGGAACCGGTTGGTGAACCATTTCTACTGGCCCCATATGTCTGAAAAGGTAAAGGAGTTTTGCAGCTCCTGTGTCACCTGTCAGGCCAGTGGCAAGGCAGGGGGCAAGACAAAGGCTCCCCTAATACCACTGCCAGTGGTTGGGGTCCCTTTTGAAAGGGTGGGGATGGACATTGTTGGTCCCCTGGACCCACCTACTGCATCAGGGAATAGGTATATCTTAGTGGTAGTGGACCATGCCACTAGGTACCCTGAAGCAATCCCTCTTAGAACCATTGATGCTCCTGCAGTGGTTAGAGCACTGCTTTGTGTGTTCACCAGAGTCGGTTTTCCAAAAGAGGTGGTGTCAGATAGGGGCACGAATTTCCTGTCCAGCTACCTGACTGCTATGTGGGATGAGTGTGGTGTCAACTACAAGTTCACCACCCCCTATCACCCACAAGTAAATGGTCTTGTTGAGAGATTCAACAAAACCCTGAAGGGCATGATAAATGGGTTGTCAGAGAAACTCAGGAGGAGATGGGATGTTCTCCTCCCATGCTTACTGTTTGCCTACAGGGAGGTGCCACAGAAAGGGGTTGGTTTCAGTCCCTTTGAATTGTTGTTTGTACACCCTGTGAGGGGGCCATTGAGCCTGCTGAGAGAGTCTTTAGAGAAGCCTCTTAAAGAAGCAAAGGACAATGTGCTTGACTATGTACTAGGCCTGAGATCTAGAATGGCAGAGTACATGTACAAGGCAAACAGGAAACTGGAGGCCAGCCAGGAGCTCACGAAGCACTGGTATGATCAAAAGGCTACTATGCCTGAGTATACTCCAGGACAATTGGTGTGGGTGTTGGAGCCTGTGGCTCCCAGGGCCCTCCATGACAAGTGGAGTGGGCCCTATCCAATCTTAGAAAAGAAGGGTGAGGTTACCTATTTGGTTGCCCTTGGTACCCCCAGGAACCCTCATAGGGTCCTGCATGTGAATAGATTGAAACCCCACCCTGACAGGGCAGACATGGCCATGTTACCGGTCACTGATGAGGGTGTGGAGGAGGAAACTGAGCCTGTGCCCGACCTCCTCTCCACTAATGTGCAAGATGGGTCAGTGGAGGGGGTGATACTCTCTCCCAAGTTGACAGACCAGCAGCACAGAGACTGTAAGCAAGTGCTGGAGCAGTTTGCTGGCCTGTTCTCTTTGACCCCAGGCATCACTGAGTGGTGTGTGATGTAAACACAAACTAAATAAACTGTACAGGTTGTCTGACCATGTCAGAGCCAGCATTAAAGCTGAGGTTGCTAAGATGCTGGAATTGGGGGTAATTGAACCGTCTGAGAGTCCATGGGCCAGTCCAGTGGTGCTGGTGCCTAAACCTAATCCTCAGGGGGACCCAAGGAGTTAAGGTTCTGTGTGGACTACAGAGGATTGAATGCAGTCACAAAGACTGACGCTCACCCTATACCTAGAGCTGATGAGCTCATTGACAGGTTAGGGGCTGCTAAATACCTGAGTACTTTTGATTTGACTTCAGGTTACTGGCAGATTGCCCTCACTGATGGAGCAAAGGAGAGGTCAGCATTCTCCACACCAGAGGGACATTATCAGTTCAAGGTAATGCCCTTTGGCTTAAAGAATGCACCTGCCACCTTCCAAAGGTTGGTGAACAGGGTCTTGTCTGGGTTGGAACAGTTCAGTGCAGCTTACCTGGATGATATAGCTGTATACAGTTCTACCTGGGGGATCACTTAAGCCACCTAAGGGAAGTGCCTCAGGCCATGCAGCAGGCAGGCCTGACTATTAAGGCAAGCAAGTGCCAAATAGGGCAGAGTTCTGTGGTGTACCTGGGCCACCTGGTAGGTGGGGGCCATGTACAGCCTCTCCAAGCTAAAATCCAAACTATTTTGGATTGGACAGCTCCTGTTACCCAGACTCAGGTCAGGGCATTCCTTGGACTGACAGGGTACTATAGAAGGTTTGTTCAAAATTACGGGACCATTGTGGGGCCCCTAACAGAACTCACTTCTAAAAAGAGGCCCAAGAAGGTGGATTGGACCCCAGAGTGTCAGAAGGCTTTTGACACTTTGAAAGCTGCTATGTGTTCAGCACCAGTGCTACTAGCCCCTGACTACACAAAAGAATTTGTAGTTCAGACAGATGCTTCAGAGCAAGGGATTGGGGCAGTGTTGTCACAGCTAAATGAAGAGGGCCTTGATCAGCCAGTTGCCTTTATTAGCAGGAGGCTTCTTCCCAGAGAGCAGAGGTGGAGTGCCATTGAGAGAGAGGCTTTTGCTGTGGTGTGGTCCCTGAAAACGTTGAGACCATATTTGTTTGGGACTCACTTTCGTGTTCAAACTGACCACAGGCCTCTCAGATGGCTCATGCAGATGAGAGGGAGAATCCCAAGCTGTTAAGGTGGTCCATTTCCTACAGGGAATGGACTTTACAGTGGAACACAGACCTGGGGTTGCCCATGCAAATGCAGATGGACTTTCCAGGTTTTTCCACCTAGCTGATGAGGACTACCAGGGTGTAGGTTAGTAACCCATCACCTTTCGTTTGGGGGGGGCTATGTTGCAAAGTCATCCTGTGCCCTGGGCACCCCCCAACGTTTTGCTGACTGGTACTGGTGGTAACTGACTCTGACTGACTCTGGGCTTTACCTAACCAGGCCCAGGGCCAGTGCTATGCTGAAAACACATAGAATACAGTGAAAACACCTACACACACTAGGGTACACTATGGGTTGGGGTATCCTATGATTGGCATGACCTACCCTATAAGCCCCTAGTATAAAATAGGGCAGGGGAATTGAAACTACCTATCAGTCCCTAGTATATAGCAGGGCATGGCAGTTTAGAGGCCAGCAGCTTTCTGCACTTGCATGTGTGCACTGCTGAGGCCTGAGGTCAGTTTTAAAAGCAGCCCTGGGTGCCAGGACTGCTTTTAAAAAGTAAATTGTGCCCAAACTCGACTTTGGTGTTTGGGGCACTTACAAATGGATAACCTACAATGTTATGGCATATTAGGGACCCCCAGGGTCTCCCCTAGGTGTCCCAGGGGTGGGGGGTCAGGTATCTAAAAGGTAGACCCTTATAAAATGAGTTTTATATGCCCTGGGTTAAGTGAAATTTCACATTTCACTCCCCACATTGTGATAAAGTGCTGCCCAAATTCGACTTTGATGCTAGGAGCACTGTGAAGTGAGGATCTGCAATATTTTTACCGATTCAGAACCCCTAAAGTCTCCCCTAGTTGTCCCATGGGGTGGGGGTCCTGTAGATATAAGCAAAGTACTTATAAAATATGTTTTTGTAAGTCCTGGTGCTGGAAAAATGGCCCAAGTCATTTTTCCCATTGCAAATCCCCTGTTACATAGGTTAACATGGTAGGAAGTTCTTATCTAATAACTCTTGATAGGAGAGGGATAGAAGTGCCATTCAAAGACTTCCCCGAATGGTATTAATAAATTCAACAATATGATATTGTTGAATTTCTCCTAAAGTGTACATACAAGAAGTTATAAGACTTTCTTGTTTGTAAGTCCAGATTCAGCCTTCCAGTGGTCTGCCCTGATTGGTCAGAGTTAAGTGGATTAGCCAGGCTGCCTTGAAGAGGTGATAAAGAGCCTCTGGGGTCAACCAGCTCTGCTGGCAGGGCAGTGTGCTGTTCCATAGGAATGCCAGGCCAGGGGGAGGAGTCGTAAACTATGTTCTTCAAAGAGGAGAGCAGAGAACAGTGTCATTTAAAACTCTGAACTTTCCACCTTAGGCAGATGGTAGGATTAAGGAAGGTATGAGCAGATGCAGGGGGAGAGTCTAAGTAAATTAGCCATCCTAGGGGTGTGTTTAGCCAGCTCTTACCTCCTTGCTGGAAAATCAGCCATTATGGATTTGGAAGATTTGATGCACTCTGGGACAAAATAATGCCACACTCTACAGGATGTGGTCATATCTTTGAGGAGTTACCCTGCTCCCATTGGTCAGGAAGTGACCTCCTGCTTGACCCAGAGAACTTGGAATAAGTATCTGAGAGGGGCAGAGCCCTCCAGATCTGGTGCTTGAAACTGAAGAAAGCAAGACATTGTGCCAAGCTGAGAAGTTTTGCTGTGCAAATTCTAAGGCCTGACCTCTGAAGCCTGCACCATCAGAAACTACAGCCCTGTGGACTACCTTGCTGAAAAAGAAGTAAAGAGTGGACTCCCTGCAAGCTACAGGTTAACAGAGCTCACCTGGACCCTCACCACCAAGGATCATCAACCTGGGGAACTACCAGTGGATTTGTAAGGGTGACGTCCAAGTGGATTGTGGGAACTGAAGTCCTCAACTTTCAAGGACCATCCTGGAGCTTCCAGACCCTTGGAGTGAGTTTGAGACACTTTGGGACCCTTTGAGGAACTTCAGGAAGAAGTTCAAGAACTTTGGAGAACTTTGGAGGAACTTTGAAAAAAAGCGCCATAGAGGGACCGACTCAACCTGGTCAGCCAAGCCGCCTGCCTTCAACCACGAGCCGGCCAAGCCATCCAGGTTCGTCCCGCTAAAAGCTCCGTCGGTCCAACTTCCAGAGTTTGACCAGGAGTAGAAGAAATCCGAGGCCGGCGCACCCTCACCGAATCCGGCCTGGTGAAGAGCATCGAGGGACCCCGCGAGAAAAAGCTCCAGAAAAGTTTCTAAGTCCGCTCGTAGAAAAGGTGACCGAGAGCAACCGCGAAAGCCAAGCCGCCTGCCTTCAACCGCGTGTCGGCCTGGATCCTGGGTTTGCCCCGCTGGAACGCTCCAGAGGTCGAACCGCAAAAGTTTCTAAGTCCGAACGTAGGAAGGTGACCGGGAGCTCATCGCAAGGCAAGCCGGCGAACCCTCACCGAATCCGGACTGGCTGAGAGCTTCGAGGGATCTCGGGGAGAAAAGCTCCAGAAAAGTTTCTAAGTCCAAAGGTAAAAACTGTGACCGGGACCTTCCGCGTGGGGAATCCGCTCAGGGCTCCATCGCGGTCGGCCTGAAACTTTGACTTTGGGTCGATCTATCGCGAGCCTGTATCCCAATATGGTGCTATAAGCTTCTAAGTGCTATATTTTGCTAAATCTTTGAAAATTCATATCTCTGGTTCCCTAAATTGGATTTTTGTTGTTTTGGTGTCATTTTAAAGATACAAATATTTCCTATTTTTATAAATTGGTGTTGGATTTTTATTATGTGTTGTGTCTTAATTATTTACTGAATTGGTGTTTTTAAATGCTTTACATACCTGTCTTTGAAGTTTAGCCTGTCTGCTCGCAGCCACGTTACCAAGGGTTGAGCATAGGAATAATTTTCTAAGACCTATGCTGAGTCCTACCAATGGTTAATGGCCTTATTGCCAGTGGCAGACCTACATTTGCCCCTACCAATAATCCACTTTCCAACACTCATGAACCCATACAGCCAGTGAATCACCCACTCACACATTCATGCAGAGAGTCACACACCCCCCACCCACCCACACAGATACTCAGGCACCCATACAGGTACTCAGACAACCAATCATTAACCCATATAGACACTCATGTAGGTACTCACCAACCCATGCAGCTGCTTACACACCAACTGACAGACTGATACAGACATTCACACAGTTTAGTCACTAACCCATGCATTCAGTAAGACACATTTTAATCACTCACTTATACAGTCAGTCACACACCTACTAAATCATCCATTCAGACACTCATACACCCACTCATTCTTCAATACACCTTGGCATATATATATATACATAACATTCTTAAACTTTTAAAAATCACCCAGTCTCTGGATGATGGCCTCAGTGATGTCATCAGTGATGTCATTTGAGATGTCATCAGTGATGTCACTGACCATGTCGTGAGTGATGTAATATGTGACGTCATCAGCAGTGCATTGTGGGGGCGCGAGTTATAGTTAGCTCAGCTAACTATAACGGCTGAATTTATCTGCTTTTGTACGAGTGAAATGTCAGCCTAACTATAACGTCCCTGAAACCTGTGGTTTTTTCTGTGAATATCTAAGGTTTTTTAAATGCTAATTCCTAACTATAACGTCCCTGAATCCTGTGTTTCTTTCAGTGAATATAGATATATATAACCCAGTGGTGGTTTCCACTGGGTAGTTAAGTTAGGTCAGCTGCTCTGTAGGAAAAGCATTTTGGGGTTGCTAATAACTTTGGCCTTTTTGACGAATCGCCACAAAACTTTACAAAAAGGTGCAACATTTTTTGTTTCTGTATGGAAAGTAACTGGGTGATCTGTCAAGTGAAGGGCCGTGAAAAAAGGTGGTCCCAAAATGCATAATCCCAATGCATTTTCGATAGACTTAATTAAGAAGGGCTACAGCAAAAACTGCCAAACGGAATTACACCAAATTTGGCAGGAAGCTAGATCTTGGTCCGCAGTTTCTGCTTTTTGTGATTTGGTTCAAATCCATTCAGTAATGTTTGAGAAATTAAAGTTAAAAAATAATTATATTTATGGACCAGGAGTCTCCAACCTTTTCTGCAATAAGATCTACTTATGCTCAATGAAAATGATCCCGAGCTACTAATATTAAGTGTTGTAATAGTGACCACATGAGACAATATTACATTAGTGACAACCGTATGCAAGATCACTAGCAGTTCTCACCTTAGTGCATCAGGGACCTTAGTGCATCAGGCAAGGTTGCCAGTAGTAATGTAAAAAAAAGGTAATAACATTAGTAATAAGTCTACTCAACGTTTCATGATTTATCACTCAGCTGTAAATATATTTTGAAAATTCTGCCATTTTTTTTCTCCAAATTTCAGTTTAATATTTCTGAAAATGCACACATTTTTAATCTGAAATACAAACTTTTCAATGTTTGTATACATATATTAATTCAACATATCAAAATCTTCTAATTTAGTAAACTGGCCTGCACCCAGGACAGCTACTTACAGGTAGCTAGAGAGCGATGAGCGACTGGTAGCTCATAAGCTACTCATTGGAGAAGCCTGATCTGGCTGGTTCGGTCCGCGAGAGGCTCGGAAAACTTGTCGGAGCACCAATTGAAAAATAGAGCATTCAGATTGGTCTTGGGAACTTTATTTCCCTTGGGTCATCTAGCTCCCCTGGCAGTCAGGCCTCCGTTAATTCTGACTCTGGCAATCGGGTCAGTATAAACCAATCCAGTGACTTCTATAAAATGTTCTCCCATTGCCATCCTATTCAAAGTGACAATTAAATGGGATCCTTCTGGTCAATTGAAGTCCTTCTAAGAATAAAAACCAACCAAGACTGCACTTAAATGTGGGTTCACCTGGTTTATGATAGCAAATAAGGTCTGTAGGTTCAGAGATTTTGCCTTCCCGGGACAAAGACATCCTGGTCTGGCAGCACCAGCCCCCTCATTTGTAGCTCTGGCTCTTATGCACTTATTTTTAGGCAGATGTGCACATTTAATCAAGCAACAGGATGCAACTCACAGTGCAAAAGAGCCAATGGAAGTTGTGGGATGACCCACTGCCCCATCCTGTATACTGTGGTGGTCAGAAGCAATATGTGACTGACAGTTAAAAATAAAAAGGCCTATGGATGAAGAGGGCTGACCCAAGGCCTCTCTATGTATGGATACATTTTTAGCTATCAATTCTTTAGGTTACACAAGGTTGGGTATATATCTACACATGCCTTTAGGCCAGACCTAAAATGTCATAGCTAACTCTTTAGCTGTCCTAATAATGATGTATATGTCATGAAACATGTAGTCAGGATGCCTTCATAATGTATATATATGTATTTTTGTGTGTGTGTCTTTGAAGCTGACACCCCCAATTTAAAGGTTTTTTGTCCCACTGACGGGGACAAACTTCTTGTGGTACTGGGGGTGGGGAGAAGGAGTTTGCCATTGCCCTATTTTTTCTGGGCACCGTCAAATTCCCCAAAAAGATGGCAGAGGGGGCTTACCAGCCACCTCAATAATATGCTGCGATGTCACTAGTGGCATCGCACACATGTATGGATGGACCTTTGAAGGATTCCCTAGCCTCTCCCAGGTGCATCCAAGGATCAAGCTGGTAGGTGAGGCTATGGGAGGAGCTAAGAACACCTGTAAATGCCCCCCTCCTCACTAGCCACGCCCACCAGCTCAAGCCACTATTTTCTGTTGGTGGGAGGAAGGGAGGTGCGAGAGAGCAGGCGAAGCAGCCCAGCAACTACTTCCCTCCCTCCCACCAAATCTTCTACCCTACCAACAGAAGAATTGTACCAGGATGTGCACATTGGAAGGGGATCGAGAAAGATTGTTTCAAGATAAGAAAAATCCAAACGGCATCTTGCTCCTTACATAGGCACAGAGTTGTGGGGGGGGAATAGCACCATTACTGTGGGTACCCCAACTGGGTATTTCTCCTTATCCTGCATCTTCTTTTCTCAGGCTTCATGTCTGTTTTGACCATCACCTCTTACTCTTCCATCAGATCAACAATCTCTGCCACCTGCTTTTTACAGACTAGGCTCTTCAGAAAGATCCTTCCTTTCATTCCTCAGGCTTCCAGCCAATTCTCTTTACCGCTGCTCTATTTCCTGTGTGATTCATTGCATGAAAAGCAGCAATCAGATTGGATTTAAGCCTCCCTTTCCACTCATATTTCTCTTCATATGCAGTCTTTTCACTGACTGCCAGTATCCAAAAGAATTGTCTTCAAATCTCTGTGTCTGGTACATTGGCCTTTCCTTAACGCTGGACCCCACTACCTTCAAAACACGTTTTCTCACTACATTCCCACCCATTTTCTACACTCTTCCACTAGCAGCTAATCCAAATAACCCAACATCACCACATTCATGTGGGAAGCCGTGTTTCTCCCGACTAAAAGAAAGGCTCTGGAAAAGCGTGCATCCTTCCCCATCTACGCACCCATGATCAGATACTCCTTTTCCTAAGTCTTGAAAAACTTGACTTTTTCCTGTCTAGTTTCTCATAAGGGGAGAGACTGCAGAGTATCTCTCAATGTCAGGACAACATTCCAAGTAACCACGCACTCTACAAATAAATAACTAAATGAATAAATAAATGAAACATTTTCCTCCCCATGTTAGCATCATGCACGTTTTGCAAATTCAAAAAAGCAAATGGGTAGGCCAGCCTATGTATTCTATTTTCTTTTTTTTTTTTTAACTCAGAATTACATACATTCTCCTACATGCATGAGGTAGGTTTGCCAATTTTCCATTTCAGTCCCAATATTGCTTGATCTCTGTGAGAGGCTGGCCTGGTATATGCTGTCCACTAATGCAAGTGTGCACCCTGCACCAGTCCAGACAACCCTTATGGTGATTTAGGAGGTCTCAAACAACCTTAGAAAGCTATCCAAGCGGTAGCTGTGGAGAGCAGCCTTCAGGCTGAGTCTTGAAGGAGTGTAAAGCAGCTTGTTTTACCAGAATGCAATCTTATAGTATAGATTAAATGAAAGAGAACCACACAAGGTATTTATAAAAATATGTATTTATTATGTAATACTCTCTAGTACGTTCCAGTATCTCCCACACTGAGATATACACAAAGCACACAATACTATAGCAAATAAATCACAGTAAATAGCACCGATACACAGTGGGCCCCGGGGGGACCAAATCATATACTAAAAAAATTTATAAGTACCACGACTCGAGTCAGGACAATGTCGAGAGGATGTAGATTTGCTGGGACCCAAAGGAACCACCCAAGGTAAGTAGATAGGGACCCCACGGAGAGCGTGTTCAGTGTGTGAACACGACCGCGTGCTCCGTACAAGTCTATGTGCAAGTTGAGGTTGGATTTTTAAAGATTAAGGACCCTTCCCAGTGGACCCTGAAGAAACCCTGTGTAAGACAGAAGGTTGGAGAGCCACCCCACCCGAGGATACCGTGGTACCCAAGTTACCTATCCCAGGGAAGCCGGGTGTATAGGTGTGAAGTGACGTCAGAAACCGCCGTCGAACCCAATGGAGGACTTCAGGAAAGTGCCGCTGCTGGGAGAGGAGAAAGTATCCATGGGAATCCAAATGTGGATTTGTGATGAAGAGTACCTCAAAGCAGAGGGGACAGAGTCTGGGTCACTGGAGAGTCACAGGGGTCAGTAGACGAATGCCCACTGATGCCGGGTGCTTCAGGATAGATATCGATGACCTTGACTCTGCAGCTGTGGGGACCAGGCACCGCTGAGGACAACCAGGAGCCAGATACGAGCTGCCCCATGAAGGATGTCGAGTGCTGAGGGGTCGGTGTCTGGCGGGAGCACCAACAAGCCTTGGCAAAAGTAACCCACGCAGGGTGTCAAGAAGTTGCAGGAAGAGGACCCGCAAGGTCCAGGAGACTCACCACAAGCAGGGGAGTCAGGGAAAGTCCAGAGCAATCAGGGGAGCCCAAAGAAGATGTAGTTGACCCTCCACAGGACCCACAGGTCGAAGACACTGGAGTCGCAGGAGGACCTCGGGCAGATTTACAAAACAACAGGCCACGGAGCACACGGTGCAATGTCGTTGAAGATCTTTGCAGGAGAAGTTGCCCGAGGTTGGGGCTACTTGGAGCCCAATGCACTTGCTGCAGAATTGCCAAAAAGCATTTGCACTTGCAAAAGTACGAGGTGCGCAAGGGTTCAGGTATTGCAGCCTCCACAAGGGATTCTGGCCTCAAACTGGGTGAGAAGCCATCTCAGGCCGTGATGGACATAGAAACCCACCTGCTGTGTTGTTGAACCCTACGGAGTCCATAGGAGCTTGGGATCAGCAGACCGGTCAGCAGTGTTGCGGTGCCTGCGAATGCAGGGGAGTGACTCCTTCACTCCAAAGGAGATTATCATCAGATGTCTTGGATGCTCCATAGGCCCTGCACGGATCCTGTATGGTGCACAGGCACAGACGAGGCAACAGACAGAAAGGGAGACGAAGTCAGGCCCAAACAAAGTCCAGCGATGTCCAGTGTGCCAAGACTGTAAAAGTGCAGTGGTTTCAGTTCTGAATCTTGTCCCCGATGAATCTAGGGACCTACACCCAGGTAAGTCCTTAAGTACCTTAAGGAAAGGGTTGGGAAGATTCAGGGGACGCTCCCAGGGGAGGGTCTGGACAGGGGGGATGTTACTCCCATGTCCTTTGTCCAGTTTCGCGCCAGAGCAGGAGCCAACTGCTCCCAGGACTGGTTTGAACTGGACTATGCACAGGGACACCAAATGTGCCCCTCATGCAGACTTTCAGGTGCTGGCAAGCACACCCACCCAGCCCTAATACACTAAATCCTATCTGGGATGTGGTCACACCTCCCTGTGACAGGGTGCCTATTGTCCTGCCTTCCCCTGCTCGAGCTTGGCTCAGCAGCAGGAGGACAGAAATGTATCTCTGGTCGGAAACAACCATTTGGTGCTGTCCGGGACTAGAAGGCTGGTACCGGGAACACTGAGAGCCTAACGGAGGGCTTTCCCGGTGGGTGGAATCATACCTCCCACACCGGTAACGGTGTAGGGGTAGGATTCCAACATGTTTGACACCAAATATAATAGGGTTCGTTGCAGCCGTTTTCGAGATGGTCATCGCACAGTCACATAATGCCCCTCTATATTGGTATATGGCTGCTTCACTGACAACCCGGGAGAATGGACTCTGTAGGCTGCAGGGGTGCCCTGCTCATGCAGGGGCACCCTCTCACTTAGAATCAAGCTCCCTGCCCTCATGATTGTAAAGGCCTGCTATAGGGGTGGCATAGGTTTTAAGTGCAGTGACCCTTAGATATAGTAACCCTATATCTTTCGTAAGTGGTGCATGCAATGGCAGGCCTGTAGTTCCATTTTGAATGCTCTCTCATGGGTGGCATAATACATGCTGCAGCCCATGGGAGACCTCTGGGGTACCTATGCCCTGGGTACATGGGTACCATATACTAGGGACTGACAAGGGGACCCTAGTATCCAATCTGGGGTGTACCTAAGTACATACACAACAGTTTTAGGAGAAAGCAGATAGACTGGGGTGCTGATTAGCAGGATCCCAGTCAGACTAGTCAAAAACAGTATCACATCAAGCAAAAAGTGGGGGATAACCATAAGAAGCAGATCATACTTTCCTACAATCTCCTTACGAGGTAGAAACTAAATCATTAACATTCCTAAAATTCATGAATGTTTTTCCTCTGTGCATTCTTCGAGCTCCTATGTCCTTCTTGCTTTGGCCCCAAAAGAACCAGCCTGGAGCTTCGTTAAGACAAAAGTGACTATTACAATATACACTTGAATTCTTGCCAAGTCTGTGGCGCATTTCCAAAGACTGCAAAATATATAACCTTGTTCATGCTCTTCCTAACGCACCTGGAACACATCAGCGCTGCATTCCTTTTTTCTGCATTGGCAACCAATAAACAACTGATCGAGTTCAAGACTCTGCCGCCTAACCAATGCCCTTTGTGATGAAGCGCCTTCCTACTTTACCTGATTGTTCGCACCATACCGATGACCAGGGGCCGTATTACACAATTTGCGCCGGGGGGCGCAAAGAGCATTTGCTCCCGCTTTGCGTGCGGGGCACTTTGGTATTACGGAAGAGGGCACAGACACTTGTGCGGCCCCTTCTGTAACATCGATAGCGCTGGCACACATAAAGCGCCAGCGCTATCCTCAGGGGGCGTTCCTTCATTTACAGGGACGTGTGTCCCAGGCAAATGAGGGGATCCCTTTGCCTCTACGCCCGTGCCGTATTTCAGGCACGGGCGCAGTGGCATTAGAAGCTCTCAGGAGGCGCACTAACTGTGCGCCAACTAAAAGGTGGCGCACTGTCAGTGCGTCCCGTGAAAGCAGCCCTCTGGAGGGGGAGAAGGGGGTCTTATGGACTCTCCAGACATCCCCTTGCAGGTGGGTGCAGTCACTCACTGCACCCGCCTGCAAGGAGCTCTCTAATTCCGCTCCACTTTTCACATGAATGTGCTGCCCCTAGAGCAACGCGAGTTCGCGGCTGCCCTGGGGGCAGCGCATTCTGTGAAATAGGGCGCACTTCTCCTGTTTGCGCCTGGCACACCTGTTTTAAGGTGCGCTGGGAGCAAACAGGAAAATGCACCCTTTGCATATATCTATATATATATTATATATATTACATAATGTTGGCCATCCATGACAGACTCTCCAGTTTGTAGAGTTAAGCTTTTGAATTATAACATCATATGTTTCTTCTAACTTTAAGCTAAAATAGATTCTTTCGCGTTCTAATAACTTAACAGTGCTGGAGGCTTTTGTTTCACTTCTTCAGTGTAATCACATCCTTAGCATTTCCATTTCTAAGTAAAGTGCAGCAGATTTATTTTCATTCAATATGCACCAGCAAATGTAATTAAGATGCACGCCTGGACCATTTAAATCTTTCAGTTACTTATTAACTTACCGGATTGTTATCCACCAAACTCTAGTTCAGCAGTTTGCATCATGGTGGCACACTGCATTGTGATGTGGCAACCTACATACAATGCCTCGACAAATTACATCTGATCTCATTGCCTTATACAAGCTGTCTATTGTGTAAGCAACTATTGTTCAGTATAACATGAGCAGTGACTGAACATAAAAAAAGTTCAGGGCAACCTTACAGCCACATTTACAATTATTTTGCGCAGTGCAGTGGATAAAGGGAGCTTGCTGCACTGTGTTGCCTGTAAGGAAGAGAGCAGAAATGCTCCATATTTACAAACATATGGAGCATTTGTGCTCTCTCTTTGCACTGACGGGCTGTGTGCTGTGTAGCGCCAATGCAGGCACCATTGCACCATAGTGCAAGGGAGCATTCCTCAAGGGCATGAATGTTTTTGTGCAGGAAGGCATACCTTGCTGCACAATAACAATCCTTAGAGGCATATTCCTCTTGCTATGTGTGCTGCAGAATGCCATATTATCCTTGAATAGATAGCGGACATAAAAGAAAGGAATTGAGGTAAAACGATTGCATTTCTCATCCGGTTAGAATTAAACAATATCTGTGCCACAGTCAGACAATTATATTACTAGTTGTGAAACTTAACGGGTGATCCCACATAGGTAACCAATAGTTGAATATGATACCTGCAGGAAACATTTGAGCACTGACCATTTTTTATTAAAGTGCTTTTGCCATTAACAAACGAAAATTAGAATAAGAAGTGGATGGTCCTAAATCACTCCCTGAAGGAAAAGAAAGACATTTTCCTAAACAAAGCGGCAAATTGCATATTTCAGTACTCACAAGTTTTAGGTACACTAAAGGAACATATGCGTCAAGCACACTTGACGATGAAAGGGCAAGTTTAAGCATCAATATCCTTAGATACTGATTCAAAAATGTATTTTATTACCTTCACTGTGAAGTTGAAGCGCTCATCCATTGATCTGACCTCAGAAAAACTTTTCCCAATATAGAATTTGAGATTGGGCAACGTTCAGCACATCATATTGGTCACCCCAATAAAACAAACCTATTCCTAGGTTCATATAGCATTAGCCAGATATCTTTAACAAACGACTGCACTAATCAGATATTGTCGACCCGAACTAATCTTACAAGTCAATACATGAAGGTGGTACACAGAAGTGTAAACAGCACCTATTATTTTAGTAAAAGTACAGAGGAAAATACTCAATTCTATATAAATAAAATGAACTACTTGCCAAAAATCAGTATCATAACTATCAATGACAATGCATTTTGCAGCACCAGCTCTGAAAGACAATTGTCAATCTACCTTAGATGGAGATGATAATGAAAAGGTGTGACCAGCTGGGAGTTGTACCTTTTGTCCTTGGTGCTGGGGCTGCGCTGAGATGTGAAGCTCTGCAATGTGCTGTGTCGATCCGCTGATCAGGAGCTGTGCAGTGCTGCTTTTGTGAGGCCCTTGCGTCATCCTGCATTGTGCAGCATTGAGTCCTGTGGAGCTGCTGATCAAAAGCTGCGATTGGCTGCAATACGAGATCCTGCATCAGTCTGTGTTGCACTGCATCTAGTCCTGTGGAGTCTTCAGTTGAGCAGGAAGGAGTACACTATGACTCCAGCCAAGGGTCCAGGAAACTAAGGAGAGCACTTGGAGGGCCAGGACTCATTCCCACAGAGGCCAGCAGAGGGAAGAAAGTTAGGTCCAGGTCTAGTCAATTGTAGAACAATCAGGAGGTTAACCAACTGACCCTTGGGGTCACTACTGAGGATCCTGGGTTCAAGGCAAACAGGCCCAGTCTTCCTTCTTCAGACAGCAGGGCAGTCCTTTTGAATATTCTACAGGTCCAGGAGTGTTCTGATGAGAAGGACTGAGGGTGCCACTTTTATACCCAGTGTCAGCCTGTTTGTGGGGTCTTTTCATACCCCTAAACTGTTTCTGGGTCAGTTCTATCCCTTACTCTGGTTTTGGCTCCAAACTGTCTAGAATAACAAATGGCAATCAGGCTCCAGTGTAAGCTGCATTTGCTTGAGACAGGGCTGGCAGCTTCAGAAGTCAGGAAGGGCACAGCCCTCAGGCTACCCTTTCAAGCTCAGGAAGGTCTAAGTACAACCCAAAGGCCATCCTGCTCAGAAGAGGGAGACACTTCCCACACCCAAGACCCTTTTGTTCCTGTCTGGAAGGAATACACCTCACACCACAGGAGAACCATTATCAGTCATGTGACTCTGGACCCTGGCAGAAGGCACATTTTGTTTAGGAAGACAAATGCCAACTTACTAAAAGTGGCATTTTCAGAATAATAAATTAAAATCAGACCTTACCATTAAAGATGATTTTTTTAATTACAATTCAAATGAGTGGAAGAAATACTTCTCTGTCGGCTCCCAGTCTAAAGCTATCAATTATTAAGCGTAATAAGGTAGCCTTGTGTTGGTCTATGGAAAAGATACATTTGCTTTAGGGAAAAACAACTTTAAGAGTTTTTCACTGCCATGACATGTAAAACGTAAGCACACATGTCTTACTCTTTAAATACTATGCAGTCTGCCCTATGAGCCTTTAGGGCCTACCTTAGTGGTGACATAGAAGTATCAAAAAGGAAGGTTTAGGCCTGGTAAATGTTTTATTTTGCCATGTTCTAATAGCAGTTAAAAACTGCACTATAGGCTGCAGTGGCATGCATGCAAAATGTTTTACAGTGCTACTTTAGTGGGTTGCACAATTGGGGCTGTAGCTCACTTGTAGCATTTCAGGCCCACGGTACATGTAGTACCAAAGACTATGGACATATAAATAACTTAAATGTGCCTATTAGGTGTATAAAATTTTTACCATGTTCGGAAGGGAGAGCAAAAGCACTTTACCACTGGTTAGCAGGATGAAAGTGTACAGAGTCCTAATGCCAACAAAAGCATATTCAGCAAAAGGTTGGGAAACATCACGTAGAGTAATTACTCATTCATGGTGCCCTCCATGAGCTAAGGAGCATCCAAATCTTTGCTGTACCTTAAACACGCACAACAGAAGATTAAACAGCGGTAGAGAGAGGTCTTGCCTCTAACTCATCTGAACGTTCCCCTAAAACAGCATTTGATATTGCGTGATTGAACCAACATTTCCTGACATACGCAGCTGTCTTCTAAAAGGGAGAACTAATACAGGGAAAGAAGATTTGATCAGAGTAGTGTGCCAATAAAATAGCTTCCATGTCCAAGATGGACTATCAGACACATTCTGTTTGCATTAACTCAATCAGTTGTCCTATTCAGTAACTCTGACATAATTTTGAGTCTTTGTCTGATGACCTGCTTTTGAGAAAAGGTTTTTTCTTTTTAAGGACTTTTTCATATTACAACTTGTGAACCCTGGATACCTGAAAAGTCTGTGCCTGCCCACTCCAAAACATCTAGTTCTTCTCTCACCATTCCTATCTTCCCCCCTATCACCCTCAGGGCATACAGATCAAGTGTGCAGATTAATGGTGGAGTGACAGAGGTTCTTTTTCTGTCCTTCCTCCTGGTTCAGGGCTAATATGACTGGAAAGAGCCGAGGGCTAGTCCTAATCCTTCTGCCCAATTCTACTCTCTCTCACCCTCTCCTGTCTAGCAAACACAGTTTTTTCCTCTGCTCAAAGGACCAAGATTACGCAGCAGTGCTGGTTCTCCAGAGACCCATAAAAACCCTGGGGCCTATTAGCAATAACCGGCGATAATTATCGCTAAGCGCAGTTAGTGCTAGGATAATTATCGCCGGCTATCGCAGGTTTCTATCGCGGAGATAGCGTGCTATCAGCAACGCTTATCTCCTAAGCGATAGAAACCCTGAAGAACAGTGTGAATATCGCTTGAAAACAAGCGATATTCACACTGTGACCAGTGTTAGCTAGGTGATAGGGCGAGGGGGATTTAGCCATGTAATCCACCTCCCATTGGATTACATGGCTAAGTCAGGTCTGGACCAGGCGTTAACAAACCAGCGCTAAACGTGTTTAGCGCTGGTTCGTTAATCACCTCCCCTGCCTCGCTAATAGGCGATAGCGAGCTTAGCGACTGTTTCCAGTCGCTTTTAGGTTGGGAACGCCTACTTTGCATGCCATTAGCGATAAATATTGCTGGCATGCAAAGCGGCACCAACCCGGTCGCTATCGCCTAGAAGCTGTCGCTAACAGCAGTTAGCGACAGCTTGCTAATAGGGCGTTAGAATTATCGCCGCTTTAGCGGGAAAAAGTCCCGCTAAAGCGGCGATAGAGCCCTTGATAATATGCCCCCCTGTTAGTTGGCAGGCGGTCCTTCCTCTGGGGACACATCTCCTCGGGTGGATTCCCTTGATTTTGAAAAAATTTAACCAGTTTCTCTCTTTGGACTCTACCTTTGCCACTCCTGGGTGAACCTCACAGTCTCATATTACACGTGGAAGCTTAAAACTGTGGATTCTGGGTCTTCACAGGGCCTCAGTGAGTCCCTTAGATTTTTACCTTTTTGTTGGCTGGCAAGCTGAGTCTTCTATTGGCTATTGTTCTCTGGCCCTATGTGTCTCTGATAGACAGAGAATGCTAATGGTGGTTAGACTGTTACTGTTGCCAATGGCTCATTTCTCATCCACTCCTGGTAGATCCCATCTAACTTTATTAATCTTTGTGGGTAAAAAACCACATCTTTCGATAGTTTGCGCCCTTCACTCCTTTTGGTCCCCATAGATTCTCATTACTTTTGTGGGGGTTGTGATTATGTGTTTTCAGTCAGTTGCATCTCGGCTGCTTCTCGGAGGATGTCATAGAATCATTTTACTTTGTGGGGCAGAAGGTGCACTTCTCCTAAGTGGATCACATAGATTAATATTACTCGCTCCAGTTTGGAATACTGAGTCTTCCAGTAGACTGCAACTTTGCCACTCCTGGGAGGACATCAAAGATGATTAGGGAATCTCATGTACTGCAATTAATTCTTCCCACTTATATTAGTCCAATATCCCACAGTCTACCAATTAATGACACAACTTGCTTCTTACAAGGCCAAGGCACAATTATCCCTACAGAGATTAAGTCTTGCTTCAATCTGGAATATACACATACAGCAAACTGTTCAAAATGTTTGCCATTTTGTTTTGTGTCCTATTTCCTCTCGGGAGGTTGGCTTGAGTGGAAAATTTCTCAAATGAGACACATTGACCTCGAACCAGTAACACAACATTTGCACAAATGGTATACCTTTGCGTGCATTATTCATGTGAGATACCAAGCAACAATATTCTGCATTGAAAGCTTAATTTGGTTTATGTTTTGTGAAAATAAGTTTATTTTGTGCAAAAAATATCAGAAATGTGGCACTCCCCTGCTTCTTACCCATGTTCCCAAAAATGGCAAATATACACAAGCACAACTCTATCTTTTTTAAATCTCTGCTACACTGCATTTTTAAGAGGAGCAACATGTTCACAGTAACACAACCCTGAGCCTCGCGCATGACACCTAAAGACTACACACACATAGGCCACTCTTATATAACCACACTCTTCCACCCATGAGCAGCAAACATGTTATACTTTGACTCAACCATCCACAGTGCTTCAGGGCCTTGCCAGGGGTATGAGCTGGAACCACCTCAAACTCAATGCTATTAAAAACAAAACTGTTACCTCTGTGGAGAGCAAGGTCCTCATTTATTGGACAGAATTGAGTGGGTACTATGGAAAGCACTGTATGGGATGATGTAACCCTGTGTGGTTTTGGCGCTCACTAATACCGGTATTTTATTGCGTAATGCCTAATTTAGGTGCTCAAGGGAGGAGGAATCATCCACTCCTCCACTATTGTGACCCCTGGGGATCTACCTGAAACTTAAACGTAAGCCCGAGCACACATACAGTATTTGTCATTTATAAATCAAGACCAGTACAATACATAGAAAAATTCAAAAGGGATTTCTTGTATTTAATTTTCTTTTCTTTGATTGCTCCAGCCAACACGTGGTTTGTCGTCTGGGATTACGTGCATACACAGCGACATACTGGGAGCTGATGTTGAACGCCGCAATACGCGCGTACACATAAGTGTCTCATCGAGCGTACATTCAACGTTCGTCTACTCTACCGTCGACAACACGCTATCATACGTGGATTGTCGGATTTTAGATCCCATTGAGAAGCAAAGAAATAGAAACTTTGGATCATCTTTAATTTTCCCTGCCTGCCTGGCCGGGACGGAATTATAACCGGTACAGAGGCTTACCGACTGCGTTGTGTCAATACAGCCCTGAGGAAGTCGTGGCTTAATCCCGGACGACGAAACACGTGTTGGCTGGAGCAATCAAAGAAAAGAAAATTAAATACAAGAAATCCCTTTTAAATTTTTCTATGTATTGTACTGGTCTTGATTTATAAATGACAAATACTGTATGTGTGCTCGGGCTTACGTTTAAGAATTGAGTGGGTAGTCTGGCAAGTGGCAGGATAGTAGAGGCATTGCTTTTTTAAACTGAAAGTCCTTCCACCACCATGATGGAAGAACTTTCAGAAAACAAAAATAATTGACTGCCGGGGCACCAGTGGCGTTGTAGTCCATGAAACAATTTCTTTCCAAAAATAGGCCCTGAAATGCAGGGCCTTGCTTTTGCAAATTAAAAACAGGAATGAGTGCCAGTTTCTCCCAGTGCGTGGGTCACATGTTGGCATTTCTGATGTCTGGAACTGCCATTCTCTGTGTCCATGGTGGCATCGAACAGTACAAAAGCCGTTGTCAAAGGGGCTATAGGCAAATGACGTGGAGGTAAGGTTTTTCTGATGTCGGCACTTGCTGAAGCCTCGCTATCTGAAACACAGTGCTTCTCCCACCTGTAAATGAGGAGGAAAACATCAAGAGTTGGGCAGGTGGGACAGTTACTAAGTTATGGCTGATTACTCCTTACTGGACAACTCTAAATGAGGTCCTAACTGCTTTGTTGTTGCTGTGTTTGTAGATTAATGCAATTTTCATAATTCCTAATTAAACCCAATATTCACCCACCCCTTTACTTATAATGTCGATGACTGGCCCTTTACCAGTTAGTATCCCATCAAAGATTACATTAGAAAAAAGAGACTACATCCTGCATTGACTATTATTTCTTTAGTTACTGCCATCAAAGTTGTTACGAAAGGGCTCTTTTTAGGAGGTGGATGACGGAAGAGACCTCTCCCAACATGGCGTCTTGGCGTCTGAGTGCTGCGCGTTGAGCAGAGTGGAAGGATGCGACGTCAGTACTGAAATTGGGAGCTAACAGCTAATAGCAGAGGAAAAGAGAGACGGAGCAGAGAGGAGGAGTGGATCGACAAAGCCTCGGGACAGATGCAGGATGGCGACGGGCTGTTGTTTCAGCTCCGCCACCACACTACATGTCTGGATGGCCAATTTGTGAGCCTGACCGAGGGAGTTACTGAGTGATTGATGTCGCTATCAAAGCCTAGGTCAGGCTGAGGAGTCCCCGGTAGATGGCGGAGGGGGTGGAGTAGCAAAATTTGGTGAGGGTGAGTTGGTAGGGAGGGGTGCAGACAAACACTGGCCATTTCTGTGTGTGAAAAAGACCACTTTATTGAAACAGGTGAACATCACAACATTTCCTGGTGAACCGCCTTACAAAATTAAAACCTAGCTATACATCCAGTGAACTAGCCCCTATCCCACCCCATCCCTACAATCCCCTCCAAACATGCCCACACTGCAGCTAACTCATTAACTGTATTGCATTTGAGCATTTCCAACTTTCAATTCCCCCTACACCCTATGAGTAACTATATGAACCTGTAAGTAACCAAATTTCCTAAAGTGAACCTTTAACTACCTGCCTACCCTTCCCTTGCACATGGTTCCCCAAACGGCAATTCCAAGCAACCGCTGCAAACTCCTGTCAAACTTTTCATGCCCCCGTAGCACCTGTTCCAAGCGATAATGTACACAAACCCAGCCCCTGCACTCCTGTCTAAGCCACTGCCTAACAATAACTAGAATTGGGGGGCGGAGCTTGGCTCGCGACGAAAATGGCCGCTTGAGTTCGGAGCTCCACAGCTCAGCGCAATAATCCTACAAATATCCTTCCCCCACCAAACCGAAGTTGCCGACGCGTACAGCCCAGCTGGGAAAGGAAGACTGGCGCATCCCGTGTCAACAAGTCCGGCACCCGTGGTCCACCCCGGCGCCGTGCAAGGGAAGCCGCACTAGCCGGGACGTCAGGCCGCATATCCCGCGCCAAAGTAAGACGCGGGGCGCGACAACGTCAGCGTGCGTGTGGCACGGAGTGCGGTGGAAAGAAGCAACCGGACGTCACCTGAGTGCCGGTGCGGAGGGGCAGATCGACGGGACCCGCGGCGGATCCGGGACAGCAGAAACGGGGCGAGAAAGAGCGCCGGAGGACACAGAGGGTGCACGGAGAACAGAAAATCGCCAACACAGGTGTGTGTACCCCTCCCCCACCGCGAGAGCAGGGCGGCGGGAGCGGCCGCGCCCCGGAGGTAGTGCAGCAGTGGCAGTGCGGAGCAAAGCGGGGAACCTGAGCAGTACTTGCGGACATTTGCTGAGCTGAAAGCAGCGGAGAGGAAGGACTAGGGAGCGGACACGACACTTAGCGCGCAGCCAGAAGGGAGTGAAGAGACGGCCACTCTGAGGGGCATAGACACGAAGAGAGCAAAAAGTCTGAACAGAGCCCAGGACAAATACGCACTGCCGCAGAAGTGAGGAGAAGCAAGCGAGAGGTGCAGGAAATGCGAAAGTTCTGGTAAGCCCGATAGCGTCGGGCTGAGGTGAGGGGACCCCGGGATATAGGGACACGTTCCTAGCGGAGGCTGACACACCGTAGGGGATAGCAGGAGCTGTGCACTGGGTGGCGACACAGCCAAGGAGCAATAGAAAAACGCCGGAGACCTGACCGGTGCAAGTCCAGGTGGGCAGTCGCTGACTGAGGCCTAAGGCGAGGGACAGAAAGCAAGCACTCCGTGGTGAGGGCACCGCGGCGGCGCAATACCCCGACGGCAGACCCTATGGATTGAAGCGGAGTGCGGAAGAGGCGAGAAATACAGCGGGGCTCTCGATGAAAGACAGCACCCCCGTACACATGGCGCAGCGCCAAGCAGGTGTGGCATCGGACAACCTGGGGCTTCGTAGGCAGTGATTGGAGCGACAAAGAAGTAATTGGGGTGACTGCACGGTTCACCCACAGCCGCAGCTGCAAGGGGAGGGGTCCAGCTGAGCACGCACTGGGCAGGAGGAGACAAATAGCAACAGAGCAACAGGCACCTGCAGGCGAGGAGCCCAGCGCCGGACTGCTAAGAAGATAGGCAGTAACTCACCAGCACTAGGCCTCTGGGCAGGGAAATCCAAGACTGGTTTGCACGAGTGGGTCCCTGGGGGGCGACACTAGCCGGCACGCAACGGAAGGGAACCAGAGAAACGACCTCTGCATAACTGCGTTACAACAGAAATAACGATGGGCAAAACGGATAGGTCGCAGACCAAGTTGACCTTCGACCAGAAACGCTCCAAGTCCCATGACCCCACTCTGGAGGAGGAAACTAGAACTACGCCCCCGACGGAAGAAGGACAAGATATCCGAAGTTTGCTATTAGCAATGGAAAAGGGGCTGCAGAGCGGTATCACATCACTAGGGGCGAAAATTGATGCCCTATCGTACAGGATGGATAGAATGGGGGAGCGGCTGGACAAGCATGCGGAGAGGCTCGACATGTCCGAACGACGGCTAACGGAAGTAGAAGAAGCGCAGACGAAGTTGGACACAGACCACAAAAAACTTGGCAGGATCATGCAAGTGCTACAGGACAAAACGGAGGATCTCGAAGCCCGCTCAAGACACTGCAACTTACGCATCATGGGCCTGCCGGAGATGACCATAACCGGGAACATGGAACGGTTTGTGGAGAAGCTGCTAACCGACCTGCTAGGCGCGGAGGTGTTTTCGAGTATGTTTGTGGTAGAAAGGGCCCACCGCTCCTTGGGTACCCGACCTCAGCCGGGCGCACCGCCGCGCCCAATCATCGCAAAACTATTGAACTACTGGGACAGAGACGCAGCACTCCGAGTGGCGAGGGAAAAACAATCACTGCCGTACGAGGGATCGTCCATTTCAATCTACCCGGATTTCACAGCCAGAGTGCAGGAGGCTCGTAAACAATTTGTTCCAATGAAGAGGCAGTTGCGAGAGTTGGGGTTAGACTATGCAATGCTATACCCGGCCAAGTTACAAGTGAACAGACAAGGAAGATCACATATCTTCGTAGACCCGAAGGCTCTGCAGAAGGCGCTCAAGGACTGGAATAAGGAGCAGAGACAAAGCCCGGAGCGGCAGCTTCAAGACGAGGCTACTGGGGGATCGCTGGAGCAACAGGACTGAGACAGACGCAGTGGCGTACACTAGATAAGTACTCTGGGTGCCGGGGGGGACGGGATAGAGACGGGTAGCCTGTTGGAAAAGAGGAAATAAGGCTGTGCGGATGCAGACAATAACAGTTAATCATTATGCAGGTCCTATTGTACACCGCATCCTGTTAAGGGGTAAAATGTGGTCAGAAAGTATGCGGAAGATTAGCACATAGCGAACGCACAAGGCGTGGGGAGCGCTTGCCGGACGGCTTGGGAGCGGCAGAAAGGGATTACTGTGCAGAGGAATCGTACGCTGACACACGCTTTGGGGGGACGGTGATTCGGTATTGGGGGAGACGCTGGGAAGTTGGGCTGGGAGGTCGAGGAAAGGGGGAAAAACTTGCACAGAATTGGAAGTAGCGCACAGAGCGACCTCCGCCCGCAAGTGATAACCACCGCTACAGATAACTAAGTTGGGGGAGGGAGGCGGGAGGTGTGGGAAGTCCCTATACGGGATGCAACGCGACCGAGTTGGGGGTGGTTAGCAGTGGGGGGGGAGGGGGGATGGGACGGAACAGGTTCTTCTTTTCTTTTTTTTGTTGTTGTGGGGAGTTAGTGAGGTCAACATAAAAGTCGAACATTGCACTGCATACAATACACACGCAGGATACCCACCAGTATGGCGCACGTGACAGGCAGTAGATTAAAGACTGGGAGGGAGGCAACACGAGGACCACAGGAATCCCTCAGGGCATTAACGTGGAATGTGAGGGGCCTAAATGACCACCGCAAGCTGCGCAAGGTGTTGAACTACCTAACCAGACACAAAGTAGACATCGCCTTCCTCCAGGAGACGCACCTCCCAACACAGAGCCCAATGTTGCGGCTCCAGAGGCCTTCTGGGGAACGTCAACGCAGCCGGTTTCACGACTCATGCACGGGGAGTTATGACATGGGCCAACCCCAGATCCGACTATAAGTTGCAACTACTAACGGCAGACACAGGCGGTAGGTTTGTAATCTCCCGCTGCCAGGGTAGGGGACTAGAGTTGCTACTGGTCAATGTATATGGCCCCAACTATGACTGCCCCGAGTTCTTCAGCACACTGGCCAACACAGTGCACAGACACGGGGAGGCACGTATGATATGGGGTGGTGACCTCAACCTGGTCAGGAATCCGAGTTTAGACAGGTCGGGAGGGCCGCCAAGGAAGCCGGCAGCGGCTGCAAGAGCAGTAGAAAGGGCAATGATCAGCGAGGAACTTTTAGACGCATGGAGAGAACTTCACCCTGTGGAGGGTGGTTTTACACACTACTCCGCTTATCACAACTTACATACACGTATCGACTATTGGTTGGTATCATCCCCCCTCATGTCACAGAAATCCACATGTCAGGTCCTACCGCGCACGCTGTCGGATCACTCCCCGATCTTGTTGACCTTGCCCACCCCGAAGAAAACTATTCCCCCGTTCACGTGGCGCTTCCCCCCCTACTCTCTGATGGGCCCATTGTTCAAAGAAGCGATTGCAGAGGCGATAGAAACATTTTTCGATACAAATATAGGGTTAGTGGACGACTTTCAGATTGTGTGGGAGACGTTTAAGGTGTACATTAGGGGGTGGCCATGTCTAAGCACTCCGGGGTACTCCGGGACATTAGACAGAGACTATCAACTCTGGAGTGCAAACTGGGTGACCTGGAGAACAGACAGCAGGTAGGAGCAGAAGGGGAATGCGCAGAGGCAATGAGGACTTTGCTGGAGGAATTTCATGAGGCAGCGGATAACGAGGTGCAACACCTGGGAAAATATGCCACAGCGCGTGCGTATGGGGAGGGAGACAGACCGGGAGCAGTGCTAGCCAACATACTGAAAGCCAGACGAGGTAGGACGGCTGTGACCGCGATTCGTTCAGAAGAAGGTGACTTGCTAACTGAGGAGGCAGACATAGCCAATAGGTTTACACAATATTATACGGGCCTCTACGCTACGCGCTCGACAGGGATGGAGGAGGAAATACTGACGTATCTGGAGCATATAAGGCTACCCTTCTTATCGGACGCGCATAGAGAATTTCTTTCACTACCCATAGAAAAAGACGAGATACTGGAGGCCCTAGCAGGAATGAAGGTAAACAGTGCCCCAGGGTCCGATGGACTAACAGTGAATTTTTATAAGACTTTCATCGACCTATTGCTCCTGTATATAAAGGAACTGTTTGAAAATATGTGTGTCACCGGACAAATGCCACAAACAATGAGAGAAGCCATATTGGTGGCTATCCCCAAGCCAGGTAAGGACCCTGAGGAATGCGGATCGTACCGCCCGCTTTCCTTGTTGAATGTGGACAATAAACTGTTTGCGAAAATATTAGCTACACGACTGGCCCTACTGACCCCTGAATTAGTAGCCCCAGAACAAGCTGGGTTTGTCCCAGATAGAAACCTCACGTATAACCTGCGCACGATTTTTGGCACAATGCAACATGTAAGGCAAGACACGAAAGCAATTGCAATCTTCCTGGACATGGAGAAAGCTTTTGATTCGGTGGAGTGGCCCTTTATGAGACAGGTGTTGACCAGAATGGGACTGGGCCCTGACTTTTTGCAAATGATAGGGGTGTTATACAACGCCCCTAACGCGCGAGTTCGGCTCGGAAACCTGGTTACAGACGCCATCCCTATCACAAGAGGGACACGCCAGGGCTGCCCTCTATCCCCGACATTATACGCATTGATCGCGGAGCCATTGGCGTGTGCGCTCAGGGAGTATCACAGCCACAGAGGTGTCAGATTTCCTAACTGTGAAATTATCGTATCCACGTACGCAGATGACACCCTGCTATATGTGAGGGACCCTGAGGGCAATCTAGTCCCGGTCCTGCGAGAGGTGGTACATTATGGGGCACTTTCAGGGTTAAAGGTGATTTTGGTTAAGTCCATTGCTTTCCCACTCACTAAGTCCACTTCCCCATTTCAGATGGAGTTTCCGCTGCAATGGTCAGAAGACTCGGTCAGATACCTGGGCATCAGGTTGTACACAGATCCGGAAATAGTTCTCAGAGAAAACTATGGAAAAGCGGTAGACAAACTGGAGGACGACGTCGAAACATGGATCGGGCTCCCATTATCACTAATAGGCAGGGTATCTATAATGAAGATGGTGGTGTTGCCTAGATTCCTGTTCCTGTTCGCAAACATACCGATAGTGCTTCCACGCTCCTTTTTCGCCAGACTTAAAAAGCGCTGGTGAAGCTGGCATGGGCGGGCAAGCAGGCCCGAGTACAGTGGCGGACACTCACGCTACCTTACCATATGGGGGGCTGGGAGCACCCGATTTAGAACTATATTATAGGGTGGCACAGGGGGCGCAGGCACACAGCTGGATACATGGTGCCGATAATATACCACATATTAAGCTGGAGAAGCTGTTCGCAGACCCTCACCCGCTACCGGCAGTCATCTTTGAAACCGTTGACCGAAGGACCGGCATTTTAGATTCACTTAATTCGACAAGGCACGCATGGCACTGCATATTGCAGCAAACGACGGGGGCACTACTGTACTCCCCGGAAACGCCCATGGAGTGGGCGGTTTGGTTGGCACCCTGCAAGGACAGAGGGGTGGTACAGGCGCTTCGGGCGTTGGGCATTCACAAGATAGGAGATCTCTTCTCGGAAGGAGTAGCTAAACCATGGAATGCAGTCGCAGATACCGCGGTAACCGCTACACCACTTCAGTGTTTCCAATACCATAGAGTGTATAGCGCACTGCGACAGCAACTAGGGGATGACATGGATGAACCACCTGAGATCCGGGAATTATCGTATCTAATCAAAACGAAGTCCCCACGCAGGATAGTATCCAATTTATATAAGATGGCTATGTCCCAGAGAGCCAACCAATACACCAAAGCAAGATTAGACTGGCAGAGAGACTTGGATATGGCTATTGATGACGACATGTGGGCATATTGCTGTACCAACACGAAGCGCATCTCTCTGCATGGCAAACATAAACTGATACATTTTAAATATATTAATAGAGTGTATTACACACCGGAGAGATTACATAGGTATGGCCTACGAGAGGATGCAGCATGCGAAAGATGCTGCTACCCTGCGGCGGACTTTATGCATCTAGCGTGGGATTGCCCTGGTGTTTTCAAATTCTGGGAAAACATATTCCGAGAGATAAGCACCATACTGGAGCTGGAGATCCCCCCAGACCCAACGGTGGCGCTACTGGGCTATTCCAGGAAGTTGCCGAAAGCTGCTCGCAGACTGGCAGATATGGGACTGTTGATGGCGAAGCGTAGAGTAGCAATGTGCTGGATGCGAGGACCTTTACCCACGACTCTGCAATGGTCGCGAGACGTCCTTTACTGCTGCACACAATCAGAAACATATAGCGACCTGCTACCGCCGCGGAGTAGACCTAAGAATTTTTGGGGACTATATACCAAGTATCTGAAGGGCGGGAACGGGGGAGCGACAGTAGAAGCAGAGACAGGCGCAGAGGCGGAAGCTAGTACATTAGTGCGATAAGAGGCGAAAGAGGGCCCAGTGGGACGGGGCGGACCTTGGGGGCGGAGTAAGCCGCTATGTCCAGATCGTGCTGCGTGACCGGAGCGGACAGTGTACGTAGGTGGAGATTACAGAGAAAAATAGGAGGCCCCTAGAGGGAAACGGATACAGTGTTGGCACCTCACAGTCGGGCTAGAACACAAGCTCAGATGTCCAGGCGCGAATGGCTGATGTGACACCTCACTGTTTGTTGTTTTTTTAAATTTATTTTTTTGTTTTTCTTTTGGAGTAAATTGGTATAGTTGTATATAAAAAGTGTTTTGGAACTGTATATAACATATTTGACGCATGGCGAAAAGGCTCCACTACCAGAGCAATAAAGTTAAGAATAAGCAAAGCGGTGACCGGCCCCCGGGATGTGGGAAGCGTTGAGCGGAACAGTAATGTCATGTACAAGCACAGCCGGCCGTAGGGTTGTAGGCGCACTGCTATGTATGTCAAAGAAGAATTTGCATAAGAATAAATAAATTTAAAAAAAAAAAAAAACAATAACTAGAATTGTTTCACCATCTTAAGCCCTATTTAAAGGGATGGGAGGGAGGGACAAAGATTACCACAGTTCTCAGATTACCAGTCACCAGGTCACCTGAACCTAAAATGGTGGCTGGTAGCCCAAAATATCCCCTTAAATATATGTTGGGCTACCTTTGGGCAAATATGAATCCCAACACAAAATGGCAGTCATTGGACTGCACCACTCTCTCAATCTGTGGGGGGGCAGACTTCCCTTCTGTCAGCTGCCTCCCAAACCCCTCCCATTCCATGCCCTGACGCCAAGAATTCCCTTCAAGCCTATACATATGCTCTGTACGTTGACTCCACTAAGGACCCTACCACCAGTTGTACCATACGGCTTTGCCTACTGACCACAACTTCTCCAGCATGAGTGTCGGGTCTCTGTCGTGTCTTTAGCTAACCCATGGAATCACCCCCACTGTGAACGAGACAAGGCATCCGCTATGTCATTGTCCACTCCCAGAACGTGGCATGCTCTGAAAGTTATGCCATAGCACAAGCACCTCAGCAAAAAAACCCGTAACAACTTCAGCAACTGAGTGTCCCTGGCTGACTGTCTATTTACCACCTCCATAACAGCCATGTTGCCCACTCAAAAAAACACCCTTCTGTGTGCCAGCTCTAAGTCCCAGAGAGTCACCACTACCACCAAGGGGAAGAGCTCCAGGAAGGCAATGCTCCTGCACCCATGAGCCCATGCAGCCGGCCATTGCTCCGCGCACCGATCTGCCTTGCCAGTACAAACTGAAGCCCAGGCCTCCCGCTGCATCCAAACATTATTTGCATGTCCCAATCAAGATCCCACCATCTCGCCAAAGGAATACCGTTAAAGTCCTGCAAGAAAAAAACACATCTTCATGTCCTCTTTGACTCCCGCTGAGATCCGTACGTGATGATGAGGAAGAGCATTCCCTTACAATGAGCTCCTCAACCTCCTGTAGAATGACCTCCCCGCCCGTACAACCCTGCATGCGAAATTCAGATGACTCAGCAAAACTTGAATCTCTTTCACCTTGACTTTCTCCTTTCCCAGCATGCACATTATTAAAGCCAGCATTTTCTCCCAGTTGTCCTGTGGTAGCCTGGCATCCATCCTCACGGAATCAATCTCAGCGCCTAAAAACGACTGTGCACTGTGTCAGGCCCACCGTTTTCTCTGGTGCCAACGGCACCCTTAGGTCACCCATGACCTCTTGGAACCTTGCCAACAGCATCTGGCAGTCCACCAAACCAGGAAGAAATCATCCAAATAGTGCATTACCAACTGATGGCCCGTCTGCCATGTGAACACCCTTGCATGAATGTACTGAAGCACTGAAACAATGCACAGGATCTTGAACAGCCCATCGGCAATGGTTAGTCAACATACCATTTGCCTTCAAAATGCAGACCCAGTAGCTGTAAATCCTCTGGGTGTACTGGAAGCAGCCGGAAGGCTGACTTCATATCAGATTTAGCCATCAATGCCCCCGGGCTAGCCGCCACTACCAGTGACATGGCCACGTCGACCAAAGAGTAGGACATCGACGCTATCTATTCCGTGATTAAAACATTTACCGACTGACCCACAGGCCATGACAAATACTGAATCAAGCCAAATTGTCGTTCCTCTTTCTTGGGGACCACCCCAATTGGAGACACGATAAGGTTCTCTATAGGCCATTCGAAGAAGGGTCCTGCCATTCTGCCCTCAGAAACCTAGTTCTCCAATGTGTCCCTCACCACCTGCTTGTGCTCTGCTGATGAATGCAAATCGTCAGCCCACATATGCGTCCTCGGGCCCTCGTACCCCAACCAAAAACCCCAGTAAAACCCGTCCCGCAAATACTCTGCCTCTTGTGTTTGTCCGTAAAGCCCCAGCCAATACTCCAACCTCTCGAGGTTAACCAGAGTATGAGCCCTTCGCACCAGGTCCCTGCCCCTCCACCCCTTCTTGGGCCTGAGAATTGCTGCTGGTGCCCGCTCTGGCCTCCTCCATATTGCTGCCACTGACCCACGCCTTGATTGTTGATTGTACCCCCTGTCCCATAGCAATTGACAAGGGGGTGTCTACCTGCACATTTCGAACATTCATGGCGGAATTTGGAATACCTCCTGTTGTTAAAATCCCAATATGTACCTCCTGACCGTGGCAGAGATTTTGAAGGTTCCCCCACCCCTCCCCGGGTGGGATGTCCCTGAAAGGGGTGATATACAACAGGCAGACCACTTGCCATATAGATATTCTCCGCCCCCCCTTGGCAGCCCCCATGGTATGTTGCCATAGATCTGAATCCATTTCACCTCATTTTATTTCCGGGTCCCACGGCAAGAGCGCCCGGAGCTCCGCGTCGTACTGTGCCTACGCGTAACCCCCGCCCGTAATCTGAGCCTTCCGAATCACATCCATGTACTTAAACATAGCCATGCAACGGTCTGGATAATTCTCGCAGTACACACTGGCATTTATCAAAAATGCCACCATCCAATTTTCTATCATAACGGGAACTCTTGGCCAGCTCAAATTCCTCCTCTTTAGAACCCTCTTTCAACCGTACCTCTCTATGTAGGAGTTTTAACATCTCTATGTACTCCCCTTTCCAAATGCGTTCCTTCATGGCCAACATCAAATGAGCACCCAATGGTTTTGTCACACCCATATAAGGCAATTTTTTAATTTTGAGGTCCTTGCTGTCTGGTCCGTCCATCTTCCCTCCCCCCGGACACCCCCACTGCTGCCCCTGAGTCCTCAGTTTTGCTTGTGCCCCCTCCCATGCCACCTGTGCCTGCCTTCTTGTCTGTGCCCACTCCCACGTCTGTCATGTATTTGCCCTTGCGCAACCTGCCCCCCTTCAGACCATGCGCTAGCATCCACGCCAGTAGAAACAATTTTAGGAGCAGGATCCTTTCCTTTTTCCTTTCCTGGCGTCAAGGTCGGTGCACGTTCCATTGCAGTCTGCCTCACCAGTCCTGTCTCCTCTTTACCTCCTTTGTTGGCCCGTTCTTTGCGCACCTGGAACACACTAGACAATTTGTTAGAAGACCCCGACCCTGCTACCTTCGAGCTCCTCCTAATGGAGCTCGCTCTCTTTCAAACTATCCTCATCGTAGTCTAAAGTGACCCCTCCAACGGGTCATCCAAACGGTCCCATTCGCTGCCCAGCACATTCCCCTGCGCCTTACTCGATCCAAACTTTGCTGTGGCACTGCGACTCCCAGCGCCCAGAGGGTCCGAAGCGACCATGCCCTGCTGGTTCCCCGCTGCCTCACAAACCCACACCAAGTCTCAGGTACCAGAGGCCAGCCGAGACCTACCAGCTGCTGGGGACAATGAGGTCATTCCGGACCTTTCTGCGTTGGCCGCATCAGGATCCCCCGCCTTCATCAGGCAAACTGCGCTGGGCGTACCTCTCTTCTCCTTGGTGCTGTCGAGCCGCCCCAAGCTTTACGGAGTCCGGATCAGTGCACCTCTCTTGCCCCTGGAATAAAGAAGACAGGACTGGTGTGCTGGCACCCGGCCCCCTGTTCCCTACCTTTCCAGAGCCCCACCATGTACTCCACCCCCATCCTTTCAGCCTGACGCTACCCGAAGGTGCCCCAAGGGCCCACCCCCCAAGAGTGGGTCCCCTGGCCACACCAAAATCCTCGTCCACGAAGCCCTCCTCCTCTAAATCATCCTCTCCAGCCCCCCTTCCCCTCCTTAAGAATCTCCCCCTGTACCTGCCTCAACCCTGCCTATTGCAGGGACCCTCCCTTGCCTATGTAATCATCCAGGCAGGCCACCGAGTCCCCTTCCCCCGCTGCTGCAGCTTCCCCCCAATGGCCAAATATGTCCTGACAAGACCAGTCTGGCCTGTCCCCTCCCTCCCCTGCACTCTCCTCCTACTGGTCCAGCTTCAGAGCACCCCCTCCCTGTGTTCCCCCGCTGCTGCCTATCAGGGAAACCTCCCCCAACCCCAGTCCCACGCCGTACATTTTCACACTCTCAGTCCGGCAAGACACTGTTAGGATATAGCCTGGAAGGGTGCTTTTTCTTGAAGGTTGCTCTGCTCATAAGGATCGTATTGCAGTCTGAGTTCCCGTGCCTGCCTAACAGTACAATACTATACCGGTTCCCCCGCTTTGCTGTTCTCATGCACCAGCTAAAGCGCCCCACAGTAAGTATAAGAGAATGAGCAATGAGCAATTAGCTACTTCGATACAGAAAACTGACCAAATATTTAAGAATAACTGTACCTCTGATTGTTCACAGCATATAGTAAATAGCATATAGTTCTGCAGTGACTGGTGTAATATATATATATTTCGGGAACTCTCAACCATGGCATGTGATCAGGAGGTGGCAAAGGTGAACTTATATGTTGTAGTAGGGGGTCAGGTTGCGGTGGCTAATAGACTCCCCGATGGGGATCCGAATCAGAAGTGTGAGAAAAGCTAGAAAGTCTGCTCTGTACTAAAGGAATTAATTTCAGCCTTTGTGACTGTTGAAATGGTTGAGAAGTAAAGTGAGCTGAAAATCTGTTAAAAAGGAAGACTTCCATGAGGAAAAGGAGACCTTTTCATGGTAAGGTCAATCAATCAATCAGGGAATTGTAAGCGCGCTACTCACCCGTGAGGGTCTCAAGGCGCTGAGGGGGGGGGTCCGCAGATCTGTTTAGCCGAAGAGCCAGGTCTTGAGGGTGGGTCTTCCTGAAGGTGTTCAGGGAGGGGGCGCGTCTGATGTCTGCCGGTAGCTCGTTCCAGGTCTTGGCTGCAATGTGAGAGAAGGACCTTCCGCCTGCTCTGGCTCTGTGGATGCGTGGGGTTTCGGCGAGTGCGAGCCCTTACGAAGCTAAGTTAATCAGGCAAGCAAGATCCCCTTTCTTTAATTAATCCTACAATGATTCATTTGGAAGCCTCTATGGATCTGGAAGAGATACTAAAAGGAGAGAGTGCAAGCAAACTCACAAGGGCAGGGGCAAAATGCAAGGGGGATCCGAAAGGAAGCTTAAAAAGTACAAAAGCTTTCCCTCTGCCGCCCCCAAACTCGACAGTAAAACAAGGCTCCCCTGAGCCAATCACAATGCTGCAATGAAGCTTTATAATTGGTTTGAGCACCAGGAAATGGGAGCCTGGGCATGTTCTGCACCCAGGCTGTAATGCAGCCTGGGTGGAGAACATGCAAAGTGCGCATGAATGTTTGGTCGGCCCGAGACGGCCGGCCAAACAGTCATGCGCACTTAGGGAGTGCAAACCACCCCTACCCTGCTCTGTCAGAAAAGCTGTTGCAGCAGGGAAGAAATAAAATGATAATAACCTTGAGTTATTATCATTTTATTTTTCCTTTATTTCACTGCTGCAAAGAAGGACTTCTTTTTTAAATATTTAAATTGGTGGGGAGAACATGGTAAGGACTGAGGGCAAGCAGGAATTCTTAAAGCAATGTGCAATGTGAAGAACAAATGGCTTCATTTTCAATTTATACTGTAGCCTAACTAACTTACCCTTCCCTGGCTATGAGGTGGATAAGGAGTATGGTAGGCGGGGCAATCCTAAATATATGATCAACTGAGTGGGAACACGTCTAACAATTAATGTATAAGGCTTTAACTGGATCCAACTTATAGTGATTCCAGTACTTCTGTATATATTGATTGCATTGGACCCTTGAGAGAATTCATAAGGCTTTCCACCTCAGTCCAATGATAGTTGCTCTTAATGTCAAATATCTGAGGGAAACTGAGCGTCAGGCTAAGAAGTTTTTTTTCAGTGGTGTTGGTGCAGCGTCACAAAACCTTAAATACGGCTGATACCTGACACACAAAAAGAACGTGCACTTTGCACATCAGCCTTACGTGTCAGAATGATTCTTGCACAAGTTGCCTCTGACGCTGCAGTTGCAGAAGAGGATTTACTGTAGAATTTACAGTTCTCATATAGAATGTTTATTAATGTCGAAAGAATACTTTTGATGGTTTACTTAGAAACCGTCTTTACTAAACAAGAGATACGTTTGATATAAGTGAAATAGATTTAATCATTTGATGTGATTAATAAAAAGACTATAGCACAACAAAAAGATAATGGACAGAATGCTGAACATTGACAAGCATTCACCCCCAGCACAGAGATCTGGGCCTAAATTCTGGGGCCTTATTTATGAAGGCCTTGTGACACTTTTGCGCTGCTGTTGCATCACTTTTCGTGATGCAGCAGCGGCGTAAACAATGTGCCATGTTGCGCCCTATTTACAAAGTGACGCATCTAAGCAGATGCGTCACTTTGTAAAGCCCTGTGCTAAATTATACCTGCGTCGGGTATAATGTATGCAGGGTAGGAGTTCCCCCACAAGAATGCCTCGTAGAAGTGTTGCAGTGAAATCTAAGAGATTTCATTGTGACACTTCTTGGACGCCACTGCGTCAAAACCTTATGCCTGCCTGCAGGCGTAAGAGTGACGCAGTGCCATAGGCACAGGCCTACCCCTTGCATTGCTGGAGTTACGTCATGCTTACGACACAACTCCAGCAATGCGTGACTTTTGCGCCGACAAATACGTCAGGATTCCTGACGTATTTGTCATTCCTTGCAACATGGAGCTCCGTACATTAAATACTGCGCATCCATCGTGTCATTAGGAGGGTGCAGTGAAAACTGTTGCATCGCTGTTTTATCACATCATAATGAGGCTCATTGTTTTTTAACTCACCATGCCTTTCAATATGCAAATGAGTCTTGACCCATGCACCCCATGGGAACAGTTCAGCTCAAACTGCCAGGCCGGGTCCTCCCTTGACCGGTAACAAGCATCCTGGGACCGGTTTCGGTATATCACCCCTCATCCGCCAGGCTAGCTTGAATCTAATGGCATAGTGAGCACAGGATCCATGTCTGGGCATACCCAACCCACTTAGGGCAAGTATAGCAACACAAAAAGATGATGGACAGAATGCTGAACATTGCCGAACAATCACCCCTAGTACAGAGATCTGGGCCTAAATTCAACATTTTTTTTCTCACCATGCCATTCTAGTTTGGAACCAGCCATATGCAAATCAGTCTTGACCCTCCTCTGTCATTTCAGGGTAACCGATCCAAGGATGCTTGGTTCTGGTCCATGGAGGATATGACCTGGCAGTTCGGGCTCGACTGTTCTCATTGGGAGCAGAGTTAAGACTGATTTGCATATGGCTGGGTACACTCAGGGGAGGCATGGTGAGCAAAAGAACAATGGATTTAATCCAGATCTCTTGACTGGGGGTGAGTGTTTGAAAGCTTTCAGCACGCCTTCCAACATCTTGTGCTTGCTAAAAAAGTAATAATAAAACATATATGGTCATTGCAACCAAAATGATTTACAGTTATAATGTGTGCTATAATGGAAAGATTAAATTTAATAATGTCCACCAAGCATCCTCTTTACTTCACTGCTGAAGCCTTACTCGCAATTCTTAAATGTGTGCTATATTGTCTGTGTAACTGTTAGGGATATGGTTCTTAGCTCCTAATGATCCTTATATGTGTACTATGCTAAAATATGCCAAACGACAATGATTATTCAATGTATGCATTAATGTTACACATATGTACTTTCAAACGCAGTTCCTAGTCACACCTTCTATTGTGCAATTTTATTGCTTACTGTATGATTTATGCAACAAACTAAAAGTACTAAAGAAATGTTATATTCTTATATGTTTAAATGTGCACACGTATAATAAATGTGCAACATTGAATTAATGTGTAAGTTAGCAGTTTTACTCTAACGGCCTACATCCTTGTTCCATAACCTACTTTGCTTCTGTATTTTTGCTGATTTCTTTTTCTTGCAGGTGTTCTCATGGTTTGCTAGTTTAGAAAAGATAAATTTCTTGTAACAATAATAGATACATGTCTGAGAAAGGAATTTTACTGTGGGCACATGAGAAACCTGTGGATGAATAATGGACTATTGTGCTTGATCCTGAGCGTGTGACGAAGAAGTTGTTTCCAAGTCCAGTGTGGGATTTTTCTCTACTGTTGCAGTGTGCACGATGTGAACTCATACAGAGTTTGAAACAAATACAATGGATTTCTATCAATGATGCAACCAAAGGGGAGTTGCCAACGGACTCTATTGATTATAACTTATCGTTTTCTCTGGCTGAGGGAAGCAGATGACTTCGGACTTTCTTGCAGACCATATGCTGAACTTTCTTACTGAACTCTTTCTGCAGACCCTGTGCAGAACCTTCCTTGGATTCTGACCTGAACCATTTCCCTTGATCCCCATTCCCCCTTGACTGGACACTTAAAGACATTCCCCTGTATCCTGTTGTCTTTCCCAAAGTGAGGTTTAGACCAACACTTATTTCCGACCTGCTGAAGCCTTTTGACTGAGCTTCTGCAATGCTACTGCTGGAGTTGCTAATACTCTTTTGCCTTGTCTCTATTGTGTTCTTTAGAATTGTTTGATTTCTGAACTCTGCACATTGCAGTACTTTGCTCTGTGCTTGAAAGAATTAGGGCATGTTTTGGCAGACGGGTTACTCCATCACAATGGTGATGGATATCTCATCCGCTGAAATATAAATCCTATAATATCCTATGGGATTTATATTTCGGTGGACGGGATAACCCGCCCGCCGAAATCTAAATCAGGCCCTCAGATTGCTAATGTATAGAAAGGAACAAAGGGGATTGTTTTCTGAACATCAGGTGCTTATGTTGCAATTTTGTACTACGGCAACTGGGCTGTTGGTCTGTTTAATTCTTGTTTGTTTAAATTTCTTTAGGAGGCTTGGCTTCCCTGTTGCTATTTTATACTTTTATAGTTTGGTCTTAAGAGTGATATATTTGAACCTGATTACTAATTTGTAATAAACACCCTTGAGCTTAGCAATCGATTCCTGGTAGTTATTGTGTAGACAAAGTGGTTGCACTGTTAAATTTATTGTGAGTGATCGAATAAATGCTCATTTTCTTTCCACTCAGTGTGACTCACAAGATCCATTGGAGAACCAAGTTAGACAGTGAGTAAAGTTCAATGATCCAGTAGAGGTGATTAGTCTACTCAGAACCAAGCGAGAGCCCAGAAAAGCAGGATCAAAACTGCTGGAGCAAATCATATGGATTTACAATCAGCTACGTAGGAAATAGATCAAACTAGTTAATATAGGAAGGCAGCCCTAGTAGAAATTGACCTAAGGAATATGAAGTGAGTATGAATGAAAGTTCACACTATGATAGTATGAAACATGGGACCTTTAATAGCCAGAATTTTGCACAACTGTGGGTAAATGGACACCCGCCCAATTTTCTTAGAATTGAAAACGAAAACGAATTGTCAGAAAGAATAGTTTTACAAATCCACGCCATGATCTTAGATTTGAAAGGGAAAACAATGGGAATAGTGGGAAAATGATTCTCCATCTTAAGTGTTTTACTTGCACCTCTTGCACTTCTGGCACTTTATATATAGTGAACTGTATATTGAATTGAGTTTTAAATGTATGGATTAAGAACCAAACATCATGAATTAAGAAAAGTAGATTTATAGATCAAAAATCTACTGTATGGTTGATTTCAGCACATCCAATTATAGCATTGCCGATTTATTGATTGTGGTAATCAACTCTTTTTAGGCATCATATAAATGATCATTTTATGTACATGCCAAGCACTATGTATATTTGATGTGTCAACACTTGCATCGTGCCAATAGACTCAATACAAAGACATGTCAGAAAGACTTAAGAAATGCATGGTTGAGCCTCTCATATGATTGCAATCCTATGATCCTGTGGTCAACTGACACCATTAAAAACCATATCACCTACATGCGGGATTACGTTATCATTGTATGCATGGTTTTAACATCACACTGTGCAGTATTTTAGTAAGCCTCTTGAAATATCTTGTTCATGAATTAGGAACACCTCATTGACAAAATGTTAGGGTAAAATTACAGCTGCACAGAGCAGGGATACCGTACGTTCTACTCATGCCTCATGTAGGGTGTGTGAATACGGCATGTGCCTCGGTGCATTAAGAAGGACTGTCCTGAAATGACATCCAAGCAATCCTTTGGGACTGTTTTCAGTTTGTATTTTGCACACTAAGCTTTAAGGCGACATGAATTGTTGTGTAAATCATACCAAGTGCAATATTTACTTTTTGGAAATGTAAAGAGGTTTGTCTCAACTTTAATAGGAATAAACATAATTAGGGCCTTTTTACAAGTGGCCAGCATATCTTCGTCCAGACTTAAACAGTAGTTTGCCTCCTGACTAAAAAGATACATTAAGCGCATTTTACTGATTGTAAAGAATGGATGTTTTAACTGTGCTAAGCAAGGTAACTTGCATTTTGTTTTCAAATGTTTTCGCTTTAAGTGAGTTCTATGCTGAAATATTCCTTTATGTGTGAAAGACATGCATGTGATTTAGACTTAATCAATAGAGCACTGGATTTGCTGGTGCGTGTTGTTTGTGTGAGTCAGCGCATGCGCTAGTGCAGGAAAGGGGGTTGGGAGGGGCTTACCTTTTTGCTGAGACCTCATGGACGTCGATTCACCAAAATGCTTGGGGTAGTGAAGATGACATCACACATCTAGTGACCGCAGTGACATCATAGGATGTGCCATTTTATGACCTTTGTCCTTGATGTAAAGAACTCCATATTAAGCCTACAATTAATATAATAAAACAGTAGTAAATAGCACAAAGAAGTGTCTATTTTAGATATACCTATATTTTAATTAGGATGCAAACATGATATTCCATAATGTTAGTTTTCCCAGAAAGGGGAAATGTATTAGCACACCACAGGGAGACACTTTAAAAATGTGAAAAAAATATAGTTATTAAGTAATTTCCTATCCGTTCATGTGGACCATATATTGAATATGAGCTATGTCATTGGCTTACAGCATTCATATCATTGTTAAAACCTTTTGATTTATGATCCATTGAAACGGGCTGTCACTCTTACTGAGCACAAAGGTGAAGGTTTAGTTCAACTAGATATTTTTTCATTTACTCACAACAAGAAACATGTTAAGTTGCTCAACAATGTGTGTCTCTATCTCATTTTTAGGTCTCGCTGTGCCAGCGCATGCGGTGCTCTGCGAGAAATTTAGTGAGTGGCTTTTTAGGTCTCGCTGCCAGAGGCTTTTGCTGGCCTCAAGCTTGCGTTCACGCGAGCGTGCACGCCGCGCAGCCGCCATGTGGGTTTCTGTCAAGGCTCATTAAGCCTTGCGTGCCTGCTCTCTGCTCTCACTACCCCTCCCTTCTCCCCTCCCTCATCGTCAGTTACCGGGCTACAGCTTGTTTAGGAGTTTGCCAAGAAACAGCTGCAGTCTATAGTATGCGCGAAAAGCAAAGCAAATAGCTAATTACGATTAGCCAGACGGTATTTTGACAGCGAAAATAATATAACAATCAACTTTTTAGGACAAATAAATATGCATGAGCGTTTTTTGTTGACAGCATTTGCACAGTCATTTAAAAGAGGGTTGCCTTATTGTTTCATGTGCTCATTAACGAGATATTCATAATCCTTCCCTGTATGTTTATTTCTGTGGTTCCTTAGATTGCAAGTGGTGGGATTGAGTTTGTTCTAACCTCTTTCTTTTGGTCCCGCATGCAACCAGTAGTAAAATAGGACTGTAACAATGACCTTTGACCAGTGTTTTAAGAGAAATGGAAAATGGACTTGGGGAATTGATGTCTTCCTCTTTCTTTTTCTCCCTTTTTGCTGCCTTTCTGCCTTTCGCTCTATTTCTGTCTTTCACCATCTTTCTCAATGTCTCTTTCTCCCCCTCTCTTTCTGTTATTATCGCATGCTGTCTTTTCCTCTCTGCCTCGCCATGTCTCCCCTCTTTCTTTCTGTCTCTCTTTAAATGAAAGTTTATGGGCCTGCGAGGGCGAGGTCCATCTTTATTTGTGACGGGTTCAATATAGACAATAGCAATGTGGTAATAACAGACCAAATTATGCGGTAGGGTTGACTACATTAGGCAGTAAGGAAAAACAATCTATGTGGCGTAGTGCTGCACATTCTGAGGCAGTACTGTTTGATTATTTATTCATTTTAACACAAAATTAATGATGCTGGACAACGCTTCACCTCGTTAGTACAGTGTTTTTCTTTTTAAAAATATGTAGCAGATGGTAGATTATTTGGAGAATGTAGTAAATCCATAATACCACTGTGGCCGTAGAGGCCCATAATTGTAATGACTTGCATATAGGTTTGCCCAGCTCCATTTTGTTGTCTCGGGTGGGGCAGTCAAAGAATTTCTGCAGTGAAGGTGCTTAAACTCAGCATGTAACCCTTTGTTTCCAGAATAATTCATTGCTGTCGACTGCATTCCTTAAGGAGTTTACTGTTCCTTAAGGAGCTTACTTTGCGTAAATGGAACTGTTTATGATGATCAGGGGAAGACCAAAATTGTCATCTTTGGGAAATACCCATGCAAGAAACTAGCCTAATGGCAACTCGGAGACCTGCAAATAACCACATATACAAGTTACAACTACTTAGGCTTCTGGCTTACTGAAGGGGCCAAACCAGGGGCCTATTTAAAACATCTCAGAAGCAAGGTGGCCGGGTCATCCACAGCCTGAAAAGTCTAAACCATCAGCTACACAGCCCAACTGCAGAACCTATATTAAATGTTCTTACAGCAAAATGAATCCCCTCTCTAAACTATGGTCACTTAGCCTTCCCCGGAGCGCTGGACACGTGCCTTATGAATTCTTAAATCTCAGTTTACATAAAAATCCTCACTTCTCCCCAGGAGGCCAGGAAAGCAATACTGAGACTGGAGATGAGCCTCCGCAGCACGGATCTTACATGCTTAGAGGACCTAACAAAATATTACATTAGGACCTTGCGGGCCCAAGCGCCCTCTCTCAAAGCACAGCTTAAAACAATTTTTGAAGAGGAGGGCTCTCCAGGGCATACCACAGCTGGCAGTGGCCACAAGTTGTCTGAAAATTGAGACCTCCAACCTGCATAATCAGGATATTCCGCTTATAGCCTGGAAAAAAACTGTGAATGTGCAGGTCACAAAAGTTTCATTTGAACAGGACAGAGAAAGGCTCCGCCATTGAACCATCTTCACTGCAGTGGATGCCTCCTACATCTTGGGGAAAGCCCAGCCCCGCTTCAAGCAACCATTGTCAGCCCAGGCACAAAGGAAAATCACTTTTATGAGGCTTCTTGCGCTGCCTATCACAGACTTTAATCCAGCCTGGGCATGGAGGGATGAGTTATCATCTTGCCGACTATGCAATTACCATGGAGAATCCTGGTTCCACCTGCTGTGTTGCTGCCCCAATGTGGCCAGCGACCAACATCGCCTCTTATCACCCTTATGGTGGGCCAGTAGCCTCAGACATTGCAGAGATGCTTCGGATCTGTGTTTCTCCATCAACACACCACAGACTCTAGCCAGGTTGGGGAAATTCACAGATGTACTACGATCTGCACTGCTAAACGCAACAACAGGTTGAGAATTGCAGAGGCACTGGAGAGAAGCACCTGTTCAAATTCCCCTCGCCACTCAGTGACTCAACGCCCGGTTCTGGTCGGCTGGGCCAACCTGCAGATGCAACATAAACCACGGGCTGAATGATTATGAAGTGCGTACACCCTTATTTCTTCCAACTCAAGCTCTTCAAACCTGAAACCAAACCAGCAAGGCGATAATGGACAAGCTATAAGACACTTTAAATGTAGTAATACCCTGATGGGCCCTAGTCTCTCAAAAGTTCCCTGGCGGCCGAATTCAAGAGCAATAAGGGTCCATGAACAGCAGAACTAGAGTTGAAAGGAATTTTAAAGTCTTTACATTAACGCCGCTATAACCTCTTAAAATCTTAAAGACCGTATTACTTTATTTTATGTAATTTACAGTCACCTCCCAGAAAGGTATATAGGAAGCTGTTGTCCCTTGATGTCAGTATGCAATCCTTTTAAGTATTAAACCAGCAAGGCAACAATGGTCAAATCATAAGACATTGCAAACATTGTAATATATGGACTGGTCCCTGTTTCTTAATGCCCCTTGACGTCCAAGTTCAAAAACAACAAGCATTGGCATAGCCAATAGGTCTCGCCTTTGGGACCTTATAAGTGTTTAGTTATCCAGCACAATATCCTTGGTGCAACAACATCAACTGTTGCATGGCTAAACACTTATAAGGTCCCAAAGGCGAGACCTATTGGCTATGCCAATGCTTGTTTTGTTTAGTTAGAAGAGTGGCATTGCCCTGCTAAATTTACTTATTTCAAAGATTTAGATCACAAATGGGAGCAGCAGAAAGTATAGGGTGTTGATCAGAAGTCTATTTACCTTCTTTCTTGGCACTGCTCTTGTCACCTCTGAGACCACGGGCACAGCAAAAACAATTAAAGACTTTTTGCCACTCTCACACGTTTCTGTGTGGTTAAAGTTATTTCATAAAATATACTGAGTAAAGGCCTTATTTATTTTATTTATTTAAGGGTTTTGTAGAGCGCCTGAATCACTCCCGAAGGGGTATCTCTGCGCTGAAGCGAACCTACGGGCGGGCAAGGACAGATTAAAACAGGGAGGCTTTAAGCAGTTTCCTGAAGCGTAGATAGTCCGAGCATTGTCGGAGCTGTAGGGGGAGCTCATTCCAGTATAGAGGGGCGAGGAGGGAAAAGGATTTCCCACCAAGTCTGGCTTTCCTGACCCTTGGTACCTGTAAAAGAAGTTTACAGCTAGATCTCAGTGTCCTATACGGAGAGTAAGGCTTAAGCTTGCACGAGATGTAAGAAGGACCCTTATTATGGACAGCTCTGTAGACTATGCAGCCAGCCTTAAACTTATCCGCTTACGGACTGGTAATCAGTGGAGTCTACGTAACAGCGGCAAAGAAGGGGTTCCAGGAGTGGAATTCGTAATGAGCCGTGCCGCAGTGTTCTGGACCACCTGAAGCCTGTTAAGGAAAGACTCGTTTGCGGAAAGCAGAAGAGCATTACAGTAATCAAGGCGGCCCAGAATCATAGTCTGAATAAGAGTTTTCCGTGTGCAATCTGGCAAAAAGGGGAAGACTCGGCGTAGCATGCCCAGCACGTGGAAGCAATTGCTAACAGTTCGGGCGACATGCTCCTTCAGAGTAAGTGCCTGATCAAGATGGATGCCCAGATTCTTAAATAAGGTTTTAGGAATGGGGGGTGGGCCAAGAGCGGCCGGCCACCAATTCGGAGACCAGAGTAGAGGGGCATCTCCGAAGAGCATTATTTCGGTTTTCCCTGCGTTTAATTGGAGAAAAGTTCTCCTCATCCAATCAGATATAGCAGTCATACCTTCAGCGAAGGATGACAGGGCACAGGTTGAGGTTTTGTCAAAGGTGAAGAGAAGCTGAGTGTCATCAGCGTAGGAAATGGGCAGAAAACCATGAAACCTAAGCAAGTGGGCCAAGGGAGCAATATAGATGTTAAAAAGCGTGGGGCTTAAACACGAGCCCTGCGGAACACCCTTGGTCAGTTCCGTGGTCTTAGAACGGAATAGGCCCAGGTTGACGGTCTGAGTACGAGATGACAGAAAGCTAGTCATCCACTGTAAGGCCGCTCCGTGGAGTCCAATCTCCCTCAGTCTCATGAGCATAATCTGGTGAGATATCGTGTCGAATGCCGCAGAGAGATCCAATAGCACAAGTATGGTAGACTGGCCGCTATCAAGAGTCATTCTGATGTTATCCGTGACTTCCAATAGGGCCAGTTCTGTGCTATGATTGGGCCTAAAACCAGATTGTGAAGGGTCTAGACAGATGTTGGTTTCGACATAGGTAGAAAGATGTAGATTAATATATTTTTCCAAGACTTTGCTCAGATGAGGTAAGAGGGAGATGGGCCGTAGATTGGACAGGTCAGTCATAGAGGCCTTGGGATTTTTCCGAATTGGAATGACCTGCGCCGCCTTCCAAGTGTGCCACCTAATGGAATCTAGAAACCGTCAGCTTTCTGTCTCAATTATATAATGAAATCATGGCGTAAGAGAAGAGCATAGCAACCAGATCAAAAAAAAAAAAAAGGTACATTTACAATTGTTGAGTGATAAAGGGTTTAAAATATATGTATGTAGAATGCCTGAATGGTGTATTTAATTGAGGGAGAAAGTATCACCTGCCCCTCCATAAATATGAGCATATCCTGTGGCTCATATTTACTAAGGACTTGCATTGTCCTTGCGCCACATGTTTTGACCCATGGCAGCGCTACTCCTTAAGTGAGATTTACATAGGGGCGATTTGCGCGCTTTGCGTGCCTTTGTAAAGAAATGTAACACAATGCAGCTGCTTGCACTGCATTGTGTTACATCTTGCAGTGGTAACATTCCCTGGGTGGAGCATAGGCATTCCTATGCATTCACCCTCTCAGATTAACAAAAATCAGTAAACCCTGGATTGTGCCACAATGGTGTACCTCCGCAAGATGGTGTAATGAGGAGAAATATCTTTATTCCTCCTTGTTACTTCCTCTTTCTATGTGTGATGCATAACGCATCACACATAGAAAGAGGAGATTGACTCTTAGTATTGGTTTTGTGCACAAATACAATCCTGTTGGTCATGGAAGCACAATTGCACTATGGCGCCAGAGTGCCTGCATTGGTGCTCGACAGCACACAGTGCATTTGCGCAAGGAGGTAGCAGAAGCGTGCCATATCTTAGTAGATGTAGCACATTTCTGCTCTTCTCAGTTTCATGCAATACAAAGCAGCAAGTTCCCTTTTTTGAAACTTTAGACAATCGTCTTTTTGTTACATTCCCTATTCCCCTGATGCTCCAAGTGATAATTTTAGATTTGTTAGTGGTCATCTGCAATAACAGGTACAGTATATCGGTCATGGTTTATGAACCCAGAGTAGGTTCACCCTGACTCTGCCATAGGTTGCATACCCATTGGTGTGGATCTGCTCGGTAATGCTAGTCTTGAGTTTGAAACTCAACCGTAATGCTTGGTTCTGGGCTGTCCGGGTCCTTCCCAAACAATGCAAAATGTATAAACATCTTGACCATTGTAGGAATTAACCAGATCTTTTAGAACAGATATGTGGAGGCAGTGGTGTAGTGGAAAAACTACTACCGATTGCACTCCTAACTTGAGTTTAGCTGAAAGCATTTGTGACAGCATCTTGCCCTTAATTTGCCCATGTCCTGTTGCTGTGTCAGTCACTAACAGATTTACCGTCAAAGGTGCTTAGTTCCCACCCCATGAATCAGGACCCTTATTCATTAAAAAAGTAACAGTGCTAATGACCTTAATAGGCAGCAGAGAAAAAAGGAGACACAGTAAATTATATCAGTTGATTTGCAGAGATGGGCATGACTCTTGGAAGTTGGTCATCGCTACTGCTGTTGGAAGACTTCTGCTCCCTGGCATCAGATTCCATTGCTTTAGGGTTGTCCTGAAGCTTCTCTCCGTGTTATTTTCCACTCCAGTGTTTCCTTTCCTTCAGCATGCTCTTGTTCCACTGATGATCCACTGTTGGCTTTTTGGATGCCAGAGGCCTATGTTTCCCCTGCCTCCTCTTGGGTCTCTGTGGTCTAGGGCGAGGATGTGATTCTTTGTGGCTCATTTGACCATCCAATCCCTGACACCCACTGAGACCATGAAGAAGTAGGATTCCTTTTCATCAATCACCTTCAGCTTAACAATAAATATCAACATGAATCTTAAGCTCAATGGATGTAGGGCGTATATGACTTCCCAGAGTTTGTTGCGTTGCTTTTGGACATCTCCCGTATAGTCTGTAAATGTGACGATTTCCCTGTCCTGGATTTTGCAGTCCATTTTTCTGCCCTAGTTGAAGAATGTTGCCACAGTCCCTATAATAAAGGAATCGTGCCACAACGGGTCTAGGAGGGGCCAGTGGTTTTGATGAGACCTCATAAGCTCAATCTACAGAAAAATAAATTGAAATTTGTTTTTCCCAGCAACTTGTCAGTCAACCCAATGTTTAAAAAATTATTTCATATATTGGCCCTTTATGCTTTTTGGGGGTACAATTATTATCACATTATTATTTGCTGGGTGTCCCTCCACTCTGTACACCAAAAAGCGTATGCACTAAGCCATGTCATTGACCTACTCCTTCAGGTCACATACGGCATGTAGTACTTCAGTACTTCAGAGAGTGTCAACTCATTGTCTTTGATTCTGTCTGCTAATGTTTACTGATAAGCCCATATAAGTGATAGTTCAGTGGCCACGGAATCTATTTTGTGTAACAGGACTTCTCAAGAATTCTTGAAGGCACTAATAATGGCATCTAGTTAATCCTGTTAGAGTACATTGGCAGAAATGCATCCATCATGCCATGTGACAGCACAATTTGAAAATCAGCCATCTTCCGCATAGGCGACTATGCACAAAATAAAATTAATAACAAGTAAAGTGCTCAAGTACAAATCATATACAATGAATATTTTAAAAACCACCACTACAAAAAAAACATTTGAACCTAAAATGGAGCTAAAAATCCATAGACATGTCTTTTTAAAAAAAAACTGCTCCTACAGAATAACACACAGAATGGTCAGGCAATATGTGGAGGAAGTGCAGGCTCGTCTAAGTAAAAACCACAAGTCTTAGGAATTGTTAATAAGTAATTTAAGTCTAGGTGATGGATAAAATTTACAGAAGAATAAATAATGAGCCAAAGTTTGGGGTGAGGATTCATTGCATGGACAAAGTGAAATAGACTTAGAATCGAATTGGCTGACATCTGATAGCCCCATGCAAAATTTGGTCAAAAGTACTCTTTCCCAAACATTATTTGCATACCAGAGATATTGCTCAGCGCCTACAATGGTTTGAATGGTAACCAGCTCCCTCAGGTTAGGCTTCATATTCTCCCTGCCCTCCCTACTAGTGACTGCCTGCCTCATGTAGAGCTACTTAACCTTACCTGCCTCACCTCTTGAGATGGCATGAAGCGCAGTAAATAAGTCTGGTCTTCCTAGATCTACCACCGTTTTCATTATATAATTCAGCCATGGGATCCTGAGCCCAAGATCACATGCCAAACAATCAGCCATTACTTCATGATTAAATGTTACTTTTTGGGTGCTCCATATTGAGATCCAGGGGAGTAGTGGGGCAAGCCCCATGAAATCAGTAACATAAGCCAAGCCGAGTTCCTCATGCAAAATATGAGGGCTACCTGGACCTAGACCGAAAAAGCATCTGCAAAAATGGTTCTCCTCACACTGAAGCCGAGCACATTCTTGAAAGCCCCAGATTCCAGACCCATATGTTAGCACAAAGAGACATTTCAGCTTATACATTTCCAACAGGGGTAATATTGGTTTGCTACCTACTTTGGATGATACATAAAACAGGGCCCTGATGACGTGTTTAAAGCAAAGTAAGGCAGGACATGCGCATTTCTCGCAAGAAATGCGGGGGCGCGTGCGCATGCGCAGTTTCCTCAAGGATTATCCAGACGGCGAGGAAGAGGAGGAGGGCAGCCCGGGGACACCGCAGTTCAGGTCAGTGGTTTTAATTTACTTTAAGTAATTTAGAATTACTTGTTAATATAGGGGGGTGGGGGCGGGTGGCGTAGCGGAGCGGAGTTCCACAGAGTTTGTTCGCTACTCCGTGGACCTCCTCGTAGCCTTAGTGGTGACTGCTTATCAGGGTGAGTCGGGCAGGAGTCAACAGTTGCGGCCCGTTCTCATCAACAAGGGGCCTCCCCCTTCCGGGTGCACAGCCAACAAGGAAGCGGTCCCGAGCCTCCACAGGCCCTGGGCAGAGGAGGGAAATGGAGTAAGGCAGCCCGGCATTAGGCAGCTCAGGCGTCCCACACTACGCCCCCACGAGGTGCAACCTCGGACCTACCGGGCTCAGCGCTCCTCACGGAAGGATCCACTAGGCGTGGTCACCACGTTGTCCAGTGGCAAGCTGTGGTCACAGGGTAGGGTCAGGCTGGGCGAAGGCATTGCAGAGTCTCAGTCACTGCCAGAGTGTAAAGACGTGGCACGAAGAAGGCACCCAGGCAAGCACAGTTCTCTGGGGCCAACTAGGCCTGACTTATAACTTGCAGTGGAAAAGAGAACATGCCCAGTTTGCAGGATTCAAGCAGGTGGTAGCTGGCCTATCGTTAGTTGGGAAGATACACATGGCATATCCGATCGAGTCACCAGGCATGCAGTGCCAAATCACCTCTGTGTCCTTATAGATTCAATATCGGGAGTAGTCTCTCTGATGTTATGCCTCTTATATTGCGAGTGGCCCTGGTGGAGTGAGATGTCTTACATATGCTACTCCGGGGCCCCGAGAAATGAGGCCCCTCTCCACTGATCAGCATTGATGATGTGATGTTTAAAAGATTTTTTTTTTAAATATAAAAATAGAAAAGTTCAAAAAATTAAAGAACGTTCAAAACATAATTAATCAACTAAATTAATCATAATTAACATAAAAGCACCTAATAACAATATTAAGAACCACTATATTAAAGTAATAAATCTTTAAAACTTTGATATTATTGTTAAAAAAAAATCTAAATATTTACCATTGATATTCAAAACTTCGATATAATGGTACCCACAATGTAATAATTTTTATATTAAGTACCATTAGGTTCAACACCCTGCAAAAGAACTAGGACTGTTCCTTGAGGTACAACTTATCACTGAGGAAGACATTTTTTTGACTGACCAACAGTGTTATCATTAACCCCAAGAGACTGAACAGTTTCTTAAGGAAAATTCACATTAAAATTACAATATTACAGTTCATTATTATTCTGATCTTGCCAGGAGAGTGGATGGTGGCCGTTGAGCTTAGGGATGTCCTTCTCCACATCCCCATTCACCCAAACCACCAGCAAAACCTAAGGTTTATGTTATGCACTAGGGTCCCATTGGCAGTTACAAGCCCTACCTTTTGGGCTGACATCTAATCACAGGGTGTTCACAAAAATATTAGTTGTAGTGGTAGCAGTAAGAAAGTAATTATTTGGGATGAGCGGTCATTCACCTCAAGGAATAATAAAACTATTGCATCAGTGTGATCCCTAAAGTCACCAGATTAACCTGAGAACAGCCTCCTGGACGCTATGGCATAGAGCAGACAGGCTGAACTTAGGGTGATGTGTAAAGTATTTATGCAGTTACAAGGGTCCGGTGAAATAGATTTGCTTCTGCAGAGAAGTTCCAAGCATGATGAATTTATTTTTTCAGCCCAATGTCTTCGCCAGATCAGCTCTGGTGAGACCCAGAATTTTGCAGTGGTAATCTCTTTCTCCTCAGATCTCCACCTAATGCACCCAGGCTTCTGGAGGGGGAGGGGTTAAGACTTCAGGGCTTTGTGCAGCAAAGGCCTTCTGCATTGCTAGTGCAGGTCTAGTTATGACTGGGCAACTGGTCATCCAGGAAAAAGTGTTTCTTAAACTTGTTATGTCCCTGTACCCACACAGCAGTCAGCACACTGACCCTTGAAGTCCACTTCTTTGTCCTGGGCACAGTAGGGAGTAGGTATAGTCCTTCAGAGGCCCTCTCAGGTTACATCTATCAGTGCTCTTCTGATCTTCCTCAGGTCCATAAAGTGTTCTCAGAAGGGTGCCTTTGGGTGCCATATCAATGGTTGGCACTAGCTAGTGGTTGGGGTGACTCCTGGCTCCTCCCTAACTAGGGGGTAAATGTTCCCAAGGACAACCCTGCAAAGAATCCCACAGTGTACCGTACTCCTAAACTCCCAGATGGGGAACCCTTTCTCCCTTGTAGCCTGTATTCCTACCCAGAGTAGTGCCCAGGGAATGAGTAGCTCCCTCCTTTGTGGTCACTCAAAACTGGGTCTGTGGCTAGATTCCATCATACTGGGGTTGGAGCCAGCCTGGCTGGATAAACAAAGGTTTGACTTCCCCATGTAGCCCCTTACATTTACTTGTGAAAGGGCAGGCCCTTTAAAAGTAAATGAAGTTCCAGGGTTCACCCTATCTGGTCTTTCTGCAAGGAGAAGAAAAACACCTTCTCACTCCCAGGCTATTGTCTCTGGTGTGAGAGCAGTTTTTACACTTTATCAGGGTAAAGCATTGTCACACAGTCAGTATGCTAGTGCTAATCAGCCGAATAGAGGTACAAACAGGTAAAAGATAACTTTTTAAAAATAATGTTCCTATATATTTATTAAAAATCTTACTTTGCCATTAAATTGGCTTTTTAATAAAAATTATAAATAGACTTAGAATGACTTTGTAGCCGTTTTCAGTCATAAGTTACAGGTTAAAGTTTATGAGCCATACTGACTCATTAATATCAAAAACAGGGTTTTCTGCTGTCAAAAAGGTTATTTTGACAGGTTTATCAGCAGGTTTTTAGGCTGCTGTATTCAAGTTATACATAGTAGGCTGAAGCCATGTTTTCCAGGCCCATTCAGTGGATGGTACAATAGGTCCTGAAGTCCATAGGTGGCATTTAACTCCTGGCCCAGGGTGCATTTGCTACACTATAAACTAGGTACATGTACATAAGTTAAATACTTCTAAACCATGTTTAAAGGGGGGGAAGAGGCACTCTACTGCTGTTTAGCAAGGGTAAAGGACACATAGTACTCTAGTTGTCCAGCAAAACTGGTAGGGCAAAATTGGGGGGAAATGATGCAAAAGAGGATCATTTCCTACAGTAGCACATCTTGACAGTTCAGGAATCCTTGGCTAGTCAATTCTCCTTTTGCAGCAGTGGTGTCATTGGACATTTCCAGGGGTTGTCTGGTTCAAGTACAGCCTGGATTCAATAGGAACACCAAGAACTCTAGAATACCACTGATTCAGGATGTAGAATATTTTTGGTGCCTGTTTTCAGATGATGAAGGGTGCTGTTTAACCCCCCTCCACAACCCCAGATATGAGGAAGTTCAAGCTGCGGCTCCAGTTCTCCAACCACATGGCCCAGAAGAATGCTCCAGCCAGGAATTTCCTTTGAGTGAAGGTAGTATGGTGAGTCCCAGCATAGGATGGGTCTGGCTATGGGACTCCCTGCAGGTTAGGATATGACCATTTTTTGGTTTCTGTGTTTATTCCTTTTCTACAGGCTGCCCGCCTGTTCGTGGCACTTGAAGTCCCTGTTCAAATGTCTCCCCCAATATTTTTCCCCTTCCTCTCAGGACTTCAATATGCAAATTCTAGTCGCCTCCATTGTAAAGAGCAATCTACAATGGTGGGTCATTCCTAGAAACCTATAGTGAGGATTTCCTTTGTTCCTCCGACATCCTGTGGGAGTTATTACACATGAAAGCAAAATAGTATTGGGAGCAACTGTGGGAGACCTTTCAACACAGGAATAGTGCTCCAGTCAGAACGCTCTCACTCCTCCAACTATAGAGAGCTGGCAGCAATTTTATGAGCTCCTCTTTGGTTTGCTCCACAGGTAATGGGTCAGGCGTCTTAATCTGGACTGAAAATAAGATGACCAAATCTCATATACTCAACCAGTCAGGAATAGGCTTTCCAACATATAGCAACCCTAACAGTTCATATCTGCAGCTGGGCAGAAAGCATCACTTGGCTCTGTCCGCCTCTCACATATAGGTAGTTCTCAATATACGAGCAGATCACTTGAACAGGGTCTTCCTTTCATCTCACAATTTCAACCAAGGCCTTCCAGAAGGCATGCAAAAGATTTGGATCCATTTTTTTATGATTCCTTTCTCGTGTGCCAGAGATGGACGCATGGCGAGTGGATGCACTGACCTCTCCTTGGTATCCTCTTGCTCTGTATGCCTTCCCTGTAGTCTTATGATTTACAAACTGTTGACTCATCTGCACAGGGATGGAGCAAATCTAATTATGACAGTCCAATTTGGACACCAAATGGGGTGGATTCCCCTGCTAAAACATATGGCCGAGGCTCAGAATGCATAAACAACAGAAACATTGTCTGCTACAGATTTCTCTTTTTTGTCAGGTATCCTGTCAAAATCTACATCTTTCAGTCTGATAATGGGGCTCCTGCTATTAGCTCTCTCTTCTCTAGCTGCCTCGGTTTAAGACCCCCTCTGCATTCCCTACTGCAATCTACGACCATTACTGGGAATCACCAAAAGATCTTTAAATGTCTTTATTTGTGACCCAAGGTGGGTCTGGCAATTCCTTCAGGATAGTTTTGATCTAGGCCTGGTATCATCCACTCTCAAATTCCTGTAGGCAGCAGTGAAGGCAGCAAGGGCAGCCTGAAGGGACCTGTCAGGAATGAAACAACTGGGTAATCAGTTCCTGTTGTCCACCCATTAGGTCAGTTTTGCCTTCTTAGGACTTACCTGTAGTTCTTAATTCTCTTCAATTCACTACCTTTGAGATTCTAAAGGAGGACTGTTTGACATTTTTAACCCCAAAGGAATTCTTTTTGTGGCGATTAGTTTGGAAAACTGGGTTAGTTAGGATTTTTTGTCTGTCACAACCCTATGTACGAATCTTTCCTGAAATATTAGATTTACAATATGGACCACGTTTTGGTCCAAAAGGTAGCATTTTCCTTCCTTCAGACATTACTCAAGCCGTTTATAACTACCTTTCACTTTTTGCTGATTATAGGTTATGTAAAAATCTCGTTGAAATAGGGACACAAAGCCTCGACGTCTTATCTCAGTCAATATATGGAATCAGTGGTTTCTCTTTCGTATGCCTCTTCTTCTCCAGGAACTGTTCATGGAGTGTTTCACTTTTAGGATGGCTATGTCGTGCTAGTTAGTGAAGGACTCCGTAATAGCTACTGAAATGCAACCTCGGCAGTTACTTTGACATTTGTAAAACACTATCGTTTGGAATTGTTGGAATAGAAATTCTTGGAGTTTCGGTCTGAGGTTTTCAAAGCTCCTGTTTCCAACTAAACTTCTCCTGCAATGCTATGTTACTTACTCAATAGATGTTCAGCATCACTTTTGAGTCTTTGGGCTTTGTTGTGGATATTAGATTGCAATGATTGGGATAAAGTACGATTGGTTAATGTGAATATTAATTACGAGTAATCTTCATTACTCTCATTATCCTTACTCGTTCCAGTGCTTAAATCTCACTCTCCCTCCATTGTCACAACCTTCCTTCCCATTGATTTTGGATGGGTTCTCCTACTCTTTTGGCTGCTGCTCAGGAGAGTGAGCTCAGGTGATGGAAGGAGTGATGTGAGTGAGAAGGTGTGGATTTTGTTTTGTTTAGTTTCGTGGCGCCTTTGGGAAGGAGAGACCAACTCGTTTTGTAAGTGCTGGTATGAGAATAGATAATTGGAGTAATGAACATTATACAATTAAGCATTCAGCAAAATAAGGACATTTGCAAGCACTCGTTTAGCCACCCATGAATTGTCAGTTCATGTTGTAAAAATGGAAGAAGCCAAATCCATCAGTCTTAATCCATTAGTTTCGAGCACTTCTTACATTTGAGGTGAAGATCCATGTTTGAGAGGCACCAAACAGGAGCCAAAGTTAAGTACAGGCTGTGCGTTGAGAGCGCATCATGATCCTGCTTGAAACAAATATCAAACATTATTTTCATTCCGAACTAAGCTGCAAGCAGTTGTTTCATAGGCACTGGCCGTTGCTATGCACAAAAGAAGCATTGCATGAAATAAATTCTGAACTGTAAATTTGCAATCTTTTATAGAATGCAAAAAGTGTTTAAATATATGCTCTAGACCATTCCAATATTTAAAGTCAATACATCACTGCTACATATGGTTTAAAACCGCGCCTTGAATCTGCATTTCTCCCTTTGGAATAGTATGGGAGACATTAGTGAGCAACACCATAAACATGTAGGGGCCTATTCACAAACTGCATTTTGTATTATGTTTTGTAATACTACAATAGTATGACAAATGTTCTACAAAATATTATTCACAAACCTTAGTGTGGAGTTTATGCCTCTGCCTCTCCTGACTTATTCTCTGTGGACATCTCAGACCCGCTTCTAAGTCTTCACACGAAAGTATACTTTTTTGTAGTAAATGTTGAAACTGGGGGAGAGGAAGGTTGAGAAGTTGGGGAAAATGGGGAATACTTACTACTACAGGGTCGAGGTTTAGTAAGAAGGGGTGAAGGGATGGCTACCAAGGGTATGAGGAAGGGACATGTAACCCACAAAATAGTAAGCCCATTGTTATTCACAAACTGCCCTTCTAAATTTACTACAGCAAGAAAGGGACCCAAAACAGTAGTAAATTAAGTCCAGCACCTCACATGGCTAACCACAGGGCAATGCCCTGCCACAGAAATCTATGGAGGTAGGGACCCCGAGAGAACTAATGTTAAATTAAATTAAATTAAATGATTTAAAATAGTTCAAAATATAAATAAATATAATTTACTTTTGAAAATACATAAAAATTGAAACATATTTATCATTTAATTAGAAAATATTTTAATACCCTACTCTACCCAGCTCGAGGCCCAGAGGACCCCATCTCTCAAGGCAGATACATAATGAAAGAGGAATGGGGAATGTGCCCCCTCCCCAAGCCTACTTGAGGCTCGGACCAATAAGTAATTAAAGGGGAGGAGGAGGTGCGGCCCCATCCCTGAACCATCCTATGGCCGCCTTGGACACTATTCCTTGGGGCCAGTTCCATTGTGGTGTCCTGTGGTGCTGACCTCCGGGACATGGTGGTTTCCCTGCCAGCCAGAGAATGGGCAGGGAGCTGTCATGTGCTCCCACCTTGCAGGAGCAGAAAGATGTTCCTGCTGGGTGGGAGCACATAAGTTTCTTCCAGCCTGCACTCTAGAGGACAGGGAAACTTTGAATTGCTCCTGCCCAGCAGAAGAGCTGCTTCTGAAAGTTGAGAGCAGTGCTGGCTCCCGCTGAACCCAGAATAGGTGCAGGCAGTGGAGCTGGCGGTGCTGTGGGGGCCTTGGGGCTCCCCCAGCAGTCCTGAACATGCTGTGGAGTGCCCTGGGTGGGCATCGGGGCACCTCACTTTAATAAAAATAATTAGGAAACATTGCTGGCTCTTGCACGGCCAATGGGGCCACTTGCAGGGAGGCAGCAGGCCGTGGGGCCATGAGACTCCCCCCACTGCCCTCCTGAAAAAATAATGCCGTAGGGTGCCCTGGGAAGGCACCAGGCATGGCCAGACTGACCATCCGGGAAATCCCCTGGAGGCTGGAGCCCAAGGAGGCCGGTTTTTACACTTGGAGACTGGTTTCAGCCTCCAGGAGTGGTGGTGCACGTTACGCGGTCCCAGCGGCAACTTGAAAGAGTTGCTCTGCTTCTAGTGCACATTTGCGCATCTGCACAGAGGGTGCTGAATTTATCATTTTTGCTGGAGCTGTTTTAAGTTCCCAGACTGGCCCTTGCACAAAGACACCGAAATTAATATATTAAAAATGAATAAATTAACAAATAATGAGTGACAGGAGCCACTCATTCATTATTCACTACTCATTGCAAGTAGCGCCCCACAATTCCCTGCAAGGGCTCATTACTTTTTTTTTTTTCTTGAGCTTGAATGAGCAGAGGCACCATCAGGCATTGTTACAGAAGGGACGGGGCATTACTAAGCATTTTTGTAATGTTGTGGGGGGCTGCAGGGAGTACCAAAGGCCATGTGTGGCTTGCAGTTGGATGCCATGGGTAGGAAGCAGAAGCTTGCTGCAGGCCAGGCCATATAGCCATCCCATGTTGCACACAGCCAAAGGCTGTGCGAAGCGTGGGATCAGTGTTACGTATGGTAATGAAATATTTCTTTATGTTTTAAAAAAACCTATAAAGTCACTTTAAAGCAAAGTATAAAGTGATATTATAGTTAGGTATGGTAATGATATCTTACTTTGCATTGAACAAAACCTTGAAATTCACTTACAAAAACTAAAGGTTAAAATAATGTTGTAGTTGGGGGAAATTGTCAGTTAAAACATACTGTTTTAAATTAACAAAATCACTGAAACTCATCAGTTATAGTTATCTCAAGTAACTATAGCTCGTGCCCTAAAGTAACTATAACTTATAAGCCCGCCATCCACTGCTAATTTACCGTCTATAATACATCACTCATGACATGTTCTATGACATCACTAATAACATGACATCTGAAATTACATCATTGATGACAACACTGTGCCTGGTGGGGACGCACATTATAGTTACTTTAGGGCTCAAGCTACAGGTACTTGAGATAACTATAACATTATAATTTGAAATGGTATGTTTTAAATGACAATTTCAATTGAATACACACACACATATATATATATATATATATATTCACTGAAAAAACCATAGGTTTTAGGGACAGTTATAGTTAGTTGGACATTGCACTCGTACAAAACCCGTGAAATTCCCCGTTATAGTTAGTTCAGCTAACTATAACTCGCGCCCCCGCAATGCACTGCTGATGACGTCACATATTACATCACTCATGACATGGTCAGTGACATCACTGATGACATCACTGATGACATCATCCAGTGACTGTTTGTTTCTGTAAAGTTTAAATATGTTTAATATATATAGGCAAAGGCGTATTGAAGAATGAGTGGGTGTATAAGTGTCTGAATGGATGATTTAGTAGGTGCGTGACTAACTCTATAAGTGAGTGATAAAACGTATCTTACTGAATGCATGGGTTAGTGACTAAACTGGGTGAATGTCTGTATCCGTCTGTCTGTTGGTGTGTAAGTGGATGCATGGATTTGTGAATAGCTACATGAGTGTCTATATGGGTTATTGATTGGTTCTCTGAGTATCTGTATGGGTGCCTGAGTGTTTGTGTGGGTGGGGTGTGTGTGACTCTGTACATAGATGTGTGAGTGGGTGATTCACTGGGTGCATGATTTGAAGAGTGCATCTGTGATAGACTGCTTGGGTGGGTGAGTGTGTGTATGGGTGTGTTAGTGAGTGAATGTATATCTCAGTGGTACATGTGCGAGTAACTACATATGTAAAAGGCAGTATATATGTGTGTTAGAGTATTTAAAAGGCTATAAGTGAGAGTGTGTGATTGTGAGAGTGGCTGTATGGATGCGTGTGTGCTTGTATCAGTTATTGTATAAGAGCGTAAGAATGTGCTAGTATTTGTATGAGTAAGTGAGTTGGTGTCTGTATAACTGTATAGGTGAGTAAATGGGTGTGTGATTAATTTTTTGCATGACTGACTAGGTGTGTGAGTACCTCTATGGATGAGTGGCGGTGTGTGAGTGTTTATATAGGTGTATGAGTGCATATGATAGTCCTGTACTGAGTGACTACAAGTATGAGTGACTGTACGGGTGAGTGAGTAGATGTGTGTGTGTAGACCTAAGAATCAGTGAGTGGGTATGTAGTTATTGGTATTGGAGTGTGTATGGTTTTGAGAATGGCAGTCTGTAATTTAGAGTGGGTGTATCCAAGGTTATATTAGGGTGTGAGAAGATGCATGAAATTATCACATGGATGATGTCATCAGTGATGTCATTTGAGATGTCATCAGTGATGTCACTGACCATGTTATGAGTGATGTAATATGTGACATCATCAGCAGTGCATTGCGGGGGTGCGAGTTATAGTTAGCTGAACTAACTTTAACGGGGAATTTCACGGGTTTTGTACGAGTGCAATGTCCAACTAACTATAACTGTCCCTAAAACCTATGGTTTTTTCAGTGAATTTCAAAGGTTTTTTAAATGCTAATTTCTAACTATAACGTGTCTGAAACCTATGGTTTTTTCAGTGAATTTCAAAGGTTTTTAAATGCTAATTTCTAACTATAACGTGCCTGAAACCTATGGTTTTTTAAGTGAATTTCAAAGGTTTTTAAATGCTAGTTTCTAACTATGCCTACAGACGTTGGACATGTGAAGAAAGAAGAAAAAACGCACAGAAAGAAGCAAAAGAAATGCAGAAAGAAGCAACAGAAGTCCACAAAGATGAAGAAAAGTACAGGAAGAAGCAAGACATGTGCAGAAAGAACCAACAGAGGAGCAGAAAGAAGCCTTGTTGCAAAATCATCCTGTGGCCACAACTTTTTCAGACGGGTACTGGTGGTAACTGGCTCTGACTAACCAGGCCTAGAGCCAGTGCTATGCTAAAAGACACTTAGAATACAGTGAAAACACCTACATACACTAGGAAACACTATGCGTTGGGGTACCCCTGTGATTAGCATGACCTCCTCTGTAAGTCCCTAGTACATAATAGGGCAGGGGGATTAAAACTAACAAACTAACTTGTCACATCAGGCCCTACCCCCTCTCTTCACCACTGTGCAAACACGCCCCGTGGCGTGTTTTAAGTTTGGGATTAATTCCCCTTTAATCCTCAGGGCCCCTGGAGTCCAACTAGCCCACCAGGTACCTCCAGTAAGCACCACAGAGCTGCGTTGCAGAGAGGTGGTCCGATGCCACGCCCCTTTTACACCTCTCTGCAACGCAGCTCTGTTGCGCTTACTGGAGGTACCTGGTGGGCTAGTTGGACCCCAGGGTCCCTCAGGGATTGAAGGGGAATTAATTCCCCAACTAAAACGTGCCACGGGCGTGTTTGCACACATATCTCCTCAGGCCCTGCCCCTCCCTTCACCACTGTGCAAACGCGCCCTATGGCGCGTTTTAAGTTGGGGTATTAAGTCCCCTTGAATCCTGAGGGTCCCTGGGGTCCAACTAGCCCACCATGTACCTCCAGTATGCGCCAGGGAGCTGCGTTGCAGAGAGGTGTTCAGAGGCCACACCCCTTTTTACACCTCTCTGCAACGCAGCTCTGTGGCACTTACTGGACGTACCTGGTGGGCTACTTGGCCCCCAGGGACCCTCAGGATTGAAGAGGAATTAATTCCCCAACTTCAAACGCGCCACAGGGCATGTTTGCACACATATCACCTCAGACCCTGCCCCCTCCCTTCACCACTGTGCAAACGCACCCCGTGGCACGTTTTAAGTTGGGGGATTAAGTCCCCTTGAATCCTGAGGGTCCCTGGGGTCCAACTAGCCCACCAGGTACCTCCAGTAAGCCCCACAGAGCTGCGTTGCAGAGAGGTGTAAAAAGGGTCGTGGCCTCTGAACACCTCTCTGCAACTCAGCTCCCTGGCACATACTGGAGGTTCCTGGTGGGCTAGTTAGCATCAATTACAACTCCACAGGAGAAAGGGTCCTAGGGAAAGTTTAACGACCAAACTACAGATTTAATCCCCAATACAACTAATAACAACAACAAATAAATCTGGTGGTCTATTAAAAGGAGCCAATACTGAATTATTAATTAACACAAACAGTGCCAACACCCTACGCTAGTTAGCGCCCAGGGACCCCCAGTATTCAAGGGGAATTACTTCCCCATCTTACAACGCGCCAGGGGCGCGTTTGCAGAGTGCTGCAGGGAGGGGGCGGGGCCTCCGGCACAATGCCGGTCTTTTTTTCTCCATTTTTTTTTATGGGAGGGGGCTGCATGGCCCCCTTCCCTTGGCCACTTTTGGCCCCGGGGACCCCATCCCCGGGGCCTGAGCATTTTCTTTTTCTTTTTGTGTAAAAAAAAAGCGGGAAGGGGGCCGTGTGGCCCCCTTCCCTGGGCCCTATTGGCCCCGGGGACCCCATCCCCGGGGCATGCCCACTGTTTTTAAAAATATATATATTTGGAGGGGGGCTGCGTGGCCCCCCCTCCTCAGGCCATTTAAGGCCCCGGGGACCCCATCCCCCGGGGCCGGCCTTTGCGTCCATTTTTATTTTTTTATTTTTGGGGAGGAGGGCTGCGTGGCCCCCCTCCCGGGCCACTAATGGCCCCGGGGACCCCATCCCCCGGGGCCTGGCCCCTCGTTGGGGACCGTGGGGGGGTCCCCAATCCCCCACCGTCCCGCCGGCTCCCGCGTCCTGCGGGAGCCGGCATTGATTTTCCATAGGGAGCTGCTGACATGCAGCTCCCCTTATGGAAAAGCAATCTGCTTTGCTTCATTGAAGCGAGAGCAGGTTTCCTGCTCTCGCTTCAATGAAGCAAAGCAAGTTTGCAATGACAGGGCGGGAGCCGTGCGGCTCCCGCCCTGCCATTGCAAACAGCAGTGTCCCGGGGGTAGGCACCCTGGGACACTGCAGGGAGCCGGCCCTGGGGGTGGCGGTCCCCAGGGCCATGGAGGGCTCCAGGAGGGGGCCGCGCGGCCCCCTCCCTTCATTAGCAAAGCCCCAGGGAGGTGGTGGTCCCCAGGGCTTCGGGGGTCCGAAACGGACCCCCACATTTCTTTTGTTAGTGCTCCGGGGAGGTGGCGGTCCCCGGGGCGTGTGGGGGGCTGGAGCCCCCACACAGGTAATTTAATTTAAAAAAAAGAAGCCCCGGGGGGTGGCAGTCCCTGGGACTTGGGGGGCCTTAGAGGCCCCCCCAACCAGTTTTTTATTAACCCACGCATGCCCCCGGGACTTGGCCCACCCGGGGGCCAAATAACAACGAAGCGCGGGAGCCCACGCTTTGTTCTTTTTTTCACAGCGGGATCCACGCACCCTGCACGCATCCCGCCGATTTTTACAAAAAAAAAATATTTTTTTGGGCCGTGAGCAGGCCTAGGGGGTCAGGGTGTTTCTACCCTGCCCCCTTTTTGCGTTTTGTGCACTTGTTTCTGTGCCTCGGTTCTACTGAGGAACAAGATGGCTACCAACACTTCCTGGTTTGGAGTGTTGACAGCCAATTAGCATACAGCTCGTGATCGGGAAGGTGCGCTCAGGGTGCCCGGACCCTCCGCGGCCATAGATATATATGTGATTTTACTTTTGATTTTCTCAGGAACTACTGAACGGATTTACACCATTTAACCAAAAGGCACGACACTGAACCAAGGGCTACCTTTTTGCCAAATTTGGTGTAATTCCGTTCAGCAGTTCGGGCTGTAGCTGCGACTAAAGGTTCCCATGGAAAATTGCATGGGGAAAACACGTTTTGGGACCCCCCTCTTATCTCGGCCCCCACTTGACGAATCACCCCGAAACTTTCAAGATAGGAGCGGACCGGAGCGGGCCATAAGTTTTGAAAATTTCGCGAAGATTCGTCAACCGGCGCCAAAGGTATTGGGAATAGAATGTTGCGGATTTCCTATGGAAAATAGGTCCTAACTATAACTATCTACTGGCGACCGCCAGTAGATTATATATATATATATATATATATATATATATATATATATATATATATATATATATATATATATAATGGTATTTTTCTTATAGAGCGCTCGAATGTCCACAGGCATCTTGGCGCTAGCTGAACAGGAGAAAAGGAGGCCCTAAGAAAATGCTAATTAGCGGAAACAGCCATGTTTTCAAAGAATTCCTAAAAGCCTAAAGATTTGGCATAGCTTTGATATAAGGAGAAAGATCATTCCAAGCTTTTGTAGTTCCCAGCACAAACCCTCTGACACCCCAGGTTGCACACTTGAAGCTGGGCACTAACACCAATTTTGCGGAGGTAGATCTTAAAGATCGAGCTGGAACGTACCAAGTGAAGCTCTTCTTTAAAAAATCAGGACCTTGCTCATGCAATGCTTTGCATGCAGTGCAAAGTGCTTTTAAAAAAAACCTCTGTCTTACAGGGACCCAGTGAAGCTTTCTAATAGATTTAGAGAGAGAGTGGTATTTTGGAATTTTCAAAAGCACATGAGCTGCCGCATTTTTTAAAGTTTGTAGTTTGTTGAGGGCGCACTGATGGGCATTCAGATAGAGCCCAATACAATAATCAATCTTAAACAGCACCAGAGAGGTAACTACCATTTTCTGTAAGTTAACTGGAATAACCGGTAGAATCTTCTTGATCAGCCTAAGGGTATAGTAGGCATCAGAAGTAACATCATTCACCTGGTCATGGTAAGACAATTTGTCGTTAACAAGAACTCCTAAGTTCTTGGTTACTCTCACAGGTGTGTGAAGTGGGCCTAAATCAGATGACCACCATTCAGGAGACCAGAAGGATGGCTGGGCACTGAAGATCAAGACCTCCATCTTTCCTGAGTTTAATTTCAGACACTTCATGGACATCCATGAACTGCTGCCTGCATACATTCGCAGAAAGCGGCACCAGTTCCGGTAACATCAGTGTCCTGTGAGATGACAATTCGTGTGTCATCAGCATAGATGTAAAAAAAAAAAGTATAAATCTTTATTGTATGATTACCTAAAATCTTTTACAAAAGCAATAGCATAAAAAGGCACTAAATATAAAAATATGAAAAAGACAATGTAAATTGTACCATAAAGTGACGCCGTAAAAAATTATGAGGTGTCATGACGTTTATCGCCGAACAAGGTTGAGAGTGCCGGAAGGTGCTATAGCCCAGAGGGGTAGGGACAGCAAGTGTTTTATGTAGCGAGTGCAGAGTAAGGCGAAACTGGGCGAGGCCAAAGCCGTGGAGTGCTCGAGTGTACAATGTTGTGCCATGCAAGCATGCGTGGAATTAAGTAATACATGGGCGTGTGTCAAAATGAATATGACATTTGAGGCAGATAGAATGTGGTACTCCTCCCAGGTCAATAATAGTCTGGTGTTAGAACCGACGATGCTTGCTATATAAGCGCATGGGTCTGTGTGGCGCGTGAATATGCATATTGAACATGTGGGTGTAGAGAGAGATATTGAGGAACCACTTATCATTCTAGTAAATGGTGTGCCTATCAGAAACAAAAACAAATCTGGCAAGAGTTAGTAGATGATAATAAGCTAAAAAAAACTACATTATACATGAAACACAATAATATTTATAACAAAAATGTCAATGGTGTTGGAAATGTAAGTTGTATGGTGGATGAAATGTTAACAAGTGGACAGATTGAACATGTGGATAAATCTAAATCAGAAGAAATATATGAACCCTATAGTATCTATACACTACATTCCAAAGACGTTATTGGTGATGCTATTGATCTCCTTCAAATAAAACAAGCAAAAGTAGCTCCAATGACTGTGTGGGAAAAAAGCTTAGAGGCTGGCTGTTTTACACAAATATTTCCCACTGGTATAGGTGCCCAGTATGATGACTGCCCTGCACAAATACCAGCAGTTAAGTACAGGGCAACCAGATTATAATCTGAGAACCTTAGATTTCACCACTTAATTCCATACATATTCCATCTATTATTTAAGAGAGATTTGTTTGGACTGTCTTATTCTGTAAACCACATAGTGAAGACAGGAGTTAATCTACAAAATCTCTCTGCAAAGGAATTTGTTGACAAAGATAATGGTAAGAATGAAAAGTTGGAATACAATTTGATTAATTTGATGGCATGCCAACGCGAGACCAACAAGTATTGGTATCGTCATCACGGAGAACTGAAATGTATGTTGCAAAACTTAAGTACACCTACTTGGTTTGTGACACTCAGTTGCGCAGAGTATGAATGGGATGACTTACTTGAGTTTTTGAGAGAAGGAAACTCAAACAGTACATGGCATCAATCTGAAGACAGCAGGAGAACTTTGCTCTTTGGATCCTGCTAATGTTAGCAGATATTTAACAAATGCAAAAAGAACAATTGATGGACAGAATGCAGAACAATATCATACATTCACCCCAGTACAGCGATCTGGGCCTAAATCCATCGTTGTTTTGCTCAACATGCCATTCCAGTTTGAACCCAGCCATATGCAAATCAGTCTTGACCCTGCGCCCAATGGGAACAGTCCAGCCCGAACTGCCAGGCCGGGTCCTCCCTGGACTGGAAACAAGCATCCTAGGACCGGTTTCGGGGTTTCACCCCTCATCAGTCAGGATAGCTTGACTCCAGTGGCATGGAGAGCACGGGACCCACATCTGGGCATACCCGTCCCACTCGGGGTGACAAATGCAAAAAGAACAATTGATGGACAGAATGAAGAACAATATCATACATTCACCCCAGTACAGCAATCTGGGCCTAAATCCATCGTTTTGTTGCTCACCGTGCCATTCCACTTTGAACCCAGCCATATGCAAATCAGTCTTGACCCTGCACCCAATGGGAACAGTCCAGCCCGAACTTCCAGGCCAGGTCCTCCCTGGACTGGAAACAAGCATCCTAGGACCAGTTTCGGGGTTTCACCTCTCATCAGCCAGGATAGCTTGACTCCAGTGGCATGAAGAGCACGGGACCCACGTCTGGGCATACCCGTCCCACTCTGGTGACAAATGCAAAAAGAACAATTGATGGACAGAATGCAGATGGCTGGGTCCAAACTGTTTTTTTTTTTTTTACAGAGTTTTATATAGCGCGAACTTGACCCGAATCGGGTATCAGAGCGCTTTACATAGCACCAGTTGCATTACATGAGGACACATTCATTTTTTTTGTTAGGCACGGGGAGATTAAGTGATTTGCCCAGAATCACAGGATGTTCAGCGTCATTGCCGAGACTCGAACCCAGTTCCCCAGATTCGAGGTCGACCGCCCTAGCCGTTAGGCCAACTCCTCTTGGGTTGGGTTGGCATAGTGGGCAAAAGAACGATGGATTTAACCCAGATATCTTGACTGGGGGAGAATGTTTGAATCATTCAGCTTTCCGTCCATCATTTGTTGCAGTAGCAGCTATTTTAACAACAGGTGTCAAGCCATGCTGCCTTTCATCAGCAACAAAACAAACCCTCCTCTTGGCATAATAACTCATTTCTTTTGGCGTAAAGAGTGCCAAGCAAGAGGTGCTCCTCATATTTACATGCTGCTATGGATAAAAGGTGCACCAAAATTTGGAACAGATAGTGATGACTCTGTACTCTCTTTCATAAAACAGTATGTGGCATGTGCCATTCCAAAAGACAGTGGTGAAAAATACCAGAAACACCAAGTTCTGCGCTTTCAAGCCAGTAGACGTGGCAAGTACTGTCATCAAAAATACAGGGCTAAAGGAAAATGTTACACAAGGTATCATTTTGGATTTCCAAGACCTGTGATTTGCAAAGGAAGAGTGAACAGTTTATTTTATCTGCAGTGAGACATACACTGACTCAAAAATCACCCAAAACATTTGCAATCTTAGAAGAACAGAGGCCTCCAAATATGTTAATGACTATAATCCTGTGATTCTCAAAATATGGAATGCTAATATGGATATACAATTTGTGGCAGACAACTCAATAGCCGTTACTCAATATGTGACTTCCTTCATAACAAAATCAGAGAAAATAGAGATGAAGAAGATGTGGGAGGAGATTTCTGCTGAAAAGTCTCTAACCAAGAAATTGCACAGCTTGAAGATGAATAGCACTCGTTACTTAGCATGTGTTTAGTACGCATGGCATTACAACGCGGTCGTTAGAACGACCGCGTTGTTAGTTCGCATACCTTTACTACGCAATTCGGAACAACGAATTGCTGTAGGGGGCGCTGGATGTTGGAATAGTATAATTTACTATCCAACTCCAGTCTATGCAGACACTAGGGAAGGTGTTGGATTTTAAATCCAACACCTTCTCCCCCCTAACGCAAGTCGTTGTTCCGACTTGCGTAGTAAAGCTATGCGAACTAACAACCCGGTCATTGTAACGACCGCGTTGTAATGGCATGCAAAGTATTGCATGCGAAGTAAACGCTGTTTACCCTTGAAGATGCTTTCTCATAGGGAAATCAGTTCCTATGAATGCTGTGATTGGTTGAGCTCAGCCAGTTTATGCTCAAAGTCAAGAGGCATTATTTCGGTAAGCCTGGGCCTTGTAAGTATGCGAAATAGAGTATTAAAGTCCTTTCCTGAAATTCAGTACCTTGCAGAATTTGACCCAGAAAATACAGCCATGGTGAAAACATTTATGTTGGACACTTACTATCCAAGAAGGAGTCCACATCTAGAAAACATGTGTCTTCATGAAATACTTCAACACTACAGATATAGAAACTATGTGACAGAAAACGTAGGTGAAGTTGTTGGTTGTGATGATTGTTTGGTCCGACACACAAAAGGAGGTCTAATTAACCACAGAAAACGTAATTGCCAAACTCCTGATAAAAGAGAGTTTTTCTATTTGACACTTCTACGACACTTCAAGCTTTGTCATTCTGAAACGGAATTACTCGCAGACTTTCACTGCTCCGAAGATTCTCTCAACACTGTGAAACACAACATTCAGTGCTCAGTGGTTCCAAACGGTTTGAGAATGTTAAATGATGAGCTTGAACAGGAAGAAACAATTGCTGCTGAGATAGTTAAGGAGAGTTCACAAAGCAGGCAAAGTTTAGGACCAGTGAGTAAAGATCGTCTTGGACAACCAATTATTAAAAATGAAGCTGCCATAGCCATGAATGAAGTGGAAAGTGCAATGCAACAAGCAAGACAGGAAAGTGTTGATTTGAAACATTTAGTTGGGCAACTGAATGACGAGCAAAAATAAATATATATGGAAGTAAAAGAGAGAATAGAACATGGATTCCTTCATGACAAGAAAGAGTGTATATGCACATCATTCAAGCCAATATTTGTATATGTCAGTGGTCAAGCTGACACCATGAAAATCTTTTTAATTTAAGTTATCACTGCTTTCCTACAGAGGACTACAGACTCTAATTTGTTGTGTGTAGTAACAACTCCCACTGGATTAGCCACACACAACATTTAAGGAATTACTTTGCATCAACTTCTTATGCCTCATAAGGAGCATGACCACAAGCTGGAGTACCAAACATTATCCAGTGAAGCTTGTCATGAAGTCGCAAGAGCAGTGAAAACATTTAAACTTTTAATCATTGATGAGGTGAGCATGGTCTCAAACTTAATCAGTCACGGCTCCTGGAGGGAGTGCTGCGGGGCGGTGGGGCGGGGGAGGGGCAGGGTGGGGGGTAGTAAACTCCGGCATACAGCCGAACGGAGGTAAGTACATAAATAAATAAATAAAACGAATTACATTGCGCATGCTGCAACGCCAAATGGCGATATGGCGAGCGCAATGTAACTTGTTTTATTTATTTATTTATGTACTTACCTCCGTTCGGCCGTATGCCGGAGTTTACTACCCCCCACCCTTCCCCTCCCCCGCCCCGCAGCACTCCCTCCAGGAGCCGCGACTGAACTTAATGCTTGCCTTACTACTATTGAGAATGCAACAGATTAGAAAGACAGACTGATGTGCTGTTTGGAGGAAAGCACTTAATTGTGTTTGGCAATCTACTACAACTTACCCCTGTGAAAGGACAGCCTGTGTTCAAGACACTTCTCTGTGATGAAGCTCAAAATTAATTGGGAAGTATTGGAAACGTAAACATTTGGTTAAACGTCCATTAAAAATAACTACTTAGGAATATGCGGCAAACATCTGACGTTGAATACGGAAATATTCTCAAGGATATTAGAGTAGGAGTTCTCATCAAAGAGGGAAAATGTCAATTAGAAAGTCGACTTGTTAAGAAACTGTTTCCTACACCCAAACAGCAGCAGAGCTAATGTTTAGTTTTAGTCAAGAAAAAAAATCGATTGTCTTCCTAATGCCTATACTTCAAGAGCTACTACAATTGGAGAGAGAAGACATTTCGCAACTTACAGCAATAGACAAAATGAAACACCAGGGTGTCACAGTACTCCTAAATGAAAAACTAGAAGCAAAATTAGATTAGAGAAATATTTAAGTGTTTGCAAGAATTGTAGAGCAATTTTGCACAGTAATTTAAATGTTGAGGAAGGAATAGTAAATGGTGCTATGGGTAAAGTGATTGATTTCATTACATTTTCACATAGGAATGAGGTTGAATACTTAGCAATAACATTTGATCAGACAGATGACGTAAAGCAGATTGGAAGGTGCATTGTACACGTTTTGCTTGTAAAACACTTGTATGTCCGGCTGTAGCAGTTTCCAGTTACTCTAGCATACGCAGTGAAAATCGATTCATCTCATGGTTTAAGTGTAGACGCAGCTTTCATTAATATTAATAGTACTTCATTTATAGAAGGTATGGCATATGTAGCGTTATCTCAAGTTAGAACATTTTCTGGTTTGTATTTGATTGCCTTAGATGACAGCAAACTAAGGGGCCTATTAGGATGGCGGGCGGACTGCCGTCCGCCCGCCACCCTAGTGGTGCTGTGACCGACCGCCAGCGGTGCGGCGGTCCCACATCACTGATTAGGATGCGACCGCCACCCTGGCGGTCGCATCCTGTATACCTAACATTGTGGAGAGTGCTGCTGTAAGCAGCACCCCCCGCAATGCCAAAATGGAATGTTGCACCTTGCCATGCACAACGTGGCAGGCACCGCGCGGTGCCTGCCACCTTGTGTGTGGCAATGAAGTGCAGCCCCCCACACCCCATCCGGGGGCCTGCAACGGGCCCCCAAAGCAATTTTCGCCTGCATTTCCATGGAGCCACCATATCATGCCCCAGTCCTGCTCGGCCGGCAATCGTTACGATTGCCGACCGGCGGGAAAACGGCAGACGGACTTTCCATCCGCCGCGGTACCCCCTGCCATGGTAATGTGGCGGGGGGTAAATGATGTTGTGATGGCGGGCGGATCGCCACCGCCGGCCGGGCGGTGGCGATCCGCCCGCCATCATAATGACCCCCTTAGTGCTGATCCAAGTTGTGTGAAAGAATACCATTGGTTAAGAAGTGTATATGCTCCTCATCTAGGACAGTATCCCAATTATGAAAAAGGCACCATCTGTCCAAAGCAAAAACTTACAAAGGACTGTAGTGATGTTGTTGAAAAGAAGAAAAAGATGCAGAACAAGGAAGCAGTTCAGAACAAAAAAATTACAATGAGGGAGATATTGTTGTATACCATTTGTCAAAATCTTCTAGTGTAAACTGCTATGCAAATGTTGTTCTCAATGTACTCTTTCATTTACCACATCTTGTAAATGCAATTGAATAGAAACCACAGAAGAGATTACGTTCTTCACTGTGTAGTTTGCTGCAACATTTTCATAGTGATTGGACTGTAATACATTGTGCTTCAGGCATTCAATCTCTAGTAGATATATGTAGTGGATCAGTACATTTTACTAAAGAACACTCAACAAGATGCACCGGAGTTTATAAGGGTTACCTTTGGAGTCATAGAAGAAGAAGAAATAAGTACTGATGATTTATTTGGACTGAGTTACTTATGGAACCATGAGTGCGAAGATTGCTCTTTCACATCATGTACACAAATAGATTCGGAATGATTTCTTTCTTTAACACTACCGGATTGCGAAAGTGTGGGGCATATTTACAAAACAAATGTTGGAGCGTGGAGCTGTGCCAAATTTAGCAACGCCGCTCTCCAACATTTTTAAAATGCAGGGATGCGCCATATTCACAAGAATATGATGCACCCCTGTGCCTGCCTAGTGCCAGCACAGGTGCCCTGCTGCCATGTTGCATGGGTGTCTGCGCTGTAGGGGCGATTGTTTATGTGCAGTAAGGGACACCTTCCTGCACATCAACAATCAATAATGGCAATTTGCTCTTTCTATGTTTGCTGCAGAATCCAGCACACATGGAAAGAGCAAAAAACGAGGCAAAATTAATAATTCCTCCTTGTATCGCCATTCGAATGCCTAGTAATCCATGGCGTTAGAATGGCACTGTTTTTGGCACTGCCTCAGCCTTGCAAATCTGGGGCAGCATCAAAAATCAATGGGTGTTGTGGTGTAATGCCCACAGCAACACCCATTTCATGTCCCTTTGCCACAGAGGACTGCGGTGGATAGGGGCATTTTTACAAGGTGGCATTAAGCCACATTAAGTGGCTTAGTGCCACCTTGTAAATAATGGAAATGGCGCTATGCCATCGGAGCATCAAAAAAAGTGACGCTCTGGTGGCGATAGGAGGCTTGTAAATATGCCCCTGTGTCTTTTGACATATTGTTCAAAAAGCTACACAAAGTAATACCTTCCTAAATTGTCCATCAGATCTTATGTCAACATTAAATGTACGAAAAAGTGGATTAATGCTACAACGATGCAGAACAGATGCAAGTAAATTGGAAACAGAGATTACAAACTTCAGAGTTGGACAAATATCAATTTCTGGAAGAACTTATACTACTATGGCTATTATCTTTCACAAAGAAATTAGTGTAACATCTGGACACTATACTGTCTTTTTAAAGAGTGAAACTGGATGGACAAAATGTAATGAGAGCAACCTTAAATTTAAACAAAAAGTGCCCTTCAAGCTACCAAATTCTTATCTTTTGTTTCTTCAACCAAAGCTCTAAGGAGAATGACTGCAAAAAAAGTGGAAAACGATATTTGTTCCACATGGATCGTCAGTGTTTCTAACATCATTCAGCCTATCACGGGTGATGTCTTTATGAGGGTCTCCATATCCCTGTGTCCTTTACATCTATTAGTAGTATTGTACCACTTTTAATAATGAAGGAGTTATTTTTAAGATGTGTTTGTTTAGATTAGTTCAGTAACTATAGGTAAAAGAATTGATTAAATAATTGTATTAAGTGCAATGAATAGTGCCACTTCTTTGTAGTGACATACTGTGCAGTTCAGGTATTTTTTCTAAGATCTATGTGATTGTTTTTTCCCACTGTTCAAGGATGAATATTTATGCAGTACATTGTTTATGGTTGTGAGAAGTTGGCCTGGTATATGCTGTTCACTAATTAAAGTGGACACCTTGCACCAGGGCAAATCGACTCTTATGGTAGATAGGTTTAAGACAACCTTTTAAAGAAAGCTATCCTAGTGGTAGCTGTGGAGAGCAGCCTTCAGGCTAAGTCTCGGAGGAATGTAAAGCAGCTTGTTTTACCATATAATCTCTTGAATCACCAAATGAAAAGACACCACACAGGTATATATATCAAATATATATGTATTTATTTCTAAATAACTCTCTACTAATCTCTTTATGAGATTAGAAGACAAACATATGCACAAATCAACGTTTCACAATAAGTTAAGCACAAAATATGGCTGGGGCCCTAGGGGCGTACCAGACCATATACTAAGTAAGAGACTTAGAAACAACGACTTGCAGGGAGACAAGGCCTAGGGCCTTCAGAAGTGCTGGGGCCTCACAAAACCACCCAAGGCAGGTAAGTAAAGGACCCACGGGGACGCGTGCAGTGTAGATACACAGGCGCGGATCGCCGTTGACTTCAATGGGGCAAGTCGCGGTTGGAAATAAAGAGTTTTAGGATACTTCGGGAGAACCTACAAGCAAGTCACTTACAGGGTAAGTAGTTCTAGGGCCCACACCCACAGGAGCACCGTAGTGCTGGAGTTACCTCACCCAGGGAAGCCGGGTGCACAGGTGTCCTTTGGTGTCGGGTCGCGGCGTCGTTTTCAATGGCGAACAAAGAAGACTTGCTGCTTGCGGGAGCTGAAGAAGTGTCCGGTGGAATCCAAGCCTGGATTCTGAAGACGGATGACCTGAAAGCAGAGGGGACAGTGTTCAAAGTCACTTGGCAGTGACCCGGGGCAAGGAAGATGGATGCCCACCGTCGTCGGTCGCTTCAGGTCGGTTGCGGGTGCCTTGACTCTTCAGCCACGTGGTCCAGGAGGCGTCGACGACGACCAGGAGCTGGATTCGGTGTGTCCCTCGACGTCTGCAGCTGACTGCGGTGTCGGCAACTCGATAGGAGCCAACAAGCCTTGGCAGCAGCAAGTCTCGGGGAGATGAAGAAAAGTCGATGGCGCAGACCAGCAAGGTCTGAGGGACTCACCCAGCGAGGGTAAGTCAGGGCAGGCCTGGAGCAACCAGGGAGCCCTTTGGTTTCTTTAAGAAGTCTTCTGGGGACCCACAAGCCAGCGGGCAAGGGATCGCGAAGACACCTCGGGCGGAATCACTCAACAGGGGCCCACGGTCACTCGGGACGGTGTAGGCCTCTGATCTTCGGAGGGATTCCTGCTGGAGGTCGGGACCACACGTGGTCCAAAGCACAAGTTCGTAGAACGTTGTGAAGGGGTTGCACTCGACAATAGTGCACGGTACCCAGGGGTCGCGGTTCCTCGTTACTCGTGGGGTCCACTTGCCTCAGCTTCGCTGGGGACTCACGATGGCCTGGGAGAGGTCAGGAAATCCACTTCTTGGGCTGCAGGGACTTCGGACTCCGGCGGGAGCAGCGTAGTTTGCGACCGTCGTTGTCGTTTTTGGTGCCTGCCAAGCAGGGGAGTCACTCCTTGACTCCAAGGGAGATTCTTCTGTCTTCCAAAGGTAGTGGAACGTCGAAGGGCCAGGATTCTTCTGTAGAGCGTCGTCCAGGGGTTATCTGCTTTGCAATGGCAAGGTTCCCCCTCTTATACTAAAAAGAGGGGATGGACTAGCTCTATGACCCCACCTATGGGAGGGTCAAGGGAGGGGTGGCTACACCCACTTCCCTTTGTCCAGTTTCGCGCCAGAGCAGGGGCAGGTAGCCCCTGAGCTGGTTTGAACTGGCATATGCACAGAGGAGCCTTCTGCTCCCCCAGTGCAGGACTTCAAAGCACTCTAAGAGTGCACCCACCCAGCCCCAATACACTAAACCCTGTCTGGAAGGTGGTTACACCTCCCTGTGACAGGATGCCTATTGTTGGGCTTCCTCCACTGCGAGTTTCGGTCATCAGCAGGAGGGCAGCCCAGTGTCTGTGACTGGTGGCATCCATTTTGTGATGCCAGGGCTCTTTAGGATTCTACCGCGTTTCCACAGCAGGTACATGTCTTATCCCTCTAGAAGGGTGGAATGCTACCCCCGCCGCCAAGATTGGCGGGGGGTAGTATTCCAAGATGTTTGACACCAAACACGACATGTTTTGATGCAGCCATTCCAAAGTTAGCATTTACCGCGAGGATATAATGCACTTAAATAGTATATGGTTTAACCGCATCCACAAACAGCACCAGAGAATGGACTCTGAGAACTGCAGAGGGGCCCTGCTCATGCAGAGGCACCCCCTCACATAGAAGCCAAGCACCCTGCCCTCAGGATTGATAGGGCCTGCCTTAGGGGTGACTGATAGGTTTATATGTGTGTGCAGGAGAGATATAGGAAACCTATATCTCAGTGAGGGGTGCTAGCACCACCTCACCCAGGCTGCAGTAGCAGGCCTGTGGTGTCAGATTTAGACTGCTTCCCAGGGGTGGCATAACACATGCTGCAGCCCCTGGTAGGCCTGTGAAGTACCTATGCCCTTGGCACCTAAGGTACCATATACTAGGGACTCATAAGGCACCACAGTATCCAATCACTAGTGCACCTAGAGTGCACTCCATGTCATTTAGAGAGAGCAGATAGACTGGGGCCCTGAATAGCAGGGTCCCAGTCCAACTAAGTCATAAACCAGCAAAACACCATGAAAAAAGTGGGGGCAACCATATAGTCAGATTCCACCTTCCTACATAACCCCCCAAACGAAAGGAGATAAGGCTAACCTTGGCCAGTTGAGCCTTTATTGACTAAGTGGCCATATAAGGAAGCACCTGCACTAGCATGGTTGCCCCCTGTCTTATGGTCCACTAAGCAATCCCTCACCCTAAGGGTATGAGAGGGTCTCCACCATGGGGAATCACTACCTGTGGTGTGCTTTGGTAAAGTACCAGGCTGGTGAGGTGTCTGAGTAGGGAAGTGTGGCCCTAGGAATGTTGGCCTCAGCTTTCTCAGCTCACTGGTCACCATGTATGCCTGTCTTTCCATGACTGAGTGGTACTCTGCTCTAAGGGTCAACCTTTGACTGCCTACAGCCGGGGGTTGGGTCCCTTTGGGTGGAACACTGGAGGGACATGGCATGTTTGGAACCTTTTGGTCCCAGGTTTGCCCTTGCCTAACAGAGTCCTTCTGGGGAGGTCCCTACATAAAGGTATGGGGGATCCCTCAGTGGGTTGAGGAATTTCTACCTGGCTAGGGCTACTAGCCTGGGTGCCCCTAATCTGCTGATGGGGGGTTCCTCTGGACAGGGGGCCCTGGGGGGTCCACTGACCTCCCTGACCTCTGCAGCCCTGGGCTGACTGAGGCAGGGTAGAGAGGGGCAGGTTACCTGCTCCAGACTGGGTACCACCTTGTAAGGGTCCTCTGCCATCAGGGGGTGGCCAGGCCAGGCCTGACTACCTCTGTGGCAGTTCCTTCACTAGGGGTAGGGTCAGTTCCCTGAGGAGGCTGACCCTTACCTACTGTCTGGAGGGAAGAAGACTTTTCTTCAACCCTTGTGCTCTCTTCTGGGGGAGAGTGGGCCATTCTTCCAGGCTCCATCTCTCCAAAATCTTGGGCTGGGGCTGTGGCCATCACAGCCCCACTAACCTTTACAGGGACACCCAACATCTTCAGATGGGTTTGGTGTTCAATTTCAGCCCAGGCTGAAATTTCCAGATCATTGCCCATCAGGCAATCTACAGGTAAGGTTGGGGACACTGCCACTCTTTTTGGGCCTGTGACCCCCTCCCAGCTGAGATTGACTATGGCCATGGGGTGATCTGTTCTGACACCATCAATGTTGGTCACCTGGTATTTAAACTCAGGTAAAAGCTGGTGAGGGGGACTAGTTTCCCTGCCACCATGGTGACACTAGCCCCTGTGTCCCTAAATGCCACAGCTTTCTGACCATTAATTATTGGCTCCAGTCTGTACCTGCCCAATGCTGTGGGACCCACGGTAAAGGTGGCAAATCCTATACCACCATCAGAATCTGAGGAGTCTGTTGAGGGGTCCTGTCTAAACTAGGGCCCACCTCTGTTCCTCTTGCAAAAGCACCTAACTTTTTGGGTGCACTACTCCCAACTGGAGGATTACTACTGGTAGTACCAGGAGGGGTGGTAGTAGTTGTTGGAGGAACATTTTCTTTATTGCCATTCCTGGGACAACTGGGATCAGATTTCCAGTGCCCAGGCTTTTTACAGACATGGCAATAGGGTTTCTTTTCAGGAGAGGAAGGAGTTTGGGACCCACCCCCAGAAGAGGAATTTTGGGGCCCTGTAGTGGACTTATCCTTGGATTTATCCCCACCTTTCTCTTGGGACTTGGTAGAATCTTTCTTGTGGTCACCACCCTGATTCTTAGGCCTTACTCTGGTTCTGACCCATTTGTCTGCCTTCTTTCCCAATTCTTGGGGAGAGGTCAGATCAGAGTCCACCAGGTACTGGTGTAAAAGCTGGTTTTGACAATTATTAAGGATCTGTTCTCTCATCATTAGATTATAAAATCCTTTGAAATCAGTAACCCTACTGCCAACCAGCCAACCCTCCAGAGCCTTGGATGCACAATCTACAAAGTCTGTCCAGTCCTGAGTCTGTGCCTTCTGGGTATCTCTGAACTTCAACCTGTACTGCTCAGTGGTTAAGCCAAACCCATCTATCAGTGCACTCTTCAGGACCTCATAATCATCAGCATCCTCCTCTCTAACAGTGAGGAGCTTGTCTCTTCCTTTATCTGAAAAGGAGAGCCACAAGATTGCTGCCCACTGCTTTTGGGGGACCTGCTGTACTCTACAGGCCCTCTCCATAGCAGTTATCCACTTGTGGATATCATCCCCACTCTGGTAGGGAGGAACAACCTTGCTCAGGTTCCTATGGTCAGGAATATATTCTCTGCCTCTAGGGACACTGTTGCTGCCACCAGGGGTTCTAACCCCTCTTTTCTAGAAGCTCTCTGGATCTCCAGGGCTTCCCTATCCAGTGCCAACTGCTTGGTTCTGAGGGCCACTCTGGCTTCCTCATACTGGAGCAGTTTGCACCTTCTCTCAGAGGAGGTCTCTCTTAAGGAAAAGTATGAGCTCCTCTGCTGGACAAGTTCTCTGCCAGAGTGATAAGAGTGGTCAGATTCCCTGGAAGGGGATCTGTGCCTCTCCTCCTCTCTGTCAGTTCTCTTAGGGAGAATTCCTCTGTCCTTTTCAGGCCCCTTGAAGCCTGGCCCTTCAATCACAGAGTCTTGGTCATTCTGATTTTCATCATCTGACCCAGATACTATGACTGACCCACCCACTGATTCAGACCCTTTAGCTCCTAGAGCCAATCTAAGGTCATCTGCTGTCAGCAGATCTATCAGGTGTAGTGTTGAGGGACTCTGTCCTAGCCTCAGGTGTCTGTCAACACACATGGCTCTCAAGTCAGAGAAAGCCATGTCCTTATACTGAGGCTGAGTGGATCCACTGGGTCCACCCTTTAAGGACATTCTAGTGTTGTGCAGTGTTGTACTACCTACACTAGTTTGTGGCCTACTGATCCTAGCTTGAGCTGTGGAAAGGGTGTGCTATCCCTTGGCACACAGCTCTAAGTTCAGTAGAACTTATTGATACTAAGCTTGACTTTATATGTACCTTGAGTACCTATAATGGTTTTCAGTTAGTAATTCAAATAGAGATTTTCTGGTAAAACAATGGCAAGCTGGAATCCCACACGCTGCCCACCAATGTGAGAAGTTGGCCTGGTATATGCTGTTCACTAATTAAAGTGGACACCTTGCACCAGGGCAAATCGACTCTTATGGTAGATAGGTTTAAGACAACCTTTTAAAGAAAGCTATCCTAGTGGTAGCTGTGGAGAGCAGCCTTCAGGCTAAGTCTCGGAGGAATGTAAAGCAGCTTGTTTTACCATATAATCTCTTGAATCACCAAATGAAAAGACACCACACAGGTATATATATCAAATATATATGTATTTATTTCTAAATAACTCTCTACTAATCTCTTTATGAGATTAGAAGACAAACATATGCACAAATCAACGTTTCACAATAAGTTAAGCACAAAATATGGCTGGGGCCCTAGGGGCGTACCAGACCATATACTAAGTAAGAGACTTAGAAACAACGACTTGCAGGGAGACAAGGCCTAGGGCCTTCAGAAGTGCTGGGGCCTCACAAAACCACCCAAGGCAGGTAAGTAAAGGACCCACGGGGGACGCGTGCAGTGTAGATACACAGGCGCGGATCGCCGTTGACTTCAATGGGGCAAGTCGCGGTTGGAAATAAAGAGTTTTAGGATACTTCGGGAGAACCTACAAGCAAGTCACTTACAGGGTAAGTAGTTCTAGGGCCCACACCCACAGGAGCACCGTAGTGCTGGAGTTACCTCACCCAGGGAAGCCGGGTGCACAGGTGTCCTTTGGTGTCGGGTCGCGGCGTCGTTTTCAATGGCGAACAAAGAAGACTTGCTGCTTGCGGGAGCTGAAGAAGTGTCCGGTGGAATCCAAGCCTGGATTCTGAAGAAGGATGACCTGAAAGCAGAGGGGACAGTGTTCAAAGTCACTTGGCAGTGACCCGGGGCAAGGAAGATGGATGCCCACCGTCGTCGGTCGCTTCAGGTCGGTTGCGGGTGCCTTGACTCTTCAGCCACGTGGTCCAGGAGGCGTCGACGACGACCAGGAGCTGGATTCGGTGTGTCCCTCGACGTCTGCAGCTGACTGCGGTGTCGGCAACTCGATAGGAGCCAACAAGCCTTGGCAGCAGCAAGTCTCGGGGAGATGAAGAAAAGTCGATGGCGCAGACCAGCAAGGTCTGAGGGACTCACCCAGCGAGGGTAAGTCAGGGCAGGCCTGGAGCAACCAGGGAGCCCTTTGGTTTCTTTAAGAAGTCTTCTGGGGACCCACAAGCCGGCGGGCAAGGGATCGCGAAGACACCTCGGGCGGAATCACTCAACAGGGGCCCACGGTCACTCGGGACGGTGTAGGCCTCTGATCTTCGGAGGGATTCCTGCTGGAGGTCGGGACCACACGTGGTCCAAAGCACAAGTTCGTAGAACGTTGTGAAGGGGTTGCACTCGACAATAGTGCACGGTACCCAGGGGTCGCGGTTCCTCGTTACTCGTGGGGTCCACTTGCCTCAGCTTCGCTGGGGACTCACGATGGCCTGGGAGAGGTCAGGAAATCCACTTCTTGGGCTGCAGGGACTTCGGACTCCGGCGGGAGCAGCGTAGTTTGCGACCGTCGTTGTCGTTTTGGTGCCTGCCAAGCAGGGGAGTCACTCCTTGACTCCAAGGAGATTCTTCTGTCTTCCAAAGGTAGTGGAACGTCGAAGGGCCAGGATTCTTCTGTAGAGCGTCGTCCAGGGGTTATCTGCTTTGCAATGGCAAGGTTCCCCCTCTTATACTAAAAGAGGGGATGGACTAGCTCTATGACCCCACCTATGGGAGGGTCAAGGGAGGGGTGGCTACACCCACTTCCCTTTGTCCAGTTTCGCGCCAGAGCAGGGGCAGGTAGCCCCTGAGCTGGTTTGAACTGGCATATGCACAGAGGAGCCTTCTGCTCCCCCAGTGCAGGACTTCAAAGCACTCTAAGAGTGCACCCACCCAGCCCCAATACACTAAACCCTGTCTGGAAGGTGGTTACACCTCCCTGTGACAGGATGCCTATTGTTGGGCTTCCTCCACTGCGAGTTTCGGTCATCAGCAGGAGGGCAGCCCAGTGTCTGTGACTGGTGGCATCCATTTTGTGATGCCAGGGCTCTTTAGGATTCTACCGCGTTTCCACAGCAGGTACATGTCTTATCCCTCTAGAAGGGTGGAATGCTACCCCCGCCGCCAAGATTGGCGGGGGGTAGTATTCCAAGATGTTTGACACCAAACACGACATGTTTTGATGCAGCCATTCCAAAGTTAGCATTTACCGCGAGGATATAATGCACTTAAATAGTATATGGTTTAACCGCATCCACAAACAGCACCAGAGAATGGACTCTGAGAACTGCAGAGGGGCCCTGCTCATGCAGAGGCACCCCCTCACATAGAAGCCAAGCACCCTGCCCTCAGGATTGATAGGGCCTGCCTTAGGGGTGACTGATAGGTTTATATGTGTGTGCAGGAGAGATATAGGAAACCTATATCTCAGTGAGGAGTGCTAGCACCACCTCACCCAGGCTGCAGTAGCAGGCCTGTGGTGTCAGATTTAGACTGCTTCCCAGGGGTGGCATAACACATGCTGCAGCCCCTGGTAGGCCTGTGAAGTACCTATGCCCTTGGCACCTAAGGTACCATATACTAGGGACTCATAAGGCACCACAGTATCCAATCACTAGTGCACCTAGAGTGCACTCCATGTCATTTAGAGAGAGCAGATAGACTGGGGCCCTGAATAGCAGGGTCCCAGTCCAACTAAGTCATAAACCAGCAAAACACCATAAAAAAGTGGGGGCAACCATATAGTCAGATTCCACCTTCCTACAATGGTGTACAAGTATAGAAGCTGAAACAGTAAAAAAGGGGAAAAGAAATGCTTTATTGGCATGTAAGATACTATTACAGCATAAGAAATGTCTACTGTTTTGTTTATAATGTGAACTTATGCGTTGCAGAAATTATACGTTTTTTGTGTAATTTTCTAAAATATAATACTAACTTATATTTATGTCTTTTTCCTTTTTATACAGATAAATGACACCAATCAATTGGAGTAATGTACAGTCACTCATTCACCTATACAGTCACTGGCACACCTACTCATCTATACAGTCACTGACACAACCACTCACTCACCCATATAGCTATTGACACACACACTCACTCACCCATACAGTCCCTGACATACCGACTCACTCACCTACACAGCTACCCTTAGGCCCACTCACTCACCTATACAGTCACTGACACACCCACTTACTTATCTATACAGCTACTAACACATACACTCATTCACCCATACAACCACTCAAACACCCACTCACCCATACAGTCACTGACAAACCCACTCACTTATCTATACAGCTACTAATACACACAGTCATTCACCTATACAGCCACTCATATACCAACTCACTCACCCATTCAGTCACTGACTCAGCCAGTCACTCACCCATAGAACTACCAACACATGCAGTCACTCACTCATACAGCCACTTACACACCCACTCACTCACTTATACAGCTACTAACACACACACTCACTCACCCATACACTCACTGACACACCCACTCACAGATCCATACAGCCACTCACACACCCACTCACACACCCATACAGCAGCTCATATATTCATACAGTCACTGACACACCCGCTCAACCACTCACTCACCTACACAGCTACTCTCACAGCCACTCATACAGTCACTGACACACCCAGTAACTCATCGATGCAGCCACGCGCACACCGCTCACTCACCCAGACAATCATTGACATACCCACTTACTCTCCCATGTGACCACTCACACATCCACTCACTTACCCATAGAGCTACTGACACAGCCACTTACTCACCCATACACTCACTGACACACCCACTCACAGATCCATACAGCCACTCATGCAACCACTCACTCACCCATACAGTCAGTGGCACAGCCACTCACTCACCCATACAGTTACTAACACACCCAGTCACTCACCCATACAGCTACTGACACACCCAGTCACTGACCCATACAGTTACTGACACATGCATTCACTCACCCATACAGTCACTCACTCACACACCCACTCACTCACTCACTCATACTGCTACTAACAGACACACTCATGCACCTATACAGTCACTCACACACATATTCAATAACCCACAAAGTCACTCACACAACCACTCACTCACTCATGCAGCTACTAACACACAGTCACTCACCCGTACGGCTACTCACACAACCACACACTCACCTATTTAGACACTCATGCACTAACAAATATGTAACATATAGCTTTACTTTCTTTTAAACAAGAAAAGGTGGTTCCAAAATGTTTTTTTTTTTATTTGGTAGTTTTTAGGTTTTTTGGTGCTTTTTAAAAAAGTTTGGGGGTTTTTGTTACATTTTTAACAATAGCAACTGTAAAAAATACAGAAAGAGAACATGCACAACTTGTGCAACAAGTCTTGAATGGAAAAAAACAGCACTTATGATTTTTGGCAGCATCAATAATGGCTGGGATGGATTGCTTACCAACTATTAAAACTTTGCCTGCTCAGGAGTTGTTGCCGGGATCATCGGTGTTGCAGGAGTAGTAGGTGGTAAAGAGTCTCCTGGTTGTAGTTGACACACACCTGAGGATGTTGAAGGTGTGCTTCCGTTGCACTCCCTTTCTGCCTGAACAAGATGTGTGAGTGCCTTGTTTTCAAGTGCTTGAGTATGCTTGTAATTCCACATGAGTACTTCTTAGATGTTCACCGGGAAAGTACTTTGTCACATAAAGTGCACTTTACTTTTTATGCCACTACCTTTTTCTCTCCACTTGGAATAGTGAAAGAATTTCATGCAATGCTCAGTTTTTTCAGAGCATGTTCTTCTTCAGAGGAGGAACTTCCACGCTGCTGATGTGGATCTGGGGCAGAAGATGCCATTTAAAAAAAAAAGTCCAAAAACACCAACTTTTAAACAAAATTCTTAAAAAGATGCACAGGTGTGAATTCTGGCAGCCACACCTAGAGGATCAAAAGACTGAGAGGGGACTTCCTGTATAAATGATTTAAAGTTGTTTAACCAGTAAAATCCATTTGTTCCTGTGTCACATGGGATTCACGATGATGTCGTGACATCATCGCAAATTACGGAAATTTAAGGTTTTAAACTTTTTTTCCTTATTTCTATGTAAGTTTCTTTATTATTTTAGTTGGTCATTTACCTCAAACATTAATTTTGCACTGCCTATATCTGTTTTTATGTGCTGTCAATAAACACTCTGTTTTCGCGAAGGTCCCGCGGTAACGGATAATACGTATTGGGATGGGTCACAATAGATTTGCAATCCGAAAAAAAAAAATAACTTTAAAATGTTTCCACAAATATGAAGCAACATCAGCAATACATTTATATATGTGTCAATGGTGCAGCAGGTGCAGTCACACCAGAGTAGACAGAAGAGTGCAAGCAGCCCATTACAGAGACATTAAAATTGTTTGAAGATAGAGGTGAATGCCTCATTGCTCTATCAGAGCGCAATCTGTAATGACTGTGATGACTGTGATGAGTGGGTTCATTCTTGTCCTCTTGTGGTGAGACCAAAGTCCCCTAAAATCTGGTGAGACCAAAGTCCATGGTTATTCCTTTAAATGACTACAAGTATGCAAATGTGGAAAATCACCTGGGAGAGCTTCTTGTTTCGCCTCACCCTGTCCACATTAGTAGTAGTCAAAGGTCTTTCCTTATTTTGCAAGGATGATGGACAACTGACCAAAAGGCCCCACAGCACATGTCCCCCAGATTTTAGTGACACGTTCTTGATGCCAAAGAATATGACAAGATCTCCACCAAACAAAGAAGCACTTGCTTTATATACTTAAGAGGAAGTACCCTTGTTTGGTGGAGATTTGCCTCTTTGTAGTGTTGTTGTCTTCTACAGGATTCATGTTATCACAGATTTCTGCATGAAGATGCATGTGAAACAATCACAATGCGGAAATTAATTGCACACAAGTCACTGGAGACACTTCCTCGTGGTCCATTACACAGCTGTAGTGTTGCATAACCACTAGGCATTTACTCAACGAGATAGCAATTACTAATGAACTAGTAGAAAGAATTCCAGTTGGGTAGACAATTTGTTCAAAACTGGGAACTCTTGTTGTATAAAGGGGCAGCTGAAGTTTTGTTCTGGCCCAGTCACTCACACAGCTACTGGCACACCCACACAGACACTCGGACACCCACTCAAACACCCTTTTGCCACTCACAAATCCACTCACAGAACCACCCAGCCACTCAACAGCCATGCACACACCCATACAGTCACTCACACACCCAGTCACTGACCCACAAAACAACTCACATACCCACTCACACACACACAAAAACCTACTCACACACACACTCATACACCCATTCAGACACTCACGCACCCACCCACAAACCCATACAACCGCTTACACATCTAGTGACTGACCCATGTAGCTACTCACACGCCAACTGACTGACCTATACAGCCACTCACACACCCACTCCCAAAGGTTACAAGTTATAGTTATTCACTGAAAAACCAAAGGCTGCAGGGAAGTTTTAGTTAGGAAATAGAATTTAAAAAAACGTAGTAATTCATTGAAAAAAACAAAGGTTACAGGGACGTTATAGTTAAGCTCAGATTTTACTCATACAAAACATGGGAATTCAGCAGTTAAGTTACCTGAGCTAACCATAACTTACACCCCCACCATGCACTGCTAATTACTTTCCATATCAAATCATGCATGACATGTTCTATGATATCATTGATAACATCACTGTAACAGACTGTCTCCCCTACACCCTGCTGCTATCTCATCCTGCATTGTAATACCTTACTCTTGCACAGTGCTCTGTTGCTTTGTATCTACGTTCACAATTTATAAGTCACACATATACCCACCAAGACTAATATTATATAAAAAAGTAACATATTTAACATATTTTTGCTAGTACATATAGGTATATGACATCTCGTTGCAAAGAAAAGTTTAGAAATCCATACAATAGAATATCTAAATAATCATACATGTCTCACTTTCTCAGCCACAATACACCTAACTCGCTAAACCCATTCCAGTTCACATATTCATATATACCCTTTCTTTAAAAGATATTGTTTAGTCATTTGTGTTCGTTAGAGACCAACACATTAGTATTATCGATTACAAATTTTGGCCCCTGCTAGAATATTTTACTGCCTGCAAAATGGAGCTTGTTGGAAGTCACAAAATGCAAATGAATTAAGTACTGAATACACATGAGTTAGCATAAGGAGATGTAAAAGGTCAGGTTAAGTTTCATTTCACCTAAACTATTCATTTGACATTTTTATCAGAAAGTGCTATATTTTACAAAACAACAGGTGTAATTGATGTAAAATGGAATACTGATATATGCGCATACTCTTACCACATCTTTTTCATAGGCGATTATACAATCCAAGGAAAATAATCTTGTGGAATTGAAGTGTTGTTTCTTATGAAATTAAAACACACTGATCAAGGTGATATAGTTTGTGGGGTTGACTGCGCGCCAAAATCCAAGATGCATGATCCTGATAGGAAAACATCATGTGCCACTTAAAATGAACAGTTTGTTCTGTGGTTGGTTCTGTGACCCACCGTAAGGAAAGAGTAGATATATTATTCACCAGCACGGCGTCAGCTGCAGAAAACTGTACTCCTCTATAATTAAAACGAGAGCTTTCTAAACCTCAACTCCTGCCATCCAATGTTATTAACAGTGCTTAGATTCTTCACCAGGGTGCGGACAAAGCAGAAATAAACTCACTTTAAAGTTGTCAAAAGTCAATATCAAGTCAGGGCAAAATTAATACTCAATACGTCTTTGACCACTTCCTCTTACAAAGTAATGACGCCTTAAAGGCCAAAGTAACGCACACCTAACAAATCAACCCATCCACTGTAACACCTCCTCTACCACTTTACCCAATTGTCCTTCTATTCCATTCCTATCATAGTTGGTCTATCCGTCCTCTGTCACACACACACCAACTCATCGATCACTCCTCCACCTCCTCCAGAGATACTGTACTCTCTGCAAAGGTGCACCATATTCTGCTTGGAGAGTGAACAACATTTGCATGTCAGCTCTTTTTGTTTTAACCAACAAAGACCTTTGTCCTTACAAAGTTTTATTATTTCTCTATTTTCATGAATGTAACTTGCCTCCCTTTAACTCCAATCTAGAAACAATTGAATGTGAACAGAACTACCTTATTTTCTGGCAACCTACTTCGAAAATTCAACTGAGAGCCGTTTATCTGCATTTTCAGATACAGTTTTTTGACTTGTACCAATTAACTACCTCTTCGGTGTTTCGCCACTAGCCCAGTCTGTGCATCTCCGAGAGAACTGGCAGAAGTTACACCCATTGAATATAAACCAGACTTTATCACCTCCACCTAATCACACAAGCATCCCAGTTGCTTGTCATATATCATATTTTCTGATGAAAAGATGCTGTGGTGGGCTTTGAAGGTGACCTTTCGTGAGCCTTCAGGGCCAGGCGGTGTGCTTATGCCTGTTCAATATAAGAACTTGTCTGGCTGCAGCGTTCTGGATTTGTTGAACTTTGTTGAGTAGGCTTTTTGTTGGCCCAATATAGACATGATTAGCATAAGGCATGTGTGATATTACTAAGGCTGTTGAGGCCTGAACCCTGTGGGAGTGACCTAGGTAGGGGAAAATCTAATTTAATGTTATATTAAAGGTGCTTGTTGTTACATTGTTGACCTGTTTTTTGAGAGAGAGTTTCAAGCCCATGATCACTTCTACCTTCCTTATGTCTGTTGATTTTGTGTGAGGACATTCAATCTTCAATAGCCAAGCTGCAGATAGGTTATATGTTTTCCATTTTACACATACCAGGATTTCAGTTTTGAAAGGGTTTAGCTTCAAGTGATCATGTAGCATGCAGTTGTTGTTAACTGCCTGTAGACATTTTGTAAGCCTGGATGTGTCAATATCTAGCAGGATTTCCAGTTTAAGGATGATCCAGGTATCATCACTGTAGGTATAACAGGGGAGTTTAAAGGAATGTATAAAATCAGGTCCGTTCTGAAAAAAGACTCATTGATATGAAGATAAAGATCTGATTTGTGTTCTATCAGGTAGGATGGAATCCATTTTTAGCACTGAACGTTTTATTCCTATATTGTGTTGTCTCTTAAGTAGCAATTTGTGGTCCACTGTAACAATGGCTGCTGAAAGGTCCAGTTGGAGGAGTGCAGGCACTCTGTTAGAGTATACTTTGTTCTTAAGGTCATCCAAAATTGTCTAGAAATGTATTTGTTGGTAAAAGGAGAGGCTGTTTTTCTTAAGGAAATTTGAGATCTGAATGAATGCTGCCTTTTCAGTTGGATTACACAGAAACAATACATTTGTTATCGGTCTTTAACTAAAGGTGTCCTCTGGGACTAGTCATTACTTCTTCAGAATTGACTTGAACAGAGAACAGAATTGTTAGAGGGCGCTGTCCTGTAAAAGGTTGTATTAAATATATTGTTGACCACTCCAATATGTAAACCCAAAAAATCCATTTTGTACAGTATGAATGAATTGTAAACCCCAAGGATTCCAATTCAAAAAATGTTTGCATTCTTCGAGTTAGTAGATGGAAGGACTCCAATGGACAAAAAGCTTATCACCATACCAGCATATGCATATGCATTGTGTTGCATTCTAGTCCCCAATGGTGGGCATGTCAATACTGATTTCTGCTCATCTTCCCCAACCCAAAACCAATGGCTGCCTTCCATTATTTCATAATCTTTTTAAATTTTCCCCAGGCTCACCGAGGATAGCATTGTTTGATAAAACTAGAAATCGCACTACCGTGGATATTATTCTACCAAAATAGTAGATGTCCTATTTCACAACACGTTTGCTATTTGCAAGTAATACTTATGATAGGAAAAAAGGGCAGCTATTCGTTCACAATCAGGTCCTGATTCATAAAGGTTGAATCGCTACTTTTGGTTGTAGAAGATATGCAGAGGTTTCCACAATCATCAGTGATCCTCAGTCAAGCAGTAGTGAGAATTTCCCTTGGAGTGTTAGGGAATTGGTCCGCAGAAAATGGTCAACACCCACAAAGTCAGAGCTTTGTGGGTTTTCACCAGCATTTGTAATTCCTTTCACATGCATATGTGCACTTCAAATCTTACACCTAAAACAACCAGTCACGCATGGTAAACTAAACAACAAACTGTCATCTCTGACTTTTAGCTAAGGCACCAAAACAATACTATATATATAGGGCCAGTGGTTTAAAATTCTTATGTCACATGTAGGCTGCAGGGTTTATTTGTCACTCCTCCCACAGGAGTTACTATAAAAGCAGGGTATTAGGACTGCCATTTCAGCCCTCAATCACTGGAGCTAATGGCTGCAGCTAGCATATGTTTGTCATGTTGAAAAGCCTACGTTTAACACTAGAAAAGTCATCAAAACTTTATGCTCTTGCACCCACAAGACCTGGGTGCATAATGAGTAAAAGTGGCATGCCGCAGGTGCAATTGGCATGTTCCTGTAGTAAAAGGATACGAAAATGATGTGTAGTGCATAAGTCTGAAGCAGCCTTTCCCTTTTACCAAGACCTGCTTTAAAATTAAAATTTACCTCATGGACTTGTTTTCTAGTTCCCATGAAATGGGAGTTTCCCATTTTAATAAGCCAGCTCCTGAGACAGCTGGCATAGCCCCCCAGGATGTGCCATGGATGTTATTGTCCCAAAATAGAAAATGCCATATTTCACAACACTTTTGCTATTTCAAAGTCATACATATGGATACGAAAAAAGTGTAGTTATTCGTTCAAAATCTGGTCCTGAAGGTTGAAGCAACATTATTTTACATGCAAAATGTTACTTTTGGGCGTAGACGATCAGCCAGGTATGCAGAGTTTTCCACAGTCATCAGCGACCCTCAGTCAAGGAGTTGTGGGAGTTTCCTTTGGAGTTTTAGTGAAGTGGGTTGCAGAAAACGGTCAACACTCAAAAAGTCAAAGCTTTATGGGTTTTCACCAGATTTGCAATTCTTTTCACATGCATTTGTGCACTTCAGATTTTACACCTAAAACAACCAGTCACGCATGGTAAACTAAACAACGATTTGTCATCTGATCTCTGACTTTTAGCTAAGGCAACAACACAGTACAATAGAAATTGCACAAATGGTTTAAAATTCTGATGTCATATGTAGGCGACGGGGCTTGTTTCTAGAGTGACTATAAAAGCAGTATATTGGGATTGCCCTTTCAGCCCTCGGGGGCTGATTAGGATGGTGGTCGGACTTTTGTCCGACCGCCATACTTTCGTAAATGGGACTGCTCGACAAGATGTTGACAGGCTGTCGGTGGTCCCTCCATAGGTATTAGGATGCAACTGCCACCACGGCGGTCGCAATGCCTATGTTATGTATTGCGGCAGGTGCTGCTGGCTGCAGCACACGCCGCAGTACAAAAAGGGGACTCCACATATCCCTGCACTACATGGCAGGCACCATGGACATGCGGTGGCAGGCACCATAGGTGCCCCCCAAAACCCACAGCTGAGGGCCAAGGGGAAAGGGGGGCCCGATACAGGTCCCCAAAGTCCCTTTCCACCTGCCTTTTCATGGCAGGTTAACCGCCATGAAAGGGACATTGTAATCCCTACGGCAGTGCCTGGCAGGCACCGCCACCATTGTAGGGAATACAACTCCCTGCGACGCACTGGTGGGATCAAGGAGCCCGCCGGATGCGTAGCAGTCGGTATTTCCGATCGCCAACCATCCGCCTGCCATTGTAATATGGCGGGCGGAAAAAATGGTTACGATGGCGGTGGGACCGCCACCGACATTGTAATCAGGCCCTCAGTTACTGTAACTAAAAACTGCAGCCAGCACATGCCGAATCAAATAATCATGTCATGTTAAAAAGCCTACATTTAACACTAGAAGAGTCACCCAAACGTGTATTTGCTCCCACAAGGCCTGTGTGCATAATGAGAAAATGTGAACATGCCACAAGTGGATCTGGCATCTTTCTACAGTAAGAGGATTCGAAAATGAAATGTTGTGCATAAGGCTGAAGCAGGCTTTCCATTTTACCAAGGCCAGCTTTAAAACTAAAATTTACCTCTTGGCATTACTTTCTAGCTTACATGGAATGGGAGTTTCCTACTTTAATAAGCCACCCGACAGAATTGTTACAACTCTACACAATGGCCCTCAGGATGTGCCATCTTGAAAGACCCCCAAAATAGTCCCCTCTGGAATTGTTTTAGCCCAAATCAGACAAAGTGCATCAAAAGTGGGATATGGCCTAGTGTTGAAACTTATCAAGTATAGGTTTAAGGCGCTCCACTGACCTTTGCTGAAGTGCTCCTCTTCACCAATTACTGCTGAGGTACTACTATTTCATGGGTCCCTACCTTAAGCACCACAGAACACAACTGGACTTGGAAAAGAACTCCTGCTGTGTTTGCTTATGAAAAGCTAGGGTGTTGGAACGTGCTTTCTCTTATACCCAAGTTTGGGTGTACTTATTGAGGGTCAAAGAGCTGGTAACCTGTGTTCCCGGAGACATAGAGGGCAAGAAGGCATCTTTAAAGAAGAACTAGAAGATTAGAGGGAATTGGGACCTGTGCTGGAGCTCCAGCTGTAGTGAGTGGGTGAGTCTGCCTCCCACTGCTATTTGTAGCTTAGTAGGCTAGATGCATTCCATTGACGTCTTGCAGCTTTGTGAGTGACCAGGAGGAAGAAGTTTAGCAACCTCAAAAGTTGGTAGTGGACTTGCTGGGCACTGGTTTAAAAGTGTGATTAAACATGTCTTCCCCTGCTATCTGTGCCCAGGTGTACTGGAATCTGCCCTGTGCAGTGTATTTAAGAACTTCAGGAGTGACAAGAAGGTGGCTAGCCAGGTTGTCATTGTACTTGTCTTTATCACTGGAGAATGGCTAAAGAATTCAATGCCCCCCAGTAATCTGTGGTCTGGGTAACACCAGGCAAGCTCCTTGAAGTTGTGGACATTTGAGTTCACTAACCTGCATGGTAAATTACCTTGCCTCAGCCACCTGTTTTTGTGATGCAGAACAGTTTACTGGTAAATGTTTTTTAGTTTTGATGCAGAAGTGGCGTCTGGTGGCAACTTTCGGTAATACATATACAGTAACCTTGACTTTTGAACCCCCACTTCTTCTATGGGTATTTCTAAAAATAAATTCATATCTCATGGTCCCCTTTTCAATTTTGGTCATTATGGTCCTGTTTTTTACATGCTAAATTAGTTTTCTAATTTTATGGAATTTTATTTCCTGATGTTAATGTAGTTTTTGGAATTGCTTAATACATTACTTGCATTTATCTGAAGAAAGGACTGTATCATAACTACCATAGGTGCACCATGGCTTTTCACTGTAACTGTGTTTCCCTGATAAGGCACTTAAATAGTAGCTGTGTGGGAGTGCATACATTGCTCACCACCCATTAAATGTTCTAGGAACTCACATGGAAAGTCTTCATAGGAAAAATACTTTCCATTTAAATGAAAAAAAAGAGAAGGAAAAGATATTCTTGTGAAATTTAATGAATATCCTGGGCCTTCACATTTGGATTTGTTCAGTGCACAATAGCTCGACTAATAGGGGACAAGAGTAAGTCAGGGAAGTCACAAAATCTCTAAACTTTCCTCAGTTAGGCCTGTCACTTTTGGGAATCAGCTAAAAATCATGCATGTCCCTCCGTGCAGTCATATCCCAAAAAATGCTGAGCATTATTTTAATTAATCAACTCCAAAGAAGTTGGGATAAGAAAATGGTCAACAATCTTTGAGAACAGGAGGGTCCATATTATGGACAAATAAAATAAATATGTGGGGCAAAAATAAATATTGCCACTGAACTCACTGGGAACCTCTTTACGATGGACAGCCAAGTTTTTGCCAGGGACTCCTAGAGGTAGCTTCTTGTGGGTGATGTGTCTCTCTGTAGCAGATAAATAATAATAATAATAATAATAAACCACTTATAAAGCGCCTGGTTACACCAACTGGTGTGTCCCCGCACTGGAAATCACTCTCTAGAAGGCTGGATGGGACAAGAGCTGTGAAACAGGGGCAAGACGGACACGAGCCTCACAGCTGAAAAAGTCAAGTTTTCAATCTTTTTCGGAAAATGTTTTCTGATGGCTCGGCTCGGAGAAAGAAGGGTAATGCATTCCAGTTTTTGGCTTCCAAGTAGCCGAACGAGCGGGCACCCATTCTTGCTCTTAGGACTTTAACCAGGTAAGCCCCAGTTGACCTGAGATGACGAATCGGATTATGGGGGGGTAAGAAGAACATGGAGATAACTAGGGCCTTTGCCCTGCAGACTCCGATGGCAAAAACCTAGGGCTTTAAAAAGAATTATTTTATTAAAAGCGGTGGTCGGACCAAGGGACTGCGATCGGGGCTTCAACCTCTAACTCTAAACAGTTGGAAAAGATGGGATCTAATATGTGACCCAGTTGATGTGTAGGGTGAGTGGATTTAAGCTCTTGCTGAAGGGCGGATAATTCCTGCTATAGGGATTGCGCTTCATTGCTAGTATGGGCGTCAAAATGTAAATTTAGGTTGCCCAGAACAGTCAGATTATTGTGCGTAGAGCTGGTTGCACCACTGTTTCCACAAGGCTCAAAATAAAATTGGTGGCCGGGTCTGGGGGTCGGTATATCAGGAAGCCATTGACCGTGTGATCGTCAGCCGCCATTATAGTAAAGAAGGCTGCTTCACTGTTATTTATATTGGCCGTTTTCATGGTACATTTTAGGGATAGTTGGTAGATAATGGCTATCCCTCCTCCACGCTTAATGGGGCGGTCCTGTCTGAGGATGCCAAAAATCTGAGGAAGAGCTTGTAGTATCTCGGGGGCAGAAGCCTCATTCAGCCATGTTTCCGTAAGAAAGTTACTGCCATAATAGATGATTTAAGGTGTTTAGAGCGGCGTTCCTGATCTTATTCCAGCAGATTATGTAAGCTCCATGCCTGGCCAAGGACTGTTTTAATAAGCCGAACTCCACCCAAATCTGTGCTGGTGATGTGTAATTTGGGAGGCTAAACATAATTCTGAATGCCTTGACTAAGGTGCTGTCCAGTATCTTGGCATGTCTGCCTCGCATGGGTTCGCTGCCATAGTTGATTGTTGGAAGTATTTTGTCTTGAGCGATCCTGAGGAGGGGGCTCAGTGTGGGCCCGTCAGTTTTGATTTGAGATTTTTTAGTGTTACTGCTAGAGCCAGCCCTTTCCTTTTGATTACTTCTTTCTGGCGGGCAAAAAGACCTTTGTCAATAATAATGCCTAGGTATTTATAATTATCTGCCGACTGTATTCGTGTGTTGCCCAGGTGCCAGGTCAATGGCCTTTTTCTCTTGTTGTTGATGGACATTGCTCGTGTTTTCTCAAAGCTGACCTTCAGACTATTCTCTGTGGGGACCTGCATTGCGTTAAGGGGATGTTGCAGACCCACCTGGGTGTGGCTGACCAGGACCACATTGGGAGCGTATAGGAAGCTGGCTAAGTTCTTTCCTCCCAGCCTAGGGGCATGGGAATTGCTGGTATTGAGTTCCTGCATTAAGTCGGCCAGAAAGAGGTTGAATAGGGTGGGAGCGAGCACACACCCTTACTTCAGGCCGTTGGTTGTTGGTACTCGTCTGGAAAGGTGTGTACCTGCTCCCAGTTTTACTTGTACCCATGTGTCTGTGTGGAGAAGTATCATCATGTTCAGTAGAGCTTGGAGAATTTTCCAGTGGGCCAGCTTCTCCCACAGCCTTTGCCTGTCTATATGGTCAAAGTCTGCTCTGAAGTCGATGCAGCAGAGGTGTAATGGAAGTTTGGAAGTCTTTGCCATGTCTACGATGGATAAAATAGCCAAAATATTTGATGTCATGCCTGAAGTTTTAGAGAAATATGTCTGATTGAGCAGAATGATTGCATTCTCCGCTGCCCAAGATGTGAGGTCTTCTAGCACTGGTCCTGCAAAATATTGTGCCTCATTGTGGATCAGGGTGACCAAGCTATAGTTTTTTGGCAGGGACTTGTCTCCACTTTTATGGATAGGGGAGATTGTTGAGCCTTTCCATGAAGCTGGGATTAAACCAAGGGATTTGACTTCAAGAAAAAGAGGGTCTCAAATTCTTGCCCAGTCTTCTGCCCTTTGTTTGAAGAGCACTGGTGGAATACTGTTAGGGCCTGGGGCCCCTTCTCTTCTTCCTTTTGCAATTTGTTGCTTTATCAAGTGTATGATTGATGCCCTGGATTTGTGCTCATGTACGTCAGCTATTTCGGGCGGGGATGTGACATTGTCCCTCTTTTGGAGTTGTCCTGTGGTAGGGTACTCTGATGTTTCTCTGGCCGCCTGGCTTATCGCGATTTGCGCGGTTTGGTGGTTGAAGTGGTCTACCCAGGTCTCCTCTGAAATGTGAGATGCAATTCTCCTGTGGTGCCGGCGCATTATCTTGTTGATCGTCCCCCAGAAGCATACACTGTAATTGTGATTGATGACATGTAGTAGCTTTGCCCAAGCCTCGTCCTCCCGCGCTCTTTTGACTTCCCACTTCAGTTTTTTGAGTGAGGTTCTTTGTTGTCGGAGTAGTGTGTAGAGGATTGTTTTCCCCGGATTGTGTTGCGGGGATATTCGAGTGCTATTTATGGCTCTTTTGGTTTGCTTTCATTGTTTCCGTTAGACTTTCGAGATCCTTCTTTCATTGATAGGTTCCTGGTGAGGATTTGTTTTGGATGACGTGGCATATAAGTCTGCAAGTCTAGCAGTAAACGTTCCCATCTATCTATGAGGCTGTTTTGATTCTCCTGTTTGAGCTTGTAGCAAGTCCATTGTTGACGATGGCAGGGTCTCTTTGGTTGCTTTCGCAGATTTATTTCTCTTGAAATTAATCATGTAAATGGAGTCCGGGACCTCCACCAGGTGGTTGAATGGGGGTGCAGTTGCTAAAAGGAGTATTTCTTGCAGTCGATGGTCAATGTCTCCATTATTCCCTAAGCGAAATGAGGAGATACAATGGAATAGTGAGAGGGTGACAAAAGTGTAATCCAGTGTTGAGCAAATTGAAGAAGAGTAGAAGGAGGCCACTGGCAAGAGTCCTCAGGGAATCTCCCATTGAGTGCCCTGAAATTGAGGTGCTCTAGATCATCCAGTAGACATCTGCTTTTGCTGTTCATTTTCCCGTGGGAGTTCCCTCTTTGTAAAGGTATATTCCAGAGTAAGGATTGGCTCCGCACTTCATCCTCTGACGATGGGCCTAGGAGGTGGTGATTCAAATCCCCAGAGAGAATGAAATTTGACGTGTCCAGCTTACTTATGTGCTTTAGTAGTTGGTCGACTAGGTGTTCCGAGTCTTTTGCTTTGCTTTTTGGGTGGATGTAAACATTGGCTATTATTGCCTCGTCCTGAGATCCCTTAAGGGAGAGAATGGTCTTGTCCGTGAAGGTGGCCGTTAAGACGAAGTCCACTAGCTCTGCTAAGGTTGTGCAAGTTGCTGATGCATAAGTTACCTGCCTTCCTGCCAGGTGTCCAAATTTCTCTCCCTTTCCTGCTGGTGTGGAGAAGCATATGAGCCCCTGCAGGTGTTTCCTGCAGCATTATTATATCTAAAGGTTTTAGGCAATGCAGGAACTCCGGGTCAGATGTTTTGCTTGCCAGTCCACTAATGTTCCATGAGCAGAGGCGGAGGGTGGTCTTGCTGTCCATGATGGCTGCACCCTCCTGTATGTCTTATCATTGGGTGCCAGGTAGGGCATTTATAGTTCTGGAGATCCTCCTGAGGTGAGGATGAGTGTTTTGTGGTCCTGGTGCTGTCTGGGGCCGGCTTTGTTGGCCGGTTGGTGCCGGCCTCCTTTTGGTGACTAACCCAATGTCCCTCTGAGCACCGAGTGGGTATACCTGGTCGGACTAGCTGCTATGGTGCCCTGCCAGAGGAGAAGGATAGCCTGGGTTGTTGTGAGGGGAAATGTTTATTCCCCAGGCCTTGAAGATGCAATGCTCAGCTAATACTTTTTGAGCGATTGTTGCTGTTCTCCAGGTAGCCTTGGTGGCTTCGAACTCCAAAGGGGCTGCAAGGTGGATGAACTCTATTGAAAGTAGATCAGTTGAAGTTAAATCCACTAGGTTTGGGGCGGATGATTATAACCTCTGGATGTTTTCTCTATTCTGAACGTCACATTTCCTTTTAGATTTGTACTTAGGCTTGTAGAGTAAGATGTTGTATCAAGCTGCGTGTCCAAAGGGGACTGTATTGGATGGAACAGCCCCTTAAAGTGCTGGATGACCAGGCTATGTCCACCTAGCTGCGATTGCTCCCACTCGTTTGGATTTCTGGGACTTGTCGTCCTGGTGGCTGAGCCTGGAGTCCCTATACTCAAACATTCTAAATACCAATGCTTGCAATCGAGCAGGAGCTAAGGAGATGCCCCTTCGCTTTGAGCCTTCTATAATCCCTCAACATCCTTTAACCACATGGGACAGTGTGAGACCGAATAGTGAGGTCTCAAAGGCAAGAGGCCCACAAGCAGTAGGTAACAGGGTCGGTGAAGCTCAAAGCAATTTTCTTCCTCCAAACGACGCAACCCACTCATCACCTTCACCATTCTTCCCTTCACTCCTCACGATCACAGGGGGCACTTAGCTCGCTTCCACCATTGTCTCTACCGCCAGTGATACATTCTAGAGATTTCGATAATGAAGTGGCAAACAGGACAAACCGTCACCATGATTCAAAATTGGACCTTCCCCCCGCCGCCTGCCCCTATGTCATAGTCCTGGTGAATGTCCCGAAGCTAGTGAACACTCAGATAGAATCTACGGATCAACTTATTACCAAGGCATGCCATTGGATTAGCAAGTACGGGGGGTCGAGGGGAGTTATTACTGTGTATCCTAATGGCAAGACGGGTGGCCTGGGTAGGGAATTTTAAGAAAACCTTCCAGGGGGATTGTATGGTTGTTAATTTTAATTCATATCACCCCGGTTCAGAAATTATTTTGGCACTTATCCGATACAGCTTCTCAACAAACTCAGATGTCTGCATTACCCCTTGGCTTCTTTTATAGACCTGATAGACCATCTTACGGGGACCAAAGCTTTTTAAATTCTCACAGCAAAAACCATCAGGAGCCTTTAAGCCTAGCCTCAGGTTGCTCTTCTACATACCTCCCCACTAACAACCGTTTTAGCGCCCTAACAGATCTGGATTGGTGTGATTGACAGGGGGGGAATGGGACCTTTATCAATTCATCTCAAAGTCCTAGGGATCTGGGGCTTGATTAATCTAATATCCAGGTGGCACCCGCCAATCACCTACCCACTATCAGTGACCATGTTAAATTAGCTTCCTGGAATATCGCTGGCATAAAGTCCAAAGTGCTTAACCCAGATAGGTTAGCAATTATTAACAAACATGATCTGATCTGCCTCCAGGAAACATGGGAGACAGGACCAATCTATCTAGACGGTTATCGCTCCTTTTATACCCCAGCCTGTCCATCTGTTTCTGGACGTGCAAAGGGAGGTATTCTAACGTTACTAAAAAACACCTTAAATTTAGCAGTCTTATCATTCCTTAACGTTTCTTCTTATTACCACTTTCTTCATTTAAAGGAACCAAATGGTGACACTATTCTTTTGATTAATTATTATAATAATAATTTTAACGCGAATATGAAAGAGATTGTGGATATGCTGGAAAGAGACGCCAATACCTTTTTTAAGAGTCTCAAGCAGCCCCCAAAAATCCTATGGATGGGTGATTTTAACGCACACTACTGCACTTTACCAAATAAAACAGCATGCGGCCTGTTTAACGATTCAGGTGATCCAATTTCCCATTTTGCACATAATGCCTATGGCGATGCTCTGAATAGGCTATTTTTCATCAATGACTTGGAAATTATGAATCCAATTGACCCGGGCTCTGGGTCACTAAAACATACCTTTGAATTGACCAGACAGGGTTTAACTCTATATTATTTATTGACTTATTCATCCCTGTGTAAACTTATCTCCAATATTGCAACTATGCCATATGGATTTGGCGACCATTACGCCCTAATTGCCAACTTGGTATGGGGAGGTACCCCTATGGAGCAGATAAGACATATCAACCCAGCAATAACAAGGAAAAATGGGATAATTCTAAAATGGGAAATGATAGATGAAGAGAAATTTATTGCAGGAGTGGTTGGTAATAGCCTTGACGATATTATGACTTGTCTGGCAGTAATTCCTGACCCAATATTGACATTAATAGCCTTTGAAAGGATAGTGGCAGAGGCAAGAAAGTTAATAACTAGGGAAAGAGGAACTTCTAACAAGCCAGGCCCCAAATGGTTTGACCAGTCCTGCACGAAGGCCCTTTCTAATTTACATCTAGCACTTAGATCTACCCCAAGGGACGCGTCACTGGTTAAGACCCTATGGCTTCATTATTCAGAGGCCAGGAAGCAAAGAACTAACACCCTTAAGGTAGACGCCTGGGAGAAACTTCATCAAGCGGCTCGCTCCAAAAATTCTAGGGATTTTTGGAGAATTATTAACGCCCCATTCCTTAAACCTTTGGAAGATCCGAGCACCGCGTGCCATGTGGACGAGGATTCTTGGATCGCACATTTTTCCTCCATTTGTAACTCTCATACGGAGGAGATGGTTGGTCAGCTGCCATTAAATAGCCTCCCTACTAACCTGTCCTTGTGTTTTAACTTACAGGAAATTAGATTGGCCCTCTCACAGTCCTCAACTAATAGAGCCCCTGGCCCAGATGGCACTCCAGTAGACCTTTTTATGGAACATCCCGATCTGTGGGGGCCTGTGCTCACTAATGTTTTTTATGTAATAGCTACAGTGGGCCCACCTGATTCGTGGAAGAGATCTATCATAATCCCGATCCATAAAAGGAGACAAAGCCCAGCCTAAAAACTATCGTCCAATCTCCTTATTAGATAGTACTGCCAAATTGATGGGTCGTGTCCAACTTAATAGACTAGAGGAATGGGCCACTGATAATAATATCTTGATCCCGGTGCAATACAGGTTTAAAAAGGGGAGTGGCACCCAGGATCAAAGTCTCAACCTGACCCTACTAATGGCTAAGTACATTAAAGCAAAGCAGGAGAAACTATATTTGGCATTTATGGACCTCTCAGCAGCATTCGACTGCGTAACCCATCACCGCCTTTGGGAAATAATGGCAGAAATGGGTATAGACGATGCAATAACCACCTTCATCAGACAGCTTTATTCCTCAGCTTCGGCAACTTTGCGCTATGGAAACCAGGGGGAGTGCTCTAGATCGTTCCCAATTCTGAGGGGAGTCCGCCAGTGGTGTGTTCTTGCCCCATTCCTTTTTTCCATCTACACGAATGGGGTAGAAGCACCCCTGTTGAATTCCACCCCGGACGTCCCATTAATTAAGAACGTACGCACCCCAATTCTGCTATACGCAGACGATGCTGTCTTGATACTGGCCGAGCCTTACAACAACTATTAGGGATTTATGTAAACTATATGAGTAGCCTAGACCTAAAAACAAATGAGGCAAAGTCTCTTGTTTTAATAACTGGACGCAGAGAGAAGAGGCCTCCACATTTTTATATAGGAGGACGGGAATTAGCACACACTGACACCTTTTCGTATCTCGGAATAACCTTCGAGAGGCAGCTATCTTGGTCAAACATGATCATAACAAGAGGCCTTGCACTGGAAAAAAGCATTATAGCACTTAATTCCTTTACAAAGAAATTGGGCGCAAAGCCTCTTGATATGATCAAAAAGGTTTATTCTGCAAAGTCAATATTGGTGGCAACTTATGGGGCAGGAATATGGGGATATACCAACGCCCATTCTCTCCAGACCATTGAAAACTCCTTTTGGAAAAGACTCATTGGCCTTCCAGCGAGTTGCTCTAATTTTTTATGCCACACCGAGCTGGATGTCCCTTATATCGGTGATATAATTAGGTTGGCACCCATATTGTTATGGCACTCCATCTGGAGAAGAACTACAGTAAACCTCACTCAAAGACTAATAGAAGACTGCCTCACTTTGGATCACGCACTAAAGATCCCGTGGTTATTATATATTAAAAACAGCCTCACCTCTCTCGGCTTAGGCCAACTATTTACATCTCCCTCAACCTGTATCACAGCATCGAAAAAAGAAATTAAAAGATCTTTTTTAAATCATCGGATACTAGAGCGATCTAAGTAAAATTGCTCAAAAATGCTCGTAAAATTTTATCTAGAGAGCCCAATTGAACAGGAAGGCGCCCCGGGATATTTATGCTTTGTGACCAACCCACGCCACCGATTTATCTTAGTAAGGTTCCGTTTGAATCTCATTCCTTGTATGTTTTCTTTCCCAGCTGGTATTTACTCTATAGCAGATCTTCCACCCTGTCCGTGTGATGGCTCCTCTCCTCAATCAAATTTACACATCTTTTTTTTCTGTAAATTTTATAAGACGCACCGCAAAAGACTAATTTGGCCGCTTATGCGCAAATATGACTTTATCCAGTGTCGTCCGGCCTTGTATTTTTTACAATCGTTATCTAATGAATTAGTTTGTTTTACTGTGGCCTCATATCTACTCCTTTCATGGAAGACTAGGCGGCTGAACCATTAATCTCATGAATTATGAATTTTATTCTGTTTTTAAACTCACTGTTTTAAACAAATTATTGTCAACATTTGAATTATGAAAGCTGTATTTTTAGAATGTACATTTTATATTGTGTTTTCTGTACTTTTATGATCTTAATAATTTTACGTATCGAATAAAGTGATTTGACTGACTGGCTGAGCCGGTTTCGGGCAGCCCTGTAAGTTCCTCTGACGTGTGGACCCGGGCTGAGGGCTGCTAGCTTCCCCCTGTGCTTTTATCCGTGACTGGGATCTTGATCGGAGGTGCCGGTGGTTGAGCTGGGAAAGCCCTTGGTATCCGTCTGCACATATCTTGAGTCTTTGCTCCCCTGCTGCCCAGGGATCACTGCCGTCTGCCATCAATATCTTGGTCGAAGACTCCTCCCAGGCTGGGCCTGGTCGGGCGGGGGCTGGGGGGGGGTAGCCAGGTTGAGAGAACCTGTGGTGTTTCCTGGTGCTTTGCTTGAATGACCCCTTTTGCTATGTGGGGAGTTCTTGGGTGATGGAGCGGCCCTGGTTTCTGAGATGGCTGTGTTCCTGACGTTTGGTGGGGGAACATATCTCCCGGCCTGATTCGGCTACTAGGTGCCTGTAGTTCCCGAATTTGGGTAACCTGAGTCGTGAGGCAAGATCCCTGATTGTCCTTGTCCGAAAATAGGTAGAAGGCTGTTTGGTTTGTGAGCATTTTTTGGTTCCATCCTTTCCTTCTTTGCTGATGTCATTGCCTTGCATTGGGATTTAGTTTTAGGGCTACTGCTGGCGGCGGAGCTACTTTGAAGGTTTCTTGGTGACATGCAGTGGAAGGAGGACCTGCTCCCTCAAGCTGATGACTTGGGCACTGCTGCAGATTGTTTGTTCTATTGGACAGCATCAGTTCTGGCTGTGTGTGGGTGCTCTTTCCCAGTGAGGGTGTATTACAAGTGGCTGTTGGTTCTTTCTTTAGATCGTCGAGTATGGTGCTGAGCACAGATGGGAGAGTGGACAATTTGTCCACGATCAGGCCGCACCCACAACTTATTTGCACCTCAGACTGAGCTCTCTTTATAAGGCAATTGAGGTCCCCCAGTTTCTCGTCAATACCAGCGACAAACAGCGCCAGAGTGTTGAGTAAGGACAGTTGAATGTCCATCTTGTCTGATTGGTACTGAAGCACCTCAACAGACAGCTGCATGGTGTTCAGAAGAGAGGTCCACGTGGTGTCAGACTGCGACGCGGCGCCCCTGGCAGGATTGCCCCCCGTGGCATCCGGGTTCGGGTCGGGTCCTGCACTGTGGCCTTGCGGCCCTTTGGCAGGTGTGGCCACATGGGGTGACTCCTGCAGGTAGGAAGTCAGCACATCCTCCCATTCTTGCGTGTTCAAGTATGAGAGGGCCCCCAGCCCCTCCTCTTGGTGTTCTGGGTGTTACGAGACTGGAAAGCGTAGATTGACATGGTGGGAGGTTGGGCCCAAGATGGTGTGGAAGCATTGAATCTAGTAGTCCAGCCCCGACGTCCAGGTTAGCCAGACTGTCATTGTGGATTGAGATGAGGGTCTCTTGTGGTTGATGTTTTTGAACCCTCCCATCGCTGTTTAGAGCCTCTTTGGGATTGTGTGTGCCTATTGTCTCTCTTAATCTTGGTCCCAGGAGGGCACCAGCAGTGGGCTGGGTTGATGATAGGAAGGGTGCATCAGCTGGGGAGATGCTGAAGATGATGCTACTTTCTGTTCTTTTGCTACTTGTTCATCCGTTGGGCTCGGAGAGCCTATATGCCCAGACTGTGGCGTGGTTTGGTCCGTGTTGGTTGTTCTTGTAGAGGTAGTCGTCAGTAGATTGAAGGAGAAAGGGCGGGTGAGGTCTCCTTCGGTCTGGCTGGCTGTCTCCTGGGGCTGTAAAGATTGTGGCAGCTGTAGGGGCTGAAGAGGAGTCTGCAGCCCTTTAAGAGCACCGTTGCTTGAGAAGAGGGCAGAGCCGGCATCTTACAGAAAGTGAACATTTGTGTATATTTTAGGCTGGGTAAAAGTTTCTGTGCATTTAGCAGCCTCCTCTGTGCTTGTCCTTGTTTTTTCCTTTTTTCCCTTCCGGCCTTGGGGGGAGAAGCCCCCTTGTTCTTCTGGACCTCATTGGGTGCTCAGTGCCCGCTCTATGTGACACTGTGTGGTCTGCTTCCTAATGCGGTTATGGCTGCATTGTTGTTGCGTCAGTTGAGGCAGGTAAGGGCAAGCATCGGAATCCTGGGCCTTCTGCGTGGAGTGCTGACCCCACAGCCGACCAAGCTGTCAGTCGATCCGTCCATTGGGCGCTACCTCACCCCTCATGCGGAAGTTGACCCGGTGGCTCGGGTTTTTGGTCTCGGTGGGAGGGGGCACGAGCGCGCCTTGAGGCTTAGGCTGAGGGGAGCAGTGTATGTGCAGTGCTATTGAAGGAAGTGACCCGATTAGGGTCACTCGTGACCACCTCTCAGCCTTCCTCACAAATGAAGAGTCGGAAAGACAGTAGAGAATACAAACCAAAGGTATTTATTAGAAGTACACTCGAGTGGAGTCTGGTCTGATCAGCCTCCTTAGATTGCTGCAGAGGGACTGACTTCAGCCAACATGGAGTAACATTAAGTACATCTCAAACCAATGAAAGCACCGCCCAGGCTGGGAAATTCCAGGCTCACACAGCTTAAACAAAGAGGTAGAGTAGGATAAGTTTCAACTCTAAGGCTGGGTACACGCTATCTATAAATGAAGGTCATCCTGCCCGTGCCCGCAGCTGGGCTGGTGGGAGAAGGCCTCTATCTAGTGGGAATGGTATGTGCTAACGAAGACAATGTACTCAGCGAGACAGCATTAAACCTTGAAGAAAAAGAGGAAAAAACGAATGGAGACATTTCTCAGCAAGCTAGAGTTAGTTGCAATCACGGTTCAAAATGGCGGCTCAACTTAAAATGGTGCCGCGAATGCTAACCTTACATAGAGCAATATGCAAGCAAAACGAGTGCATAACATTTACATTTCAACACTATGCCCTCACTCCTACTGCTACAGGGGCGGTGCGTGGTTGCTGCCCCCCCACTGTGTTCCAGTGGTATCAATAACTTTCAGTAGTTACCAATAGTTCCCAGTAGTTTATAATGATGTTAGGTGATGTTAAAGTGATAGCGTGAGTAGTAGCGTGATGCTCGGGAGCTCGCTTTGTCTGCAAGCTGCATCCAAACCTGGTGGTCCACTTCCGTGGGGCTGGGCTCAGCCTGCTCTGCCGTGGAGCCTAACCCACTGTGATCTCCGTGATCGCTGCAGCCTCACTGCCTGCTACCCCTGGCCCCCGTCTCCCTCCCCCTTCCTCTCACCAGGTTCAGCTGGCTCCTTCCTTGTCCCCTGGGGCAGCCAGGCTTCAGACGTCAGGGGCCAGGAGAGTGGGGAGGTCGCAGGGGCAAACGGGGTCTGAGCGGGCCGAGGAGCTCGATTCTGGGCAATTGGGGCAGTCAGACAGCTGTATTGCGCCTGTCACCGTGCCCCTGAGCGGCAGCGGGAAGCAGCTCGAATTCACCCGAGTTTTGGTGCGGTCAGGAAGCAAGGCCGGGGAGCTTGAACCAGGGCAGCTGGGACAGTTAGACTGCCGTGCTGGTCTCTTGTCACTCTGCCCCTGAGCAGGGCCAGCAGAGAGCTTAGGTCCTGCCGCATTTTGGTGCGGGCAGCTGTAGGTTGACTCTAGTTCCTTGTTCCTCTGCTTGCAGCACACCGCTGTCCGAGCCGGTTGAGGAGCTGCCGTCAGCTTCACCGTCAGCATCGCAGCCTTGCTCGCTTCACTTCCAGGTATGCACAGTCAAATGTGACTATCAAGCAAATATGGGAAAACCTTTTCTACTTTCTGCAAACACCAGATGTAAACCCACACAAGCCTCACAATTGTCTGCTCCCCATTATGTAGTTGTCAGCATGCCCTAACCTGGAAATACACATTCAAAAGGAGAGAAGATATTTTCAACATTTCACCTAATCTACACCGCCTAATCTACAGCCAACTCCTCCACACTATCTTGGAGTTATACAGTCGACCTGGGAAAAAGAATGGGACAAGAGAGAAACAGGCACCTTGGATATGATCTCATAAGTGGTTGCACAGCTGGGGTTAATATGTACTAGCGGAAAGCAAAGGAGAACTTTAGTATAACTACAGTTTGAACACTGATATTTTTTCTTAAAATATTGCCTGTGAGATACCTACTCACAACTAATCAGTAGTAAAGTGCTTGTGCTCCCCCTTTAAACATGAACACATGATTGGCACATTTAACTCACTTATAAGTCCCTATTATATGGTGCAAGGTTTACCCAGTGCGTGTCAGTTAAATGTCACCAGTTGGTTGCAGGACTCCTCATGCCACCCAACGCAGTGACATGACAAACCCAACCCCAGGCCTATTATTGTAGCCTGCCAGGGAAATTTAAGACTGCCAATTCAACCTGACAAATACACCCTTGTGACAGGCCTAAACCTTCCTTTAAAATATTAATAAGTCACCCCTCAGACAGGGTGCAAGGTATATAAAAGTAGAATGCATAAAGAGTTAGTGTTATACATGTCCTTACAGTGAAAATGCCCTCAAAGCTATTTTTACTGTAGCAGGAGGGGTTGTTCCATACGAAAGCACTTGGATACAATATTAAGATTACTACGTTATCTGTGCCTAGTAAACAACTACAAATGCAATGTTTGGATTTGTTTGAAATATTTATTACAAGTCTAATTCACTGCTGAAACCAGATTTGTAATAATGGAAAGATGTCTTTCAGAATGTTACCTGTGCCCTTCCTAAAGTCTCTGGAATCTAAATATGCATTTTGCTCTTCCCTTTTGTCTGTCATTAATTAGCATTTCAATGGATGTAAATGGGGTGTGAACTTACTCCAGGACAGGGACAAAAGGCCTTCAGTGTGGGGAGGTGTTGTCATGCCCTAGGCAGGATGGCCAGTGGGCTGGGCCTATGGACTTTAGCAACTTCGAAGAGGCCTACCTTGTCACAAGCACCCAGGTCTGCAACCATTTGTCCCCCACCAGCCAGACTGCCTCCATCATAGAGGGCCTCTTGTTGACATCACAGTGTGAGATCCCGCTGGGGTGTCTGTTTGAAGTTTGAAGTTTATTTGCATAAGTTAATTAAAACCATTACATAACAATCACAAATGTAAACCCTTGCTTAGATCTTCAATTACACTAAAAGGAAACCAATTGCTCTGGGGACCATTTAAAAGAATTTTTTTGTATAAAACATTACAATTGATCCTTGCATCTAGATTTGTTTATAAGTGTTGATGCAACTTGAATTTCGTGCAAGAAAATGCCCATTGCTTATCAGTTCAACACCAGTGAACATGTCACCAGTTTATGTCCCGTCAATTCTCCATTCTTCATCCCTGTCCTTTTGGCAGCACGTATTTGGCCCATGGTTGGGACTCTCTGTTAAAGTGCATATGCTTTATGCTTTTATGTCCCGTGAAATATTCGTTCTTCATCCCTTGCCCTTTAGCAGCGCTGTAGGAGAGTAGGATCTGCCTCTTATGTTGCCCCCACTTTTTTCTGATGTTAGCACTGGTTTCTGGCTATAGTCTGGCTGGGTCCCTGCCAATCAGGGCCCCAGCCTCTCTGTTCTCTCTAAACGACATGGAGTGCACTCTAGGTGCACTAGTGATTGGATACTGTGGTGCCTTATGAGTCCCTAGTATATGGTACCTTAGGTGCCAAGGGCATAGGTACTTCACAGGCCTCCCAGGGGCTGCAGCATATGTTATGCCACCCCTGGGAAGCAGTCTAAATCTGACACCACAGGCCTGCTACTGCAGCCTGGGTGAGGTGGTGCTAGCACCCCTCACTGAGATATAGGTTTCCTATATCTCTCCTGCACACACATATAAACCTATCAGTCACCCCTAAGGCAGGCCCTATCAATCCTGAGGGCAGGGTGCTTGGCTTCTATGTGAGGGGGTGCCTCTGCCTGAGCAGGGCCCTCTGCAGCTCTCAGAGTCTATTCTCTGGTGCTGTTTGTGGATGCGGTTAAACCATATACTATTTAAGTGCATTATATCCTCGCGGTAAATGCTAACTTTGGAATGGCTGCATCAAAACATGTCGTGTTTGGTGTCAAACATCTTGGAATACTACCCCCGCCAATCTTGGCGGCGGGGGTAGCATTCCACCCTTCTAGAGGGATAAGACATGTACCTGCTGTGGAAACGCGGTAGAATCCTAAAGAGCCCTGGCATCACAAAATGGATGCCACCAGTCACAGACACTGGGCTGCCCTCCTGCTGATGACCGAAACTCGCAGTGGAGGAAGCCCAACAATAGGCATCCTGTCACAGGGAGGTGTAACCACCTTCCAGACAGGGTTTAGTGTATTGGGGCTGGGTGGGTGCACTCTTAGAGTGCTTTGAAGTCCTGCACTGGGGGAGCAGAAGGCTCCTCTGTGCATATGCCAGTTCAAACCAGCTCAGGGGCTACCTGCCCCTGCTCTGGCGCGAAACTGGACAAAGGGAAGTGGGTGTAGCCACCCCTCCCTTGACCCTCCCATAGGTGGGGTCATAGAGCTAGTCCATCCCCTCTTTTTAGTATAAGAGGGGGAACCTTGCCATTGCAAAGCAGATAACCCCTGGACGACGCTCTACAGAAGAATCCTGGCCCTTCGACGTTCCAGTACCTTTGGAAGACAGAAGAATCTCCCTTGGAGTCAAGGAGTGACTCCCCTGCTTGGCAGGCACCAAAAACGACAACGACGGTCGCAAACTACGCCGCTCCCGCCGGAGTCCGAAGTCCCTGCAGCCCAAGAAGTGGATTTCCTGACCTCTCCCAGGCCATCGTGAGTCCCCAGCGAAGCTGAGGCAAGTGGACCCCACGAGTAACGAGGAACCGCGACCCCTGGGTACCGTGCACTATTGTCGAGTTCAACCCCTTCACAACGTTCTACGAACTTGTGCTTTGGACCACGTGTGGTCCCGACCTCCAGCAGGAATCCCTTCGAAGATCAGAGGCCTACACCGTCCCGAGTGACCGTGGGCCCTGTTGAGTGATTCCGCCCGAGGTGTCTTCGCGATCCCTTGCCCGCTGGCTTGTGGGTCCCCAGAAGACTTCTTAAAGAAACCAAAGGGCTCCCTGGTTGCTCCAGGCCTGCCCTGACTTACCCTTGCTGGGTGAGTTCCACAGACCTTGCTGGTCTGCGCCATCGACTTTTCTTCATCTCCCCGAGACTTGCTGCTGCCAAGGCTTGTTGGCTCCTATCGAGTTGCCGACACCGCAGTCAGCTGCAGACGTTGAGGGACACACCGAATCCAGCTTCTGGTCGTCGTCGACGCCTCCTGGACCACGTGGCTGAAGAGTCAAGGCACCCGCAACCGACCTGAAGCGACCGACGACGGTGGGCATCCATCTTCCTTGCCCCGGGTCACTGCCAAGTGACTTTGAACACTGTCCCCTCTGCTTTCAGGTCATCCTTCTTCAGAATCCAGGCTTGGATTCCACCGGACACTTCTTCAGCTCCCGCAAGCAGCAAGTCTTCTTTGTTCGCCATTGAAAACGACGCCGCGACCCGACACCAAAGGACACCTGTGCACCCGGCTTCCCTGGGTGAGGTAACTCCAGCACTACGGTGCTCCTGTGGGTGTGGGCCCTAGAACTACTTACCCTGTAAGTGACTTGCTTGTAGGTTCTCCCGAAGTATCCTAAAACTCTTTATTTCCAACTGCGACTTGCCCCATTGAAGTTAACGGCGATTCGCGCCTGTGTATCCACACTGCACGCGTCCCCCGTGGGTCCTTTACTTACCTGCCTTGGGTGGTTTCGTGAGGCCCCAGCACTTCTGAAGGCCCTAGGCCTCGTCTCCTTGCAAGTCGTTGTTTCTAAGTCTCTTACTTAGTATATGGTCTGGTACGCCCCTAGGGCCCCAGCCATATTTTGTGCTTAACTTATTGTGAAACGTTGATTTGTGCATATGTTTGTCTTCTAATCTCATAAAGAGATTAGTAGAGAGTTATTTAGAAATAAATACATATATATTTGATATATATACCTGTGTGGTGTCTTTTCATTTGGTGATTCAAGAGATTATATGGTAAAACAAGCTGCTTTACATTCCTCCGAGACTTAGCCTGAAGGCTGCTCTCCACAGCTACCACTAGGATAGCTTTCTTTAAAGGTTGTCTTAAACCTATCTACCATAAGAGTCGATTTGCCCTGGTGCAAGGTGTCCACTTTAATTAGTGAACAGCATATACCAGGCCAACTTCTCACATTGGTGGCAGCGGTGGGATCCAAGCCTGGATTCTGAAGAAGGATGACCTGAAAGCAGAGGGGACAGTGTTCAAAGTCACTTGGCAGTGACCCGGGGCAAGGAAGATGGATGCCCACCGTCGTCGGTCGCTTCAGGTCGGTTGCGGGTGCCTTGACTCTTCAGCCACGTGGTCCAGGAGGCGTCGACGACGACCAGGAGCTGGATTCGGTGTGTCCCTCAACGTCTGCAGCTGACTGCGGTGTCGGCAACTCGATAGGAGCCAACAAGCCTTGGCAGCAGCAAGTCTCGGGGAGATGAAGAAAAGTTGATGGCGCAGACCAGCAAGGTCTGTGGAACTCACCCAGCGAGGGTAAGTCAGGGCAGGTCTGGAGCAACCAGGGGAGCCCTTTGGTTTCTTTAAGAAGTCTTCTGGGGACCCACAAGCCAGCGGGCAAGGGATCGCGAAGACACCTCGGGCGGAATCACTCAACAGGGGCCCACGGTCACTCGGGACGGTGTAGGCCTCTGATCTTCGGAGGGATTCCTGCTGGAGGTCGGGACCACACGTGGTCCAAAGCACAAGTTCGTAGAACGTTGTGAAGGGGTTGCACTCGACAATAGTGCACGGTACCCAGGGGTCGCGGTTCCTCGTTACTCGTGGGGTCCACTTGCCTCAGCTTCGCTGGGGACTCACGATGGCCTGGGAGAGGTCAGGAAATCCACTTCTTGGGCTGCAGGGACTTCGGACTCCGGCGGAGCGGCGTAGTTTGCGACCGTCGTTGTCGTTTTTGGTGCCTGCCAAGCAGGGGAGTCACTCCTTGACTCCAAGGAGATTCTTCTGTCTTCCAAAGGTAGTGGAACGTCGAAGGGCCAGGATTCTTCTGTAGAGCGTCGTCCAGGGGTTATCTGCTTTGCAATGGCAAGGTTCCCCTCTTATACTAAAAGAGGGGATGGACTAGCTCTATGACCCCACCTATGGGAGGGTCAAGGGAGGGTGGCTACACCCACTTCCCTTTGTCCAGTTTCGCGCCAGAGCAGGGGCAGGTAGCCCCTGAGCTGGTTTGAACTGGCATATGCACAGAGGAGCCTTCTGCTCCCCAGTGCAGGACTTCAAAGCACTCTAAGAGTGCACCCACCCAGCCCCAATACACTAAACCCTGTCTGGAAGGTGGTTACACCTCCCTGTGACAGGATGCCTATTGTTGGGCTTCCTCCACTGCGAGTTTCGGTCATCAGCAGGAGGGCAGCCCAGTGTCTGTGACTGGTGGCATCCATTTTGTGATGCCAGGGCTCTTTAGGATTCTACCGCGTTTCCACAGCAGGTACATGTCTTATCCCTCTAGAAGGGTGGAATGCTACCCCCGCCGCCAAGATTGGCGGGGAGTAGTATTCCAAGATGTTTGACACCAAACACGACATGTTTTGATGCAGCCATTCCAAAGTTAGCATTTACCGCGAGGATATAATGCACTTAAATAGTATATGGTTTAACCGCATCCACAAACAGCACCAGAGAATAGACTCTGAGAGCTGCAGAGGGGCCCTGCTCAGGCAGAGGCACCCCCTCACATAGAAGCCAAGCACCCTGCCCTCAGGATTGATAGGGCCTGCCTTAGGGGTGACTGATAGGTTTATATGTGTGTAGGGGCTACCTGCCCCTGCTCTGGCGCGAAACTGGACAAAGGGAAGTGGGTGTAGCCACCCCCTCCCTTGACCCTCCCATAGGTGGGGTCATAGAGCTAGTCCATCCCCTCTTTTTAGTATAAGAGGGGAACCTTGCCATTGCAAAGCAGATAACCCCTGGACGACGCTCTACAGAAGAATCCTGGCCCTTCGACGTTCCACTACCTTTGGAAGACAGAAGAATCTCCCTTGGAGTCAAGGAGTGACTCCCCTGCTTGGCAGGCACCAAAAACGACAACGACGGTCGCAAACTACGCCGCTCCCGCCGGAGTCCGAAGTCCCTGCAGCCCAAGAAGTGGATTTCCTGACCTCTCCCAGGCCATCGTGAGTCCCCAGCGAAGCTGAGGCAAGTGGACCCCACGAGTAACGAGGAACCGCGACCCCTGGGTACCGTGCACTATTGTCGAGTGCAACCCCTTCACAACGTTCTACGAACTTGTGCTTTGGACCACGTGTGGTCCCGACCTCCAGCAGGAATCCCTCCGAAGATCAGAGGCCTACACCGTCCCGAGTGACCGTGGGCCCCTGTTGAGTGATTCCGCCCGAGGTGGCTTCGCGATCCCTTGCCCGCTGGCTTGTGGGTCCCCAGAAGACTTCTTAAAGAAACCAAAGGGCTCCCCTGGTTGCTCCAGGCCTGCCCTGACTTACCCTCGCTGGGTGAGTTCCACAGACCTTGCTGGTCTGCGCCATCGACTTTTCTTCATCTCCCCGAGACTTGCTGCTGCCAAGGCTTGTTGGCTCCTATCGAGTTGCCGACACCGCAGTCAGCTGCAGACGTCGAGGACACACCGAATCCAGCTCCTGGTCGTCGTCGACGCCTCCTGGACCACGTAGCTGAAGAGTCAAGGCACCCGCAACCGACCTGAAGCGACCGACGACGGTGGGCATCCATCTTCCTTGCCCGGGTCACTGCCAAGTGACTTTGAACACTGTCCCCTCTGCTTTCAGGTCATCCTTCTTCAGAATCCAGGCTTGGATTCCACCGGACACTTCTTCAGCTCCCGCAAGCAGCAAGTCTTCTTTGTTCGCCATTGAAAACGACGCCGCGACCCGACACCAAAGGACACCTGTGCACCCGGCTTCCCTGGGTGAGGTAACTCCAGCACTACGGTGCTCCTGTGGGTGTGGGCCCTACAACTACTTACCCTGTAAGTGACTTGCTTGTAGGTTCTCCCGAAGTATCCTAAAACTCTTTATTTCCAACTGCGACTTGCCCCATTGAAGTTAACGGCGATTCGCGCCTGTGTATCCACACTGCACGCGTCCCCCGTGGGTCCTTTACTTACCTGCCTTGGGTGGTTTCGTGAGGCCCCAGCACTTCTGAAGGCCCTAGGCCTCGTCTCCTTGCAAGTCGTTGTTTCTAAGTCTCTTACTTAGTATATGGTCTGGTACGCCCCTAGGGCCCCAGCCATATTTTGTGCTTAACTTATTGTGAAACGTTGATTTGTGCATATGTTTGTCTTCTAATCTCATAAAGAGATTAGTAGAGAGTTATTTAGAAATAAATACATATATATTTGATATATATACCTGTGTGGTGTCTTTTCATTTGGTGATTCAAGAGATTATATGGTAAAACAAGCTGCTTTACATTCCTCCGAGACTTAGCCTGAAGGCTGCTCTCCACAGCTACCACTAGGATAGCTTTCTTTAAAAGGTTGTCTTAAACCTATCTACCATAAGAGTCGATTTGCCCTGGTGCAAGGTGTCCACTTTAATTAGTGAACAGCATATACCAGGCCAACTTCTCACAAGCGCATATTTGGCCCATGGTCCTAACTTTCTGATAAAGTGCATATGCTTTGTGCAATCATGACTCTCTGATAAAGTGTGTATGCTTTGTGCAATTATGAAGTTTAAAACAGGCATAGTAGGCTGAAGTGCTGGTGCCAATTTATTGTTTTAAGGATTAGAAGTAGATAAGATATGATTGAAGGATCCCATTGCTGGTGTTCCTGTTTCGAAGATGATTATTAATCTTATAGTGTAGCTGTAGGCTCCTTCCGCTAGCTTGCCTTTAATGATGCACAAACATAACCTAAAGATTTCATTGCTGTGGGGCAGATTGTTTATCTCCCGGTTTCTATATGAGATAATCCGATATCAACTTCTGAACTTTTTATGGACGTTGAAGGGGATCGAGACTGGGCTGGAGAACATCCCTGAGTATCTGTGTAAATCTTCCACAACGGGCCAAGGTGGAGGCCTCTGTTTGTGAAAGACAAATTGCCGATGCCCCTAAGCAGGTGCTTGCTCTTTGCCTCAGAAATAGTTCCCTGAGTAAGGTTCTCCTTTCATGGGCTATGGCGGGACAACAACATAAAAGGTGCAGCCATGATTCATGTTTGTAATTGCATAATCTGCAGGCTCTTCCATTTTTCTGGTTGGCCCAAGATCGATTAAAATCTGCTATTGGTAAGGCCAGCAGTGGCAAATACATGATCTCTTTCCGAGATTCAAAATTGAGGGAAGCAGAAAGATAAGGCTGGGGTTTGGCTACCAGATACGAAGCGTTTCACGGGACCATAAAGGATGTTGATTTTAATGAGGCATGGTCCTGCTGGAATGAGGCTAATTGCACTTGTCTAGTGATGGTCTTTTTCCAGATTGTGTGAGAGATAGTAGTCGGTGCGATTGCTGATTGATTTATCTCTGTGGTGCATGGGGCTCTCTTCAGCTGGTTGTTCCACGGGGAGCCTGTTTTTTCAAATGTGCTTCTGAGGCAAACCTTTAAGGATTTTTCCGGTGATTTAAAAATACAGATGGCTTGTTTTACCAGTCCAAATTCCAGTCTGAGTCTTCCCTCAGAGGGTATTTAGGTAATCGGAAGATTTTTTTATAGCCCACACACTGTGCCCGCTCCAGAATTTCCTAACAGGCTCCAGGAAAAGCTTGATGTCCATAGGAAAGTGCTGGAAGAAAGGTTGCTTGAATAACTTTCCTTATTCCCTCTGCTGAAGGGCTTATCAGATTATTGTTAAGCTTTACTAAGCCATAAGTGATTGCAGTTGATTTCTTTATCAGATCATTTTTGTGAGCAGATGGTTGGGCGGATTCTGTGAATCAGACCCCCAAATACTTATATTTGGGGGCCGACGTGATGGACATGGGGACCATAGTGCATTAGATTTGTTTTATGTTCTTATGACGGCCAAATACAGGTATTTTCATCTTGCCAGGATTGATGGTGAGGAAGTTCAATATGCTGTATTTATGTAAGTTGATCAAGGCTCGTTGGAGCCCCACTTTGGTGTGGTCCATAATGACTATATCGAATGCATATTGGAGGATGTGAAGGGGACGATGGCCTAAATGGGGCACGACCAGGCAACTGGTGGTCAGGGCTTTACCCAACTTTCCAGATTTTTCAGTAGAATTTGGGCATATGCTTTTGCGTCTAGGTCTAAAAGGGCTATTAGGCAGCAATTGTTTGGTTTTAGGGGGTCGCCTTTTTTTAAAATCATGCATAATATTGATCCTCACCAGGCTTCGGAGTTTGGCCCAGTGTGTAGGCAGTGTTGAAAAGCGGTGTTAGACGAGCTGCCCATTTGTCTGAAGCACATTGAAAGATCCCGGCTGGAAGACCGTTTGGGCCAGGGGCTCCGCCGCCTTTCATGGCCTTTATTAGTTTTATTATTTCATATGATGAGGTTATTCTTGATGTTCTTCTGCTTGCTGCGGGCTGAGCACCTTGATGTTTGTATGATTGTTTGCAAGAAACAGGCCCATAACGTATTTCTCCCATTCCGATGCTGGAACTGCATTTTCCCTTGATGTCCGGCGGGATTTTAGATTGTTCACTGTTATATCCCGCATAGAGGCCCTAATGTAGACCCGTTCGTACATGCCCTAAAGTGGACGTATTCATATTTACCCTAATATGGTCATATTCGTACTTGCCCTATTATGGTCATAGTCGCATATGCCCAATTATGGTCATAACTGTACATGTCCTATTATAGTCATGATTCCTTATATAGGCATGATCTTTCACCTACATTGGTCCCAGCTAGTACACAACGAGCTCTGAGGGCTGAACGTTATCTATCCTGTGGTTTTGAATACAGCAGGGTTTTCCCCAAACACAGGCCCTCACTGTACTCATTAATTATGCATGGCTCTCTAAGAATACACCACGTGCATAATATGTATGTACAAAGTTCACCCCTGACGTCTTCCTCATGTCCAATACAAACCATACTGAGGACCGAGACTCTTTAGGGTATAAATACACCACATCTTGCCCCGGTAAGACAGAGGGAACCGAGACTTCCATGCTGACACACTGACCAGAGACGCTGAGGCTCCTGCATGGTCGCTCAAGCTGACAGTGGTCTGACACCACCCGGACGGGGTGTCCAACTCGAGACCAGGACGGAGTCACACACTCTCTCTATTCAGGTATGGGGGATCGACTAAATCCTAGAAGGATTCTTGACTCTTAGCTTTTAGACCTACACACATATGCTAGGTACACACAGGTACATCTAGTTAGGCATCGTAGGAGTACGCGCACTTGCATAATGCTCTCATATTCATGTATGTACTCATGATTATCGCAATATGGTAGAACTGTTCTATCCCTTTGCTTTTATAGTACTGCTGATAATATATCTCTGCTATTGTCTGCTGGTTACCGCAGCACATATATTTTACACTAGAATAACAACTGTTCAATAAATACTTATTGAAACGCCCGACTGTTTATTCTGTGTAACTCTCTGAGACAAACCGAATAAGTGAGCACGAGAGACTGAGCGAAAGGTAGTATATTGTTTCCACGATTCTGAGGAATTTGGGTTGTCATGATCTAAGGTTGCCAGAAACTAATCTCTCCCCGATAAGAGGAGACACTAGTGGCACTGCGAGCTAGCTAATGCAAACCAGGCTAACATATACAGTGGGGGTGCACGGAGTCAGTCTGCCACCAAGCCCGCAGTATATGTTATCCAAACGCGCAGGTCCTGCAGGGGTACTATAGGAGCCACACACATGGCGCCGCCAGCGTTGGTTGGGTACGTATTTAACAGTAGAATCTGAGTAGTTCAGTCGTGCTATTCTCAGAGAACCTACTCACAAAACACCAGAGACGTCTGGAGTGGGTGGGCACAAAATCCGCCGCAGCTGAGCAGTACGAGAATACTATTTATTGGCTGTTGGTTATTCAAGCTTGAAGGACATATAGTTCCTACAATTGTGCATTTACACCTTATCTTAAAATTTCCTTAAACACCCTTCTTCCACTTAAAAATGGTTGAACAAGCAGAAGAAACAAGGAGAGTTGAAACAAAATTCTTCGGTTTAGAAGAAGACCCTGAAGATGCAATACAAATTGCACCAAATTTCAGAAGGGCAGTCACCATAAAACTTCTAGAACATGGCTTAAGAGCCAGGGGTGGTAATGTAATTTTCGTGATTGAGGCACTCGAATCCAATAAAACAGAGGTGTTCTATTAATGGGTTACATTCCCAGCAGCGAATCCAGTTACAGATGTATTTCACTACTACCTAGAAGGTGAAACACCAGCGGACTATACTCCTTTTGAGGAATTAGAGGTTCCGCTCACTTACCAGGAGCATAATTACTGGTTTAAAGGCGCCCTACCCCACGTACATGGAAGAGCAAGATTAGGCCCGCTCGGAGGAGCAGGAGCCACATGGCCCATATTAGCGGCATACACACCGCATCCTGATATTGGCACAATGCCACAGCCAGACTTACTCGTACAACACAGAGATTTAATTAAAATCTACAGAAACCTCACACAATTTGTGATGAGGACTTTAACAGTTCAGCCTGCACCAGCTGCAGCACAAGACACTCCAGTCCAAGGTACAGTTAATAAAATAACTCCACAAACATTACACGCGATAATGGGCAAGATGCCAGCAAAACGCGAACAAATCCCATTCTGGATAGCTCAGAAGATAACTCAGCTTGAAGCAGTATTCCCGAATACTACAACCAGTGATAAACTCAGAATTCTAACAATCTGCTTGCCCATGGGTCTCACACCACAAGTAGAGGACTGCACCTCTTGGGGTTCAGTCTTTGCTGCCATATATACCAGAACACATGGTATCCCTTCAATAGCAGTAGTACCTGAAGTATTAAAACAAATACAAAATGAGTACGGAGCAGAGCCTGCCCTTAACTTAGGGATGAAGTTACTAAATAACTTTGACCAGGTATCAGCCATAATACTAGCTAACATTAAGGGGGAAGCAGCTTCAGTGGCGATCCGCCAACGCCTAAGGGAGTTCAGTCCAGTAGATCAACAACACGAACTACCCAAAATAATTGAAACTGCATATGCAGAATTAGGCAGAGACAGTCTAGGTGGGAAAGCATTAAAACCACAACTGGTGGGCTGTCCTGAAAAGGACACTACAAAGCAGACACCTACTTCTTCTAAAAAGAAGTGGGAAAATAAAAAACAACAAAAGTCTAAAGTCACCAGATCTCAATCCAGAGGTAGGTCTCCTCAACAGGAGCCCTCTGAAAGCAGGTATAACCTCAGGAATAGGGATAATATTAAAAAACCTGACAGGTATCAGGATTCTGATACTCGTTCCTCTCGTTCATTTCAAGGTTCATCAAGAAACTCCGAGAGGGAAGGACGGTCAAAGGAGCGTACAAAGTCCAGAGACACGCAACGCACTGCGGACTACGCACCTAAAAAAGAGGATAAACAAAAATCAAAACCTCAGTTCAAAAAGAAGAAGGTAGCAGGTCTCAAGATCAGACATGCCCAGAATTCTGAGGACACAGCTTCTGAACAGGGAATGGGCTCTGACGATGCTAGACAGCGCGGCAGAAGTAACGATAGCTCGCCAGAACCTGAAGGAATTTCTGGTGACAGCGGAGTTGAGTGAGTATATCACGGTGGAAACACCTGATACTCGGGTAAGTGTCCCACATAAGTTACATGAGATAACACTCCGGATGGAGGGGGACAAACCCAGAAAAGTTAAAGGTCTCTTTTGGAAAAATCTGTCATCTGGTTATGACATTCTATTAGCAGAACAAGACTGGCCGCCTGCATTCGTCATGGAGTGCCCTAGGGGAGAAACGATAATTTTTCCAGCCTTTTCCGACCTCGTTCTCATTCACCTAAAACATGCATATGTGCAGGATTGGGCGGTGCCCTAGCTCCAGCATTATACAAAAATCATGCTGGTTGGGATGAAGATTCAACCCACCACGTGATCCCGTTAAAAGTTTCCCCAAATGCCCAAAGGCAATACCCTATAAAGCAGGAAGCTACAACACAAGTCAGGGAGATTCTAGATCAACTTGAATATCAGGGGGTGATAGAAAATTGGTCTTCACCTATGAACAATCCTTTGTTCCCCGTAGCCAAACCTGACAACACATATCGTCTAGTTTTAGATTACAGACATTTAAACACTTGCACAAAGACATTTGCAGTTCAAAATGCACACAGTGCCGCATTAATGATTAACATTGTGCGCAAAAAATACAAAACAACACTTGATATCTCAAATGGATTTTTCTGCCAAAATATAGCGCCTGAAAGCAGGTATCTAACTGCATTCAGTGCGTTAGGGCCACAATGGCAATTTTGCCGACTCCCCCAAGGGTATAAGAATAGCCCGGGGTTGTTTTCAGCAAGGGTAACAGAGTTACTCCAAAATTTGGATGAAGAAGCATTGTCCTATGTGGATGATATTTATCTGACGGACGATAACTTAAAGAGGCACTTGACCAGGGTGAGCACCATTATTATGGGATTCGCCTCAGGGCTATAAATTTAATTTAAAAAAATCAAAAATTGCCCACCTCAATGTCCTGTTTTTAGGATTTGAGCTGTCAAGTGAGGGAAGAAGCCTGGCAGCTAACTTTTTAGCAAAGTGTGCGCTGCTCCAACCTCCAAAATCATTAAAGAATTTACAATCAATTCTGGGATTCCTAAATTTTGGTCGAACATACATTTTGGATTACGCAGAAAGAGTAAAACCTTTCTACGACTTAATAAAACCTGATTTTTCAATCAGACAATGGACACAGGAACACACAAATATCCTGCGTTCCCTACAGGAAGACATGATAGCTTCTAAACATTTACAGACACGCGTAAACGCACAGAACTTAGTGATCCGAGTAATAGCGGGTCAATGCGGGTACACTTATTTAACTTTTAATGAAGGTGAAATAGTACCAATCGCATACAAATCACACCTGTACACAAACGCAGAAATGCGTTTCACTTCAACAGAAACAATTCTGATAGCAGTGCAGACCGCTGTAGCAAGAGAAAGAGCTCTGGCACAGGGAAAACGCATAATTGTCGTGACTCCAGTACCAGCTTTAGAAGCTGTTACAAAAGCTAGCATTCCAAATGCGAAAGCCTTACATCCAAGATGGATACAATGGGCTAATTCTCTTACTGCAACGGATGTTGAATACAGATTTGATCCAAGTTTAAAAACACAGGCATTCCTGCAATCCGAACAAGAATATCCTCTACCAAATGAAATTTTGCCTCTAGATCAGTATGAATACATTATTTACACGGACGGTTCTGCTCAACCAGCCACAGGGAGTAAGCAAGCTTACAGCGCAGCGTGTGCGATTGTTAAAGGTCGCATGCACGATGGAAAGTTCCATCCGAGTTGCGCTAAAACGCAATCTCTAGGAGACTGCACGGCTCAGTTGGCAGAACTCAAAGCACTTATACTGGCACTTATAAATACGGATCACGAAATTCCCACACTTATTGTGTGTGATTCCTTTTACTGTGTACAGTCATACAATGAATATCTACATCATTGGGAACAAAACGGGTTCAAAGATGCAAAAGGTGGCACAATTAAGCATAAAATGCTATGGGAACAGGTAGTGGAGTTGAGAAACGAACTACCAAGGGCTCACGTGATGCATACACTGAGTCATCAGCGTGATGGCGTTCACGTTGAAGGGAATTCATTGGCTGATGAAGCCGCAAAGGGGGCTGTCCGCACAGCCGCCGTGGCTGCAGTTACTCGTTCAAAGATGAGGGTAGACGGCGAGATTATGGTAGCTGTCAATGCTTCATGCAAAGGCAGCACAGCAGTACCTAAAACATTTCCACTCAAGTACTCCTACAAGTTAGATGCACAAAACATTCCATATGCTCAGATTCCTGGAGTGGGGGATAGAGTAATACCAAATATGGATCGTAGGCTAGGCTTAATTGTGGCAGCCCACGAAGGAAGTGGTTCTGTACATAACGGACTTAGGGAGACTGTTGCTTTGTTAAAAGAACGATACTGGTGGCCCGTGATGAGAAGGCTGATTAGAGACTACGTCTGGAACTGCAACATCTGCAAGCAGATGAATGGGTCCACCGTAGCACGTCCAGTACAGATACCATTGTTAGACAGCATTAGGTTGTCCGTTCATGCGCATCCAGCTCAAGTTTCCTCAAGGTTTGGCCTCAGCGATCGGCTGACGCTCGAACTGTTATAAAAGATTTGCGAGTCTTTATCGGCACATACGCAGTTGGCACGTTACATTCTGACCATGGTCCGGCGTTTAGCTCTCGCGCTTACAAAGAGGCCATGGAAGGAATGGGCGTAGCATTGCGGTACTCCTCTCCGTATCATCCCAAGGGAAATTCTGTTGTGGAGAGGAAAAACCGTGTTGAAAAGCGGTGTTAGAAGAGCTGCCCATTTGTCTGAGGCACATTGAAAGATCCCGGCTGGAAGACCGTTTGGGCCAGGGGCTCCGCCGCCTTTCATGGCCTTTATTAGTTTTACTATTTCATATGATGAGGTTATTCTTGATGTTCTTCTGCTTGCTGCGGGCTGAGCACCTTGATGTTTGTATGATTGTTTGCAAGAAACTGACCCATAACGTATTTCTCCCATTCCGATGCTGGAACTGCATTTTCCCTTGATGTCCGGCGGGAATTTAGATTGTTCACATGATTCCAGAAACAGGCTAGGGATCTTTCCTTAAGCATCTCGAATAATTTTTTCCACTCCTCCTCTTGTTGTACTAATTTCAGGGTCCAGATATTTTGTTTGTGGGTTTTCCGTGCAGATTATGTTTCCACAAGCGGATTATCCTCCTTAAATTCTTCCGCGAAGGATTAATTTTTCATTTTAACAGACTTTTTTTGGATGACTTTGCGATGGCTGTATGTGCATTGGGGGACCCCTGCGCCACTGAATTGATTCTAACAGATCTCTAGTCATGGGATCCCAGTTTATTAAAAGTAGTTTCCCTGGTTGACTCTTATACCTGGTCCTTCCGTCGCCGAGCCATTTGACCACCTGAGGCATGTGAAAAGATCACCACTTGGTTCTTCTAACTAGTGTCTTTATTTTGGCACCCATAGAGAAGCCTAGCCACTGGCCATTGTCTGCTATCTCGTGGTTTAGGTCCAGGCTTAAAACTAAGTGATTGTGGTCGCTCTCTTCACGGTTTATTATATCAAAGCACTGAAGATGGTTTTCCAGGGAGATAGACATGAAGATGTAATTGATTGTTGAAATTTCTTTGAATGTGGGACAGATCTTATTCCCAGGGCGCGTCCGGACCTGGTCTGCAGATTTTAATCTGAATGAAGTAGGTAGGTCACTGAATTGTTCTTGTTCCTTGCTCATTTGCTCAATTTTGTGGTGTTTACCTAGGGATTTGATGTTAAAGTCCCCTACCAGCATCACTTCGTGAGAAGGGTAGGACTCAATGATTTATTTTATACTTGAACACAGGGAGTCCATAGCACGAGATCTCAAAGTTGTTCGGGAGTTGAAGTAGCAGTTAATAAGGAGCAAAGGCGAGACCTCATGATCAAGTCTTAAACCTTTTATGGATATGGCTTGCAGGCCCCTGTGAATTTGAATGAGTGAGGAGGTTGAAATTATAGCTCATTGCTTTATGAAAATCGAGAGGCCCCCTGAGGGCCGTCCAAATAAGCTTGTTCGTGTAGCTGATTGAAAAAATTTGTAGAACCTGTATATAACCGGGGGATTCGATGCACACTAGTTATAAGAAATTTGCGCTGGTGTGTCAAGACCAGCTTGACAGGTCTGCTGGGGCTTTTCATATGACATTTGGAGCACACTTAAAAGGAGGGGAAAAAATAATTTGTGTGCATCCACTGTCTGGTTGCTGAAAGCCCAGCTTTGTGCTACCAGACTTTTTTCTCTGAGTGTGTTGAGGGTACAGCTACTGCCTAAAACAGGAGTTTAGCGTTCAATGTTGTAGAACTTTAGGAATGCCATACTACACTCCCCACACACACCGAGCCCTCAGAGACCAGGTTTAGTGTCTTGAAAATGCCCAAAGTGGGTAGAGTTATGCCTGGGAACCTTTACCCTGTTGGGTATGGCATCCCCAAAGACCATTCTCACCCACAACCTTGTGCCAGGCATAAATGTAGCATCTCCAGGCACCCACTACAGAACACTCCTGGACCTCTGGAAGATCACAAGAGAACTCAACCTGCTGTCTGAGACCAAAAGGACTAGACCTGCTGTCCCTGTTGCATCCAGGACAATAGGTGGACTCCAAGGGCCATAAGACTGACCTTCTGTTCAAGCTACAGGGATACAACAAGATACAAGGCCTTTCCTGAATCTGCCCAGATGATCAGTAGCAACTGGACCAGGACTGGGCTCGGTATGCCAACCTCTGAGTCTCTAAGTGCTTCCCCTGAAGTCCTGGGGGCTTTAGAAGTATACTCCTGTGGTGGACTGGGACTTAAAGTACTAAAGTCAGAATGTAAAATCTTTGACCAGGACATATCTAGTAGGTGTATCTGACCTGTGCTCCATTGGAGTCAGCACCAAATTTTGTCTAGGTCCCAGGCTACCGCAACCATTGACTATGATTGGAACTTTGTGCTTCTTGGTGATAGTTCTACTTAAAACATTCAAAATTCATAACTCAGGTTCCCCTTATTGAAGTTTTGTCATTTTGGTGTCATTCTGTTTCTTACATTCTACTCTATTTTTGTAATTAATTTTTGGATTGGGATTGTTTTGCATTTCAACATTATTGCTGTTTTAGGACTGAATAAATACTTTACACATTGCCTCCAAGTTGAGGAGCTTGTCTGTTCTATGCCATAGCTACCAGGGTGTTGAGCTCAGGTTTATTTAGTGCCTATCAGTGTTTCACCCTGACAAGGATTGTTATTATTACTTGTGTTGCATACCTACCCCCTCAACTAATAAACCAATTTCTTACAATGTTGATATGAACTGTGCCATTGAATCACAGGATTCAGCTTTCATAAATACAGCTTTCCAGCTGTGGTAAAGTAAGCAGGGAGTCAAAAATGTGTCTTTTCCTTTTAACTGCTATAGAAAACATTGCTGTCAGCTGAAAGAAATACAGTGGAACGGAATTCCAGCAAACTAGGCATTAAACTAGGACTTTACTAAGAGGAGTCTCTTTACCTGGTTTGTGTGAGAAATTTACAGAACTTTACAAAAAGGTATCGGGCGAGCTTCAAAAGGTTTAAGTTATTCTATTTGGACCACTAATTTTCAGATTCTTTGGTAATCCAGAACCTCAAATTATCCAAGTATAATAAAACTGAAAAATCAACAGATCCTATTGACAAAAGTAACAGTTTTCCCTTTGTAAAATACAGGATTTATGGATCATCTGAGAACTTCAGGATCCGAGCTTTAGCAACGAGAATGTTTTGTTGCAGAGACTATTACAAGATGCCAGGCACCAAATCAGGCATCCTGAAGAGCAGTGAGATAGGAGCCTAAGACGCCTGAGGTTGGTGAACACCCCATGCCCCAAAGGAGAATGTCTACCCCGAAAAGTAAAACAAAGCCCCTGTTTTTTTGTGGGGTTTTTAGATACAAGTTTAGCATCACAGATCCAAAAATTCATTTGTAGATTACATTTTTAATATATATATATCTTTATTGAGATATAATTTCATTGATGAGATTAATATAAATTAACAGTCATTCTTTTGTGTATAATAGGTATTATACATATGTGCCATTAACATCATAAAACAGTAGCGAAATAGAGGCAACAGGAACTGTATGCTTAAGTGGCATGCATGCTATTTGATCAGCAACTGTGAAAAACATACACATAATTGGGCATCGCTCCAAAGACATTAGGCCTTATTATGAGTTTGGCGGTCCGATGGATCGCCAAACTCACGGTGGCGGTGCGGCTACCGCCACACCGGTGGTCCGACCGCCCTATTACAAGTAGGTTGGTCGGACCACCATGGGACGCTGCTGCCACCAGGATCTGCGATCCCTGGCGATCTTGCAGTGGTATTGAGGCTGCAATATTCTTGGCGGGCCAAGCATATTATGAGTTTCCTCCCTGCCTCACTTTTCACGGTGGGGAGCCCGCTATGAAAAGTGTGGCGGTGAGGAAACAAAGTGAGCCCTACAGGGCCCCCTTGTGCCTCTGGGCCTGGGGATACATGCAGGGATGCACATGGCTTGCCCACCTGCGTGCATGCACCCCCAGTTCCTGCAGGGCATGGACTTGGCCTGCAGGAACATTCTTTGGTGTTCCCATTGCAGTGCCTTTTTTATAGGCACTGCCTTGGGGCCACCAAAGAACCGCCTGCCAGTGACGAAAAAAGTCAAAATTTGGTGGGCTGTGCTCACAGGGGTTTGGCAGTGAGGGAGTGGGGTGGTCCCGCACTGCCAAACTTGTAATAAGGCCTATTGTGTTTTTGAATGGCGTTGTCCACTGTATTAGACTATCAGTGAGTCTTATATTCAATTTCTGCAATTCCTCAATAATTGTCAGGCCGTTACCGCTTTTTCCTGGTATTGCCTCCCAGCTATGTTTGTGGATCCATGTCTAAGGTGGTCTAGTGCCAAAAGAGTCTAGGAGGATCTAGCAAAGCTTGTAACAGCTTTCTCAAATTTGCTACATGCTCTGTCAGTTCATCATCTATCTTCATCTTCGTTTCACTTGAATGAGCAGGTATAGCAAATTCATATTTAATTTTCAGTTTGAGTACAAAACCCAATATGCACTGCTTTATGCCAAGCACCTCTTTATGCCAGTTATTACTGTATGTAGCCTGTGTATTAAATCTTCCCATAATTTGTATATTTTTAATGGTAGACCATGCCAACACTACGGACAAACCCTGCCTTTGACTCCTGGCATCTAGGGCTTTGCACAGTGAGTTTTGGGTATATCTTGCTCAGTTGTTATGGTGTCAGGTAGATTCAGTGATCTGCACTAAACTAAATTGGGCGTTGCTGGATACTATTTTAACTTGTCCTGCTTGCTGTCTATCAGGGAGCCCATTTCTCTCTGGTTTCAGTCAATAGTCTCATTTTCCCTGTTTTCAGGACTTAATTTAACTAAGAAAGAGGTTGACTTCCCTCCTGAGAGCAGTGAAAGCATCCTTGTGATCTATGCCAGTGCTTTTTAACCTTTGATTTCTGTGGAGCCCCCCCCCCCCGACTGCCAGGGACCCCCATCTGTGCAATTTGGACGATTTGAACAGCAAAGCAATACACAAAAACACAGAAACAAGTATACATATTATATTTAATTCACAAACAAATATGCAAAAATCCATAATTTAATTTTAAAGAGAATAAAGGCCATCTGATCATTTTAATGGGAATGTTCAAAATTGTGTTTATTTTAAAAAAACTGAGCAATATTCTAGCATTTCACTTTGTCATTTTGGATTTAATGCATGTTCTCTTTTTATAGGTGCATTCAACTGCTTCAATTGAGGCCTTCAATCGTCCATACTAGAGTCTGTTTGAAGTACTTGCACTACTCCTACAAATCAAGATTAGGCTATTCTAATTAGTTTTCAATTTCAAATTCCTACACATTTACAGAGCATTTTAGAACATTTTATTTTGCTTTTAATGTATATTTACTTTAATAATCTGCTAATACTATTTTATTTTCTAAAGACTCACAGACCCTTTGAGTAGGTTGCTGTTCTATGCTGTTTCTGTTGGCACCTCCGGAAATGTGGTACAAATTTCTCTAACCGTATTTGTCAGTTTAGCATATTGTAACAACTGCCCAAAACTCCCAAATGTTTCACACACCCCTCTATTAAGCTGCCTATGGCTGTATTGTGGCTCATTTATTTAATGGGTTGGAGACACCAGATTATCTTTGACTTTACAAATAGGAGTGTCTTAATTAACAGTTGTATTAATCTTTCCTAGATCTTACTTGTCTGTTTAATCAGGAACAGGAATTGTTTAGGCACACACCTACATATCATAAGCAAAATCTGGTAAGGATATTTGTGTATGGGCTCCCGTTAGTATGTTGGCTTCCCAATTCATATCATGTTCAAACAAGTTGACAGCGTGTTGCTGATGTGTAACCATAAAGTATAGCTCCACATCTGAAGATCCATGCCCCTCTTTTAAACGTTTCTGAATATCTAATTTCATCCTACTTAGTTTACTTTTTCCAGCCATTGCCAGTAATATAAAGAGCTGATTCAATTGTTTGAAAACATTTGAAGGTATTAGGCATATTTTGTAAAGCATAAAGATATCTGGGTAGCCTCACCATCTTTTCTAGGGCAATTTCTTCCTGTTACCGATTGTCTCAGTCATTCCACAACTCTGCCAATGTTATGCTTCAGTTACCCTTCTATCCTATCTGTCACCTGGATGCAAAGGTAACACAATTTCTCCAGGCCCCTCGTTCCCATTGGATCCCAAGGTCTGGGTGCATGTGACGTTCCATTTGGATGAATCTTCCAAGTGGGAGTTTCATCCAACAGCTATCTAGCTTTGAGAAGACTTCACCGGATATGTCAGATGGTAAAATGTTGATTGTGACAACCCGCCTGTGGTATGTGTCCCCTGTTCCAATGCTGTCAGCCTGAAATCCTGCCTAGGCCCTAGTAAACCACAATCAGTGACTTCTGATTGTCACTTAACGTTTTCTTAGCACTTTCTGCACCAAAACTTTAAAAATTCCTAACTCTGGTTCCCCTTATTGAATTTTAGTTTTTGTGGTGTCATTTGTCTTATTAAGTTTGTCTCTATTCTTACTAATTGGTTGTGAGGTTTGTATTGGGTTGTGTATTAATTTTCTAATTGTTTTGATACTTCTAAATCCTTTACACGATTTTTCTTATGTGAATCTTGTCTGCTCTGTGCCATAGCTACAAGGGTTGCGCCTAGGTTTAGATACTGAATTTACGTGTTGTACCAGACATGGTTTTTGACTAAAACTAATAATCTATCTATCTATCTATCTATCTATCTATCTATCTATCTATCTATCTATCTATCTATCTATCTATCTATCTATCTAGCCATCCTGAAAAAGCACAGATTAAAGTGATGTTATAGTTAGGTATGGTAATAATCTGTATCCTTACATTAAGAAAAACCCTAGAAATTAATAGAAAAAACAAAGATTAAAGTGATGTCAATGTTAGGCCTTGTAATATTACAAAACGTGTTTTAAAATAACAATTCAACAGTTATGTTTTACTGAGCTAACTATGACTTGTACCCCCGCCATGCACTGCTTATGACAACACATATTGCATCACTCATGACATGTTAAATTATATCATTGATGAAATCATGGATGGAATAATTTTCAGTGCATTTCTAAGGCTTTTTAATGTAAGGTAAGATCTAATAACCTTGCCTAACTATAACATCACTTTAACCTTTGTTTTTTCAGTGAATTTCCAGGGTTTTTTGGTCATATTTACCCAACTCATGGAGCATACCTTTTGACCATGAACAGTAGAGGGGTGTATGCAGGGCACGGCCTGTGTCTAAATTACACAAATAATGTGGCTAGGCTTAACTGAATTTTGTGGCATGAAAAAGAAAATTATGCAGCATTATTAGTTTGCTATTTTGTGACTTTAACAGAGATTGATAACTAAAAAAGTTTACCTTATTAGTCACCACTAGTACACATAAATCTACAACTGACAGATAACCAGTTAACCCCTGCAAAACGTTTGCCAATTTGCAGCATCAAGTGTAGCACTTTCGTTTATTAGGTTAAGCTAGAAACAATTTGTTTTTTGGCATCTGCAAATTAAGCAGCACATGCTAAATTATGTGGCAATGTAGGGCAATGTAATAAATCATTATAGGATAAATAGAGTGGCTTCACAATCACATGATTCCAGTTGCCCTGTAAACGTATATATTGGCTCAAAAATGGCATAATTCCTGTGTGTGTGTGTGTGTGTCTATATATATCTATCTATATATATATCTATATATATGTGTGTGTCTATATATATCCATCTATATATATATCTATATATATGTGTGTGTATATATATATTAAGTTTCACATCTCCGCCACAGAGAAATGGTGACGCACTCTCTCTCAAGCGTCTTTCATCTGGCAGCAAGCAGGAATAAAATCACGGCCCAATGCATTACGGACTTCTCAAGTCCTTGATCATGGGCAGCTGGCAAACCAAATCAAAACATATTGCAGTTACTGATTAAATAGTCACATGATCTTCCACATCTCGCTCTACGTGAGCTTGGCATGATAACCACAATGCATTCTGTGATCAGTAGTCTGCACAACATTTCATTGTTCCTGAAATAGGTAAATAGATATCCAGCACAATTATATCCATATTCTTGTTCGCTTAAAATACTTCGGAACGCTAAAAAGTTCCATATTGAGATCCATTGTCACAGGTCTCTTGGCCCCGCATATCGCGGTGGTGCAGTATCCCGGTAGGCTACCGTAATATCAAGTTTCACATCTCCGCCACAGAGAAATGGAGACGCACTCTCTCTCAAGCGTGATTTATCTGGCAGCAAGCAGGAATAAAATCACGGCCCAACGCGTTTCAGACTTCTCAAGTCCTTGATCACGGGCAGCTGGCAAAACAAATCAAAACATATTGCAGTTACTGATTAAATAGTCACATGATCTTCCACATCTCGCTCTACCTGAGCTTGGCATGATAACCACAATGCATTCTGTGATCAGTAGTCTGCACAACATTTCATTGTTCCTGAAATAGGTAAATAGATATTCAGCACAATTATATCCATATTCTTGTTCGCTTAAAATACTTCGCCAAGCTAAAAAGTTCCATATTGAGATCCATTGTCACAGGTCTCTTGGCCCGCATATCGCGGTGTTGCAGTCTCCCGGTAGGTTACCGTAATATCAAGTTTCACATCTCCGCCACAGAGAAATGGAGACGCACTCTCTCTCAAGCGTCTTTTATCTGGCAGCAAGCAAGAATAAAATCACGGCCCAACGCGTTTCGGACTTCTCAAGTCCTTGATCACAGGCAGCTGGCAAAACAAATCAAAACATATTGCAGTTACTGATTAAATAGTCTCTGTGGCGGAGATCTGAAACTTGATATATATATATATATATATATATATATATATGTAAATATATATATCCAATGCAAAAAAACAAAGGTTACAGGGACGTTATAGTTAGGCTCACATTTCACTCGTACAAAACCATAGAAATTCAGCAGTTATGGTTACCTGAGCTAACTATAACTCACTCCCCACAATGCACTGCTTATGACGTCACATATTACATCACTCATAACATGATCAGTGACATCACTCATGACATCACTCATGACATAACTGACATCATCCAGTGAGTGTTAGTGTTTTGGAAAAGTTTATGAGTGTTTAACATATATACCAAGGTACAACAAAAGATAAATTAGTATACTTTGTGTACTACTAATGAGTGATACTATTTCTAACATATATTAAGTGAGTGGCGGTGTGATTGTTTGTATCCATGTGTGAGAGGGTGTCTGAATGACTGTAAGGATGTGTGAGTGGGTGTGTAAGTAGCTGTATGGGTGTATAAGTGGGTATGTGAGTAGCTGTGTGGGTGAGAGAGTGGCTGTGTAAATGGCTGCATTGGGGAGTCAGTGGGCATTTCAATGGCTGTATCAGTGAGTCACTGGCTGTGTGAGTGGCTGTATCAGTGAGTGAGTGACTGTATAGATGAGTGAGTGGGTGTCTGAATGGCTGTATGAGTGAGTGACTGGGTGTGTAAGTGGCTGTATGGGTGAGTGAGTGGCTGTTTGAGTGGGTGTTTATTTAAGTGAGTTGGTGTAGGAAGGTGGAATCTGACTATATGGTTGCCCCCACTTTTTTTATGGTGTTTTGCTGGTTTATGACTTAGTTGGACTGGGACCCTGCTATTCAGGGCCCCAGTCTATCTGCTCTCTCTAAACGACATGGAGTGCACTCTAGGTGCACTAGTGATTGGATACTGTGGTGCCTTATGAGTCCCTAGTATACGGTACCTTAGGTGCCAAGGGCATAGGTACTTCACAGGCCTACCAGGGGCTGCAGCATGTATTATGCCACCCTGGGAAGCAGTCTAAATCTGACACCACAGGCCTGCTACTGCAGCCTGGGTGAGGTGGTGCCAGCACCCTCACTGAGATATAGGTTTCCTATATCTCTCCTGCACACACATATAAACCTATCAGTCACCCCTAAGGCAGGCCCTATCAATCCTGAGGGCAGGGTGCTTGGCTTCTATGTGAGGGGGTGCCTCTGCATGAGCAGGGCCCCTCTGCAGTTCTCAGAGTCCATTCTCTGGTGCTGTTTGTGGATGCGGTTAAACCATATACTCTTAAGTGCATTATATCCTCGCGGTAGAATGCTAACTTTGGAATGGCTGCATCAAAACATGTTGTGTTTGGTGTCAAACATCTTGGAATACTACCCCCCGCCAATCCTGGCGGCGGGGGTAGCATTCCACCCTTCTAGAGGATAAGACATGTACCTGCTGTGGAAACGCGGTAGAATCCTGCAGAGCCCTGGCATCACAAAATGGATGCCACCAGTCACAGACACTGGGCTGCCCTCCTGCTGATGACTGACACTCACAGTGGAGGAAGCCCAACAATAGGCATCCTGTCACAGGGAGGTGTGACCACCTCCCAGACAGGGTTTAGTGTATTGGGGCTGGGTGGGTGCACTCTTAGAGTGCTTTGAAGTCCTGCACTGGGGGAGCAGAAGGCTCCTCTGTGCATATGCCAGTTCAAACCAGCTCAGGGGCTACCTGCCCCTGCTCTGGCGCGAAACTGGACAAAGGGAAGTGGGTGTAGCCACCCCTCCCTTGACCCTCCCATAGGTGGGGTCATAGAGCTAGTCCATCCCCTCTTTTTAGTATAAGAGGGGGAACCTTGCCATTGCAAAGCAGAGAACCCCTGGACGATGCTCTACAGAAGAATCCTGGCCCTTCGACGTTCCACTACCTTTGGAAGACAGAAGAATCTCCCTTGGAGTCAAGGAGTGACTCCCCTGCTTGGCAGGCACCAAAAACGACAACAACGGTCGCAAACTACGCCACTCCCGCCGGAGTCCGAAGTCCCTGCAGCCCAGGAAGTGGATTTCCTGACCTCTCCCAGACCATCGTGAGTCCCCAGCAAAGCTGAGGCAAGTGGACCCCACGAGTAACGAGGAACCGCGACCCCTGGGTACCGTGCACTATTGTCAAGTGCAACCCTTTCACAACATTCTACGAACCTGTGCTTTAGACCACGTGTGGTCCCGACCTCCAGCAGGAATCCCTCCGAAGATCAGAGGCCTACACCATCCCGAGTGACCGTGGGCCCCTGTTGAGTGATTCCGCCCGAGGTGTCTTCGCGATCCCTTGCCCGCTGGCTTGTGGGTCCCCAGAAGACTTCTTAAAGAAACCAAAGGGCTCCCCTGGTTGCTCCAGGCCTGCCCTGACTTACCCTTGCTGGGTGAGTTCCACAGACCTTGCTGGTCTGCGCCATCAACTTTTCTTCATCTCCCCGAGACTTGCTGCTGCCAAGGCTTGTTGGCTCCAATCGAGTTGCCGACACCGCAGTCAGCTGCAGACATCGAGGGACACACCGAATCCAGCTCCTGGTCATCGTCGACACCTCCTGGACCATGTGGCTGAAGAGTCAAGGCACCCGCAACCGACCTGAATCAACCGACGACGGTGGGCATCCATCTTCCTTGCCCCGGGTCACTGCCAAGTGACTTTGAACACTGTCCCCTCTGCTTTCAGGTCATCCTTCTTCAGAATCCAGGCTTGGATTCCACCGGACACTTCTTCAGCTCCCGCAAGCAGCAAGTCTTCTTTGTTCGCCATTGAAAACGACGCCGCGACCCGACACCAAAGGACCCCTATGCACCCGGCTTCCCTGGGTGAGGTAACTCCAGCACTACGGTGCTCCTGTGGGTGTGGGCCCTAGAACGACTTACCCTGTAAGTGACTTGCTTGTAGGTTCTATAGAAGTATCCTAAAACTCTTTATTTCCAACCGCGACTTGCCCATTTGAAGTCAACGGCGATCCGCGCCTGTGTATCTACACTGCACGCGTCCCCCGTGGGTCCTTTACTTACCTGCCTTGGGTGGCTTCGTGGGGCCCCAGCACTTCTGAAGGCCCTAGGCCTTGTCTCCCTGCAAGTCGTTGTCCCTAAGTCTCTTACTTAGTATATGGTCTGGTACGCCCCTAGGGCCCCAGCCATATTTTGTGCTTAACTTATTGTGAAACATTGATTTGTGCATATGTTTGTCTTCTAATCTCATAAAGAGATTAGTAGAGAGTTATTTAGAAATAAATACATATATTTGATATATATACCTGTGTGGTGTCTTTTCATTTGGTGATTCAAGAGATTATATGGTAAAACAAGCTGCTTTACATTCCTCCGAGACTTAGCCTGAAGGCTGCTCTCCACAGCTACCACTAGGATAGCTTTCTTTAAAAGGTTGTCTTAAACCTATCTACCATAAGAGTCGATTTGCCCTGGTGCAAGGTGTCCACTTTAATTAGTGAACAGCATATACCAGGCCAACTTCTCACAGTTGGCTTGTGGGTGGTTGTTTTGGAAAGTGAGTGTCTGTGTTAATGGATGTGTGGGTGAATGAGCAGATGTGTAAGTGTTTGTATGGATGTGTGAATGGGTATGTAAGTAGTTGTATGGATGTTTGATTGAGAGTGTGAGTGGTTGAATGGCTGAGTGAGTGGCTGTGTTGAGAGGCTGTATGGGTGAGTGTGTGAGTGGCTGAATAGGTAAAAAAGTGGGTGTGTGAGTAGCTGTATGGTGAGTGTGTGGCTGTGAGTGGCTGTATGGGTGAGTGAGTGGTTGTGTGAGTGGCTCTATGGACGAGTGAGTAGTTGTGTGAGTAGTTGTATAGGTCTGTGCATGAGTATGTGAGTGGTTGTGAGGATGTGTGAGTAGGTGTATGAGAGACTGTACAGGGTGTGAGAGGGTGTGTGGTTGATTCTGTGGATGATGTCATCAGCAATGTCATCAGTGATGTAATTTCAGATGTTATCAGTGATGTCATTTACCATGTCATGCGTGATGTAATATGTGAGATCACAAGGAGTGCATTGCAGGGGCATAAGTTATAGTTAGCTCAGGTAACTATAACTGCTGGATTGCAATGGTTTTGTATGAGTGAATTGTGAGTCTAACTATAACGTCCCTGTAACCTTTGTTTTTTTCAGTGAAGTTTTTTTTCATTCTATTTCCTAACTATAATGTCCCTGTAACCTTTGGTTGGGTTTGTGAGTGGCTGTATGGGTCTGTGAGTGGGTGTGTAAGTAGCTGTGTGGCTTTGTGAGTGGGTTTGTGAGTGGCTGTATGGATCTGTGAGTGGGTATGTGAGTGGGTGTATGGGTCTGTACAATGGGTGGAGAAAAGGAGCAGGGCCTGCAACGAGCTCTCAGTAGTCCCGCTGTGTGGGACTTACTGGTGGTAACAGAAGGGATTCTTGGCCCCCAAGGACCCTCAGCATCCAAAGGGATTTCATCCCCCAACGAGTAGAACACCAGGAGGTGCAATTGCAGAGTGGTTGGGAAAGGGGCGAGGCCACTGACAAGCACTCAGCAATCCCGCTGTGTGGGAATCAGTGGTGGTAACAGAAGGGGTTATTGGCCCCGAAGGACCCATAGCATACATGGGGGCTCCATCCCCAAATGAGTAGTGCACCTGGAGGCACGTCTCCAGAGTGCTGGACAAAGTGGGCAGGGCCTCCAACGAGCTCTCAGCAATCCTGCTGTGTGGGACTTACTGGTAGTAACAGGAGGTGTTCTTGGCCCCCAACGACCCTCAGCATCCAAGGGGACTTGATCCCCCAACGAGTAGTGCACCAGGAGATGCATTTGCAGAGTGGTGGACAAAGGGGGTGGGGCCTCAATGAGCTCTCAGAAATCCCGCTGCGTGCTACTTACTGGTGGTAATAGGAGGGTTTTTTGCCCCGCCCCCAAGGACCCTCAGTATCCAAGGGGACTTCATCCCCCAACAAGTAGTGCACCAATAGGTGCGTTTGCAGAGTGGTTTAGAAAGGGCGCAGGGCCTCTGACGAGCTCTCAGAAATCCCGATGTGTGGGACTTACTAGTGGTAACAGGAGGGGTTCTTGGCCTTCAGCATCCAAGGGGACTTCATCCTCCAACAAGTAGTACACCAGGAGGCAGGCTTGCAGAGTGGTGGACGAAGGAGGCAGTGCCTCCGACAGGCTCTCAGCAATCCCGCTGTGTGGGACTTAGTGGTGGTAACAGGAGGGGTTCTTGGCCTCTAAGGACCCTCAGCATCAAAAGGGACTTCATCCCCCAACGAGTAGTGCACCAGGAGGTGCCTCTACAGAGTGTTTGAGAAAGAGGGTTGGGCCTCTGATGAGCTCTTAGCAATCCCGCTGGGTGGGACTTAGTGGTGGTAACAGGAGGGGTTCTTGGCCCCCAAGAACCCTCAGCATCAAACAGGACTACATCCCCCGAGTAGTGCGCCAGGAGTCACGTTTGCAGAGTGGTGGACAAAGTGGGTGGGGCCTCTGACAAGCTCTTAGCAGTCCCACAGGAAGGGTTCTTGGCCCCCAAGGACCCTCAACATCCAAGGGGACTTCATCCACCGGGTAGTGCACCAGGTGATGCATTTGCAGAGTGATGGACAAAGTGGGCGGGCCTCAATGAGCTCTCAGCAATCCCACTGTGTGCTACTTACTGGTGGTAACAGGAGGTTTTTTGCCCCCCAAGGACCCTCAGTATCCAAGGGGACTTCATCCCACAACAAGTAGTACGCCAGGAGGCAGGTTTGCAGAGTAGTGGATGAAGGGGTCAAGCTCTCAGCAATCCTGCTGTGTGGGACTTAGTGGTGATAACAGGAGGGGTTCTTGGCCCCTAAGGACCCTCAGCATCAAAAGGGACTTCATCCCACAACGAGTAGTGCACCAGCAGGTGCCTCTACAGAGTGGTTGGGAAAGGGGGTGGGGCCTCTGACGAGCTCTCAGCAATCACACTGGGTGGGACTTAGTTGTGGTAACAGGAGGGGTTCTTGGCCCCCAAGAACCCTCAGCATCAAATGGGACTTCATCCCCCAATGAGTAGTGTGCCAGGAGGCGTGTTTGCTGGGTGGTAGACAAAGTGGGTGGTGCCTCTGACAAGCTCTTAGCAGTCCCACTGTGTGGGACTTACCAGTAGTAACAGGAAGGGTTCTTGGCCCCCAAGGACCCTCAGCCTCCAATTGAACTTTATCCACCGGGTAGTGCGCCAGGAGGCGCAGTTGCAGAGTGGTAGAGAAAGGAAGTGGGCCTACAATGAGCTTGGGTGTGTCATCGTATTCCTTTTGGAGGATAAAGCCAAGGGGTGGTGGTGGCCCCCAGGCCTCTTTAGAGCTTCAGAGGGGGCAGCGTGGCCGCCCTCCTATTAAAACATCTATTGGCCTGCCCTGGGGAGGTGGAGGTCACCGGGACCAAGAATGGCCATGGGGAGGGAGACCATGTGTGCCCCCTTCTCCCCATATTATATATATTAATAAACCCTCGGGACCTGGCTCACCCCAGGGCTAAAGTGTAAACAAGCGTGGGAGACTGCACTTGTTCGGTTTTTTTTGGCCGTGGATTTGCAGCTCCGTCACGTTTTCGTGGCAAATGGTTATTTTTAAAAGTGTTTTTTGGCCCTGTCGGTGTCCCTCTGGACAGGGCCAAAACATATGGATGAAGTCTGCGTCCTCGTGCAAGCAGGGGGGGCAGGTGGTACCTATATGGCCAAAGATCGAATTGATCTTTGCAACAGTAAGATATGCCCTGTGCAGCATATAAAACTGTATTAGTTTGAATCGTGTGTTTCAGGAGACGGTGGCGGGGTAGTCCAGGATTGCAGCCCTGCCCAGGTCTTCGCCTCACGGGGCGTATAGTGTCAGGAGAGTCAGGGAGGTGTGTTCACGCAGTGCTTTGGTGAGCCATGTGACCATGTGGCGTCCAGTAATTGCAGGTTTTGAAGCACCTGATTTGTGTTTGGTTCGGGCTGCAATGGTCCCCAAGGTGCTTGTATTGTATCTATGATCAAATTTTATGTGAGGAACTGCCTGGGGGAAGATCGATTTGGTCGCTCAAGTCTGCAAACGGAATGAGCGCAGTGTCAGAAAAGAGGTCGCCCAAGGTGCGGACGCATGCCTCGTGCCAAGTGGCGATAGCCGTTGTCATGAGGTGTGTTCGCGCTGTTGCTGTACCGAGCAGTGGAAGCAGAGGGGCATATGATACCAAGGCATGAGTAAGACACAAGCAGAAGTAGAAGCAGTTCAGCACCACACACATGAGACGCATGGGTGGAATGGGAGCTCGGACTAGAGGGTGGAAAAAGTGTAGCAGGCACTCCAAGGTCCATGAAGGGGATGTTAGTGTCGACGTGTCATCTAGATCGCACTCAGCAAACCACTACACCACTGATCAGATCTGGGCAGCAAGGTAGTACTGTAAAAACTTGTGGGCGCCCCAGCTGGCCCCTGTAAGTCAGCTGGTATAATTTTGATAGCAAAACCAAAGGGGATGATGGACGGAGTGTTGAACATTGCAAGCACTCACCCCCAGTCAACTGATCTGGGTTTAATCCATCATCATTCTTTAGCTCACTCCGCCACCCCAGTTCAGACATGGCCATATGCAAATCAGTCTGACCCTGTGCCTCATGGGAACAGTCCAGCCCGAACTGCCAAGCCATGTCTTCCCTGGACCGGAAACAAGCATCCTGGGACCGGTTTCTGGCTTACAGCCGTCATCAGCCAGGCTATCTTGAATCCAGTGGCAAAGTGAGCAAGGGACCCACGTCTGGGCATACCCTGCCAACTTAGGGCGAACATAGCAAAACCAAAGGGGATGATGGACGGAGTGTTGAACATTGCAAGCACTCACCCCCAGTCAACTGATCTGGGTTTAATCCATCATCATTCTTTAGCTCACTCCGCCACCCCAGTTCAGACATGGCCATATGCAAATCAGTCTGACCCTGTGCCTCATGGGAACAGTCCAGCCCGAACTGCCAAGCCATGTCTTCCCTGGACCGGAAACAAGCATCCTGGGACCGGTTTCTGGCTTACAGCCGTCATCAGCCAGGCTATCTTGAATCCAGTGGCAAAGTGAGCAAGGGACCCACGTCTGGGCATACCCTGCCAACTTAGGGCGAACATAGCAAAACCAAAGGGGATGATGGACGGAGTGTTGAACATTGCAAGCACTCACCCCCAGTCAACTGATCTGGGTTTAATCCATCATCATTCTTTAGCTCACTCCGCCACCCCAGTTCAGACATGGCCATATGCAAATCAGTCTGACCCTGTGCCTCATGGGAACAGTCCAGCCCGAACTGCCAAGCCATATCTTCCCTGGACCGGAAACAAGCATCCTGGGACCGGTTTCTGGCTTACAGCCGTCATCAGCCAGGCTATCTTGAATCCAGTGGCAAAGTGAGCAAGGGACCCACGTCTGGGCATACCCTGCCAACTTAGGGCGAACATAGCAAAACCAAAGGGGATGATGGACGGAGTGTTGAACATTGCAAGCACTCACCCCCAGTCAACTGATCTGGGTTTAATCCATCATCATTCTTTAGCTCGCTCCGCCACCCCAGTTCAGACATGGCCATATGCAAATCAGTCTGACCCTGTGCCTCATGGGAACAGTCCAGCCCGAACTGCCAAGCCATGTCTTCCCTGGACCGGAAACAAGCATCCAGGGACCGGTTTCTGGCTTACAGCCGTCATCAGCCAGGCTATCTTGAATCCAGTGGCAAAGTGAGCAAGGGACCCACGTCTGGGCATACCCTGCCAACTTAGGGCGAACATAGCAAAACCAAAGGGGATAATGGACGGAGTGTTGAACATTGCAAGCACTCACCCCCAGTCAACTGATCTGGGTTTAATCCATCATCATTCTTTAGCTCACTCCGCCACCCCAGTTCAGACATGGCCATATGCAAATCAGTCTGACCCTGTGCCTCATGGGAACAGTCCAGCCCGAACTGCCAAGCCATGTCTTCCCTGGACCGGAAACAAGCATCCTGGGACCGGTTTCTGGCTTACAGCCGTCATCAGCCAGGCTATCTTGAATCCAGTGGCAAAGTGAGCAAGGGACCCACGTCTGGGCATACCCTGCCAACTTAGGGCGAACATAGCAAAACCAAAGGGGATGATGGACGGAGTGTTTAACATTGCAAGCACTCACCCCCAGTCAACTGATCTGGGTTTAATCCATCATCATTCTTTAGCTCACTCCGCCACCCCAGTTCAGACATGGCCATATGCAAATCAGTCTGACCCTGTGCCTCATGGGAACAGTCCAGCCCGAACTGCCAAGCCATGTCTTCCCTGGACCGGAAACAAGCATCCTGGGACCGGTTTCTGGCTTACAGCCGTCATCAGCCAGGCTATCTTGAATCCAGTGGCAAAGTGAGCAAGGGACCCACGTCTGGGCATACCCTGCCAATTTAGGGCGAACATAGCAAAACCAAAGGGGATGATGGACGGAGTGTTGAACATTGCAAGCACTCACCCCCAGTCAACTGATCTGGGTTTAATCCATCATCATTCTTTAGCTCACTCCGCCACCCCAGTTCAGACATGGCCATATGCAAATCAGTCTGACCCTGTGCCTCATGGGAACAGTCCAGCCCGAACTGCCAAGCCATGTCTTCCCTGGACCGGAAACAAGCATCCAGGGACCGGTTTCTGGCTTACAGCCGTCATCAGCCAGGCTATCTTGAATCCAGTGGCAAAGTGAGCAAGGGACCCACGTCTGGGCATACCCTGCCAACTTAGGGCGAACATAGCAAAACCAAAGGGGATGATGGACGGAGTGTTGAACATTGCAAGCACTCACCCCCAGTCAACTGATCTGGGTTTAATCCATCATCATTCTTTAGCTCACTCCGCCACCCCAGTTCAGACATGGCCATATGCAAATCAGTCTGACCCTGTGCCTCATGGGAACAGTCCAGCCCGAACTGCCAAGCCATGTCTTCCCTGGACCGGAAACAAGCATCCTGGGACCGGTTTCTGGCTTACCACCATCATCAGCCAGGCTATCTTGAATCCAGTGGCAAAGTGAGCAAGGGACCCACGTCTGGGCATACCCTGCCAACTTAGGGCGAACATAGCAAAACCAAAGGGGATGATGGACGGAGTGTTGAACATTGCAAGCACTCACCCCCAGTCAACTGATCTGGGTTTAATCCATCATCATTCTTTAGCTCACTCCGCCACCCCAGTTCAGACATGGCCATATGCAAATCAGTCTGACCCTGTGCCTCATGGGAACAGTCCAGCCCGAACTGCCAAGCCATGTCTTCCCTGGACCGGAAACAAGCATCCTGGGACCGGTTTCTGGCTTACAGCCGTCATCAGCCAGGCTATCTTGAATCCAGTGGCAAAGTGAGCAAGGGACCCATGTCTGGGCATACCCTGCCAACTTAGGGCGAACATAGCAAATCCAAAGGGGATGATGGACGGAGTGTTGAACATTGCAAGCACTCACCCCCAGTCAACTGATCTGGGTTTAATCCATCATCATTCTTTAGCTCACTCCGCCACCCCAGTTCAGACATGGCCATATGCAAATCAGTCTGACCCTGTGCCTCATGGGAACAGTCCAGCCCGAACTGCCAAGCCATGTCTTCCCTGGACCGGAAACAAGCATCCTGGGACCGGTTTCTGGCTTACAGCCGTCATCAGCCAGGCTATCTTGAATCCAGTGGCAAAGTGAGCAAGGGACCCACGTCTGGGCATACCCTGCCAACTTAGGGCGAACATAGCAAAACCAAAGGGGATGATGGACGGATTGTTGAACATTGCAAGCACTCACCCCCAGTCAAATGATCTGGGTTTAATCCATCATCATTCTTTAGCTCACTCCGCCACCCCAGTTCAGACATGGCCATATGCAAATCAGTCTGACCCTGTGCCTCATGGGAACAGTCCAGCCCGAACTGCCAAGCCGTCCATCATCCCCTTTGGTATGGCTTTATAATTTTGATAGCGCTACTCAGCGACGGCTGCCTTGCCAAATAAAGTTGCCTAGCAAATGTTCAAGTGTAACATAGAAGGATTTTTGGAATTGGTTGGAATGTTGGCAAAATAATAGAGCAGATGTGGTAGCATCACCATCTTGAACAAAGCGATGCGTCCTACCAACGACAGTAGCAAGGCCATACAGAAAGAAATTTGCCTGAGAAAGGAGGATACCACCCGGAGTGTGTTACCTTTCTCTAGTGCTGCAGCATTATGGTTGATCCAGGTTCTGAGGTAGCAGAACCTGTCTGGTTGCCACTGCACCACTGTCTCACCCAACCGGAGAGCGGGGTCTACTGCCCCGGCCGACAGGATCAAGAGGCAAGACTTGTCCCATTTGACCCAAAGGTTTCAAATACATCTCACATGTTAAGGGGTATTTTATCGGTGTACAGTAAACAGCATGTATGCCATCTCTCAGTGGGATTTCCCAGTATCATCCCTGGGCCCGCAGTTTATGCACCAGAGGCTCCATATGCAGAGAGAAAAAAAGTGAAGAGAGAGGACAACTCTTGCGAGTGCCTTGACCTATCTATATAAGTCGGAGATATGGATCACTGACAGAATATCGACTGACAGAATATCGTGTTCCCAAAATATCGGGACATAAATATCGATGTCAAAAATATCGACATCCTATCTTTATAATGGTAAGTACTAAAATATCGGGGAAAAAATATCGTTGTTAAAAGTATCGAAGTACAAAATATCGTTCTTTTTAAAAGTATAAAAATAATGTAAAATAAATTAAATAATACATATAACTTAAAAAAATATTTAGAATTATTAGAAAATGTTAACAATTATAAGTAATAAATGTAATGTAAAAATAAATTAAACATACATATATAAAATGTAATATATATATTTACTTAATAATAATTAATAAATAATTAATTTAATAAATTATAAAATATTGGAACAATATTAAAAATGTTAAATACATATCTATATACATACACCTGTAACATAAAAATACAAAATATATATATATATATTTTATAAATTAAAATATTAAAATATTTATTATTTTGTGTTGGATAGCGGAGGTGAATAAATTGCTATTCCCACTGCAGCAAGTGCAACAGTAGAGAAAGTTTTGGATAGTGGAGAGGAATAATTTACTATTTCCACTCCAGCGAGTGCAACAGTAGGGAAAGTGTTGGATAACGGAGGGGTAAAAATTACTATTCCCACTCCAGAGAGTGCAACAGTAGGGAAAGTGTTGGATAGCGGAGGGGAATAATTTACTATTCCCACTCCAATAAATGCAACAGTAGGGAACGTGTTGGATAGCGGAGGGGAATAATTTACTATTCCCACTCCAATGAGTGTAACAGTAGGGAAAGTGTAGGATAGTGAACGGGAAAAAATTACAATTCCCACTCCAGCGAGTGCAACAGTAGGGAAAATGTTGGATAGCGTAGGGGTAAAAATTACTATTCCCACTCCAATGAGTGCAACAGTAGGGAAAGTGTTGGATAGTGTAGGGGATAAAATTACTATTCCCACTCCAGGGAGTGCACCAGTAGGGAAAGTGTTGGATAGCGGAGGGGTGAAAATTACTATTCCCACTCCAGCTAGTGCAACAGTAGGGAAAGTGTTGGATAGCGTAGGGGTAAAAATTACTATTCCCACTGCAGCGAGTGAAACAGAAGGGAAAGTGTTGGATAGCGGAGGGGAATAATTTACTATTCCCACTCCAATTAATGCAACAGTAGGGAAAGTGTTGGATAGCGGAGGGGAATAATTTACTATTCCCACTGCAATGAGTGCAACAGTAGGGAAAGTGTTGGATAGCGGAGGAGAAAAAATTACTATTCCCACTCCAGCGAGTGCAACAGTAGGGAAAGTGTTGGATTGCGTAGGGGTAAAAATTACTATTCCCACTCCAGTGAGTGCAACAGTAGGGAAAGTGTTGGATAGCGGAGGGGAATAATTTACTATTCCCACTCCAATGAGTGCAACAGTAGAGAAAGTGTTGGATAGTGAAGGGGAAAAAATTACTATTCCCACTCCAGCAAGTGCAAAAGTAGGGAAAGTGTTGGATAGCGGAGACATAAAAATACTATTTGCACTCCAGCGAGTGCAACAGTAGGAAAAGTGTTGGATAGCGTAGGGGTAAAAATTACTATTCCCACTCCAGCGAGTGCAACAGTAGGGAAAGTGTTGGATAGCGGAGAGGAATAATTTACTATTTCCACTCCAGCGAGTGCAACAGTAGGGAAAGTGTTGGATAACGGACGGGTAAAAATTACTATTCACACTCCAGCGAGTGCAACAGTAGGGAAAGTGTTGGAAAGCGGAGGGGAATAATTTACTATTCCCACTCCAATAAATGCAACATTAGGGAAAGTGTTGGATAGCGGAGGGGAATAATTTACTATTCCCACTCCCATGAGTGTAACAGTAGGGAAAGTGTAGGATAGTGAACGGGAAAAAATTACAATTCCCACTCCAGCGAGTGCAACAGTAGGGAAAATGTTGGATAGCGTAGGGGTAACATTTTTTATTCCCACTCCAATGAGTGGAACAGTAGGGAAAGTGTTGGATAGTGTAGGGGATACAATTACTATTCCCACTCCAGGTAGTGCACCAGTAGGGAAAGTGTTGGATAGCGGAGGGGTGAAAATTACTATTCCCACTCCAGCTAGTGCAACAGTAGGGAAAGTGTTGGGTAGCGTAGGGGTAAAAATTACTATTCCCACTGCAGCGAGTGAAACAGAAGGGAAAGTGTTGGATAGCGGAGGGGAATAATTTACTATTCCCACTGTAATGAGTGCAACAGTAGGGAAAGTGTTGGATAGCGGAGGAGAAAAAATTACTATTCCCACTCCAGCGAGTGCAACAGTAGGGAAAGTGTTGGATAGCGTAGGGGTAAAAATTACTATTCCCACTCCAGCGAGTGCAACAGTAGGGAAAGTGTTGGATAGCGGAGGGGAATAATTTACTATTCCCACTCCAATGAGTGCAACAGTAGAGAAAGTGTTGGATAGCAAAGGGGAAAAAATTACTATTCCCACTCCAGCAAGTGCAAAAGTAGGGAAAGTGTTGGATAGCGGAGGGGAATAATTTACTATTCCCACTCCAATGAGTGCAACAGTAGGGAAAGTGTTGGATAGCGTAGTGGATAAAATTACTATTCCCACTCCAGCGAGTGCAACAGTAGGGAAAGTGTTGAATAGCGGAGTGGTAAAAATTACTATTTCCACTCCAGCGAGTGCAACAGTAGGGAAAGTGTTGGATAGCAGAGGGGAATAATTTACTATTCCCACTCCAATAAATGCAACAGTAGGGAAAGTGTTGGATAGCGGAGGGGGATAATTTACTATTCCCACTCCAATGAGTGTAACATTAGGGAAAGTGTAGGATAGCGGAGGAGAAAAAATTACAATTCCCACTCCAGCGAGTGCAACAGTAGGGAAAGTGTTGGATAGCGTAGGGGTAAAAATTACTATTCCCACTCCAGCGAGTGCAACAGTAGGGAAAGTGTTGGATAGCGGAGGGGAATAATTTACTATTTCCACTCCAATGAGTGCAACAGTAGAGAAAGTGTTGGATAGCGAAGCGGAAAAAATTACTATTCCCACTCCAGCAAGTGCAAAAGTAGGGAAAGTGTTGGATAGCGGAGAGATAAAAATACTATTCCCACTCCAGCGAGTGCAACAGTAGGGAAAGTGTTGGATAGCGGAGGGGAATAATTTACTATTCCCACTCCAATGAGTGCAACAGTAGGGAAAGTGTTGGATAGCGTAGTGGATAAAATTACTATTCCCACTCCAGTGAGTGCAACAATAGGGAAAGTGTTGGATAGCGGAGGGGAATAAATTACTATTCCCACTCCAATCAGTGCAACAGTAGGGAAAGTGTTGGATAGCGGAGGGGATAAAACAAAACATTACAGCTATTGAACCTAAGGGGCCTATTAGGATATCGTGTGGATCGCCACCGCTGAGCCGGTGGTGGCCACCGCCGGCCCGGCGGTGGCGAGCCACCCGCCAAATGTCCTGTTTCACCCCCCGCCATATTAGTATGGCGAGGGGTACCGCGGCGGACGGAAAGTCCGTCTGCCGCTTTTCCGCCGGTCGGATTGCCGGCCGGGCGGGAAAGGCAGACAATATGGTAGCGGTGCCTTGCAGGCACCGCCATCATATTACAATTGCCTGCGGTGTGTATGCCTTTCCATGGCGGAGTCTCCGCCATGGAAAGGCATACAGTAAATGGCTTTGGGGACCCGTTGCGGGCCCCCGGGGCGTGGGGGGGTGGATGGCTGCACTTGGGGGGTACCCATGGTACCCCCCTTCATTGGCATGCACAAGGTGGCAGGCACCACGCGGTGCCTGTCACGTTGTGCATGCCAATGCAAGACATGCATATTTTACATTGCGGCGGGTGCTGCTCACAGCACCGCCCGCCGCAATGTAAAAGGTGCGGGATGCGACCGCCAGGGTGGCAGTCGCATCCTAATTGCCAGAGCGGGACCGCCGCACCTCTGGCGGTCTGTCCCGTTTACCGTTACAGTGGCGGGCGGACAAAGTCCGCCCGCCATCGTAATGGGGCCCTAAATCCCCAAACAAAATAAAAACAAAACAATTACTAACAATATTTATCAATTAATAAATGAATATTAATGATCAACTAATGATTATTTTATTTAAAGTATATTACTTTCAACCCTCTACCCCAATAAACACAAAAACACACACCTAAAAATATTTACACAATTTCCATAACTAATTTTACATTAATAAATTAATAATATTTAACAACAAATCATTAATTCATTTTTAAAAATTTCTTCACAACATTTACAGCTATAAATGCCACAACTCACACATCAAATTTATTCCACAATTAGCATATTTAATATTTAATTAATTAATTAGCATTAATTAACAAATAATTATTTAATTATAAATATTTTACCTCCCACCATATTCCCCCATAATTGACACCACCAATGTCGTAAAACATGAGAGTTAACATAATTTATTAACAAATAATTAATTATTTAATAATAATTAACAAACAAAATAAAAAATAATAATAATAAATTAATTTACACAATTAACACTATAAAATAACATTAAATAAACATTATATTATAAATATTTAAAAATGTATTATAAATAAATTACTTCCCACCCTACTTCCCTATCAACCCACAACGCACTCCTAAAAAAATGACACAATTACAATAATTACCAATTAATTAATAATAATTAACAACAAATTAATAAATAATTATTAATAAATTAATTACCACAATTAACAATATAAAATATTAAATACATAAATATAAAATATTAAAAAATGTTAATTAATTAATTTTAATTAAATTACTTCCCACCCTACTCCCCTATCAACCCACAACCCGCTACTAAAAAGACACAATTAACATAATTACCAATTAATTAATAATAATTAACAACCAATTAATAAATAATTAATAATAAATTAATTCCCACAATTAACAACATACATATTAAATACATAAATATTAATTAATAAAAAATATTAATAAATTAATTATAATTAAATTACTTCCCACCCTATTCCCCTATAAAACCACAACCCGCTACGGAACTAAAACGCAAAATGTAGTTAAAATAACATTAATAACTTCTAAAAATTATTAATACATTTATTATAATTAAATTACTTCCCACCCTATTCCCCTATAAACCCACAACCCGCTACGGACCTAAAATGCAAAATTTACTTAAAATAAAATTAATAACTTCTAAAAATTTAACACATATATTAAAAAACAAATGCAATACTTAGACAAAAAAATAGAACACATACATTTTAAAATACATACTAAAATACATAACTAACAAAAAAATCGATATTTTTAACAACTATATTTTTAAAACGATATTAATGACTTCGATATGTTTAAAAACGATATTACTTACCTTAGACTCGATATTCTTGTCCACGATATTCTGACAGTCGATATTTTTGACAAACGATATTCTGCACTCGATATTAGTGCAAGTCGACATTAACAACTCGATATTTAGACTGTTTACCGGAGATATACCTGCCGGTCTTGACTCGGGCCAGCGGTCTGGTGTATAGAAGCTTGATGAATCCAAGCACGTGAGGACCCAGACAAAATTTGGACTCCAAGGAGTTGAAAGCCATCTCCAGGTACAACACCAGGCAGCCTGATCATGGCCAGCGGCCTGGCGCCTGCTGCAGGACCCGTAAGAAGTGGTGGAGATTTAGGGAGGGCTGTGGCTTGGCACAAAGTCGTTCTGGTCTTTATGGATCAGCTACGGAATCAGTGGTGCCAGCCTGTTTGGCAGAATTTTTCCAAAGATTTTATTGTCTGCGTTGAGCATTGCTAAGGGTCTGTAGGAACCAAGGATGGTAGGGTCACATCCTAGTTTAGGGATTTAAACTGTCAGCGCTTCCTGGAGGGACTACAGGAGACAAGAGCTGGAAATAGGGTTTGAAGGCGGAGGACCAGGAGCATGGCATATATTTTATAGAACTCCTGGGGAAGCCCAGAATTTTTCCTCAAAGCCAGTGACTGGATGGCTATGCAAATCTCAAATGGAGTGATTGCTGCATTGAGTTCCAGAACCAAGTTGGGTGGGAACCGTGGCAGGTCCACGCCTGAAAGGAAAGCCTCAACAGCCGAGTCGGTAATCGCCGTCATTGGTGAGTAAAGACTAGGCCTGGGCAGTGAACTCCGGTCCGCTCGCGGAGTTTGCGGAGCTTTCGGAACTCCGCGTTACGCGAAGCTCGTGGAGATCTGAAAAACTCCGCCCCACGTAGCGTAGCAGAGTTTTTTTCCTCGCTCGCATTCGTCAATGTCAACTTGGCGAGCGCGAGCGAGGAAAATCCACCTCCCGGCGAGATTTTTCCTCGTTCGCGATCGTCAACATCAAGTTGGCGAGCGTGGAAAATGAACCTCCCGGCGAGATTTCTCAACGCGGGGGGGTCAGGTTTCTCATTGCGAGTGGTCACGTATGCTCGCGATCGCTCGCGTTGAGAAACTGCCTGTTCGCGTTGAGAAAGCTGCCGCTCGAGTAAAAATCTACTCGAGCGGCAGAAAGGAAAGCAGCGCCTGCTTGCGCTGTGCATTGTGCTGTTCGCGATGATTGCACAGTGCGGACATGCATCCGGCACTGAAAATCACTGCGAACAGAATTTTTCTATCGCATTCCGCCGCTTGCGGAGCTCCGCGTAGTGCGGCTGAGGTTTTTTCCACTATGCGGAGTTTCGCATAGCGCAACTCCGCGAACTCCGCCCAGGGTTAGTAAAGACACTCATAGAATTTGGTGAATGCCGCATGTATTATACACTGCATGTGCAGTGTCGTGGGTGGAGGAAAAGCGAGGGAGAAAATGGGGTGCTGTGGGCTGTCTTGCTTAATTAACAAGGCCAGTAGGGTGCTGGATTTGTCTGCTCCGTAATGAGACCGTGCAGAGTGCACAGCATAGTTGAGGCAGCGCCGGCACTCTAGACAAGTTGTGTGCTCCCTTGTCACGCCTTGGGGTGCCGATATCACCCCCAGCAGAGGTGACAGCCAGCCCCTCAAGGCAGAGGAGGTCACGCTCTGTTCCTGTAATATCTCGACCCAGCTGCTTCCTTATACCCGTGACCGCACTCATGCAGTGAACCCTCACAGTGACATTGAATGCATCCCATTCTATCAGGCGAGATGACCCAATGCCAGTCTTTGTTTTGAAGAATTTGAGGCAGCAGACATTTAGGGTCTCGCAGAGCTCCGCATCATCTAGTGCCTCAGTGCCACGCAAGAATGGGGGGGAGTGTTGTCCCAGCATATATGAACATACTGAGAGTTGTGGTTCTAGTGAATCCTCCCCAAGTAGTCAGCGTGTGTCACGTACGTGGCCAGATCAGTGGAGCAGACATTTCGGTCAAGCCACACTTTGAGGTCATGGAGATGGGAGTACAAGGAGTACACTCTGTCCTCCGCACTGTGTTGTTTCCATAAGTCTACCAGTGCCCAGTGGCGCAGATACTCAGATGTTTGGCATTAGAGTGTGTGGGATAATGAGGAAGCGGGGTATAAGACCTGTTCAGTGGTGTGTCTAGGACACTTTTAAAGTCCCCGCCCAGCAACCAGGGCATGCCTCCCCATTGTGTCAGGACCCCTGAGAGTCCATTGAGGAAGGCAGGTTGCTTCGTGTTTGAAGCATATATTGTTACGAGCAGCAAGTGGCATCCCTCTAGTGTGCCCTTCATGAAAAAGTAGCGACCTTGAGTGTCGACCACTGAGTCAATGGCCACAAAGGGAACAGCCTCTCTAATCCAGATTATGATCTCCCACACATAGGTGAAGTAATCAGTTGTGAAAACCTGGCCTCTCCAGCACCAAAGAAGGCATGCAGACTCTGCTTGAGTGATGTGTGTCTCCTGCAGGACCACTATATTTGCATTACAATGGTGTAAGTAAGAGTATACCGAGTACCGTCTGGAGGGGGTATAAATCTCCCTGATGTTCCATGTGATCACATGTAGCAAGTGTCAGGTTGGGGCCTCAGATCGGCGTTGGTCGCCATATGGGTGACAGAGCCAGGTGGGGAATGTGTGGCTATCAGTGTGTGGGGGCTAGTGCTTGCAGTCTCAGGCTGCTGCTGGTTCAGTGAAGTAAGTAGGATTTCCCATCTGAGACCACTCGCAGACATACTGAGAAGAGCAAGGAGTATTGGGGATGGAGCTCCTGCAGCTTACGTTTGACATGCTGGAAAGTGGCTCTCAGGCGCTACACTGCTAGCGTGTAGTCTGGAAACAGCATCACATAGTGGTTGTCTAGCATCAGAGGCCCTGCGGCCCGTGCCGCAAAGAGGATAGTCCTCTGTCCTTAAAGTGTAGGAAGATAAGGACCACTGGGTGCGGAGGGGATCCAGATCGAGGTTGGTGACCAGGCACTCTGTGCGCTCTCTCATTTGAAAAGAAGGGCAATAAGGTTCCAGGGGGTGTGAAGGACCATAGCCAATCTTCCATGTAGGTCTCATCCCTCTGTACATTTAGGCAGGCCCACGAAACAGGTTGGTTCTGTGGGGCGTCCCTCTGCATCGTCCACTTGAGCCTCCAGTCATTGAACACGATCCTGTAGCACTTGCAAGTTCTTTTGGGTGGCCACTGACATTGGGTGAAGATCAGCTAGTTTGTGTTCAGTACCAGTTACCCTATCTGCCAGTTTCCTGTGATCATCGTGGAGGAGGCTGAAGTCCACTGCCAGGAAATTGATCTTATTTTTCATGGAGACATGCAACCTCTCAATGGCCACCACAACTATGTCAAGCTTGTCCTCAACAGATGGGTGCATTGCCTGCACACCTTCGGGAGGGTCAGTCTTTGTTCCCGTTGTCACGCGGTCTGCAGTGCTCTGCGTCTAGGAAGGTGCAGCAGATCAAAAGGGTCCCATTGATGAGAGGGTCGCCACTGCATAGATAGTTGGGAGTACTTGGTGAAGAGGTCGAAGGTGTTCCCAGGTTTCAGGCAGTGGAGCCCCCTGTCATCTCAGATAGGGGGCCCTTAGCAAAGTAGTCAAGGTGGGTAACCTATAACCAGAGTAATGTCTGCAGGTCTATTGAAGTCATTTCTCACAGGCATGCTGCAGGCCTCGGGGCAGATGGTGGTGGAATAGGTTTGCGGAGGAAATCCCCCTCAAGCCAGCCTACCCAACTCCAAAGCACAGCGCTGAGGAATTAAGGTGATCCCCTGGTCAACAGAGTCTGAGTGCGCACGAGTACTCTAATGATGTGCCCTGATTCAGCTGCTTCATAGCCTCAGTTTATGGACACAGGGGTGACGCAGCAGTAGGAGGGAAGACGGGGGGCTAAGGCAGGGGGAAAGATGGGGTAGGCAGCTGGAAGGTCCGCAGGTGTGATGTGGGCTGCCTTTCTTCCCCCAGGCCCATCTCTGCACCAAGTTGCAGCCAAATAAGGTCACCGGGCCACCCCAGGCCCCCCCGCTCCAACCCCGCATCCACGTGGCGTGTCTCTAACACCGGCAGCATGGTCTCTGACAGCACCTCTTGTGGCCCCCTCCTTGGGTGTTGAAGTGGAGGGGGAAGTTGCAGAAGTCTGGATGGGAGGAAAGGAGGAGGGGGCGGACCCGGCTGCAACCTTGCCCTGGGCCTCCGCGGGCATGATGTGCCACCTGGTGCTCCACTCACCGCTTCCCGCTGCTGTCATCGCCCATGTCACAGGCCAACTGATGGGACATCAGGGAGGCCCCAAGATAGTGCCTTGCCCAGGGTGCGGTCTGTGGTGCAGAGTGCAGACCGCTCATCAGGGCCTTCGTGTGGGACTCGCACCCCGTCTCATGCCCAGCAGCATCTGGCTGCTAATTGATGCCATTGTCTTCTCCAATTGCCAAACACAGCATAACAGACTGCACTGTGCCTCCCCTGCTGTGTGTGCTGGTCAGGGAAGGCAGATGGCCGCTGCAGCTGCCGTCTGCGCTTGGACTCAGAGGTCCCTTAATGGGAGCCTCAGAAGATTTAGCCCACCATCTTGGCCCATCAGGCCACCCCCACCCGGCCCCCTCAGTTCAGTTCTCTTTTTTTTTCAAACTCTTAATTGGGTTTTGAGTGATAATGCAATGCAATATAAATAGAGAGTCAGCAGGCATTTACATTAACCAATCTGTCAAACATTTGGAAAGCTATTCCATCCAGCCTGGCTGTATGACCAGCATTCACAATATATGACACAGCAAAATAGAAAGGATAACAAACGAAACAATAACAATACATCCACTCATTCCAGCCCACCGACCTCCACCCATTCAGGAAAGGGTACTTAAGCCGTGAACATTTTGATTTCAGCCTCCAGGGACCTCCCCTATGAGAACACAGCTCCAGTTGTATCCCACGGCAGTCTGGCCACCCTTCCCAAATGTTATAGTATTTCTTGGGGCAGCCCCGAACTACATAAATAGGATGTTCCAAACCTAAGCAGCGGTCCTGTCCCCCTTTCCAAACCTCAAGTGATGGGGCAGGGGCTTCCTTCCACACCCTTGCAACTTCACGTTTGGCTATAGTAAGGCCCAGCCATAGCAGGGCCCACTGATATCTGTTCCCATCAATTTCGTTTGAGATGTGCCGCAGTGCACACTGTAGGGTCCTCGGCAGGGTCAGGTCCAGCACTCCCTCCAGGCAATCAAATACCCGAGTCCAGAAGAGGCTCAGAAATGCACAAATCCAGACTGTATGTAAGAAGTCCCCCGTCTCGATCTGACAGCGCAGACAGCCCCCATCTCCACAGCTTCTCCCTAGTATAATATACTCTGTGTAAGTAGCGCTGCTGAATAATATGGTACTGGGAGGCAATGGTCGCCTCGCAAACAGAAGCTAGTGCCTCCCTCCAGTCCTCCTCTGCCAGGGAGCCCAGGTCGCAAACACAAGTCTCTTGGAGGGCCTCAAAAGTATCTGGAGCATTGACTACCAGAGACCAATATATGGCGGAGATCTTGTTTTGTGGGATGTTCGTCAGAAGCATTTTGGGTTCTAGGGGGCTAAATTCCAGGATATTCCCTAAATGTGCGATGTAGGGTGTGAGAGTGTGACTGAGTTGCAGGTCTTTATGAAATTGGGTCCGGTGGAGCTGGAACTCATACAGAAGCTCAGCAAAAAATTTGGACGGGTTCCCCTTGAGGATGTCCCCCAATCGGAAACTTCCTATGAGGTCCCAGCACCGAAACCCCTGCAGCTCAACCATCTGGCTCAGGGCCGGTCCTCCCATTGAGGAGACTCCCCGGGAAGCTGCCCCTCCCACCCTGTGAATGCCTCTTCCTCCCTCCAGGCCATGAGGACCCCGCCGGGGTGAGGCCCAGGGCAACTGCCCACTCTCACAGGTGCAGGAGGGACTGTGCGCCCAGCGCCCATCCCTCGGATGCATAGGCGGGGTCCCCAAGCCCCCGTACCACCAGTCATTCAGGATGGTCAGTTGGGCTGCTCTGAAGTAGGACCGCACATCTGGTGTGGCAATACCACCATTGTAGGTCGATTTACAGCACATAGAGAGGGCAATTCTGGGTGCATTGTGATTCCGTAGGAAACTCCGTAGGGGGATACGGGAAAAAAGGGCCACAGGCACAAGGAATAGGACATTTTAGAGTTGGTACATGAGCCGTGGAAGAGCACCATCTTAAAAATAGCTGCTCTCCCAAGGACGGAGCGTTGCCCAGTGCCTCAAGTCGGCTGTCAGTCTATCTTTCTGGGGTTGTATATTCAGGGCTCATGCCTAAACCTCATTCGTAGTGATTTGCACCCACAGGTATCAGAACCCCTGTCTGAGGACCCTGAGCTCCGACGTCCATGACAATTCCAGCATGCCTTCTCTCACTAGGTTAATTGAGGACTATCTTAGGTGTACTCAGAGTCATGAGAATTTCCCGAAGTTGTCCAGTAACTGGTGCCGCGCAACGCGAGCCCCGGAGGCCCATCAGGCATATGAGCACATTGTCTGCGTATAATGCAATCCTTTCCTCCATACCTGATCCCCATTCAAACCCTCTTGGCTGTGAATCTATCATGACCTAGTCCGCCAAGAGTTCAATAATCAGGACGAAGAGGAGCGGGAGAGGGAGCATCCCTGACGTGATCCTCGCTCAACCAGAAAGGGAGCAGACGTGGCTACGCCCACCCTAAGCTGGGAAAATAGCTCCATGTAAAATAGCTTGACATAGTTGATAAATTGGGGTCCAAAATTCATCTTAGCCAGGTGAAAGAGCAAAAACGGGCAACCAACCAAGTCAAAGGCCTTGTGAAAGTCCACTTGCAGCAGCGCACTCTCCTTGTGGTAGTGCCTGTACAGTGCAATAGCGTTGCAGAATCATCATATGTTGTGTCTCGTGGCCCACCAGGCATTAATCCTGACTGGTCTAGGTGGATCAGAGTGGAAATGAGCTTAATCAGCATATTAGCTAGGGCCTTAGGTCACACCTTGACCTCGATGTTTAAAGAAGGGAAATCTGCTGGTAGGGTTCACAGCACTCCGGTGACTGGTGCTGTTTATAATGACAAAGATGTCAGCTGTCCTAAGATTCAGGGGCAGCAATTTGCCCTTCAGAGCCTCACGAAAGACCCCCCACAGATGAGAGCCGTGAGCGCCAAAGTTGCCTTGTGGAACTCATCTGGAAATCCATCCGGGCCCGGCGACTTCCCCGGTTGCAGCTGCTTCAGCGCCCCCCCAGTTCATCTACCATGATGTCTAGCTCCAGTGGCTCTCTGTCTTATCCCAAGAGGGCTCTGGTAGGAAGATCATCTCTCTACTTCAGACGAGCACTCTGTTTCATGACTAGAGTATAGCGATTTGTAGTAGGCTGCGAAGGCACCAGAGACAAGCTGTTCACCCACCTCTCGCTCGACTTCAGCATCTAAAGCATGAGGAATGGGATCTCAAGACGATGCAATGGAGCAAAGCCAGTGGAGGGTTTACCTAGATTTGACCCCCGATTGATAGATGCGACTCTGGGTCACCATTAAGGATGAGCGCACCTCTTCCATCAAGGTTTGATGCTAGACAGTGCCAGTATGTTGCGATTCTCGAAGTGTCGCTTGGTCCGGGGAGTCCACATATTGAGCCTCCAACTCCAGGAGCCTCTACCTCAACGTCAATTTGACCACAGTGGGCCGTGTGGTAGCTATTAATTAAGCCCTGTGCAATGGCCTTCCAAGCCTCCCATAGGGACCTGAAGGAGGCAACCAAACCCATATTATGATGCAGGTATTCACGGGTAGAGTTATGCAGGGCTAACTTAAATTCAGCATCCAAGAGGGTCTAGTTCTCTTAATGAAGTTTATTTTTTCTGATCTCTCCCTGACCTCACAAAAGCTGAGGCAGATTAGAAAAAGAGAAACATATTTTTGTTGTTTGTAAACTTGTAAAGCTTTATGGGGAGTGGAAGCCCTAAATAACAGTTGATTTTTTAATGTCTTTTTGTTGAAGTCTATAGGGGTTAAGTCATAATCGCAATTCCAAACAAAACACTCATGCAGCTGTCAGCTACCAGTAGTCCCCCTTCCCTATTTGGTTTTGTTGGAGAAGAAGGAAAGGGCAGTTGAGAACTGATGCTGTGTGATTGCATTTGTAGAAGATTAAAAGAGAAGGAACTTAGGGCCTGATTTTGAGTTGGCGGAGAGAAGTTAAACCATCAGTATGGCAGAGAACTTTACTTTGGCAATATCGAGGGTCCTCCACCAGCCAAATTTATAGATTTCCCCTGGCCTATTAGAAGGAAACATCATCACAGTATGTTGCCCCAGAGTACCCTCTGCACTAAACTCTAAATACGACCCTTAGTGTGGCAGAGCCCCCAGCACTTTAACAAGACAGAGTGGAAATAAAGGGTCGCAACCTCCCACGCTGGCCCTTTCTGCACTGCTGGGTGGAATTAAAAATAGGGGGTGGGGGCCAGATAACACACCTTGAAGAAGAGTCCTCCCCGGAGAATGACAAGGCTGGGGAGGATAATTTATTACAATCCGATCTTCTGCACTCTCAAGTGGCCAATGAACCCAAAGAGACAGGCATCACTCTCACCCCTTTTACAAAGGTTGATGGGAGCAGTGTCCTTGGAACTGTCCAGTGCCCATCATCACCCAGTCCGTAGGTCTTTCACTGCCTCTAAAAAGCGTCGGTGGGAGTGGTGCGGAGGGAGCTTCTCTTGTCCAGAGGCCAGAAAAGGTGGGGATCATAGAGACTGCTATGCTCTGAGGCCTGCTTGCAACAACCCACCCAGCGTGGCCAAGGGCCAAAATGTGCTTTGAATACTACATTTTTCTCTTGCACGGACTGTACCTTGTCTAACTCCACTTCTGCCTCCCCCTTCTTGATTTGCCATTTACCCAGCCCTCTGGAGTTTTATTTACACTTGAAGTGTGGCAAGTTACACAGACTCGCAAGAGCTAGATCGGTCTGTAGGTCTCCGTTTAATATTTGAACCCAGGCAAACACAAACATGCACAAGTGCACATTTTTCCATGCTTTGTGATGTATTAGTAAATCAGAGCTGGGCATAATGGCTCTGCCAAAGCTTGTTTCCATATTTATCGCTTGTTGGTGCCCACCTCCTGTGTTTTGTTGCCAGCTTTCCCTGTTCGCTGCAGAGGAGATTTCTCTTACTTGCCTCATTATCTGATTTCCATCAGAAACCATAATAATTGACCTAGCAGGTTCGTCAAGACGAGCTACACGGAATAAGACTTTGGGGCCGATTCCGATCTTGGCCGGTAGGGCTCCGAATCGGATTCGGCTTAGCCGGATCCGATTCGGAGCCCTATTTCCCGACCGATTCGTACGCGCGTCCGGACGAGCGAGTACGATGCGAAATCGGCGACCGACTCGTTCGGGCGTCCCAACCGCTCTGACCGACTCGTTCCCGGGTCGAACCGCACCGACCGACTCGCTCGGACACGACTCGCACCGCGCAATGGAGACGTTCCCCGGCCGGGTAAGTACGATACGCGCCGCGAGCAGTCCGACAGACACGCGCTGTCCGGCTCGAAAGAGCAGTCGGAGCCGTACTTCGGGGGTCCGTGTCGGACCCCCCTGTACGCATAGCCATGCGAGTCGCACACAGGGGGGACCCATGGGTCCCCCCTACCTGTGCGTGTACGGCGTGAGTCGCTTCACCGCGTACCCACTGTAGGGGGCGCCCTTGTTCGCCTCGCACCCATTGAGGCGATGGGAGCCCGCGTACGCGTTGTACGACCGGCTCCCATTGACTTCAATGGGAGTCCGACCGACTCGAGTACGATAGCATACGGACGCATCGTACTCGTTCGGTCGGGCTGCACGGGTCCGATTCGGTCGGAAATCTCTCCGGGTCCGGCTCGGTCGGAGAGATTTCCGGCCCGAATCGGAATCGGCCCCTATGAAAGAACATTCACTTTTAATTCGCGAAGGTCTTCAGTTTCGATATCTACAATTTTCAAACTCATCTAGGGAAGTCAGTGTATGAACGGGGGCGTACCTTCATGGGGGTGTTTGGGGTGCTACACCCTCCCAATAAATGTGTTTTGTGATAAATAGCGAGGTGCACGTGCTTTCAGTGGTCCTATGTCTGTCGTATTTCATCGGGAATTTTTACACAAACAGACAAAAAAGCACACACACTCCCTCCCTCTCTCTGTTTGGAAAAACCTCAAAAATGTTGGTTATTTTACTAAATAATGTGCTTTCTTTCGCTTAGTACCACTACCAATCCGCATTCCTCTCCCTTTCCGCACCCTGCTTGTCCTATAAAGAATTGTAACATCATGTCCCAGCGTGATCATTGGGAAATCTGAAACTCACCCCCACCCCTCCACCCCTCCCCCACCCTCCCCCGCCAATCTTACTGACCAAGCTGCGCCGCTGTGTACGAAATGGCTTTGTTGGATTGTGAAACAGTGTGTCAAATCTTCCTCCCTGAGATTGAAAAGAAGAAACAGATTTATTTTTATATGTAAGTTAAAATGCCTGAGGAGCACAGCACGACGGCCATTTGTTTTGAATTCCATCCTTTAACATTAGGGCATAGCCCTGCGGGCGACATGTGATAACATCACATCAGTAGACACTATTGCCTCTGTTCTGGAGGGCTAAATGTTTTCTCAGAGTTCTGACTCGCATAAATATTCGTGCAAAAGTGTGAACCAAACAGTTTCACTGAATGGCAGAAACAGAGTAGGCCCTTGCTCAGAGTGCGCCCTGGGCAGAAAGAAATCTGCCGCCCTCGCTGCTGCTGGTGAATAAAGTGAGGCAGCATGGGGGCCGTTTTCATAGGTAAGTCCCTGGCTGGCTAAGTCAAAAAACATAAAATACTGAGAATGGCAGCCAGTAGCTACTGCCCTCGCTGCTGCTGGTGACTTGCCTCTGAACCCAAACATCTTGCAGCTAGGGTGACCACCTGACAGGAAGGCAAATTCTGGGCAGAACTGTAAAAATTCAGGACAAGGGGTCAAAATTCAGGACAAAAATTAAGGACAAAGGTAAAAATTCAGGGCAAACACTTAGGACAAAAGGACAATTTTACAGACACATCCAAGGAGAGGCCATACCCTCCTTCTTTATCAGTGCATTTCTTTTCTATTTTCCACATAGCACTGTTTATTCACTATTGTCTTCGTGTGATTGCCTCTATTTATTATTATTTATTTTTATATGGATTTGTTAAGTGCGCAAACCATCTCAGTAGGGGTCACAGTTCGATGAAAATATTAAAGATTGAACAACCATGTTTCCAAAGATTTCTTGAATGAAGGGCAGGTTGCTGAATAACATGGCTTAAAGTAAAGAGAAAAAGAGCTGTGATGCAGCCATCGCTGGCTGCCTGATAGTGCTATTATTTCCTTTCCTTTCAGCCTTGTGGCACAGCCAGTGGTGTAGCTAGAACTTCGGCCGCCCATGGCGGCCCACGCGGTTGTATGAAAGAGCGGAGGGGGTGGGTGTGCTGGCGATTCCTGCGGCAGCCGCCCCCGCGACGGCCGCAGGTAAGAGCGGGGGGGGGGTCGAAGGGGAGGCCGCCGCCCCCAAAACTCTTGCCGCCCGGGGCGGACCATCCCCCTGCCCCCTTGCTACACCACTGGGCACAGCAGCCCGCACTGCTGTGTAACACGCCTAAAGAACATTGACAAAGTCAATAGATCTCGCATAGGCGAAACCTATTGCTTTTTTTGTTTGTTTACAAGAGACTTCGCACAAAATTTGGTAATTTATCATGAGGTTACACACAGGTACTCACAGCAACAGGCACATTAAACTCCTGTGCATCAACCAATGGTTGTTTTGTCTCACAGGGAGTGAAGCTGTTAATGGTATTTCCTGGCAGGACATTGGTGAACAAGAGAGGGGATGAGACCAGGGCTGGCAGGAGGCAGAGATGCTGAAAGCAACCTCTCTCACAGATGTCTGTGGGGGCATGTTTACTGCAAGTTTAATTTTTAACCCTGAGGATTCCAATTCTGAGGCCGCCTGGGTTAGCTCTGCCGACAGGGGACTTCTGGGTCCCTCCTTCCTCCCTGGCGTCTGGCTGGGGCACAAACCTGTTCACTCTAGGTGCTTTCTGTTTGTAGTATTAAACCATGCTCAAGCCCCACCTAAATACAAATTTGAGTGTTCTATATTGAACCCAATTGCACTAACGGCTGAAAGCACATGGCAGGCGCCCTCCTGAATGCTCTTGCATCGAAGCTTCGGCCCTGAGTTTGACTTCTAGCACAGAACGGGGTAACAATGCCCCTGGGGCACTTTAACGCCACTGGAGCGTCACTTTTGTGAGGCCCCTGAGGCGCAGTGTACTGGCCCATATTTACCAGCCCACGCAAAGCCACCCTGGTGGACTTGTAAATATTGAGTAAGGCAATGCCTTACTCTGCATGGAAGGGGTGTTCCATGGGTGTTGCTGTGGGTGTTCCCACGCAACTACCATGGGTTTTGACACTGCCCCAGATTTACAACATAGCGTAAATCTGGAGCAGTGCCAAAACTAATGCCTTCCCAAAGGAGGCGAAATGAGGAGAAATGTTTAAATTTCTCCTTGTTTTTTCCTCTTTTCACGCAGCACACAAAAAATGAGAAAAATACCTCCTTTGATTGTTTTTGTGCAGGAAGGGGCACCTTCATGCCAACAAAACAGACACCCTTGCACTACGGTGCAAGGGTGCCTGCGTTGGCGCTCAGCTGCAGTTTGTGCATCAGCAGAAAGGACAGGAATGCGCTGTATCTTGTAGATACAGTGCACCTGCCCTTATCTTATGACATATGGCAGCACAGCTAGAAGGCTTGCAGCACTGCCCTTCGCCAAAATATTGTAAATATGCCCCATCATTTGCAGCGTCAAGGAGGAGCGCACGGTTTTTGCACAACTGTCCTACATTGCGCTGGATTTACTTTGTATGTAACAGTGACACAAACTGTGTCTAAACACTACAGTTTCAATGCAGTATAAAGAATTGTGATGTACACATGCTAGAAACAAGAATATGGGAGTCTCTGCAGGCCCCATAAATACAGTTCAGCATTTTAAATAAATAAAAGTATTTTTTTTTTTCTAAACCATCTTTTTGGGATTTTAATGAGACGATATAGCAATCACATCAATTGGTGCTGATAAGTTTGCAACAGTGGTTCAGGCAACATGTAACAAAAGTATTTTGTTGCTGAGTAACGAACATAGCGTGTGTATCAGAGCCCTAGACTAACAGGGATTGTGTACTTGAACATAGAAAACAAGCAGTTTGTAAAGATATGTAACCTTGATTTCTGCATTGAATGTGTAAGGGACTTGCTCTAAAAGAGGACGTTAAAAAATCCGAACCATTGTCTGTAAACGGAGAGGGGAGAGATGCCCCCCCCCCAACTTCAGATACCAGGACCGGAAATACTAATGGATGACCCACACTGAATGTGATGTATTTGCAAAGGCATCTGCGATGTAACCTGGAGAGGCTTCGGTGCTGCGCTCCATGTACAATTCGACAAGAGCAGAAAGGATATTTGCAAGGATTTGCAGCAATCTCTGGCAAAGAATGAACAAAGAATCTACAGCAGGAGAAGGGAGGTGAGGTAGGTTAGAGAAAACGGCAGTAGGGGAGGTTAAAAAGGAACAGATGTCGGCAGGAGGGTGGGGGTTATTTAAAAAGAACAATTGGTGGGAGGAGGGCAACGTGTGGTTTAAAAAGAATGGACGGGTGTGAGTTTTAAAAAATAACTGCGAGTGGGTGAGAGTTAAAAATAACGATGATCAGGGGGATGGGGGAGGTGAAGGACAGGGCCTGAAAAGTTAAAAATAAAAAGAATACCTGTACCTACAGCAGCCTGCAGTGGAAGGTAACTGGCCACCGGAACCAGTACTTAGTCCCGGCTCTATGGCAGGACAAAGACTCAAAAGCCCAGGAGGAAGACAGAGGCGAGGAGGAGGCGCTGACTAATAGGAAGCAAGGAAACGAGAGTGATGTGGGAGCGTCAATGGTAACTAAAGGTAAGTAATGGGAGGTAAGCCCCTTTTAAGATTATTTTTTTTTAATTCAAGAGATTTCGCAAGCACAGAGCAAGCGGTGTGCAGGTGAAACCTAAAAATAATAAGTACAACTTTAAACTAAATCTCTGGAGCCAAGGCAGTGGGACGTTGCTGTAGCCAGGACCGTGAGCCCCTCTGAATATTGGTGTCCTGGGCATGGGCCCAGGCAGACAACATCATTCAATACTTGTTTTAAAGGCAGATAGTTCTTCTGTCGCGAGCATGCTTTCAGGAAGTTTTAAAATGTACAGAGCACATGTCGCTGACACTACTTTCACTTGTAGGCAGAGGCGCAACTAGAGCCAAATTTCGGGGGGGGGGAGGGCTAAGAAAAAATTTCGGGGGGGGGGCTAATTCTTCCAGCAATAGGCAGAGTGGAGATGCAGGGGCTCTAAGAAGGGGTGAAAACACAACAAAGCCTCGTTAACAGGCAAATGCTCTTTTAAAGACCTGTGAAGTACTCGGGTGCGGCTGTGTGTGTGCCCGGGAAGCTGTCTCAGCCCGGGCTGACACACACGACGGGGGAGGAGGGGGGGCTGAAGCCCTTTGAGCCCAATGGGCGTTGCGCGCCTGTTTGTAGGTGTAGAGAAATATGAACTCCTTCGGATATATATGGCTGTTTTAAGAATGCTATTTCCACCATTTTCCAGAGATAAAATTAATGTACGGCTAGAAAAAAGTCATAAGGTATGCATGAGTAGATTGTTCGTGAGTCACAATCCAAGACAAGCATTGGCAAAGCAATTAAGTCTCGCCTTTGGGACCTACTGACTTTGCCAATGACTTTTGACGATGCTGAACAGCATTAGCAAAATGTTGTGCAACATTGCCTAAGTGTAAAAAAAAGGTGTGATGACGCTGCTGTGTGATTAATGTGTGATGTTAATAGGGGTCATGGAAAAAAGAAAACACCAAGGAGGTGATAGAGCAGCGTGAACAATGCTCTGAACAAGTGAATCCATTCCACAAATCTGAGTGCCCATACTAGGAGGCAATGCACTACAGAAAACTACCTACCAATCTTGAAGCATTATACAAGAGCGCATCTCTAGGCATATGGAGCGCTATCTTTGAGGTCATGCTTTCATGTATTTAAGTGACTAGTTTGGCGTGAAAATGCAGCAGAGATCAGTGTGAAATCTGTAAGCCACATGTGCAGTCACCAACAGGCTACCTGCCTTTCGCCCTTCCAGGGATATCTTAAGGATTTTGGGGGCCATGGGCCAAACGTAATTCGGGGCCCCTGTTCAGAACCGCTTTGACTTTATGATCCAATTTCAGCTCTTTCGTTCCCTCTTTGGCTATGGCTAGGTCACCGACACTACACAGGAACACTGTTCAAATTCTAAGGGGCCGATTCCGATCTTGTTCGGAAGCTCACCGAACGGGATTCGCCCGGGAAAAATACGAGCCGTGCGCGTTTTTTCCGACCGACTCGTACAGCTGTCCGAACGAGCTAGTACGATGCGATTGTACGCATTGTTTCCGACCGACTCGTTTCCGGGTCTGAACCGCTCCGACCGACTTGTACAGAAACGAATCGCACCACGCAATGGAGACGTTACCCGACCGAGCCAGTACGATGCGCGCTTCGAACAGCCCGACCGACTCATACCGTCCGGCTCCATAGAGCTGTCGGAGCCGGACTTCGGGGGTCCGTGTCGGACCCCCCTACACCCGTAGCCGCACGAGTCGCACACAGGGGGGACACAAGGGTCCCCCCTACACATGCATGTACGGTGCGGGTTGCACCAACGCGCACCCACTGTAGGGGGCGCCCTTGTCCAAGACGTACCCATTCAGTCAATGGGAGCCCATGTACGCGTCGTACGACCGGCTCCCATTGACTTCTATGGGAATCCGACCGAATCGAGTCCGGCAGCACACGGACGCATCGTACTGCCCCGGTCGGACTGCAGGAGTCCGGTTCGGTCGGAAATCTCTCCGGGTCCGGCTCGGTCGGAGAGATTTCCGTCCCAGATCGGAATCGGCCCCTAAATGTGTTTCCATCCAACATTCAGGGACAGTGATATGTGTTTTCAATATTGTAACAACGCAGCCACTCACTAATATTATTGTAAATAATCTCTGCCATTTCTCATATGTGAGGTCCTGTTTAGATCTAAAAGGAACTTTTCTATGGATGTTGCATGGTGTTGAAAAACAAACATTTGTCTGCAAAATGTCTGTAACAGACTCCCACACATCACTTGCATTAAAATAAAATTAAAGGAAAACAGTATTTAAAACAATTTATGTTTAAGAATCATTCAAGGCCATCAGGGCAGAACTGTGTGCAAAACACAGCCGATCTGTCAGAGGGCCCCCCTGAAAGGGTGGGGCCCTGGACCAGAGCCCACTTTGCCCATGCTTAAAAACTTTTCTGCCCTTTCAGTGTAGACATCACCACTGAGATGGGCACTAATAATTCTGCACGTGCAGTTTGAGTAGTATTATAATACATGTTTCTAACATAACCTGCTCAGGTATACAAAACCATAACTACTAACTTGTTTTGAACTATTATGCATTTTTTTGCACAAAGTCAGGACTTAAGGCTGACATATAGGCGTAAAAGGAATTCGTCCATATACATAATATTTAGCGACTTAGGGTAGCTCGGCAGCTGTAAAAGTATAAGCACTTAGACAATTACTTCCTACTGGATTGTTGAAGCGCATAATAGCTATGGAATTTCTAGAGAACAGTAAACTACATGGAGCATCTTACTATTATGTCGAAGTTTGCAAACAACGCTTTCGCCAACCTATTTTCCAACCAAAGGTGCAATACAACCTGCCTAACATGCAAGCCGCGTACCAAATCCTTGAAACAGAGCTTGATGGGTCGATATCTAGCAGTGTGCATTGTAGTTCAATACCCAATGTTAGAATCACTGGTGCAAGATTTAGTCGATTTTACCAGCTTGTGGTGAGACGAAGCACCAACACTTAGTAAATATATCTCCTATGGTAAACCGTACACAAGAAGCATCATCGATTCAGCAGCAGTGTCTTGAAGGCAGAATAAACCAATACTACCAAGGCGTGCAAGACTCCCTCCATTAAGTCACATTACTCACCCCGCCAAATGGACAGATGGAGACTGTCTGGATCACAAGTATTGGCACTCTGACAAGCCCTGGGAGTAGAATTTCACTGTGATGATTCTAGTTAGGCCCTTTTGAAAGAGGCTGTACATTGTTTTGCCAGCTGTAATAGTACCACCATTGGCAACCTTCCCCACCCCTCGAACGTAGCATGCATGCTAATAAATAAAACACACCACACATTTTTGTTTGGGTAAAATTGCTGCAGGTTTATTACATACACCGTTATGTAATAAGGTGGGTTATCTTACGGGCGATCCAAGGGCAGGCAACCATCTGGGCCGCCTGCCCGCCTGATGAGCCAAGCAGCACTGGGGCGAACCCCATCTGTGCTGCCCCTTCTAGTGATCCTCTTCCCGGATCACGTGACACATGGTCCCTTATTACTCACGCCCCTTTCAGGGCAGAGCGTAGCATAGAAAACCCCCGGTTGTTCAGGCCCACAACCGCCCGAAGGACTAACGGGGCGCCGACACGGTTTTCCAGGAACCTCCCACGAGGCTCCTGGGATTTGGCTCTGGCACCCCCTATGGTGCCGCGCAGAGGTACCCTTCTGTACCCCTTTGCTTCCAGATCGCCCTGTAACTCCGCCTGCAATGAAAAAAGACAACATTACAACATTCTCTGCCTCCTGCCTGCCACGAACCACGCCGGGTAAGCGGTAGGGTGGGAGACGGCGTGTCCGGCGCGCGAAAGAGGATGACCAGATGGTGGGGGAGGCCTATATACCCCTCCCCCTGACCTTGCGCCCAGGAAGTGACGCTCGCCTAGCGTGCCGCCACAAGGCTGGGGGGACTCCTCCCTGAGTCCCTGCCCCTAAGGGGTGTGGGGTGCCCCGATGGTACTAGAGGGCTGCCCTCTTTAGTGGCCCCTTGCGGGGCCTCGGACAACCGCATTTTGTACATATTTGTAGTTTTATAAATGTATGTCTGACGACTACCAGCTTCTATGTACTTCAGTAGGGCTGGGTTTTATAAAGGGTCAAGCCATTGCACTGCCTGATTACTCCACTTTTGTTGTACTTTTCAAGTATCCTGCAGGCTTTCCTCACCAGCATCAAATATTGTACATAAAAAGGTGGCCACCAGAAATACACAGCATTAAGGGCCAGAAGTACCAAGAAATGTTGCAGTCACCTGCAGTTTGCAAACTCATAGGGGCAGATTACTAGTCTGGCCGTCCACACTGTTTTTGGTGTTCTCATTGCGGTGCCCATTTTTAGAGGCACCACCGTGGGAACGCCAAAAAAAAGCCCGCCAGACAGAAGGAAACTCCTAATCTGTAAGGGCCACCTGACCACTGCTTTGGTGATGCAGCGGCGGGGCGGACTCGGCGCTGCACCGCCAAAGTCGTAATCAGGCCCTTAGTGTTTGCAGCCTCAAAATGGCTTTAGCCACATTACAGAATGACAAAAAGGGTTTAGAAATACATAAAAAAATTGCTGTTCGGAAGCAGTGTGTTTAGGATGTCACTGCTAGATAATGGGTCGTTAAGCTATCTATTAATGTTTTGCAACCGAAATCTGGTAACAAAACATGAACATTTCAACAACACCTCAAAGGAGGTATTACCCCATTTGCAAATAGGAAGTGGTCCCCTTGGCTACACTTCCCCTTTGTGAATATTATAAAAAATTTGTTGGGGAGCAAGCAGCGGTCAATGGGGCCACTGCCAATTCTCAAATAAACAAACAAAAATTATCTTTTCTTTTCAGATGCAGCCCATCTCCTTTTAGGAAATTGGACTGCATTTAAAAAGAAAAAGTTGTCTATATTTAAAATGAGATCACAGGGATGGTCTGTTGACCCCAGCAGGCCACCATCCATGCAATAGTATCCAATCATAGTGAGTCACAATTTATGACTTACTTCATGAATACTGATAAGGTAGGTCAGAATGCTACCCACTAGGATTCTGAAGTTTCAGAACGATCTATTAGTACATAGGCACATGGGCAGAATTCTTTGCCATTTGTAAACAGTCAGCACCCAATTTGCAACTACTTTATGTGAATGGAAATTTCATAGATTAGGCCCTTAGTATCCAGGCATGAAACACCTGTTTCAATAGGGAAAAAAGTGAATGTTACCAATGCATTGAATTAAGAAAATTAAGGACAGTGATGAACTCAGAATAGGTTCTGAATTCAGGCCCAAATTGTGCACAGTAACCTTTTTAAAAAAAAATATTTTTATTGGTTTCAAACTTCAAATCACATACATTGGTAGTCATATATCGCAGCCTTGTTACATCGGGTACACAAATACAGGATATGATATAGGTATTCAGTCATTCGTTTCAAGAGAATACGCATTGTGCCTTGACATTTCCATTTCCTTAGTCGGGGAGACACACAATTCTCCTCGGTATGCGTTCCACCTGCTCCATTTTTTATCCCACTTCTTGGGACACCCTCTAGATTTAAACACCTCTTTTTCTGCAATCATACATTTATCTAAGTCGCGTGCCCAGGTCTCTGTCGATGGCACCTCTGCCACTCCCCACTTCATTGCTATTGCCCGCTTCACCAAGGTATACCCCAGTGTGGCCAGTTGCTGTTCCACTTCCGTAAGGTCAGTAGCCTCCCAGATGTTGAGGAGCCCCAGTGGCGGTGTAAGGGTTATCTTTTTCCCTAGTGCATCCTGCATATGTTTGGTCGCCCTTTCCCATATGGGGCTTATTAGTGGACAGTCCCACATGGTATGGTAAAAGGTTGCCTCTTGGTGACAGCCGCGTAGACATAGTGTATCCTGCCTGGCACCCATCTTCGCTAAAGTTACCCCAGTGAGATATGTCCTGTGTAGGATTTTTAACTGGATCAGACGGAGGCGCAAAGTGATAGCCGCCTCTCTTGGGGACATGAGCTCTGTTTGCCAATCATCATCTTCGATGTGCCCTACGTCAGCCTGCCACCTGTTTCGGAGAATGTGGAACGGGTCAGGCAGATTATTACATAGTTTGCGGTACGTTAATGATATAGCTTTGTTTAAAATCGGTTCAGAAAGTAATCTGTCTTCTAAGGGGGATGCTTCCGGTACGGTTCTTAAGTCCGGGAGCGCTGTTGTAAGTGCCTGACGGACCTGCAGATAGCGAAAAACCTCCCCTTGGGCTAATTCATACTTCTCCCGTAGCTCCTCAAAAGTGAGGATTTTGCCCTTTTTTACTAGATGACCTATAGTGGAGATTCCAATTGTGTCCCATTTATCAAATCCTGGTTGATGACACAAGAGTCCTAGCTTTTGAGTAGACCAAAATGGCGTGGTCTGAGTCAGCACTTCTGTCCAGCCAAGACGCCTAGTTGCCAATCACCAGATTTCCACTGTGTGAGCCGTCGGGCCCAGGTACCGCCCTTTCCTGGCTTTTGTATACAAAGCTCCCAGGTACCCCTCCCTACCCATCTGATATCTATCTAGCATGTATGCAGGGTCTATCGGAGAGTGATATATCCAGTGATTCACTACCACCAGCTGCGAGGCCCAATAGTAAAGTCGTATGTCGGGGAGGGCAATCCCTCCATCGTACCACCCCTTGGTTAGTTTATTTAGCGCTATACGAGACGCTCCTCCATTCCACAGTAACGTTCTAATTTCACTCTCCACCCTCCTGAAGTAGGAATCGGGAACCTTGCAGGGGCAATTTTGGAGGATATATAAGAAACGTGGGAGAGCCAACATCTTAAATAGGGCCGCCCAACCCAGCAAAGAAATGGGCAGGGATCTCCAATGATTAACATCACTGCGCAGCCTGTCCAAGGGAACAGCAATGTTTTTGTCGTGGAAGAGCTGGGGATCTGGGGTTATAAAAACCCCCAGGTAGCGGAATCCGTCACGGGCTATCTCACCGCGCAACCTGGGGGAAGTTTAGGAACTGCACCCCGAAGGACAAAAAGTACAGACTTGGTCCAGTTAATGGAATAACCGGAGTATTTGCCAAAATTCATAAAAATATTTAAAGTTCTATGCACTGATTTATAGGGGGACGCTAGGTATAACAGGATATTGTCTGCATATAATGATATCCTGTCTTCATGGCCGTCCTTCCATTTCAGCCCTCTAAGCAGTATGTCACCTCTTACCCAATGTGCCAGTGGTTCCATCAATAAGGAGAAAATCAGGGGCCAGAGGGGGCAACCTTGTCTGGTGCCTCTTCCTAACGTAAAAGTTCTGGACCTGTGGTTGTTAACCCTGACTTGGCCCTGCAGTTCGGTATAAAGCAGCCTAATCCAGCCCAAGAATTTTGGGCTGAACCCCAAATGTCTTAGCACTTCAAAGAGATATGGCCATTCTATAGAGTCGAATGCCATTGATGCGTCCAGGGACAACACTACTGCATCTTCTGCTATGTATTTCTGTCGCCCCAGGACATTGTGAAGGCGGCGGATATTCAATGCCATGTTCCTCCCTGGCACAAAGCCAGATTGGTCGGGGTGGACCAAAGATGGGAGTATGGAGATCAAGCGGGAGGCCAGGAGTTTTGCCAGGATTTTTGCTTCGACGTTAATTAAAGAAATCGGCCTATAAGAACAGCAGCTATCGGCTGGTTTCCCCGGTTTCCGTATGACAACGATAGAAGCCAGATGTTGGTCTTCTGGCAGGATTCCTTTTTTGAAGCTTTCATTGTACATGTCTTTTAGGTGGGGCGCAACGTGTAAGGCCACCATTTTCAGGAATTCAATAGGGACCCCGTTGGGTCCCATTGCCTTCCCTGACTGCACACTACAAATTGCCTTTCGGATTTCATCATCAGTAAGGTCCTTTTCCATTGCGTCCCTGTCTGTTGCTGATAGGGTGGGCAGATGCATATCTGCTAGCAGTTGACGGTAGTCCTCTGCTGTGTATGCAGTCGAGGAGGTATAAACCTTCTCTAGGTGGTCTGCAAAGGCCTCTGCAATTTCTTGTGGGTCTGAAATCTGCGTTGTGGCCTCCAGGGTTAATCTGGGTACCCATCGCACTCCCTGCTCCCTTTTCTCCAACCAGGCTAGCATTTTTCCCGCCCTGTCCCCCATTTTGTACAACCTGTGTTGTGTTCGCAGTATTCTGGCCCTCAACTGCTCCCCGGCCAAAGCTCTGTATTCTAATTGCTTGATAGTTAATTGATGCGTGGTAGCTTCGCTCGGTGATCTGGCACATTCCGTTTCCAGCTGCCTAAGTTCACTCTCTAACTGTAGTACTTGCTGTTGTTGTTTTTTATCATAACCCACTTTGAGCGCTTGTGCCTGCCCCTTCAGCACCGCCTTGAAGGCCTCCCACAGTATCTGCGCTGAGTCCACCGAGCCGACATTTTCGGTGAAATAATTTTCGGTCTGAGTAAGCAAGTTTTCCTTTATATCCGGAATTTTAAGCAACCAGGGGTTCAGAACTAAGGTGCTACGCTGTCGCCGAGTATAGTATGTAAGCTCAGCCCATACCGGGGAATGGTCTATGATGCCTCGCGGTAGGCCACGCGGATTACGAAAATTTCCGATATCCGCTAAGTGTGTCAGAAAATAATCTATTCGGGACATGCTCTTGTGTGCATTTGAATAATAGGTATAATAGGTCATGTCTGGCTGTAAAGAGCGCCGTATATCTGTTAAGCCTTCATGAACTCTTCCATTTGGGTACTGGGGTGTGTCCGGGGATGCTTTGGTTGTCTGTCTTTTTGGTCATCCATGGTCATGTTGAAGTCCCCCCCCCAGAATAAGGGTGCCTATAGGGAGATCGACTATGACTTTCCCTAGGTCTATAAGCGCCTCCTTACCTAACGCTGCTGGAAGGTACACCGAAACTACATTAGGCACTCTCCCTTCCCAGTTTGCCTCTAAAACTGCATACCTTCCCTGGGGGTCCGCCCACATACGTGTTGGGGTGAGTGCAAGGCTTTTCCTAACTAGGATGCCCGTGCCCCTTGATCCCGAGGTGTATCCTGCGTGAACCAGGAGTTTATATCCCCATCGCGTGAGTGCCTTACACTTATTTCCCACTAGGTGCGTCTCCTGCAACAAAACTAGGTCGGGCGTGCCTCTTGAGATATTATAGTACAGTGCCTCGTTTTATTTTATCCCCCATCCCGTTTACATTCCAGGTCAAAACGGAAAGCGATGTTTCTACCCTAGTCCCCGCCATGGTTCTTGTAAGCAGATGACATAGGATCTATGGGGCATATCGTGAGTGGCAACAACTTCATCATTCAACATCGCGTTCAAATTTATAGACATTAAGTGACGGTCGGGCATATACTTCTTAAAAACCAACGTGGCTGCAGTTCCTGCGTATGTAGTGAGAATACCTATGGCTGAATATAACTTTCCATCCTTCGTGATTCGAGAACACAAATAAAACATTACGCCCTCACCCTGGTCCCCCAACTCCCCCCTCCCTGCCCCCCTGCCAGTGGATTCCAAACTACCCACTCCCCAAGGCAGAGTGCCTGTCGCCCTTCCCCTTATATGAAAGGTGCCTGGTTTACAGCCCTACCCCCTCGCCTAAACCCAAAAGTTACATTATGTGACCAGGATCTTTGGGGCAGATCCCGGCCCCCTAACTTGTTTTAACTGCTGGCACATAGTTTAGCAATGTCCCCTGCACTGGGTAAACATATCAAGATCCCATTTGTAGAAATATGTTTTGGAGGAGTACCACACAGTTATCTACTTATGCCTCTGTCCTACATGAAAGTCACTTATCTGTAGCAAATGTGTCCATATCGGAACCAGGAGCATTGCTATTTCAGCTACGTGATGTCGAGTCTGACTCTCTCACAGCAAGAATGCCTCGTTGTCCGGCGCTGTGCTCCAGTCTGTTGTTCCAGGGTCCTCCATTTCTCTCCTTGTGCAATTTCTCCACTCGACGCCAGCCCTCCAGCCACTCCCACGTATCTTCAGGGGAGGAGAAGAACCATGCCTTGCCATCTGCTTCGACTCTGAGTTTTGCTGGGAAAAGCATGGCATATTTCACCTCTTTTTCTCGCAGCGCCCGCTTGACTGCCAGGAAGCTGCGACGCTGGTTTTGGACTTTCGTGGTAAAGTCTGGGAAAAATGTGACCACATTATTTTCAAATTTGAGCGGTGAATTGGCCCGTGCAGTCTGCAGGATAACGTCCCGATCTCTGAAATTAAAGGCTCGAGCTATGATCGGCTGTAGGGGTGCCCCTGGTTTAGGCCTCCCTCCCGGGACTCGGTGGGCGCGTTCAATTGAGAAATAGCTCAAGAGTCTCTTTGGTTGCAGCTGCTTCAAAATTAAGTCCTCAACAAAGAGATCCATCGCAGGGCCTTCGGCGCGCTCCGGGACCCCTAGGATACGTATATTATTCCTGCGCGCCCTCCCTTCATACTCATCAAGCTGCCCTTCCATTTTGGTTTGCTGCTCTTGCAGTTGACTCAGTTGTTGTTTGAGCAGGGCAGTGTCTTTATTCAGTTCCATTGTGGCGTCTTCTACTTCCTTCACCCTTGTGTCCATCTTTCTGAGGTCCGCTCTGATGAGGGAGACCTCAATGTTTACTGTGTCAAGGCGTGATTCCAGGGATGTTCGCACTCCCGTAATTGCTGCCATTATATCTTGGAGCGTCAGGTCTTGCTGCGTCTGAGGGTTTTGCCCTTTGTCTGGGTCCTCCAGATCTGTAGCGTTCTGTTCGTCTCCGGCCTTAGCCCAGGCAAATTTGGCCAGTTTATTTTGCGCCACTGTTTTGGACCCCCTCCCGCTGGCCATTATCAGTCGTCAAGATCAGGATGAGGCCCAAGCGTTCGGGGATCAGTTCCATTATTCTCCGCTGCCTGCCCAGGGGGGTATTACCCTCCGGCGGCCTATCAGGTTTCGTGGTCTGCCGACCCCCTAGTAGTAGAGGAGAAGGTTAGAGTAATGTGCAACTCAGGTTGATAAGTCCTTCTCTGGATGAGTTCTCCGAGCTCAATATGGCAGCTCAAACTACCTCCTCACTTCCTCCACTGCCCACCTTAGGGGAAGGGAGTAGATTCTGGCGGGCTTGGGTTTGTGGCGTAGTTACCGTCTCCGCCACGTGATCTCAAAAGCGATCCTCACTGTCTGCCGGGGGGAGTGTCCCCTTATTTCTCCGCTGCTATGGCCAAGACCGAGGGACTCAAAGCTGCACCGAGGACCAGATATATAGGGGTGCCGCCTTGCCTGTATCTCTCACTTTGGCCTTCGATTATTCCCTGCGCAGGCCCAAGACTACGCTATGGCGGTGGTCAGCCTTCCGCCGTGCAGAGGTATTATGCCGCTGTTAGTGCGTCTGTCTGGCTAACTCACTTCAGAAGGTAGTCCCCGCAGTGGTGTGTACTCTCTGCCGGTCACTCTCTAGCCGCCCCGTCGCTGTATGTGATTCGGGCCCGCTACACCGTTTCCCTTCTGGGCGATATGTCAGCTGCTCACAGCCCCCTGGTTCGTCAGAGACCGTGCCTGGGGCAGTGGGCTCGACGGCAGTTCCCACCGCTGTGTCTGTTTACCACTGTCTCACCGCACCCGGGCCGTCAATGACGATGGCCGCTAGGCCCTGAATGCCGGGGCCTCCGTTACAGCCACAGCCGGCCCACCTCCTGCGTCTCCGATGTTAAGAACCCGCCTCTCCCGCTCCGAAGCATCAGGATGTCGCTGCCCGGTGTGCGCGCTTGCATGCCCGCGGCGTCCAGGCTTCCCCAATTACCTCAGCGGGCTCCTTCAAGGATTTTATGCGTTTCAGCACATCGCCGGTCCCACGTCCTTAGTTTATCAAGCGAGGGGTCGCCGCCATGTTCCCTCGAGCTCCGGTCACGCCAGTGTTTCTCCTCCGCCTGTCTGCTCTCCCAGCCGGGAATTGCCACAAAGCTTCGCATCTGGAATCGGGGGCCGGGGTCCCCATTTTTCCAGGGTGATTTACAGGAGTAACATCAGGATTATTGTAGGATAATCGGCGAGGGCTCTGGAGCCGCGTTAGTGTGCGGCCATTCTCGTTGGCTGCTAGCCACGCCCCTGTGCACAGTAACCTTGAGTTAAATGAGAGAGAAAACCTGGTAGTAGGCAGCAGGACCCTGTCTATGTTTTTTTCAAAAAAGTCCTTTGTCTGGTTGCAGGCTAAATGCACTTCAGCACCATGGTATTTGCTCCTTGAAAGCATTCAAAAGAGAAGTGTTATTTGACTCAGTACAATGACTGGAGAGAAGTAAAAGGGGGAGAGGAAGTGGTGTTAAGGCCATAGCTGCCGACTATGGAACTGGGCAACCAGGTTCGAGTCTCAGTGTAAACTCAACATCCTGTGATTCTGTGATATTCACTTAATCTCACCCTGCCTAAAAAAAATTATGTGACCTTGTGTATCATAATTGATGCTCATGTAAAGCGCGCCATCTGAAATCTTAGCGTCGTGATTGCATATTGTACGAAACTGCAAAAAAAAAGATTTAGAAACATAGGGGCATATTTACTTACAATTGATGCAACACAGGGCAGCAAGGCAAGTTGCTGTGCTGCGTTGTTTGAATGGGAGAGAGCTGAAAAGCACCATATCTACTAAGATGTGGCACTCTTCAGCTCTTTCCTTGCGCTGGCCCATTTGTGGCTGCCTAGCACCAATGCAGGCACCCTTGCACCATAGTTCAAGGATGCCTGCGTTATAGGCAAGATTGTTTTTGTGCATGAAGGGATAATCCTGACAGGCATTGTACTCTTTCTATGCAGCCTGCATAATGCAGAATGCAGCATGCATAGAAAGAGGAAGTAACAAGGAGGAATAAAGATATTTCTCCTCCTTACCCCTGCTTCAGGGAAGCATAGTTTTTGATGCATTCCCAGATTTACAAGTCTTTGTAAATCTAGGAATGCACAAAAATACATGGGTGAATGCATGGGAATGCCCATTTTCCACCCATGTAATGCCTCCGTGATGCAAAGCAATACAAGGCAACGCTTTGCGCTCTTTGCGTCACTTTGTATTTACTAAACCACACAAAGGCACGCAAGGTGGCTTTGCGTGGCTTAGAAAATGCCAAAAAGGATTTGTGTCATGGCTGCGCTATAAAAGTGATGCAACCCCGATGCTAAACCTTAGTAAATGTCCCCATTCAGTTTATTACCTAAATATGAGAAACCGTATAAACCTGACATTGAAAACTGCTGTTAATAAGTCCAGTCTCTGCATCAGACAGAAACTCCAACTGACTTTACACAGAACATTCAGTGAAAGAACACCGACAATATTATGAACACTAGGTACAAGGACTGGAGACGCAGACATAGAAAAGGGACAATAAATGCATTCTGCAACACACCATTTGCTTTACCAACAACCAACAAACAGTGACAAGACGAAAAGTTCTTGCATTTGGGAACTAATGGGTTTGCCAATTGGTATTGGTGATGCTGTACAGCATCCCTTTTACTGTGCAGTATGGCTAATGAAGAATTTAAAAAACGCCTATGATGCAGCTGCCCGTGTGATTTTGTAGGTACACACCATGCACGTGTTTGATTACAAAATGACACTGGAGCATTTTTTTCTTTTTATTTACTGATCCGAGTTGGATCAGTAAATATAAAGGAATAAAAAAGCGTGGAGGCGATTTTTAGGTCTCGCCTACGCAGCGCGCATGCGCTGCATAGGAGAAAGACCTTTAGCCATCGATGCGCCTTTTCAGCCAAAAACGTGCACGCGTTGCATTGCTTTTAATGGCAATGCGTGCACGTCTGGCGATTCCCTTGCGGGAGCGAGCTTTGACACCATATGTTTGTAATTAACTTGCAAACATATGGTGCCCCTGCTCGTTCCCGGAAGGGAAACAGGCGCAGGCCCACTCCTCTCTCGCGCGCGCTTGTTTTTAAACGTGAGCACGCCTGTCATTTTCATTATAAAGCAGCTTCCCTGGCTGATCACTAGATGGCGCCAGACGCCATATTTTCTCTTTCCCTAAAGTACATATTGTCCAATGTTAGAAACCGGCGCTGCGCGTCACTTCTTGCCACAATGGCAGAGGCATCAAGATGTCCCCCTGTGAAGTTTTGACCCCAGGCTTCAGGGTCATTTCTGGCAAACCCGATCAGAATTATGACACATTTATAATTAGACTTCCACTTATTTCCTGTAATGTGGTACCGCAATTCCGCATAACAGCACAGAACAAGCATGTGCAATGCAGTAGGTCTCAGTCCTTCTGTCTTGTCCCTGTCATTCCGTCTTTACAGTCCGCCTACCATGTTTCTCTGTCGGTTGCTCTGTCCATTCCCTGTCAGTCAGTCTCTCCGGTTCGCTTTTCATGTTTCCCTGTCAGTCCCTCTGTCTTGTCCGTCAGTCCATCTCTCCACTCCGCCTGTCATGTTGCTCTATCGGTCGCTCTCTCCTGCCCCTGCCAGTCCCTCTCTCCAGTCCGCCTGCAAGGTTTCTCTGTCAGTCCCTCTGGCCAGTCCTCGTCCGTCTGTCACTCCATTTGCCATGTTTCCCTGTCAGTCCCTCTTTACTGTGCCTCTGTCCTGTGCCTGTCAGTCCGTCTCTCCTGTCCGCCTGATTTTCTTCTCTGTCGGTCCCTCTGTCGTGCCCCTGTCATTCATTCCAGTCCGCCTGTCATGTTTCTCTGTCTGTCCCTCTGGCTAGTCCCCGTCAGTGCATGTCTTCAGTCCGCCTGTCTTGTTTATTTCTGCCGCTTCTCTGACTGTTAGACGGAAGCGCAGCCTATATGGCTCTAGGTTTGCAGAGAGCATGCGTTCGCTGGCCGTAGTGAAAGGGAGGTCCGCCTTCAGTATTTGCCGCAGTTTGTGTTTGCCGATACGTTTTTGAAGCTCCAGAGTTGAGGAAGAGCAGCTACGTTTCGGTAAGTGCTGTTCGATCATGCATGCCCCCACCAAGTGATTGTTCTTAAGGGTAGTCAGGCGATGAGAAGCATACTACAAAATGTCTCTCTCAAAGAGAGCAATAATGAATATTTGTCGTGTGGCCAATAGACTGGCACTCAGGTGCGTTTATTAACTGTTTTAAGGCTACAAACATCAGATCCAGGGGACGCTATATAATCATGGTTAAGAAAGAAACAGTTCTTAACTCCTTATTGAAGTGCAGTGGGTAAATGTATTGTTAAGAGTAACTGAAAACATAGGAAAAACAAATATTTTAATAACTCCGAAGGCCATTCCTTAAAAGGTCACAGGAGACCTTTATAAAAATCAAAAGTCAGCCAACGCACACTTTAAGGACTGGTTTTTGGGAGCCGCTAGATAAGAGTCTCCCGGTGACTACTGTCAAAATAAAGTTTGTTCTGCACCTGTATCACATTTAAATGTTCACATCTATTTCTGGAGTGTCTGTGGTCATTCGTATGCCTTCAAGTGAGGTTTTTTCAAATTCAGGGGCATATTAGCAAGAAGCTCGTTAAAATTATCGCCGTTTTAGCGGCAGGAAACTGCCACTAAAGCGGCGATAATGGGCTTGATAATATGCGCTATAGAATTCCAATAGAAGCCCAGGTTAGATGTGCAGGACATCTAACCTGGGCTTCTATTGGAATTCCATAACGCATATTAGCAAGCCCATTATCGCCGTTTTAGCGGCAGTTTCCTGCCGCTAAAACGGCGATAATTTTAACGTGGTTCTTGCTAATATGCCCCTCAGTTCTTTTTGGGAAGAATCGTCATCTTGAAGGTCATCGCCCAACAAGGACTTCTTGGGAGACTTGCGTTTGTTTTGATTTGACACCAGTAGCCAGCTATACACTTTCCTCACAATCCCTGAATTGACAACGACACTGCTCTAAGACAGTGCTCTGCTCCTTAAGTGATCAGCGTATTGCACTGAAGTAACAAGCATTGGCATAGCCAATAGGTCTCGCTTTTGGGACCTTATAAGTATTTAGTTATGCAGCACAATATCCTTGGTGCAACAACATCAACTGTTGCATGGCTAAACACTTATAAGGTCCCAAAGGCGAGACCTATTGGCTATGCCAATGCTTGTTCTTTATAAAGAGGGTGGGGGAAGCGACATGGGGTTGGAAGCATGAGGGTGACAAAAGCAACATGGTGGACTGGTGGGGCAATAGCAATGGGGGGCAGGTGGGGGAAGCACAGAGGGTCGTTGATGGGGGAAGCAACATGGAGGGCATGGGTGGAGGGAAGCAACACAAAGGGCATGAGTGGGGTGGAGAAAAGCAAATTGGTGAGAGAGAAAGCAACAAGGAGTGCAGGGGAGCGAAAAGCAAATGGGCAAGAGAAAGCAACGTGAGGCTGGGGGGAGAAGCACACGGGCGATAAAGCAACACAGGGGAGAAGCACACAACAGTAGGCGCATCTGAGAGAGGGGCAGGGGGGGAGCACAATGGCCAGAGAGAGCACAGCGGAATGAAGCACATTAGGGAGACATCTAGAAAGCACATTCACTCTCATGGAGTGCTTAAGGCAAAAGAAAAAAGTAATTCACATAAAGTGAACAGTGGAAGGACACAAGTAAATTGCCAGTGCTCCAGTGGAGGGACAGACACAAGATGGTTAAGGCAAGCCATCGAAAAATAAGCAGACAAATGAGAGTGGTAGTAAAGCGAACCAATGGTAAAGCCCACTATGTTCTTGGCAAGCCCACTTTTGCAAAGAGGCATCTTTCACTGTCTGGTAGGCTCAGCTTAAAAACTGAAGGACACCATTTAAAGAAAATATTGCACAAGACATCAATCATCTACAAAACAACAACAAATCATCTTACGATGCATAATCCACACCCAGGTGAACAAGTTGCATCTCCATTCTAGGCAGCCCTTCGACTCAGGCAGACACTACTGCTTACAGATAACATCATGACGAAACATAAGACCACCAAACAAATAAAGTACAATCCTATGCAATAAACAAAATACAAAAGACACACCACCACCCACACAGGACAAGGCAACACTTCTCACTCCTCCACCTACATAGCTCAAACATCAGGACCTACAAAGGGTAACACGTCACTTCAACTCCTCCCACTGCATGGGGCACAAAGGCAAAAGAAAAATCTGCAGCTCTCATTCGTTGTTCATAAAGTATTTTTACCTAGAATTAATCACTTGTGCTTGCTTGCTATTGGGTATTTGTCAATATCCAATGGCATATTTTGATAGCGTTTCACATGCATATTACCAACAGTGCTCCCAGTGTCTAGTAACCCACAGTCATAACCTACATGCGCCCAGAACAACTAAGAAAAACACGTTGTATTCCCAATAAATGTTCATTTATTATCTAGTCGTCATTGTACATGTTGCAACAATCAACAGCTCTAAAATCTTCACACCAAAACAAACAATTGTGATGCCAAATGTGAAATAAATTACCGTATAGCAAAACATTGAAAACAGCATACTAGTCAAAACACATTTCCTAGGAAAAACAGGCCTCAGCTTGTCTCACCAGGCATCTCATTTTATAAGTTTAAAGTTATGCATCCAATGATCTAAGAATACCTCGTGAAGACCATCATCAAAAACTCCTGGAACCAATGAAAGAAGTGATCAGTAGCAGCTTACAATGAATGTGGAGAATAACGACTGTCCCACATAGATTCTCTCGACTGTGTCTCATTAATCACCACATTGCTTAATCCACGTATAGATTTATACTGACAAATCCTTCAATGCAAGGCTTGTTACAGTCCATAGTTTTCTATTTTGTTTTATTTTTGTGATGTCCCTGGAGCCTATTCTGGGCCAAAATCTGCACCAAAGATCCACTGCCACGCCTCAGTGTAGACACCTAACCCAGGTTTGCATGAATGTACACTTCAATGTTGCTTTTTGGACTGGATCATGTCCGTAAATCCCAATGGCGGCCGACACAATGAAGAGGTGGTGTGGTGGGTTGAGGGGGTGTGGGGGAATGTGGAACGGGGAGTGCGCCAGGGGGTTATTAATGAAAAAAAAACACTTACCTGAAGCTGCCGGGCCGCATCGCTCCTCACACCTCGGTGTTCTGCTGCTTCCTTGTCCCAGAAGGCACTGGTACAGCATTACATACTTCCTGTGCAATCCCTGTGCTGCTCTCAAGAATGACAGCAGCACGGGGATTGGCCTGAGCGACTGGTTCGATGCTCTTCAAAGGACAGGGAGTCTGTGCTGTTTCTCCAACCCAGCTGTTCAATACAGCCCGGTTGGAGAAACCTAACTGCGCATGTGTGTTTGGCCGGCCTGCGACGGCCGGGCCAAACACGCATGCACACTTTTAAGTGCACAAACCAGTCCCCCTCCCATGGCCCAAGCCCCACCCCTAATTGCACAAGCTGGCTCAGAGCTGGCAAATGAAAAATAAAACAATTATAGTATATCATTTTATTATTCACCTGCTGGCCCTGAGCCAATGGGGCGATGCTACTCCGCCATTGCGGAGGAGCCGCCCCTGGTAAATCCTACTTGATAGAAGCCATGTGCTGCCATTACCAAGTGTCTTACCACAAATCCTGCATGCAATATCTAACAGCATTAGGCCCTCATGTGCAAAGATTCCATTTAAAGAATTGTGAAAAATAACGATTCACAATTTTCGATTTTAAATGGAATGTACCAAAGTTAATTTGCTAGAAGTGGGTGAAATTTGTGCACCAACTTCTAACAAATTTAATGGCATTTTGAGAACCGACCTATGTATTAATAGGTTGGTTCTCAAAACTCCGATTCGTAGTGGGTCATTATGCATGAGGTAGGCCACCTTTGTTTCCTCACTGCCACACTTTTCATGGAGGTCGCACCGCCATGAAAAATGTGGCAGTGAGGAAACTCCTAATATGCTTGGCTGTGCTGCAGCGGCACCACCAACATATTAGTGGCCTCAAACCACTGCGCCACCACCAGGGATTGTGGATCCCTTACGACAGCAGCGTTCCATGGCGGTCCAACCGCTACAGTCTTAATGCCGCAGCGGACCGCCAGTCTGGCAGTCCGCGGACTGCCACCACGCGTTCAGTGGTCCATTGGACAGCCAAACTCATAATAAGGGTCTTAAAGATTCAGAATCTGGAAGGGACGCCCTTAACACGCCCATTCCAAATACCAAATCTGTATTATTCCCAAACCCAATTAGCGATTCGGTAAGATTCTGTAATATGTAACTGAATCGCTATTTGGGTTTGGTGAATAGGCTCTGTTTTTTCGATTTAGAGCCTTACCGACCGTACAATGGTTTTGTACATGAGGTCCTAAGTGTTGTAACTAGTCGTCAACCAAAGCACGCAAACCATGCTCTGAGATCAACACGCATACTATGGTGCACTCAATAAATGCATGCTATGGAATTGCAAGTACTGGAGCATGAAGGCCTACTGTTGAAAATAAAAGTGTGCCCAAACCTAAGGCCTACACCACAAATAAAGTAAATGTTCTCCGTATTTTAGCCCCATACTTTACTTTACAAACGTCCCCTTGCACTACAGACACCACACAGGGTACTCAACTTGCTGCCATTATTGCGCATACCGGTATCCTCTTTTCTATCTTCTTAGGACAACAGCGCAACACACATTACTTAACTTAAGAGTCGGAAACATTGTCCTAGTCACAGTACCATGTGAAGGATATCTGGAGCCCCAGGTAAGACATATTTTGAGGCTCCTTTTCTGGAACAATTTTGAATTTATAACCCATTTTTAGCTGATGCTAAACAATACTGAATATGTGAAACTTTCATGAATGGTGGCATGCAAAAACTGTTGAAAGTCAATGCAGCTGGGTATCCTCCAGCCAAACACTACCAAAATAAAGCTTGACAGGCATTAATAATGCATTGCACTTGGATCTAGATTTTTGAAGACTTGCAATAATATTTTTGGAGAATTGAGTGTTTCACCAGTTTGTTCCTCCCATTGTAGGAAAACATGGTAAGGGTGACTTGATGGATATTTAGAAGCTTAATGCATAATATTAAAATAAGGCTCATGTGCATTGGTCTTGAACTGGTGCTTTAATTAACTGTTATTCATAATCACAGGCAAAGCCCCATTCACAACTGGTAATTCCCTTACAACAGTGTAAATCAAAACACTGCTCTAAGAATTTTTACTATTCCAACAGGTGAAATCTGACAATGTTTCCTTCTCTTCACTTGATTTCTTCCTCCTCTCTGCTGAGTAAGCAAGGTGTAGGAAGGTGGAATCTGACTATATGGTTGCCCCCACTTTTTTATGGTGTTTTGCTGGTTTATGACTTAGTTGGACTGGGATCCTGCTATTCAGGGCCCCAGTCTATCTGCTTTCTCTGTAAAATGGATTCCATGTGCCTTAGGCACATCTCTGATTGGGATCTGGAGTGCCCTTATAAGTCCCTAGTATATGGTATACTATGTACCAAGGGCATAGGTACCTCAGAGGCCTGCCAGGGGCTGCAGCATGTATTATGCCACCCCTGGAAGGCCATCCAAACTGACACCACAGGTCTGCTACTGCAGCCTGGGTAAGGTGGTGCATGCACCCCTTACTGTGATATAGGTTACCTATATCACGAAATACATACACACCTAGAAACCTATAAGTCACTCCTAAGGCAGGCTTTATCAATCCTAAAGGCAGAGTGCATGGTTCCTATGTGAGAGGGTGCCCCTGCATGAGCAGGGCCCCTCTGCAGCGTTCGGAGACCATCTCTGATGCTGTTTGTAGTGCAGCCTGACCATATACTCTTAAGCGCATTATATCCTCGCGGTAAAATGCTAACTTTGGAATGGCTGCACCTAAACATGTTGTGTTTGGTGTCAAACATCTTGGAATACTACCCCCCGCCAATCCTGGCGGCGGGGGTAGCATTCCACCCTTCTAGAGGGAAAGACATGTTAACTCTGGCTTACCCGGTAACTTCTTTCTGAAGCCCTGGCATCACAAAATGGATGCTGCTGCCACAGACACAAGTCTGGCCTCCTGCTGCTGGACGAAACTCCGGCAGGGAGGCCTGGACAATAGGTTTCCTGTTGCAGGGAGGTGTGACCACCTCCCCAGACAGGATAGTGTGTATTGGGGCTGGGTGGGTGCACTCTTAGAGTGCTTTGAAGTCCTGCACTGGGGGAGCAAAGGCTCCTCTGTGCATATGCCAGTTCAAACCAGCTCAGGGGCTACCTGCCCCTGCTCTGGCACGAAACTGGACAAAGGGAAGTGGGTGTAGCCACCCCCTCCCTTGACCCTCCCATAGGTGGGGTCATAGAGTTAGTCCCTCCCTGTTTTACTAGTTAAAATGGGGAACCCTTGCCACAGCAAGATTAGATATCCCTGGACTAAACTTTGAAACTGAATCCTGGACCTTCGACGCTCTACATCACGATTAGAGGACTGAAGAATCTCCCTTGGGGTCAAGGAGTGACTCCCCTGCTTGGCAGGCTCTAAAAACGATAACGACGGTCGCAAACTACGCCGCTCCCGCCGGAGTCCGAAGTCCCTGCAGCCCAAGAAGTGGATTTCCTGACTTCTCCAAGGCCATCGTGAGTCCCCAGCGAAGCTGAGGCAAGTGAACCCCACGAGTGACGAGGAATCGCGACCCCTGGGTACCGTGCACTATTATCGAGTGCAACCCCTTCACAACGTTCTACGAACCTGTGCTTTGGACCACGTGTGGTCCCAACCTCCAGCAGGAATCCCTCCGAAGATCAGAGGCCTACACCGTCCTGAGTGACCGTGGGCCCCTGTTGAGTGATTCTGCCCGAGGTGTCTTCGCAATCCCTTGCCAGCTGGCTCGTGGGTCCCCAGAAGACTTTCTAAAGAAACCAAAGGGCTCCCCTGGTTGCTCCAGGCCTGCCCTGACTTACCCTTGCTGGGTGAGTTCTCCAGACCTTGCTGGTCTGCACCATCGACGATCTTCAGCTACATCGAGACTTGCCGTTGCCAAGGCTTGTTGGGTCCAATCCGGACGCCGACACTGCAGCACTCGACAGACATCGTGTACCAGCCCGAATCCTGCTCCTGGTCGCCAACAACGCCTCCTGGACCTCGTGGCTGCAGAAACGAGATGACTGTCAACGCACCTGAAGCACTCGACATCGGTGGGCATCTGTCCATCGCCTTCCTGGTCACTGGCTAGTGACCCAGACTCTGTCCCCTCTGCTTTCAGGTTCTTCAGAACTCCGATCCACTCTTGGATCCACCCGGACACTTTTCTCCTGGTCGCCAGCAGCACTTTGCAGCAGATCGCCATAAGAAACGACGACGAAACCCGACCCCGAAAGGCACCTATGCACCCGGCTTCCCTGGGTGAGGTAACACGAGTACTCCGGTGCTCCCGTGGGTAGAGACTCTTCAAAGTCCTAGATCTCAAAGGGTTTTGTCCTAGTCCTTTTAAAGTGTCCCTTTCCTCTATTTTCCCGATCCCGACTTTCTCCATAGAAGTTAACGGCGTATCGCGGTTGTGTATTTACACTGCACGCGTCTCCCGTGGGTCCCCTGTGTCACTACCTTGGGTGGTTCCTTGTGGTCCAAGCACTTCTAGAGGCTCTAGGCCTAGTGTCTAGTTCAGTCGTGGTTCGCATACCACTTTATTGGTATATGGTTTGAGTACGCCCCTAGGGCCCAAACGTGTATTTGTGCTATTACTGTGATTTAAGATCTTATAACCTATGTACTTCGAACTCTAGCCTCATAAAGAGACTAGAGGGGTGTGTTTAGTAATAAATACATATATTTTGAATATATACCTGGTGTGGTGCTCTTTCATTTGGTCACTCAAGAGATTATAGACTGGTAAAACAAGCTGCTTTACATTCCTTCAAGACTTAGCCTGAAGGCTGCTCTCCACAGCTACCACTAGGATAGCTTTCAATAAGGTTGTCTTTAACCTACCTACCATAAGAGTCGATTTGGACTGGTGCAAGGTGCCCACTATAATTAGTGGACAGCATATGCCAGGCCAACTTCTCACATTGGTGTGCAGCGTGTGGGATTCCAGCTTGCTATTGTTTTACCAGATAATCTCAATTGAATTGATCAACTGAAAACCATTATAGGTACTCAAGGTACATATAAAGTCAAGCTTAGTATCAATAAGTTCTACTGAACTTAGAGCTGTGTGCCAAGGGATAGCACACCCTTTCCACAGCTCAAGCTAGGATCAGTAGGCCACAAACTAGTGTAGGTAGTACAACACTGCACAACACTAGAATGTCCTTAAAGGGTGGACCCAGTGGATCCACTCAGCCTCAGTATAAGGACATGGCTTTCTCTGACTTGAGAGCCATGTGTGTTGACAGACACCTGAGGATAGGACAGAGTCCCTCAACACTCCACCTGATAGATCTGCTGACAGCAGATGACCTTAGATTGGCTCTAGGAGCTAAAGGGTTTGAATCAGTGGGTGGGTCAGTCATAGTATCTGGGTCAGATGATGAAAATCAGAATGACCAAGACTCTGTGATTGAAGGGCCAGGCTCCAAGGGGCCTGAAAAGGACAGAGGAATTCTCCATAAGAGAACTGACAGAGAGGAGGAGAGGCACAGATCCCCTTCCAGGGAATCTGACCACTCTTATCACTCTGGCAGAGAATTTGTCCAGCAGAGGAACTCATACTTTCCCTTAAGAGAGACCTCCTCTGAGAGAAGGTGCAAACTGCTCCAGTATGAGGAAGCCAGAGTGGCCCTCAGAACCAAGCAGTTGGCACTGGATAGGAAGCCCTGGAGATCCAGAGAGCTTCTAGAAAAGAGGGGTTAGAACCCCCTGGTGGCAGCAACAGTGTCCCTAGAGGCAGAGAATACATTCCTGACCATAGGAACCTGAGCAAGGTTGTTCCTCCCTACCAGAGTGGGGATGATATCCACAAGTGGATAACTGCTATGGAGAGGGCCTGTAGAGTACAGCAGGTCCCCCAAAAGCAGTGGGCAGCAATCTTGTGGCTCTCCTTTTCAGATAAAGGAAGAGACAAGCTCCTCACTGTTAGAGAGGAGGATGCTGATGATTATGAGGTCCTGAAGAGTGCACTGATAGATGGGTTTGGCTTAACCACTGAGCAGTACAGGTTAAAGTTCAGAGATACCCAGAAGGCACAGACTCAGGACTGGACTGACTTTGTAGATTGTGCATCCAAGGCTCTGGAGGGTTGGCTGGTTGGCAGTAGGGTTACTGATTTCAAAGGATTTTATAATCTAATGATGAGAGAACAGATCCTTAATAATTGTCAAAACCAGCTTTTACACCAGTACCTGGTGGACTCTGATCTGACCTCTCCCCAAGAATTGGGAAAGAAGGCAGACAAATGGGTCAGAACCAGAGTAAGGCCTAAGAATCAGGGTGGTGACCACAAGAAAGATTCTACCAAGTCCCAAGAGAAAGGTGGGGATAAATCCAAGGATAAGTCCACTACAGGGCCCCAAAATTCCTCTTCTGGGGGTGGGTCCCAAACTCCTTCCTCTCCTGAAAAGAAACCCTATTGCCATGTCTGTAAAAAGCCTGGGCACTGGAAATCTGATCCCAGTTGTCCCAGGAATGGCAATAAAGAAAATGTTCCTCCAACAACTACTACCACCCCTCCTGGTACTACCAGTAGTAATCCTCCAGTTGGGAGTAGTGCACCCAAAAAGTTAGGTGCTTTTGCAAGAGGAACAGAGGTGGGCCCTAGTTTAGACAGGACCCCCTCAACAGACTCCTCAGATTCTGATGGTGGTATAGGATTTGCCACCTTTACCGTGGGTCCCACAGCATTGGGCAGGTACAGACTGGAGCCAATAATTAATGGTCAGAAAGCTGTGGCATTTAGGGACACAGGGGCTAGTGTCACCATGGTGGCAGGAAACTAGTCCCCCTCACCAGCTTTTACCTGAGTTTAAATACCAGGTGACCAACATTGATGGTGTCAGAACAGATCACCCCATGGCCATAGTCAATCTCAGCTGGGAGGGGGTCACAGGCCCAAAAGAGTGGCAGTGTCCCCAACCTTACCTGTAGATTGCCTGATGGGCAATGATCTGGAAATTTCAGCCTGGGCTGAAATTGAACACCAAACCCATCTGAAGATGTTGGGTGTCCCTGTAAAGGTTAGTGGGGCTGTGATGGCCACAGCCCCAGCCCAAGATTTTGGAGAGATGGAGCCTGGAAGAATGGCCCACTCTCCCCAAAAGAGAGCAAAAGGGTTGAAGAAAAGTCTTCTTCCCCCAGACAGTAGGTAAGGGTCAGCCTCCTCAGGGAACTGACCCTACCCCTAGTGAAGGAACTGCCACAGAGGTAGTCAGGTCTGGCCTGGCCACACCCCTGATGGCAGAGGACCCTTCCACGGTGGTACCCAGTCTGGAGCAGGTAACCTGCCCCTCTCTACCCTGCCTCAGTCAGCCCAGGGCTGCAGAGGGCAGGGAGGTCAGTGGACCCCCGGGCTCCCTGTCCAGAGGAAGCCCCCATCAGCAGATTAGGGGCAGCCAGTCTAGTAGCCCTAGCCAGGTGAAAATTCCTCTACACACTGAGGGATCCCCCATACCTTTATGTAGGGACCTCCCCCAGAAGGACTCTGGTAGGCAAGGGCAAACCTGGGACCAGAAGGTTCCAAACCTGCCATGTCCCTCCAGTGTTCCATCCAAAGGGACCCAACCCCCAGCTGTAGGCAGCCAAAGGTTGACCCTTAGAGCAAAGTGCAACTCAGTCATGGAAAGACAGGCATACATGGTGACCAGTGATCTGAGGAAACTGAGGCCAACATTCCTAGGGCCTCACTTCCCTACTCAGACACCTCACCAGCCTTGTACTTTACCTAAGCACACCAGAGGTAGTGATTCCCCATGGTGGAGACCCTCTCATACCCTTAGGGTGAGGGATTGCTTAGTGGACCATAACATAGGGGGCAACCATGCTAGTGCAGGTGCTTCCTTATATGGCCACTTAGTCAATATAGGCTCAACTGGCCAAGGTTAGCCTTATCTCCTTTCGTTTGGGGGGGTTATGTAGGAAGGTGGAATCTGACTATATGGTTGCCCCCACTTTTTTATGGTGTTTTGCTGGTTTATGACTTAGTTGGACTGGGTTCCTGCTATTCAGGGCCCCAGTCTATCTGCTTTCTCTGTAAAATGGATTCCATGTGCCTTAGGCACATCTCTGATTGGGATCTGGAGTGCCCTTATAAGTCCCTAGTATATGGTATACTATGTACCAAGGGCATAGGTACCTCAGAGGCCTGCCAGGGGCTGCAGCATGTATTATGCCACCCCTGGAAGGCCATCCAAACTGACACCACAGGTCTGCTACTGCAGCCTGGGTAAGGTGGTGCATGCACCCCTTACTGTGATATAGGTTACCTATATCACGAAATACATACACACCTAGAAACCTATAAGTCACTCCTAAGGCAGGCTTTATCAATCCTAAAGGCAGAGTGCATGGTTCCTATGTGAGAGGGTGCCCCTGCATGAGCAGGGCCCCTCTGCAGCGTTCGGAGACCATCTCTGATGCTGTTTGTAGTGCAGCCTGACCATATACTCTTAAGCGCATTATATCCTCGCGGTAAAATGCTAACTTTGGAATGGCTGCACCTAAACATGTCGTGTTTGGTGTCAAACATCTTGGAATACTACCCCCCGCCAATCCTGGCGGCGGGGGTAGCATTCCACCCTTCTAGAGGGAAAGACATGTTAACTCTGGCTTACCCGGTAACTTCTTTCTGAAGCCCTGGCATCACAAAATGGATGCTGCTGCCACAGACACAAGTCTGGCCTCCTGCTGCTGGACGAAACTCCGGCAGGGGAGGCCTGGACAATAGGTTTCCTGTTGCAGGGAGGTGTGACCACCTCCCCAGACAGGATAGTGTGTATTGGGGCTGGGTGGGTGCACTCTTAGAGTGCTTTGAAGTCCTGCACTGGGGGAGCAAAAGGCTCCTCTGTGCATATGCCAGTTCAAACCAGCTCAGGGGCTACCTGCCCCTGCTCTGGCACGAAACTGGACAAAGGGAAGTGGGTGTAGCCACCCCTCCCTTGACCCTCACATAGGTGGGGTCATAGAGTTAGTCCCTCCCTGTTTTACTAGTTAAAATGGGGAACCCTTGCCACAGCAAGATTAGATATCCCTGGACTAAACTTTGAAACTGAATCCTGGACCTTCGACGCTCTACATCACGATTAGAGGACTGAAGAATCTCCCTTGGGGTCAAGGAGTGACTCCCCTGCTTGGCAGGCTCCAAAAACGATAACGACGGTCGCAAACTACGCCGCTCCCGCCGGAGTCCGAAGTCCCTGCAGCCCAAGAAGTGGATTTCCTGACTTCTCCAAGGCCATCGTGAGTCCCCAGCGAAGCTGAGGCAAGTGGACCCCACGGTGACGAGGAACCGCGACCCCTGGGTACCGTGCACTATTATCGAGTGCAACCCCTTCACAACGTTCTACGAACCTGTGCTTTGGACCACGTGTGGTCCCAACCTCCAACAGGAATCCCTCCGAAGATCAGAGGCCTACACCGTCCTGAGTGACCGTGGGCCCCTGTTGAGTGATTCCGCCCGAGGTGTCTTTGCGATCCCTTGCCAGCCGGCTCGTGGGTCTCCAGAAGACTTTCTAAAGAAACCAAAGGGCTCCCCTGGTTGCCCCAGGCCTGCCCTAACTTACCCTCGCTGGGTGAGTTCCCCAGACCTTGCTGGTCTGCACCATCGACGATCTTCAGCTACATCGAGACTTGCCGTTGCCAAGGCTTGTTGGGTCCAATCCGGACGCCGACACCGCAGCACTCGACAGACATCGTGTACCAGCCCGAATCCTGCTCCTGGTCGCCAACAACGCCTCCTGGACCTCGTGGCTGCAGAAACGAGATGACCGTCAACGCACCTGAAGCACTCGACATCGGTGGGCATCTGTCCATCGCCTTCCTGGTCACTGGCTAGTGACCCAGACTCTGTCCCCTCTGCTTTCAGGTTCTTCAGAACTCCGATCCACTCTTGGATCCACCCGGACACTTTTCTCCTGGTCGCCAGCAGCACTTTGCAGCAGATCGCCATAAGAAACGACGACGAAACCCGACCCCGAAAGGCACCTATGCACCCGGCTTCCCTGGGTGAGGTAACACGAGTACTCCGGTGCTCCCGTGGGTAGAGACTCTTCAAAGTCCTAGATCTCAAAGGGTTTTGTCCTAGTCCTTTTTAAAGTGTCCCTTTCCTCTATTTTCCCGATCCCGACTTTCTCCATAGAAGTTAACGGCGTATCGCGGTTGTGTATTTACACTGCACGCGTCTCCCGTGGGTCCCCTGTGTCACTACCTTGGGTGGTTCCTTGTGGTCCAAGCACTTCTAGAGGCTCTAGGCCTAGTGTCTAGTTCAGTCGTGGTTCGCATACCACTTTATTGGTATATGGTTTGGTACGCCCCTAGGGCCCAAACGTGTATTTGTGCTATTACTGTGATTTAAGATCTTATAACCTATGTACTTCGAACTCTAGCCTCATAAAGAGACTAGAGGGGTGTGTTTAGTAATAAATACATATATTTTGAATATATACCTGGTGTGGTGCTCTTTCATTTGGTCACTCAAGAGATTATAGATTGGTAAAACAAGCTGCTTTACATTCCTTCAAGACTTAGCCTGAAGGCTGCTCTCCACAGCTACCACTAGGATAGCTTTCAATAAGGTTGTCTTTAACCTACCTACCATAAGAGTCGATTTGGACTGGTGCAAGGTGCCCACTATAATTAGTGGACAGCATATGCCAGGCCAACTTCTCACACAAGGTCACTAGACAGAGCTAGATAAAGGTAGGAAAGACAGAGGTGTATTGAGAAAAAGGTAAGGTATGCATAGGTGAGGTAGAGAGAGATGGGAAAGTGAGAGAGCGGGCAGGTACATACTAATGTAAATAATATATTTTTATACACATCATTATTACAGAGGGAGTTCTGATTTTATTGCAAGGCACAAGGCCTATATTGTGCATATCTCCCCTTATTGCTCCTCACACAGAGCAGCAACAAGGACAGAATCAAGAGCATTAGAACTTTGAAAACATTCTGGAACATACATAAATACACAGAACACACAGCCATCTTCCATCTTTTGTTGCTGCTCAGGCACAGATAAGTACAATGCTTGAGATCTGTTTTTCATGGATGATCCAGAATGTCTTGAATGACTTGAGCAAGTTATGGCAAAGCTTTGAACATTCATAATTTTGGCCTTTGTGCCCTGCCATAAAATGTTGATTTTCCACAGCTATAGTGGGTAGAAAAGTAAAGACACAGAGGCTAATATTATCCCTCCCAGAGTTCAACCCACTCTTTAAATGGTTATATTCTCTATTGGAACAGGTCAAGTTTAAGGAGAGAGAGGAAGACTTTAATGAGTTTATTGGAGGAAGTGTGGATTCTTTATTCAAATTCAGAAAGATCTGTAGGAAAGGGCCCCTTTTTGACATGGTCACCCCCACCATTTGCCTGGTATCTAGTGAAGTTTTGACAGAAAGTGCACTGAGTTCCTGCTAACCAGGTACCCAGTGCCAGATCCCTTTCCCCAAACTGTACAATTGTTCCCCAATTGTGAATACCTTTAGCAAACCCTGTGAGTCCCTAGTACATGGTACCCCTGGTACCTAGGGCCTGGATTACTAAAGAGGGCCTCTAAGGCCTGCAACATGCATTGTGCCTCTGGAAGAGACCCTCAGCACCAACATGCAAACTGCCATTGCAGACTGCATGCCACGGTGCAGTGAAAAGTGAAAACACGACATTGCACACCCCCTTTGTGCCATGCCTGCAGGCACTGCATGCTGTATAAGTAAGCCACCCCTAGAGCAGGCCTTACAGCCCTAAGGCAGGGTGGACTGTACTACATGTGTGGACATATTTACATGAGCAGATTTGCCCCTGTGATACCTAACTCAATTCTTAGATGTTACAAGTGGACAGGGAAGCCATTTTGATACATGCACTGGACATTGGTAAATATGAGCTCCACAGCTACATGATGACTTCACCGAAACCCGAGATGTTTGGTATCAAACATCTCGTATTAATAAACCCACACTGATTCAAGTGATGGATTTATTAAAGCATGCACCATAAGGGCATCTTAGAGGTGCCACTGAAAACCTAATGACTCCTAATATGCTGGCTGACTGGTGTAGACCAGCATGCCACCACAGACAGTTTTCTGACCCCCTGTAGGTGAGAGCCCGTGCTGTCTGAGGGCAGAAACAATGCCTGCTCCGGCCGAAGGTGTTGTCCCCTCCTCCAAGAAGGATAGCTAAGTGATCAGCATATCAAGGCAAGATGCTTCAAATGCCTCTGCCACCTTTAATATGCAGCCCAAGGCTTCTCCATACAGTGGAAATGCCACCTCCTGCCCCGGGCCCATTTGGCACCAGGACAGGCAGGGAAGTTAGCTATTCAGGTGGCGTGTCCCCCTATAAGGCTAGTACCTACCCTAAAGTGGGCTACCTAAAGTGGACATGATTTTTAGAAATCCACCATCTTAGTTTTGGTGGAATTATAATTTCTGGGTCAGGGTTATTCCCTCTTCCCATAGAAAGTGGTCATATAGAGGGTGTAGACACCCTAAAGGTAAGTAGACCATTGGCTACTACTTGTCATTCCCTGTAACACCTCTAAATTGAGTATTTAGGTGGCACCTCTGACTCCAGGAATTCAGATTAGACAGTTTATGAAGAGAAGGACACCAAGAGCCGCAAGAAAAAGCAAGAACTGAGGCTGCGTTGGGCCAAACCCTGCATGCCGCACTAAGTCCCAACAATTGTGACCCAGTGACTTGTCCTACAGCTGAAATCCTGCCAAGAGCCCCGGTGGGCTGCCAGCACTTTGACAACTTCCAGCAAACCTCCCCTGGAGTAGAAGAGCTACTCCCCTGCAGTCCGCAGGCACCGAAACGCAAAGTCCAGTCTACTGAGTTGCCACTCCCCAGCCATCCCGAAGTAGCAGCTCCCCAGGGATAAAGCCATGTGCTCCTAGAGATCAGATCTGTCCCCCCACCAAGTGAGAGGACACCAGGACCAACCGGAGCCGCACAGGACCAATTCCCATGGTCCCAAACCCCTTGCACCAAGCAAAGACCATGAGAATCCAGTCGGGACTCCAATGACCCCAAGACAAAGCAGCTGTTGAGGGACGTTAGCACTGCAGAGACCCACTTTCAGAGTGGCCCAGCTGTCCTGATTTGTGCACTCTCAACTGGCAAGACCGACGACCACAGGTTCTAGAACGCACAATGCCGAGCTGACCTTTTTGCTCTGCACCGGAGCCCCTCACCCCAGGTACCGATGAACTAACTGTGCTTCCTTGTCCCCTGGATCCTTGTGACCCGAGCACCCTATTGGGAGCTCCTGGACTTGACCCTAAGTCCCCATCTGCAGCCTTTTTCTAGGTTGCACCACTTATCCCTACCGACGTAGCTCGCACTGCTACCAATGCGTCCAGGACCTCTGCACCCGGACGCCCCAGGGCAGGTAACGAGAATCTGCTGGTAGTACTTTGGACCTTAGCCCCCTACAACCCTAAGCCCTGAAGTAGACCCCAGAAACTGAACACAAATAACTGTATGGTATAGGAAAGCATTGTGCTGAGTGGATGGCAGCTAATTGCCTAAACCAGCCGCGGTCCCTGCAGGTAACAGCGGTGGGGCCGGGTAAGGGGGGATTTCGAGGGACGATGCCGAGGGAAAATTAATTATTTATTTAATTTTCCCTCAGCATCGTCCCTCGAAATCCCCCTTACCAGGCCCCACCGCTGTTACCTGCATGGACCGCGGCTGCCTACAGCTGAATTCAAGTAAATCGGAAATCCTTCTCTTGGGACGAGATATCCACCATTTAGGCAACCATTGGTGGCTCTCTTCTTTGGGGCCACCCCCACAGCCCAAGGCTGTGGTAAAAAATGTAGGTGTCTGGATCGACAGTGCTTTGAACTTTGAAGCACAGGTGAAATCAGTGGTAGGTGCCTGTTTCGGACTCCTACATTGGCTCAAACCTATTCTTGGATTTTTTGATTCTCACACACACCAGGTTATCATTCAGTCTACCATCCTTTCAAGGCTAGACTACTGTAATATATTGTATTTAGGATCTAATATGACGGTGACAGCAGACTCCAGCTGGCCCAAAATGCTGCGGCAAGGCTGCTATTTTCCCCTCCTAAGTTTTGCGGAGTCTCTAGCTTCATCCACAGTCTGCATTGGCTCCCTGTGGATAAGCGAATCCATTTCAAGGACCTGTGCACTGCAAATAAAATCCTAGCCTCTCAGGGGCCTCCCATTAACTCCAATTTGCTTTGCCCTTATCTGCCCTCCGGGTTTTGCGCTCAGCCAATCTCAACTTGGCATGTGTACCCCGTTTCAGAAGAGCACGAGCAAGAGGCCGCACTTTTCTTGCCAAAGCACCTGCTCTCTGGAATGCACTTCCTATGTCTATCAGGAGCATTCAGAACCATTAGGCTTTCAGGAGGGCCCTGAAGACTAGTCATTTTCTATTTAACCTCGCATGCAATTCCTTTGCTTGTTTTTTACAGCTGCCCTTTCTTGACACTAGCGCTGGGACGCCCTGTTGCCGGGGCAGCCATGCGCTTTACAAATATTTTAACATAACATAACATTGTGCGCAAAGACACATTTAAGTGAACATTTTACTTACCTGCTAAATTCAATATCTTAAAAAGTTCTTACTTGCTATCGAAGTTCTTGGTATCAAAATTTAAATAAAAATGCAACTTATTTTTTTAAAATGGTCTCGGATTTGTATGTCAACAAATGCTTAGCACTACCCTCTGATACGCCTAACTGCTCGACCACACTACCACAAAAGAGAGCATTTGGGATATAATTTGTGCCTCTGTAAACCAATCGGGGTTTGCCTGGACTCTACACAGTGTACCTGTTTTGGGTCCCCTAAATGAAGTGCCAGCTTCCTACAAGATCGACACAGGAAAAAGATGATAAGTTTGCAACAAAAAAGAAGGATGATTGCTGCATGTTCTGTGTATTCATGCATGTTTCAGAATGCTTTTAAAGTTCTAATGTTCTTCATTCTATCCTTGTTGTTGCTGTGTATGAGAGCATTAAAGTAGATATGCATAGCATTAGCCTCTGCGTCCTTAATAAAATCATGATTTTCTACCCACAGTAGCTGTGGAAAATCTGCACCTTTTTGATCACTTTAATAAGAGGCCTCTTGGAGGTGGGGGCAGGGGGTGCCCAGGTAAATATCCAACTTTGTTTGTCCATGTCCTAAAACAGCTCTGTCTTGTTGCACCATGTTTTCAGTGTGCATAGCATATATAACAGCAACGTATGAGAGTTCTATGTCTGTATGTTTTGTATTAAACCATCTGGGAGTATCAGTATTTGCCTGAGAAATTCAGGCTGCTAAATCTCCTTTGTGATGATTCTCCATATTTGTCAATAACCAAATGAAGAATACCCTTTTCACAATTCTCTATGAAGGAGGTACCTGGTGGAGGTATGGGCATGTGCCACGGAATAGAGGTGATATTTTGTCATTCACAAATGAATTCCTGAAATTTAGAGAAAATCCAGTGAAATGGTACAGATGGATTGAAAGGTGTGTGAAAATCTCAAAAGTTCTGTGGATAGATTTGAATACACTGTTTGACATTGTGGTTCCTGGAGACTTATGGACCGAGTGTAAACTTTCTGTAGATTTGCCTGAAGCAGGACCATAGAGGGATCCTAGAACAGGTGCCCCATCTCCAGTGGTGTTAAAGAAATACCAGCAAGTGATTACTTTCTTGAAAACTGAGATTTCTCCTAAAGAAATCGACTGGCAAAAGATTGACAGAACTACTCAACAACTTAAAGAATCAGTTCATGCTTTTTACAAGAGATTGATACAGGTTTTCAGAGAGCACAGTGGAACAGAAGATGTGGCAGAAACGGATATGGGAAATTTTGTTTATAGATTCGTGGATGGTTTGCATACTTAGATTGCGTCCATGATTCATCAACATTTACTGTGTTGGTAGAATAACCCGATTGATGAGATTTTGCGTTACACCAAATATTGTGGAGATGAATTGGAATTGAAGCACAAAAGGTGAAGGAGAAATTAATGATAGCGCAAATGAGAGCAGTTCAAAAGGTCAGAATCTTTTTGACAATACGATTTCAGTACAAGGAGGATATAACACAGTTAATGGGTGTTAATGGTTTTCAGCAACAGAATTTCCAGACACAGGTTAGAGGTCGCAGTAATCCAGTGGATCCTAGAACCTGTGTTCATTTGTCAGTTTTGAAGAATTTGAATCCTTGTCACGTGTGACGAAAGTTTGAACATTGGAAATGCAAGTGTAAATTTAATGTGAGTAATTTTGGAAATCAGATGCAGAATGGAGGTGATGCACAGTTGCAGGGAAATGACATAGTCCAGACTTAACAGACACAAAGACAGAGAGTTCGAAATCCTAATACATCCCAATCAATGCAAATACCCCAAGCTCCAATGCCTCAACAGAATGTTCAAGTACAAAAATTCACAGAATCAGCAGATGTATAGAAATTCATACCAAAATCAAAATGCATCACAACAGTATTTGATTCAGGCAGATGACTTCGATAAGGACCTGTCAGCCTGATGGTGCCTGAGGGGTGAGAAGGACTGCATGATTGGCGCAGCCTTAGAGGTAGACCAAAGTGGTCCATATGTGGATGGTGAGGTAAGAGGAAATCATATTTCATTCCTCGTTGATACTGGTGCTACCCGACTACTGTAAGAACAACAGAGGTTCCTAACCTACCCCTCTCAGGAGGAAGTATACAAGTTGTAGGAGTTACAAATAAAAAGTTGTCCACCCCAATTTCAGAACCAGTTCCTGTTAAAATAGGGTCATTTGAGGTTCGACATTGATTTGTGGAGTGTGATTCAAGTCCAGTGAATCTGCTTGGACGAGATCTGTTATGCAAGTTAAATTGTTCCATTTATTGCACTCCAAATGGTATTGAGTTTCATACCAATGATGAGGATGTTGTTTTTAAACTTTCCAGACAGAGATCTGACATGAGAATGTATCCCTTATTGACCAAAGAGGATCTACCCATTGAGCTGAGAGACACCGTGCTGCCTAAAGTCTGGGACTTTACAGGTAAAGATATCGGACTAATCAAAGGTGTTGAACCAGTCCAAATCACCGTCAACCCAATGCAGAATATCCAAGAATCACACAATACAATTTGACTCAAGATACTATTGCCGGAATTACTCCTGTGATCAACTCTATGATTGAGCAAGGGGTCCTAAAGTAGATAATGGGGAGTACATGTAACTCTCCCATTATGGGCTTGCAGAACCAAATGGCAAGTATTGTATTGTGCAGGATTTGCGGAAAATAAATTCCATTGTTGTTCCATGTTGTCATGTGGCAGTGAATCCAGCTGTGATCCTATTTCAAATTCTATGTGAAGCTGAATGGTTTTCGGTTATTCATTTGTTTCAAGCTTTCTTTTCCATTGCCTTGCATGAGGATAGTCAATTCCTCTTCCCTTTCCGTTTCAGAAATCGTGTCTTGGCATGGTGCCGAGTCCCACAAGGGTATATGGAAAGCCCCTCAATTTTTAATCAGATACTCAAGAAAAATCTCGAGTCTCTGGTGATGCCAAATCACTCAGTTTTAGTGCAGTATATTGATGACCTACTGGTGGCATCAAATACAAAGTAAGCTTGCAAGACTGATACCATTGCCCTTCTTAATCATTTGGCTGAAAATGGACATAAAATATCCCCAACTAAGATACAATTTTTCCAAACTGAAGTCTTGTACTTAGGACACCAAATTGAAAAAGAAGCAAGGAAAGTGTTACAGGAAAGAATCGCAGCGATTCTAAATATGAGTCTGGCACCTACCCAGAAAGAAGTCCACATGTTCTTAGGAATGGTGGGTTATTGTTAACAATGGATTCCAAATTTCTCATTGACAGCGAAACCTCTTCATAGGTTGATATACAAAGATGTGTCAGTTCCGGAATCCTGGGATGACAGTTGTATGACAGCTTTCACTGAGTTGCGAGAATGCCTTTGTAGGGCACTAGCTCTAGGAATGTCTGATTACAACAAGTGCTTTGTGTTATTTTATAGTGAGAGAGAAGGCTGAGCTCTTTCAGTACCGACACAGATGCATGGAAGCAATCGAAGACCTGTCACAAACTTTTCAGCGACTCTTGATCCAATAGTTGCAGCACTGCCTGGGTGTTTGAAAGTGGTTGCATCTGCGAGTCTTGAGCAGTGTGAAAGCATAGTCATGGGGCATCCACTGACTGTGTACGCGCCTTACTCAGTGGAAATACTGTTGAGCCATACGCGGACACAGTATTTAACCAATGGTCATTTTACTAAGTATGGACAGATACTTCTGAGTGCAGAGAATATAACACTTAAAAGATGCATGGTATTGAAACCATCAACCTTGTTGCCAGTGCCTGGACATGAAACTGTGACTGATGATGTTGAACATGATTGCCTGGATGTGACTGAATTATGTACTAAGGCCCAACCTGATATAATGGATGAACCTTTTCCTGAATCTGATCATGTGTTGTTTGTTGATGGTTCTTGCTTGCGAGACAATGATGGAAACCTGGAAGCTGCATATGCTGGTTGTACTGTTTCAGGTGTTGTGGAAGCATCATGGTGGCAAGGAGTATATTTCGCTCAAGCTACTGTATTGATTGTGCTAACACAAGCTTGCAGTGTTTTAGAACAACTCAGAGTTACAATCTTTACAGATAGTGAGTACAGCTTTGGAGTTGTGCATGACTTTAGGCAATTGTGGTCACAGCGAGGGTTCATGACTTCCTCCAGATCGCCTATACGAAATGGAGAAAGTGTGAGGAACATTTTGCGGTCCTTACAGTTGCATGCTCAAATTGCCATAGTCAAGTGTGTAGCTCACAGGCAAGGCACTGACTATGTGATTGTAAGCAATAGATATGCTGATGAGATGGCCAAATACTGTGCCATTAATTCCCATACCTTTAATGGAGAATTAATAGATGAAGCATCAGATATCATAAATTGCAACCTATTGCAAACTGCAATAGACACTTTGGATGAAGTTGCAAGAAGAAGTGTCAGAAACATGACAACAAAGTTGGGTGCGAACAGGTTGCACCAAAAGGGAGGATGATGTTTGGATTTACACTAATGGCAGACCTGATAGTTTGTTACCGCCCATGGCTAGACATTATCGTGGTCCTGCACACGTGGGAAGAGATGCAATGATGTGTCTCTTTCAACGGGTGTGGTTTAATCCTAGATTCAGATCGACTGCAAAGGACCTCTGCCAAAGGTGCATAGTGTGTCAGCAGCAAAATGTGGGGAAGAGAACACTTCTCACAATGAGTCAGGTAGGGAAATCAGCAAATCCCTTCAATTGGATTCAAATTGACTTTATTGAGATGACCCTCTGCAGCAGATTGAGATATGTCTTGGTTACTGTTTGCATTTTTTCAAAATTGGTGGAAGCTTAGCCAACACGCAGGAATGACAGCTTGACCGTAGCAAAAACGGTTCGGCTTCCCGACTTCTCTCGAGTCAGACCGATGGACTTATTTCAATGAAGTCCTGAAATTGTTATGTGCAACATTACAGGTTCAGCAGAAGCTCCATTGCAGTTACTGTCCAGAGGCTTCTGGGCTGGTCAAACAAATACATGGCAAATTCAAATCCAGATTGGCAAAGGTGTACGCTTCAACATCTTTGAAGTGGGCCAATGCATTGCCTCTTGTGTTGCTGAGCTTGAGAAGTACACCAGACAAGAGAACAGGATTGTCGCCCCATGAAGTAATAAAAAGCTGGCTGTCTCATCATGAAGTGATGAGACAGCCAGCTGTTCCTGCAAATGCTTTAGTCAACATAACAGATGATCTCGTCCTGAACTATTGCAAAGGTCTGGCTGATGTGGAATGTTCTGTGTCTTGGAGAAGCTGCTCTTATGACTCAACAGGAGCAGTGCCATGACCTCAGTCCTGGTGACTGGGTCCTGATGAAGGAGCACGTGCAGAAATCGTGACTGGAGCCCCGTTGGAAAGGACCTTACCAGGTGATTCCTGGTATCCCACACTGCTGTAAAGTGTGGAGGTCTCCCGAACTGGGTAAGTGCTGCCCATACTCGCAGAGTCCCATGTCCCCTTGTTGATACAACAGCACCTATCCCTGCTGTGCTGGTGGTAAGAGAGAGATAGAGGGTGCAGGTTGGTCAAGCTGTTAGGGACCAGCAAACTGCTGGGACTGCACTTGTTTGGCTGGAGGGGGGTCCAAGAGAGTCAACTAGTGTCAGTACCGAAGGGTCTCAGCCAGTAGAGTTGACTACGAGAAGTGTTGACCATAACAAAAGGCAAGTTGTTCCCGGAGACAGTTGGCCCAGAAAAGGTGAGCTACGGCAACGTTGCCTAACAGAATGAAGAGTGCGAGTACCACAGACCATTCCAGAAAGTTCTGAGCAGTCTGACAAGAATGAAAGTGATGATGAGAGAACAGTTGTAAGGAGAGCAAAAAGAGTAATAGTACCCAATCAAAAGTACTCGTCTCCTGAATGGATTTATCTGGCTGCAAATGACTGGGAGAAGGAGTTTGTTGCCTTTTGCTCTAACAATACAAGTCCACCTGAACCTCCTTGAAACAAACCTTGTTGTGGATTTGAATTTCAACATTGGTATACCGCTTGAATGACAGACACAATTTATCCTAAATATTCTCATCACCGAAGCTGATCTGTCCATTTCTTATTTTGAACAGAACCATTGAACTGTGCCATGGAATTTTTGTGCCGATCTTGTTGAATTGCTCAAACCACTCGCTGCTATATTTATACAATTTTCGATTTTTTTCAAATGGTCTGAATTGTGAGAAGCCATGAGGTCTAACACTGAAATCTCCCCTAGATGGAAACGTGTGTATGCAGGAATTATTTCTGTTATTATTCTGATATTAGTTTCATTGCTTATTCTTTTTGAATTAGGCCACATTATGTACCTGTTGAAAAACCTAAGCTTACCGATTCTTTTAAAACTACTAATGCTAAAACTAATGGTACTGACTTTAATTCTTTAAATGACAACACTTTATATTTATATCTTGATTTCTCAAATTCTGAACCTTCACTAAATGTTTATACTAGACTGTTAAATGAGTACGTGGAAACAATGGATGCTAGTGATTGCTGCGTATGCATGCAATTACCTGCATCAGTTGCTGAAGGTGTGACCTACCATAGCTTACCATTAACATATGGAGTTTCTTGCAGTGTGTTAACCAGTTTGTTTTATGTCACTGACTGCTTACAATATTATTATTCAAATGAAGATCTGATATTTTCTGAACTTCCTGTACTAAAAAGCTTAAACCCACATCCTGAAGCTTTGCTTGTTGAAACTATGGGCTATCTTTTCAGACCGACTAAATCTTTCAATATGGCTTATACACATAGAAATGCCTAACCTATAAATGAGTGAGAGCTGAAAAGAAATTCATAGATTTGGTAGAGAGTAGATGAAATAATGTGCCTAATAAAATTGATGCACCTGTAAAATTAACACTTTTTAACTTACCAGGAGAAGCAAATAAAATAGTAGAAGGGATTGCTACGTTAGCCTTAGACCGGCAGCATAAAGGAAAACTTTGTATATATAGAAAAAGATTAAATGCTAGCATACAATTTGTAGGTCATAGTGAATGTAAACATACCTTTGATGTTTATAAAAACTGGGGAAGATACTTTAAAGGAGTTGATCCTGTCTTTCCTGGAGAGTATTTTACATGTGGAAAAAACACCTGTCATATATTGCCGAAAGGATGGTATGGAAGCTGTAGTTTGGGAATTGTTTTTCCGAAAATGTATCGTGTGAAACAAATTAGAGACGAATTACAAGAAACATTCGGGAAAATGAAGAGAGGTGTGAGTGTTAGTGAAGTAGTAGGTGACATTTTTGGAGCTTTAATACATTCTGTATGAGTAGTATTAAACTCGCATAAAATTTGAAATCTTTCTACTATAGTAGATAAATTAGCCACCAGTCCAACAGGGAGATTTTCTGTTGTAGATATTGAAATGATTTCTATAAGATCAATGATGATGCAAAATCGACTTGCCCTTGATATTGTTTTCGCAAAAGAGGGCAGAGTCTGTTGGTTGTTAAAAGTTCAACAGTGTTGCACTTACATACCAGACAAGAGTAAGGATCTGGAGAGATAAATTAAAAATATTACTGACTTAAACAAAGACTTGAAAGAATTGAAAAAAGATGGTGCCTCAGAAATAATAGGGAAGGGATTGTCAACTGTTCGCAACTGGTTGGGAAATTTAGGTAATGGAGTAGTGATTTCTATCTTGAGACCAGTAGGGACGTACTCTTTGTGCATACTACTGATGATACTACCTATCAAGTTCCGTAAATATAAAAAGGAGAAAAGAGGAGTGAAAAGAAAAAGATCCTATATTGAACTTGAAGATGGAACAATGTAAATATTATGATGAAATGAAAATTTTAGAAGAGTTTAGGAGAAAAAGGCTGTAGACAACACAAATGTGATTTGTGACAACCTGATGTGGATTGTTAGGATAGCTTAAGTCACCATCAGAGGGGGGCTTGAGGAGGTGTAAAAGCTGATCTTGCCTTTACATGACACACACACTGAATTACGACTATGAGAGTAAATGTGCACTTTGCACACGTTTAGAAAAACAGCACCCAAAATTTGTAAAAACGAGGAGTCAGCACCGTAAAAGCATGCTTGACTAAGTAGAGGCAGTAGGATTAATCAATTAGTGAATTTAAGATGTTTATGTAACTGATTACTTTATATTTTTAACAAGAAATTTTATGAAAAGTTAATGATAACTTAGCATTGTAATTTGTCTTCATTATAGAGTGTCCTAACAAACTCAACTTTGGTGCAATTCTTAAATGAAACATAGTAGATGTGTGAAATTTTCAGTATAAGTACTTAACAGTATAAAGATCATTTGCGTTGAAGAACGATTTTATTTTAATGACTTTCAGAATTGATCTACATGTTGCTACTTTTTTGAAATAGTGGTAGTAGGCCATACTTGAAGTTGAACATTTCTGTGTAACAATTACTGACAACACTACAAAATGCTTATATATATATATGTGTGATTCATTTCACTATGCCTAAAGTTAATTAGGAGTTTGTTATACTAAAAGATAAAATGTTGAATTTAAAAATGTTAACATGTCTTTTTCTCTTTAGGCTGCATTATTTCATAGCCTTGTACAATGGACTTGATACTTTTCTGAAACGTTGCTTTATTTGTTCTTGATTGATGCATATTCCTTATTATAACAAAGACAGCTCTTTACATCTTGTGTGTGAATGGTGGAAAGTTGACTTTTCCCCTATAGCCATAAAACGTAACAAGATGAACAAGTTCTTTGTCTATTGACCTGTGAAGATGGAAGGACATCCGTTTCTCATGACTTACGTGGGAAATTATGTTGGAGTCACAATTTGTACTTGGAAAGACGGAAGAACAATTGTGGACCGACCACTTATTTCATGATGACAAATATGAACTATTTAACCATGATGCACAAAAGTAGGAGTATAGTCTCTTATCGCCCTTTTTGCGCCTTTTGAGGAGAGCTTCCGTTTAAGCTCAAGCTGCCCTTTGACATTTTTCCTTGCCTCCAACCTGCGTGCTGAACTATCACTATTAGGCCCCTTTGCTTTTTGCCCTTGCTGACGAACTTGCCCATTGAAAAATTTGGAGCAGTTTGATGAGCTACCAGACTTGAACTTTCCTAATTTATGCTCCATTCACCTTTGCCCCTAGTGGACTTTAACTCGATCCCTTTGCCAATCCTTAGAGAACCTTCAAGAAGCAACTTCTTGTTTTGTTGGTGGTAGAGATTGTAATGCTAACCGAAAACTATCCTCTTAAGGATTCTTTATTTTGGGATAGATTACTTTAACTAGATGTGTGGTTTTATATTCCAAACTGTTAGATTTATGACTGAATTTCTTAAAATGTTACTTATATGCATTGATTTTGGATCTTTAGTACAATAACAAAATTCCCTAAAGTTGTCTGAGTCTTATTGTGCCTAATGTTATTTTACAGAAATGGTGCTAGTTTCTAAATGTATAATAGAGACAGTCATAGAATATTTTCAGCACATCCGGTTGTTTTGCTCTTGTACTCTGTAGCCACAACAGAGTTTTTGGTTTGCGTAATTCTTGTTAGACTAAACTTCTTCAGGAGATTTGGACTACCAATTACCATATTTTATTTTTATAGCATGGTCTTAAGATTGATTTACCTAAACCTGATCACCAATTTGTGAGTTGGCTACCAATCAATGGTCCTCTTGCGGTCGCTGACAATTGAACATCCTGTTCCTCGCCCCTCACTATGACAGAGAACGGAGGACCATCGCCTCTGAGGTGAAATATTGAACCTGAGTAGAATCCTACTCCATGGGCCCAGTAGGAGTGTTGAGGCTAAGGTCATGAGAGTAAATGCTTCCCGCGATAACAATACTATAACTCACACTGCCTGACACCTCAAACACCAGTGGCTGATTCAAAATTATACTAACAACAATGCCAATGACTGAGACATGCTGATCCACTGAAACACTCTAGGTCCTCAATTACGAGTTCTACATAAACACCTGTATGCAGGCAGCACAATTACAAGTTGTGTGATGTTTATCCTACCTGGTAACTACTGGATGAACTAGTGAAGGAAATTGCCAGTGAATTCCGTTCGAGACTCTAGGGTGCGTATGAGGGTGGGATGGTCGGCTGAGTGAAAATTATACCCTTCCGTGGGAGCAAATTCCAACAATTCACTTTACTTGCACAACTTCTGAAACAGGTGTGACTTATGCCAGGCATAAATGTATATTATACAAGAAGGCATAAGTATATATTATACACAAATAAAACACTGTTACTCATGTTTTCCAACCCTTATATTGTGTATTTGACACATTGTGTAAACTTTAAATAGTTCCTTTAATGAAATTTGCGATATGTTTGTTTTAAATGTTAAAAACTTTTTAAACATTTTCATGAAATGTTTTTCCTACATGCTCCTAAAACCACCTTCATAAGGTGAACCATCTCCATAACCTGTAGTGGACAATGGAGAAGAGATATGGGTTATTTTGTGAGCCACTTCATGTCATTTCATAGGGTGAGAGCCTATATGTTCTCACTCCTTGTGATGCTACTGAATTTCAAAAATCATGCAACACCACTTCCTATCATGCCTTTGCTCTAGGCGCAGAGTATGTGAAATTGTTGCCCCTTTGTTTCTCTTGAAGTGGCACTAATGAACACACTATAAATAACATCCTATGAACCAGTGAATGACTTGACATTCTTTCATATACACACTCTCTCTCGCTCATCTGGGGTTCTTTCTCTCCTTATATATACCTACTTACACCCACAATTTGTAGAAACCCCAACCATAGTTATCTGCATTTATTTGCTATAATACTTACAACATAGAACTATAAATAGTACATGAAAATATACATTTTAATTAATGTTTTTTTTAAACATATTTTTATTGGCATTTCGTATAAATCATCACTCATAATACAAAAAGAAAAGGAGGAAAGACGTTACATTAATGATATTCGGCCTGTACAGTAAATGATTTCAGACTATTATCTACAGGCACTACTAGCGATCATCATTGCTATTCATTTCTTGCAACAAACTCTCTACTCGTCCAGCAACCTTCTCAGGACCTAATAAACTATTAGCAGCAGTCTAATAAATTTCTTACTTCTACAATTAGTGACCACATTATCTAGTACTTGCTCCACTGTTGTGTTTTTACTACATCGTTTAGGTGGGTAGCTTTCCAACATCGGTCCTGCGTATACGCATACCACTCATGGTTATTTAACTGCTACTCTAGTTACTTAATACAAACCATACAATAGAAAAGAAAAGAAAGGGAAAGAAAAACCTGTGCAGAGGAGTGGTGTAAACAGTCTTAGACAGTATAACCCAAAGGGAGTCACAGTGTGGATAGCCCACAGGTGGGTCCAGGAGGAGGCCCCCCACTACCGCTATGCCTCATTCTCCTGGCTAACAGGTCCCTTACGAACAATGGCCCATGCACGTCTCCTACTCGGATCAGTCCCCTGGGCTCCCTGGAGACTGCGGGGGATTATCTTGTTCAGCGCTTCCGGGTTGGGACCCTTGTACTGGCCCTCCCTCCTCACTACTGGTACCCTCCGGCTTCTCCCATGCTGCCAGCGCCTCCCTCCACTGTTCAGCCATTGGGCACTTTCTCGTTCCCCTGGCCTCTTCCCAGCTTAGCACTCTGCCCTCTGCCCCAGCCCACGTGATGACATCTCTATTCCAAGTTTCGAACTGAGGCCCCCTCGCAGACTTCCATTCCATCACTATTCTGCGCTTGGCGAGACCCAATGCGAGATCTATCAGCCTGTTCCCAACTTTACGCTTTGGCGGCCTAGGGCAAAGGCCCAATAAACATGTCTGTACCGTGGGGGCAAATACCCTACCTAATTTATCTCTAATCTTACCCAACACAACCTCCCAGAAAGGACGTAAGCACTGACAGTCCCAGGTCATGTGACCAAAGTCTGCATCTGGGTGTGTACATCTGGGACATTGTCGGACTTACCCCCCATAGGTCACATTAAGTCGGTGTGGCATCATATAGGACATGTGTGTATAGTTAAACTGAATGTATTTTAAATGTGTATTCCAGGAGATCTTTTTAGGATACTGCAAGATCTTGCGCCACTCTGCGTCCGTAGGTTCTCCACCCCCGACTCTGTCCCACTTTGCCCGTAGCCCACTCAGGGGACCAACGGACGCTGATTGTAGCGTGGCATATAGCCATTTCACTAGGTGTCCTGTTGTGCCAAGGGTGAATAAGGCATGTAGTACAGGGTGCGTCTCTGGTTCTTCCCTCCCTCTGTCCCATAGTTGTGCAAACGTGCGTGTCAAGGCCTCATACTGTAAGAACTGACCTGGGGGGAGCTGGCAGCTATCTATCAACTCTTCAAATGGAATCAATACTTTGTCCAGGTAGCAATCCCCAACATTATCCAACCGTGCATCTGACCAGCGAACCAATTGTTCACTGGTCAGATGCAGGGGTAGACACGGTCATGCGGTAACCCCACAAGAGGTAACATGGGGGTGTATTTGGTGGATCGCTGCCCTTTACTCTGACACCTTCTCCAGGTCTGAAAGGCTGTGCGTTGCAATAATGAGTAGTAAGGGGTGGGCGTTGTTGGAATTAGCAGTTTTGCCATCACAAGACTAGGACGAGATGCCGGGTCCGATAGGCACGTGCCCTCCTCGTTCACTCCCTCTACCCATTGCGCCAGCCATTGTAATTGGGCAGCCAGCATATGAAACTCAAAGTTCAGTACACCTAGTCCTCCCTCTGAAATAGGGCATTGTAGTGTTTTCAGGAACACCCTTGGGCGCCCATCTCCCCACACCAGATCTCGTAAAAGGGCATTCAAGGGGCAGAACCAGCTGCTCGGCATCAGGACCGGGAGATTTGCAAAAAATACAACAGCCAGGGCAGCATGACCATTTTAGACAGGGTAATCCAGGCCATAATGGGTAATTGCAATGTATGCCAAAACTGCACACAGGAACAAAGTGAACGCCGCGACCTGCGCAGGTTCCCTTCTTTCAAATCATCTAACGAGTGGAAAATGTGCATACCCAGGTACTTAAAGGTGCACTGAGGCCAGAGTATGTGGGCCATCAATGCCTCTGGTCTGTGCGATGGTCCTGCTACTGGGAACAGATATGTCTTAGTTTTATTGACCCAAAGGCCCGAGAGCAGCGCAAAGCCGTCTAGGATTTGTATAGCCGTGGAGGTGCCCATAAGTGCCTCCGTCAGATATATCAGCAGGTCGTCCGCATATAGAGAGACGTGATGCTGCCGCTCTCCTATTGGCAATCCTATCCCGTCCCCTCCCAGGTGGATCCTCTCCACGAGGGGCTCAATCGCCAGGGCAAACAGGAGGGTAGGGAGGGAACACCCCTGCCAAGTCCCACGGGATATCTTATATTGCCTGGAAATTGTTCTGCCTGTTTTAACCCTTGCGGTGGGCGAAGCATAGAGGAGCTGCACCCACCGCACCCAATCTTCCGACAGGCCCATGCGCAGCATCACCTCAAACAGGAATTCCCAACTCACCGTGTCGAAAGCTTTTTCTAAGTCGACTGACAGAACCGCCGCCTGGTGTTTGGTTGGAGCTTCCACATGGTAGAGTATAGAGTAGAGCCTGCGAAGGTTATAAGAGGTGCTGCGAGAGGGGATAAACCCATTCTGGTCAGGGTGGACTAGGGACCTTATGTGTGGGAGTAGCCTGACTGCCAGCACCTTACTCAGGATCTTAAAGTCCAGATTAAGCATGGAGAGAGGCCTATAATCCTTCACTGCAGCATCTGGTTTCTTGGTCTTTGGGAGAGGGATCACTAGTGCAGTATGGGTAAAGCTGGGCAATCCCCGGGTTCATACGCCTCTGCATATAGCTTGACTAAATGTGGTGCTAACGTGTTGGCGAAGCATTGATAGAATTCAGCCGGGAGGCCGTCTGGCCCCGGCGTTTTGCCTGGCGCCAATGCCGTGATGGCTGCTTTGATTTCCTGCAAATTTAGTGGGTCTCCCAATTCCTCCCGCACCACAGCCTCCAAGGTACGGAGCCGTAGAGGGCCCCAAAAGCTTCTTATGTCGAGTAGGCGGGCTGCAGCCGGAGCCGTGTACAGTCGCTCATAGTATGTTAGGAAGGAGTCATTAATTGCGTCTGGGTCATGCACCACGTCCCCGGCATCCAAGCTGAGTTGAGTGATTGGCGCTCCCCCTAGCTCTGGTTTGATTAGCCTCGCTAACAGTCAGCCCGCTTTCCCTTCTTCCCTCTGCACTCTGTCCAGGTAGTCCTTATAAATGTAGCATCTCAGCCTGCTTAGTGCGTCATTATATCTTGCGCATGTTTCCTGTACTGTCATGCGGGCTACATCGTCAGTACCCTGGATGTTGTCTAACCTGCGATGTTCCCCTCTAGGTCTAGGATTTCTTGACGAAGCTCCCTATGTGCCCCACTCGCCTGTCCCATACAGTGGCCCCTTACGGCCACTTTAAATGCCTCCCACTCCACTTGAGCAGAGGATGCTGCGTTAACATTGATGGGGAAGTATGTTTCAATGAGTGTGTGTAGCGAGGCTCGAAAGGGAGTGTCCTCGAGCGTCGACGGGTTCAGTTTCCATGTGGGGATCAAAGGTCGCCTCCTCGGAGGTTGATGCGTCATTATCAGTGGACTATGATCTGATAGTGTGCGCCCTAGGTATTCGGTGTGTGTGATGGAACTATTGAAGGCCGGGGAGCAGAGAAACGTGTCAAGCCTAGTGTGTTCCTGGTGGACCGGTGAAAAGAAGGAGTACTCCCTGTTATGTTGCAGTCTCCAGGTGTCCTCAAGGCCCCAGTGGGAGATCCAAGTATGGAATCCCATTGCTGTGCGGTGTGGCTGAGTCCCTGGTAGGGGAGGGTGCAAACAATCAGTAGCAACATCCGCAACACAATTAAAGTCTCCCCCCAATATTATGTGACCATTTAAGTGGTTAGCCATTGAGGCGGGGAAGGACTCTAGGAAGCCGATCTGATCTTGATTAGACACGTATATATTGGCTAGTGTCACTTCCTGTCCTGCCAATCTCCCTGTGATCAGGGCATACCGCCCCTCTACATCAAGCCACATATGTTCAAGGGCAAAGGGGACCCCAGGTTTTACCCAAATCAGCATTCTCCTGGCAAAGGCCGAGGAGGTGGTCGTGAAGATGTGACCCCCCATCGTCTCTTCAGCTTCCCAACCTCCTCCCTGTTCAGGTGTGTCTCCTGGAGAAATGCTATGTGCATGTCCCTGCGCCTTAGGTACGAGTAAATATTGTGGCACTTGGCGATAGACCCCATACCTCGGATGTTCCATGTTAGGAACCGTAAGGTGTTATGTGCATCCGCCATTCTTGTTGGGTATCACCGATCAGCCACTCAAAGGGGCCCCCTCCCTCATCCACTCCCTCGTTCATGCGCAACCACCCTCCTCTGCAAACTTCAAAACGTAGAAATCTAACAAATGGACCCCCAAGTTGGTCAACATCCCAACCCCAGGGCAGCCCGACAACGGTCGGCTGCCCAAACAGCGTGTGAAACATTTTGTGCCCGATGAGACCCTAACCTAGTAAGGCACTCAGCGGGGGGTGACCAGATAAGGACATAGTTCAGGGCGCACAAACCGTCCGGAGCACACCGGCCCCGTGTGAGATAGGCCAGCTCGGGACCTGGGTCGGCTATTAACAGTTCGGCACCACTCCGGGTTCCACAGTCACCACAAAGTTCAAACTGCCTCAGATAATTTCATCAGCTGTCTTCGGCGTCACCACTGGCAACTTCACACTGTCACTGCGGGAGGTGTCCGACTCATTTTCCTCAGTTTCTCTCGAGGAGTGGGCCTCCACCTCTGGGGTGGGACTCTTGACCTGCATAAGCGCTGCCACAGCCTGCAGCGCTTCAGCCCTCTCCCTCTCGGTTTGTGATGAGGTCGGTTACTTAGTGGCTCCTCTACGAGACCGCCTTCTGGAGCGCTTCCCGAGCTCCGCGGTTTTCCTCGAGTTAGGCCTAGAGCCCGTGGGCTGCGGAGCCCCGACCTTATAGCCATCTATCCACTCCCAGGCGTCTTTCGGACTGTCACAGTAGTGAGTATTCCCATCCAGGATAATACGCAGCCGGGCCGGGAACATCAGAGAGTACTGGAGGCCTTCCTCTCTCAATGCCCTCTTAACCTCCAGGAATGAGGCCCGCTTCCTCTGCACTTCCAGCGTGTAGTCCGGGAAGAGGGAGATTTTGCTGTTGTCCATGGTGTATGGGCCCTCTGCATGTGCCTTTTGCAGGAGAATGTCCCTGTCTTGGAAATGAAGCAGCTGAGCCACCACTGGCCGCAGAGGTCTTCCAGGGGCCAGCAGTCTGGCCGGCACACTATGGGCCCTCTCAAGAGTGTAAAAAGTTGACAGGCCCTCAGGTGCTACCACACTTCTAAGCCACTGCTCCAAAAAGGACACCATGTCGTTGCCCTCAGCCCCTTCCGGCAGGCCCAGGACTCTGATGTTGGTCCTCCTGTTACGCCCCTCTGCATCTTCAGCTCTCCGCTCCAGCACACACACTCTATCTGTGAGGGCCCCCATCTGTTGCTCCAGTGCCTTTTGTGCTGGTGCTAGTTCTGTGACACTGGACTCAGTCTCTTTCACCATCTCAGATAACTTCTTGTGCTCCTCCCGCAGTAGGCCGAGCCCCACTGCGACCGTGCTGATGTCTTGGTGAAGGGTGGCCTTTGTGTCGGCTTTGGTCTCCAATATCTTTCTCAGCTGCTGTTGCACCGGGTCCTCTGGGGCAGACTGTGGTTGCTCCTGGGCAATATCATCTTGGTCGTGTGAGGCCGCTGCCTGTCGACCCCTGGGCTTGCACATTGTGCTAGGGAGCCTGTGTAGTTGTTGGGCCTCTCGGGGGGAATCTTTCAACCGTAGTGTCACACCTCGACACTACGCAGTGGATCTCACTACGTTCCCAGGACTGTAGCCCTCGAGGTTAGTCCCAGTTCCTCAACTCTGAAAATCGCCCCCCACCAGACATGGGGTCGTCATACCCCCTACGGGCATGTAGGCTGTGCCCCCGGCTCGGGCAGTACCAGGCTTTTACGGCCCCCTCTTCTTTACTTTGTAGTCCAATCCCGGTGCTGGGCCTTCTTCCTGGCCCCCGCCCGTGATAATGAGTGGGGTGACCCTCGCTCTGCACCTCACTGGAGTTCGCCCTCGTTCACCCTCACTGCCAGAGTCTGGGGCATTCCACCTTACACTGTCGTTGTTTGCCTCGGTGGGTCGTGCCCAAACCCCAGGCATCCGTCCAAGCCAGGCCGCAGTCAGCGCTTGCCTACGATGGCCTCTCACCGGACAGCCAGAGTTACAACTTCTTCCGGCCCTATCACAGGGCTGTGTCAGCTCTCCTGTTCTGCCCCTGGCCCTGAGAGGGGAGACCGGCAGAATCCGGGCCCTTCGATGTGCAGCCAGGTCTGTGCGGGGCAACTGCTCGGCCCCCAGGGACACCGGACCCGGAACTGTCTGTCTCAAGCCCCGATCCAGGCCCCGAACTCTCGCCACGCCCATCTCCTCACCTCCAAGATGTCGCCGCTGCGTGCCGGTGTCCCGTACTGGGGTTCCTCCACAGCCGCGCACTCAGGCAGGTCACCAGCTCAGCGGCTAGAGGGCACCCGGTCCAGGGACAGGCCGCGGCCTCCTCCGGGTCGCTCGTCGCAGGCCGCCCGCACCAAATCCGCCATCTTGTGGGCTCTCTGTCTCAGCCACATCGCGGGACTCCGCTCCTCCGCCGGTCACCCGATAAGCGGCGAACTCGCCGGAGTCCACCCATCGCCTCACGGGGACCCCAGGGCTCATTTGAGCTCTCACCCAGGTCTCGGCCGCCAATGAATTTGGCTGATAATTGACGGGCCGGCGTGGAGCTCCGAGCTCACTCGTCTGCCATCTGAGGCTCCAGGCCACGTCCCTCCCATATACATTTTAATTAATGCCGCTTAACTAACTCTCTCCTCAAAGCGCTCCCTCTAAGAAGCCGTCATGTGTATTCCCACATGTACATATGACAAGCAATCAAAGAAAAAATGTAGAGCTGAAAGACACACAGGGGCAGTATTAATTTTCTTTTAGTGGTCTGGTTGTATTTCAGTGCCTGTCAATCACAACACTCAGTTCCAAGTCCTTCTGCATTCTTACGCTATGGTTGTTTATGCTGGATTCATTTGAATCTGCCACTGGTACCACATGCCCAGAGTTCAGTCTTTCACACAAACACGGTAGGTGACCTATATGTCCCTGTCACATATCGGAGTTCTGGTGATTGATCGGTGGATGTCATCAGCCTCATCTATACTTTCGTACATGTGATTCATAAGTGTCAGCTGCACTTCAGGAAGTCTTGCAGAAAGAGATGATTGATCACTGGGTGCTTACACTAATGCAGTAAAACCCAACAGACACTGACAGCTCAGGAAAACAAACAGTATGATATTTCAAACGCAAACCACAGGTTTTTCTTACCCTTTATAAAAAATTACAAACGATTGCAAGATGGATGCCCACTATGTTCGTGCATACACATTGGTGATCTTAAAAGCAGACTTTCGTGCTATAATTTGGAGAAGTGTTTAAGAAGACATTTCAGATTCAGTAACACTGGTAATATAAAGAATACAAACGAAAAAGGTAATATGAATATGGACTGAAATAGATAAAAAAAAGTGTGTCTACTTTGAGTCAGTTCTTGTTGCTTTTGGTGCTAATTTCTGGTAGAAGAATGCACTAACCCAATTGAGCTCAACACCATATCTGAAGTGCTACGGAAGTCTTCTGAATGTGAGATTCAAAGTATCAGGGCCATACAAGGATTTTTGCTCGATACTATTGATATTTTACCATATTGTTACCCTTTCAACAAGGATACATTTTCTTTTTATAGGGGTAAGATAGTGTCATCTGTGGCACCCTGGCAGTCGGCCTAAATCACCTGCCCATTAGGTGGCCCCGCACCAAATGAAAATATGCAAGGTAAAGTTAAACCTGTCCATGGAGGATCAGACAACATGGGGCTTATTTATAGAGGTAAATGTACATGTGCAGCACACATAGAAAGAGCAAAACACCATTAATTATTGTTTATTTGATGGAAGGTGTCCCTTCCTGCACATAAACAATCATTAAACAATGATGAATGTTACTTCTACGTGTGCTGCAGAATGCAGTAGCAAATTGCTGTTATTGATTGTTTATGTGAAGGAAGGGACACTTGTGCTATGGTGCAAGGGTGCCTGCATTGGCGCTAGGCAGCTAATTTGCCAAAATGTTTGCAAGTGGGAAATCTCTACTGCACATTGTCTTCAGCCTGTACGGTGGAGAATAATTGCAGAGCTTTGCCTAAATCTGGGACCTGCACCAAATGTTTGTGAGGAGCCAATCCCCACTGTGCAGGCTCTCGGCTGTTTACAGTGGCGATTGGCTGCAGGGCCTGTCCATATGCCCTCAATTGACCCCTCTGCAGGCAATCTAACCCCACTGCAACCAAACATAGGCTCCTCTTTAAAAAAATGTTTTAGGGTTCATGGGCTAATGTCTATAGCACCACCATTATTTATTGTTTGTAATCAATGATGTCATGAGCGATGTGCTTAATGATATGAGTAATATTGAATATAAAGCCTTAAGCAGCGCATGACAGGCTGTGAGTTATGTTGGTTTACCTAACTATAACTGGCTGGTTTTGGTTTGGAGCGATTAATTGCACTTTAATAGGGTTTTTTTTCCAGTGACGTTCTGAGCGGTTTTATATGTACATTAATGTATCATAACCGAACCTTTGTTTTTTTCAGTGAATTTCAGTTTTTATTTATCATATTCAACATCCAGTTGTTCCTTGCACCTACTCTGGTACTTACCGCCAAACCCCTATGTGCACTGCCTTTGGCCCGCTGTTATAGCCTTCATCCAGCATTACTCACTACAGGATCTGGCCAGTGCCTGCTCTCAACCCAGTGGGGGTGACCAACCACCACTGCGCACAGCCAAACACTGTGCACAGTTGTGGTTGCCCACATGGCCTGGCTGTTAGCCAGTCCTGCCTCAATCCATCGTGGGCAGCTTACCCATACTCTGGCCAACCTCTGCAGGCTTTTTAAAAATGTTGTTTAAGATTTGTGTAGACTTTCAATGGATTTGCCAGCTTCCACTAGGACTGGGGCCCATTGTGTTTCAGATTTGTAGAAACTGCAAAAGGATGAGCGTAAGGACACGAAGTTTGCCTGCGGCCATAAAGCTTAGGCTGGATTTGCGATCCTAAGTCAGGACTTGTAGATCTCAGGATGCTGTGCCTGGGACCACAAATCCAGCATGGGTCCACAAACCCTGCAATGGAATTTTTCTAATCTATTCTTATTCTCCAACCACCCCCCCCTCACACACACACACACACAATTGATGGTCAGGGTGTAATCATCCTGCCCCTTTATGTGCTGTTTCATTTTTTTCAAGATACGGGGAGTCCCTATGGCCCCTACTGGCATCTGCAACATTTTTCTCAAGTTGCAGTCAGCTAATTTAAATGTTTTGACAGCACATATCCAACTTTAGTTTTGCAAAACCGAAATGGATGATGGGAGAAAACCTTCTCAGATTTGAGTATTTTTGCAATTTTAGGTCCGTGGAGTCAGCCAAATTGCAATTTAGAAGGCTTTCTTTCCTGTTGGCTGCTTCAGTCCCGTGCGACCGGCTCAGCTTACTAAAAGGTCTGGTGGCCACCTGAAGGTGATTGGGCAAGACATTGTGTCTGCAAGAGGTTAGGCCACATCCTGCGCCTGTGCACGGAGGGTGGTTGGCCACACTTAACCAAACCACTGCCTTGCTTGGGCTAGAGCCAAGGCCCGCGGGGGGTTGGGCCAGATGTTTACATACGTTTTCTGATCTCCAAAACTCATAAATCAGCAGTGTCACACATCTTTAAGTGTGTTGGTGTGTGTGTGCATGAACACCTGTCGGTGTGTCCTCTATGTGTGCATGGATATCTGCATATGAATTTCTTTTTCTCCATGTCTCAGGGTTTGTGTGATCTATGTCAATGTGTGCATGGATACTGTCGGGCACTGTCCTCAGTGAAGGAAGTGTACTGGGTATATTTTAGGGTGAAGGCAAAGAGGACCTCACTCTGTGGATGGACTTTAATGCTGAAAAACGCTGAGAAGAGATAAATACTCTACATGTATAGAAGATAATATAATATTGGTATCAGGCACAACAGGCTCTAAGGGAACCACAAGTTTGTTTATCTAGCTTAAATCTTGTACACCCTGTATAAGAGGAGAGAGTGTGGATTGCTGCTGGATTTGAGCAGAATGATGAGGTATTGTGGGTCTACCAAGATAGGAGGCCTGTGGCCCCACGCATTATGTTCCTTTCCCTTACAAGGTTTGAGCATGGACCTACTCACATGGCACAAGGGGGCATGAATGAGCTAATTAGACAGAAGTGGGTTTGCACCGGGGATAACAGCTTTCACTGCACACTTCTGCTCCCAATTTCTTGTCTGTGCCCAACATTCTAAAGGTTGGTCCCCATACTACACCTGATAACTTGCCGGTACGGCAGGGTTCCTTTACTAAACTGCAAATAGATTTTGCTTCCCAGTGAATGGATATATATGCTGGTGTGGGTGGATCAGTTTTCAAAATGGATGGAGATGTTTCCAACAAGGAAGACTGATGCTGCAACAGTTGCGCGATGCTTGATGAAAGACTTTATACACAGGTTTGGGGTCCCCGAGGCATAAATAGCAACAGAGGGGGTGGTTTTGTGACTGCAGTTGTGCAAAAGATGTGTGAGTGCTTGGGAATAGAGTAGAAACTGCATGTCCCATACCACCACCAAAGTTCAGGCCAGGTGGAGAGGATGAACTCCACAGTACAAAAATAGATTAGTAAAAAAAAACTGATGCAACAGGCCTGAAATGGCCTGATGCTATACCTTTACTGCTGCATGCCATAAGGGCGGCGCCATCTAGAACAACTCTTTTGCCCCCCTCCCCTGTGGTACTCATGGGGCTGCCTATGTCAGTGGGGTGAGGTTGCCTCTCACAGTGTCCCAAGCAGCACTAACATTTCTGACTATGCTAAATAGTTGTCAGCGGTCTGGAGGCATCACCATCTTCAGGTGAAGGAAGCTTTGCCCCATTTGTCTTCAGAGCCCACACATCCTTTTAAAGCTGTAGACATGGTCATAGTGACAAAAATGAAAGATGTTTCTCTTAGTTCTAAGTGGACTGGACCCCAAATCATGCTCCTAATGCCGTGGACAGCGGTCAAAGGACACCCTCAACGGATACATGGAACAAGATGCAGAGCTGCACCCCCAACACCTGAGATGGAGGTACCAGCAACTGATGAGAATCTGTCACCAGAGGAACTGCTCAACACACCAGACAAGAAGAGGACAGACCATATGGCAGCCTTCCAAGATTGAATTATATAAAGAAAGGAATAAATTGTTTAACTGTGGGAGGAAACTTTTATAGAATTCAATGGGTATTCCATCGATGCCACAGGCTTTACCGCTAGGTGTATTTTTTACGGCCGCATGAAGCTCCATCTCTGAAATTGGTGCACCAGCTGGGCTTTCTGCGAGCAAGTTAAATAAGGTAACGTAATTGTATTAAAAAATGTATCAATTTCCTCCAATGGTGTGGGTGTCGAGGCTGTATAAAGTTTTTCATAATCTGATAAAAAGACCTTATTGGGGGCGTGGCCTGAGCGCGCATGGAGTGAGACGTGTTTCACCGAGTCTCCGCTCCAGCGCCTCTCGCCTTTACCTTACTCTTCGCGTCCGGGCTCCGCATCTTCCTGGAGCGGGCTCCGCTTGTGGCTGGGACCTCCGGGGCAGCGCTCTGGGTCGCGGGGGCCCTTTGGGGGATCAGCCTTTCCACTCTTCACGGACCGGTCCCGGCCCGGCTAGCCGCACCTGCCATTTTGGTCCCTGGCTGCGGCGGCGATCCCGGCGGCGCTGGAGGCCTCGCCTCGGTGGAGCCCGGTCCTTGCTGCCAGCGGTGACATCCTTGGGGGCTGGACCCCCCCTGACGTGCTGTGACCGGGCGCTGTCACCCGGACCTCCGCAGCTGTTTTCTCCCGGCTGGAGCGGCCCGACCCCGGTGGGCCGCCATCTTAGGCCCAGACCGATGCCGCATCCCTGCTGGGACCCACGATGCCTCCCTGGAGGGGGGTGACCGGCGCTGCTGTGGGCGGAGTGGTCCTGGCCTGTTGACCACTCGCTGTCTCCCTGCCCCAGCGGATTGCTGCCCCGGCGGTGATCCTGAAGGCGCTGGGGGCCTCATCTCGGCGGGGCCCTGTCTTTGCTGCCGGCGGTGAAGCCTTCGGGGGCTGGAGCCCCCCCCCCGGGCGTGCCGTGGCTGGGCGCTGCCACCCGGGCCTCCGCAGCTGTCTTTCCCTTGGCTGGAGCTCACCCGACCTCGGCGGACCGCCATCTTGGGGCCAGACCGATGCCGCATTCCTGCTGGGGCCTGCGACGCCTCCCTGGAGGGGGGTGACCGGTGCTGCTGTGGGCGGAGTGGGCCTGACCTGCTGACCACCCGCTGTCTCCCTGCTTCGGCGGATTGCTGTTGGTGTGGGGCCCCCCGGTGATCGCAGGGGCCCCCTGGTGGTTCCACGCTCCTTGCTGCCCATGTGAGGGGATTCGCCTGGTGGACTCCGCAGACCGCGCCAGGGCGGTACAGGTACCTGGACGGGGGTGGGGGGGTCCTCTCTGGCTCTACGAGGGCTTCCGGCTCCGCATTGGGACTCTGTCTGTGTCTGCTGCCCCTTGGTCTTGGCTCCATCCTGACCCTCCCTCCTGGACACAGCCTTCTGTGGTGCGGGGTCGCGTCCTTCCCTGGTGGCCCCCTCGTTGGGGCTCGGCCTGCGCCCTCTTGCACTTGCGCTCTGGTAGACACAGCCTGGTCTACTCTTGGGGCCTGATCATCGCGGGAGAGCCCTCCCCTGCCTGTTCCTTGTGTGATGGCGGGGGCCCCCGGGGGCTGCACTGTGCGCTTGGAACCTACATACATCACCGGGGTTGCCCACTACCCCCCCACCTCTTTATCTCCTCCCTTGGTCCACCCTCTGCACTACTTCCCTGACTGGGCCTCGGGTTCCCTGGGCCACCGCCACTATGCCGCCCAAGCATAGGGCCACCAGGGACACGGACTCAGCTGCCTCCCGCGGCAATCTGGTGGCATCCCTTTGGGCCAAGGCGCCTCCGTCCACTCAGGATGATCCTCTTGCCTCCTCAGGCGCGTCCGCCCTCGCGGTGCCGATCACCCAAGCCTACATGTCCTCCTTCTTGCAGGAAATCAAGTCTGAAATTAGCTCCCTCCGACAGGACTTTAAAGTTGGGCTTCAGGAGGTTCGCAAGGATGTCGTGGAGATTGGCGACAGGGTGGATGGCCTCGAGAGGACGATGGATGCCAGGACGGAGGACGTTGAGAGTCTCTGGAAGAAGGTGTCTGAGCTGGAAGACCAGAATATCGCTCTGCAGCTGAAGCAAGAGGACTTGGAGTACCGCGGGCGGCGGAACAACCTCTGTATCCGAGGCGTGCCATTGGGAACGGAGGGGACTGATGTAATGTCGTACACTGCAGACCTCCTCCATGCCATCCGCGAAGGGGAGGGCACCACGCCACCTATGCTGGATAGAGCTCATCGTGTTCCAGGCCCCCGCAACCGTCCCAACTTTGTACCTGACATTATCACACGGGTCCACTTCTTTGCAGACAAGGAAGCCATTCTTCGCAAAGTGCAGGGGGTCCGGGCGCTCTCCTACAATGGGCTCTCCATTCAAATCTTCCAAGACATTGCGCCCTCCACGCTTCGCCGGCGGAAAGCCTTCAAGCCTGTCACTGATAAACTGCGGGCCATGGACATTAAGTATCAGTGGGGGCACCCCTTCGCCCTGATGTTCCTCTGGGAGGGTCGGCGGCGGATCCTCCGGTCTCTGCAAGAGGCGTTGCGCCTCCTTCACTTGCCTCTGGACTTGGATATTGATGACTCCCCTTCCTCTCGTGCCCGCCCTGCGGATTTGCTCCGGCCGGAGTGGTCCACTGTTCTTCCTCCTCGCTCTGGACGTCGTCCGGGGGGCCTTGACTCCACCCAGGCCAAACAGGATGCCGTCAATCACGTCCGCTCCCTGAGTGCCTCTCCGTCCCTCGCATTGTAGCCCAATTCATCGCGGAGTAGTGCTTGCTGGTGCCCTCGTTGGGGACTCAGTTTTGGGGGACCTTTGCCCGGGCCCGGAGGTCAATTCATGCTCTCTACCTCTCATTGCCTTGCGGAGGGCTGGTAGCGGGGGCTCCTAGCCTTCTGCGTGCCGGCCACCCCCCCCTTTTTTGCAGAGTCCTATAGGAGAGTGACTTCTCTGGGACGCCCTACCTTCGGGAACTTGGGCTGTTCTGACATGACTCTGTACCACCTTGGCCCAGTTGGCCTCTTTATTTTCTCCTCTCCTCTTTCTTTTCATGGCTTTCTCTTTTCTCGCCCTGTCTTGGGCTCTTTGTGGGAGCGTCCTTGCTTGCCTCTGCTGTGTGGTTTGGCTTTGGGGGAGTGCGGGGATGCTGTTGTGTCCTGTCGGGAGGCTAACTGGCCTTGCTTTTTTATGCCCGGCCTGTCTCCTTTGTTAGCGCCTTGGGTGGAGCGCCTCTCCCTCCCCACTGTAGGGTTTTGGACGCATGCCCTTCCTCTGGGGTTTCTGGCCCTTCCTGAAGTGGTTGTAGACCATGGCTTCCCCTCCCATCCTCTCACACTTTTCCCCTTATTCCGCCACCTCCTGCATTACCTCCTGCTGCTGCGCGCACTTGGTCTCTCTTCCCTCCAGTCATGGCCGTCGCACCCAGCCTAAAGCTTGTCTCCCTTAATGTGAAGGGACTCAATTCCCCTAACAAGCGGCGACAAATATGGCGCTATCTCTTGCAGCTGAACCCTGATATAATTTTCCTTCTGGAGACCCACTTGCTTAAGGCGGATGTAGTCCGCATGGCCCACCCTCGCTTTCCGCTTCAATTCTGGGCTTCTGCTGCTACCAAGGTAGCTGGTGTAGCGATCCTGTGTCGCACTGGCATTCAGCAGGGGGACTCCAAAGTAACCCGCACACCGGATGCTAGGTTCCTCAAAGTGGCGGTTCGGATTGGTCGCAGGTCCATCACTCTTTGTAACCTGTATGCTCCCAATCAGGCGCAGGATCACTACCTTCGGGAGCTGTTGCGGGACCGAATATTGTGCACGGATCCCTCCCTTATTATAGGGGGTGATTTTAATCTGGTATGGGACGCCAATGATGACCGTAGCGCTTACTCTTTTCATGGTGCCGGGGCTATGTCCTCCGCTCTCAAGAAGCAATTGACTGAGCATGGCCTCATAGATGTCTGGCGCTATCACTCTCCCGACTCGCGAGACTACTCGTACTACTCCCCCGTACACCGCTCTTACTCGCGCATCGACTATCTCTTCGTCTCCCACTCTCTCATAGGGGACACGCTTTCGGCCTCCATATCGGATATCTCAATCTCCGATCACGCGCACCTGGAGCTTCTTCTCAGAGATCCGTCTTCCCATCCTGGCCGCCCACCGCGTTGGCGACTCCCCGCTCATATCCTTCGTGACCCGGTTGACGTCGCGGAACTTAGGGAAGCCATTACTTCTTATTTTGAGACGAATGACTTGCCGGAAACTCCTTTTTCGGTGGTTTGGGATGCCTTCAAGGCCACAATCCGTGGTCATATCACGTCCATAGCGTGTGCCCAGGCTCGGGAGTCGCGCTTGTTTGAATCTACCCTCTCTTGCGACATAAAGGCGCTTGAGCGACTTGATCAGGCGCAGCCACTGGCCGCCCACAAGCGGGGATTGGCCATACTGCGTGGTCAACTCCGCGCGCACCGCACCAATCAGGCCGAACGGGCACTTCTGGCTCTTAAACAGCGCTACTATGAGGGAGGGGATAGGGTGGGTACGGTCTTGGCCCGGCGCTTGCGGGCACGGACGGCCAAAGCCCACATAGCCAACGTTAAACGCCCTGATGGCTCTCGAGCCACTGCTGAGAAGGATAAGCTTGCGGCATTCCACACATATTACTCCTCTCTATACGCCGCGGAGACGCCCCCTCCGGGACGGATTCGGGCCGTACTAGATACTTGCACCTGGACTCCGATCACTTCATATCACGCACAGTTGCTGGAGGACCCACTTTCCCAGAGCGAGCTTGCGGGCGCTCTAAAAGATCTCCGTCTTGGGAAATCACCGGGTCCGGACGGGCTGCCGCTTTCTTTCTATCGTGTTTTTTTCCCGCAACTCCAACACCATCTCCTTCGCCTTTTCAATTCCTTCACGGATGTGGTGGGTCCCTCTTCCTCCATGGGTCTCGCCGAGATAGCTTTACTTCCGAAACCAGGCAAGGATCCCGCGTTGTGCTCTTCTTTTCGCCCTATCGCTCTTCTTAACTCGGATCTCAAGCTCTATACCAAAATTCTAGCTAAACGCCTGGATCCCCATCTTCCGGGCCTGATCGATCCCGATCAGGTCGGTTTTATCCGGCAGCGACAGGGGGCAGACAATGTGCGGCGGGTCGCCCATCTTGTTGGGAAAGCTCAGCACTGGAATATTCCCGCATGCTTGCTGTCTCTTGACGCGGAGAAGGCATTTGACCGCGTGGACTGGACTTTTCTCTGCGCGTTTCTCTGCAAGATTGGGCTCGGTCCCTTGATGGTCTCTCGTATCATGGCTCCTTATCTCTCCCCTGCGACTCAGGTTCGGGTCAATGGTCACCTTACTGATCCCATTGCCATACACAGAGGCACGCGACAGGGCTGCCCTCTCTCTCCCCTCCTGTTTGCCCTTGTGGTGGAGCCCCTCGCTATTATGATTCGGCAGGCGCCAGATATCCACGGCATCTCTCTTGGAGGCCAACAGCATAAGGTAGCCTTGTTTGCGGACGATCTGCTCCTTACATTATCGCAACCACGCACGTCTCTTCCTGCCCTCTACCTCCTATTGCGTCAATTCGAACATGCGTCGGGGCTTAAGATCAACCATGACAAATCCTGGGCTCTGAACCTCACTATCCCGGTGGAGGAGCTTCCCCTGCTTCAGGCACTGGTTCCTTATAAGTGGGCTCAACATTCCATCCGATACCTCGGCCTCAATCTGACACCCACCCTTGCCACCTGGTCGCAAGCAAACTGGCAAGAATGCCCTTGGTCCGTGCTAGAGGACCTGCGAAACTGGAAACCTCTCACTCTCTCCTGGTTGGGTCGTCTTCATGCCCTTAAAATGTCCATTCTCCCAAAAATCCTGTATGTTTTCCAATCTCTTCCCACCCCTATCCCGCATCATCAGATCCAAAGCCTGCAGCGCAAATTCACCAGGTTTGTCTGGGGGGGACGCCGCCCGCGATTTTCCAGCAAAATCCTTATGCTGCCTCGGGACAGGGGGGGCCTGGCCTGTCCTAACCTGTTGGACTATTACTGGGCGGCGCATCTTCGCTTCATCTCTGAATGGATGGCTTGGGAGAGTGAGAAGGTGTGGTTCCATATGGATAGGGCGGTAACTGGGCGCTCCGTCTGGGATCTGCCTTGGCACTCTCGGGCTTCTCGCTCGCGAAGCGCGTACATAGCCGTTCCTACCAAGACTGTTCTCGACATCTGGGATAAGGTGGCTATCTCTAAAGACCTTACCACCTTTCCCTCGCCTCACACTCCTATCGCTGGTAATTCCCTCTTCCCACCTGCCTTACACTCTACCGCTTTTTCTGAATGGCTAGACGGCGGGTGTAGAACGATACGGGATCTTTTCGTGGGAGCCACTTTCAAGACTTTCGACCAATGCAGGCGAGAGTTCCACCTCCCCAACGGGGCTCGAATACAGTATTTGCAACTTCGACATTGGATATATTCTGGATCTCTGGCGCCGGCGGCCACGCGTGCCTTTACCCCCTTCGAGCGGCTGGTTCGCTCGTTTGATAACTCTAGGGGTCTTGTTTCACGCACTTATCACATCCTCCAACATTCCCCGCGGCTACCCTCTCACCCCTACCAGTCTCGCTGGCAATCTGATCTGGCCGCAGACGTCACATCTGCACAATGGGAGCGCCTGTGGCGCGACATCCCGAAGGTATACCGTTGCATTTTGCAGCGAGAAACTGCCTATAAGGTAATGACTGAGTGGTATTATACACCCCAAAGGCTGCATAAAATGTTCCCTGCGACCTCTCCCCTTTGCTGGCGATGTTTGACCTCACCTGGTGACTTCCTTCACGTGTGGTGGTCTTGTTCACTTCTGGCCACCTACTGGAAAGAGATACTTAGCCACATCAAACTGGTTCTTGGCTTCCCCCTGCCTGAATCTCCTGCTACAATACTCTTAGGCATCAAGCCTGCCACTTTGCGTGCGCTGACTCGTAGCGACTGGCATATTTGTCTCCATATGCTGGGTGCGACGAAACAACTTATAGCGCTATACTGGAAGAAAGCAGAGACCCCACCGGTTACTCTTTGGTTCACTCGCCTGTGGCACATCATGGCCATGGAGCTTCTCACTGCGCGCTTGCAGCATCGAGACACCCAGTTCAGCAAACTCTGGCAACCACTGATTGACCACTTCTGTAGGATAGAGCATGCCCGTTTCCAGCCCCCGAAACTTCGGGCTTTGCGCCTTTTTGATGATGCACTACTTCCCTTCGCGTTCACTGTGCCCTCGTGACTCTGATGCCACCATGCTGCTACCTGACCACCAAGCCACCATCTTGATGAGGATTTCCCCCCGCATTCTATTTTCCTTTTCCTCCCTCTTTTTCTTCTCTTCTCCCTTCCTTCCCTTTTTCTTTTCTCTTTTCTTGCTTTTCTTTCTCTTTCTCTTCTCTTGCTGGTTCTTCCTGTCTTTCTCTCTCCTCTCTCTCTGTCTCACGTTTATGTTCGAGTTCGTTTACTTACTGAGATTCTGCCCACTTGGAGATGCGTTTCAGCATATGCCTGATTTTTATGCCCTTTCCACTTCGCGGCCGGCCCTGCATGGGTTGTAGGCGACTTGCTGTGTAACCTCATGTGAATGTATAATTCTCCTGCTGCCGCACCTTTGCCTTATCTACACTTGTCCTATTTTGCGGCCGGCCCCTCAATGGGTTGTAGGCGACATGCTGTGTATCTGTGGTTTGCTCTCCTTACCCTTAATAAAAAATGTTTGTAGTCAAAAAGACCTTATTGATCTCGTCGGCCTGGTGGACGTTTTGGTCTTTCTCGTCATCGAAGATGGACTTCACCATGGCATTATTGAGATTTTTTTTACAGACCATGTCAGTAGTATGGCTGCATGTTCACTTTCCTCATACCAATTTTGAAAGCAAATTTTTTGGTATATTATTTCCTGATGTTCATAAAAGTTTTTAATATTTTGTCGAGACTGCTTTAGGTTGAGAGACGTTATTTCAGAGTGGGATAAAAGATTAATTTGACTTGCTTGATTGAAATTGTATTGGAGATGCCTAGTAAGTTCTTTTTTCTCTTTGGTAACTCTTGCTTTTTGAGAAATTGCCTCCCCTCTGATGAAAGCCTTACAGGAATCCCATATCGCAAAGGGTGTGGCTGACCCCACGTTTCTGATAGCAAACTCAGTAAGTAGTGTCTGCGTTTTTTGATCCAGCCCTCTTCTGTTAGTAAGGTTTTGTCTAATGTCCATCTGGGTTGCTCCCTTGAGCCGGATTTTACCTTAATCTCTACTACTGGGACCGAATGATCAGAGAAGGGATGAGAAATAATCCAAGACTCCCCCTTTTCGCATTGATGAGAAATGAGAAAAAAATCTATTCTGGATGCTGTGTTATGTTTTTTGAAAAGCAAGTAAATTCCTTGCTGGCGGGGTGATGGGCCCTCCATGGGTCTATTAGCGCAAAGTCCCGAACCATATTAGTCAGGTACCTGGCGGTTAACGGTCTATTTTGGGATTTATTTTTTTGAGAGGAGTCTAATTCTAGATTCTGAATAAAATTAAAATCCCCTCTGATGATAATAGCTCCTTGTAGTGGAATTAGTTGATCAACCATTTTTTCCAGTGCTAGAGTTTCATCGTGTATAGGGCCATACTATCTAATTAGAAGTTTGCTCACCCAATTTCAGATTTCCCATCACCCATCTAGCAAGGGGATCACTCATAACCTGAAGGGCTTCACCTTGATAGTAACAGGTGATAAGAATTGCGACCCCCCTAACGGTGGCATCTGCTGAGGCCAAAACGACCTGCTTTATAAGTTTTGGCCATTTAAGTGAAGGCTTATTTTTTTTTAAATGTGTCTCTTGAAGTAGGATCACATGAGGTTGATTTACCATTAACCATTGAAGTATGGCTCCTAATTTTGTTGAGTTATTGCCCCTGTTTATATTACATGATACAATACGTAGCATCTGTTGCTCAACCATTTAAACCGGTTATTGTTTCCCAGATTTTATTCTTGTTGTAGATTCCATTGCTTCCTGCCCTACAGTTTGGAAAATTGCCCTTAATTGGGTCTGTGATTGTTTTTTTTCCCTTTCTTCCCTCCACCCACCCTAGAGTGCCCTCTCCCTTTACCCTCCCTTCGAGACGGGTCTTGCCCGCCATGGACACTTGCCCCCCCTGTGCCCTGGACCCCTTCCAGTGTCCCACCTTACCACTACTATTTTACCTTGACATTTTACTGGGAGTGTTCCTCACCCCCGGAGGAGATAACAGCAAACACAAAAAAATAACAAAATACAGAAGATATCATCACTAAATTAAATCGAGATGAATGAGCGTACATGGCATGTTAGGACTATTCCTTTAGCAAGCAACATTTCTCCTACATTTCTCCTACATCTTTATCTGCACATCTTATTGGCCTAGATTCTACTTGCTACTTGCTATTTCCTCTCTCCCCCCTCCTTAATTGAGAGAAGTAATTCACGAGTCCGCTCTACGGCTGTAATATATATGATCTCCCTTTAAACAAAACTTTAAGCTTAGATTGCTGGATTATCCCGGCCCAAGCATTATAACGCTTGAAATCGTGAATCATTCCTCCAAATTCCTTATGCCTTCGCGCTGCTAGAATAGACATGTCCGAGTAGATTCTGAGGGTAAAGTTCTATGGGGAGGTGAACAATTGTTTGAGGAATGCTTGCGATAAGATTTGTTCTTTGATTCTTCAGTCCCCAAAGTTGACCAAAATTGTTCTTGGAAATTTAGGATCTGATGGACGAATGGCTGGTACATGATGGGCCCTGTTGATAGGCAAGTCCCCTATATCTTTTGTGCTTTCGGGCAGAACTACCTTTCGCATCAGTTCATTTATAAGCTGGACCAGCGATTTGCCCACTTCCCGACTTTAGGTATGCCGATGAATCTTAAATTAGTGCGTCGGGCTCGATTTTCCATATCGTCCAGTTTAAACTGCAGATCTTCAAGTTCTGTTTGCAATTTGATCAAATAGCTTCCATGATCATTGTATTTCGTTTCTAGTGAGGATACCTTCTGCTCAGCCTGTGTCAGATGAGTTAAGAGCTGACGGAAATTTTCACTGAGCTGAACCAATTGTTCATTAGTCTATTGGTGTGCCAATTCCTGTGAGAGCTTCATATCACGTAGCTCGAGTGGGATCTGATTTAACGTGGTTTCGATAGTAGTGAATGGCAAAGAGTGAGCGAACATTTCTGTTGCTTCTCCCTCTGGTCTAGTTGGTTCTATTTCAAGTGCCAGTGTGCGATTGTCGAGTGGACCTTGTTCCATCGCTACATCGTAGGAAGCATCTCGAGAGGCTGTTGATTGTGGGGGGCCAGGTATTAGGAAATTAGATTTGAGTGCCCCTTTTGATCCTCCCACAGAAAAGAGAGGGTATGTTGATTTTCCTGTTCCCTGCGACATGTCCTGTGGCTTGTCCTGGTGACCATGGGCGTGCAGATCTATACACACTGAGCTGTGGTCAGCTCTTACTGATCCTACTGTGGGTGTTACATCCGCGAGAGGCGGGCTGTCCTTGTTGATACTCTTAAATAGATCCATTTTGATCTTTCTAACCCATAGGGCTCTGAGCCTGGCTCTGTCAGGAGATGGGGAAGGAGATAGGGATGAGGATGGAGAAGTTGTTGAGTGATTGGAGGGGTGAAATTCTGTATCTGCGATATTTCTTTTTTTATTGAGATTTCATCCTACTTGTGGTGCCTTTCTTTTGCTGCCGTGGGATCTCTTGATATGCGTTTCATTCAATGCAAGTTTGCGCGTGTTGCTGTTGTTTATCCTTATTTTATTGCAGGTTTATCATCGCTTATTGTGACTATTTAATTAGGGGGGTAGCGCAGGAGGTAGTACAAGCTGGTCGCAGGCCGCATCCGCAGTAGGCAGACCATCTCCGCAGCTGCCTTAGCTCCCTCCTCTCAAGGGGGAGCCTAAAGCTCACCCTCTGAGCGGCTAGCCCCCCTATTGCCAGTCTCTAATTCTCTGGCCCCTATGTTCCTCTATATCTCTTATATCTCCTTTCATTGTAGCAAGACCCATTAGAATGATCTTATAACACTCTCCGACCCAACCTGGCCCCCTTAAAGAGTCCTCCTCTATCTGTGGTGCTAGATAATAATTGTATATAAATATGGCAGAGCATAGACATGGGCCCTGGATATAAGCGTCTTTAGGAAGAGGAGAGAGAGTGGATTAGTGAGTAGTGAGCAAGTTAGTAATCCAATTGATTACCCCCCCCTTTATCAGAGACTCACTGGAGCAGTTGATGCTATTGTTTAAGAGGTTTCCCTGGATTGCTAGGTTGCAGGTCGTTGCATGCAATCATCCAAAATGCAGTTGGATCCTCTCCTATCCTCTCCTTGACTGCATTTGGGCGCGAATCATGGCGCATCACGGCGTCCACTCCTCTGTTCAGGCGAGGAGAGGAGAGAAGAGGGAGAAGACAGATCCCTTTTTCCTCCCTCTCGCTGGTATTTGAACAGGTTTTAGACCTTAACTCGTGCCAGTGCCAGTGCTAGGAGCGCCAGCACCAGGAGCGTACCCCCCGCTGCAGCACTCGGCGAAGATTAGCTCCCAGCGAGCATTAGCCCTCAGCATCCAGTGTTCCTTTTGAAATAATTTTTTTCATTTGTTGAAGCAGTTGTAGCTTTTTAAAAAGGGGAAGCCTCCAGATACACCCGGATCTTATCAGCCCATTAGTCTATTAAATAACAACTATAAATTATTTATGAAAATTATGGCAACGAGAATTACTTCAGTTGCCGAAAGTCTGATCCATGAGGACCAATGTGGCTTTTTACCAGAAAATTTCTTACCAACAATACAAATTTTTTAACTCAGGCCATCGATTTCTCTTCAAATAGTAATTACAAAAGCGGCAATCATTATGATTGACGCAGAAAAAGCATTTGATCTGGTGAATTGGAATATTCTCTTTACGATACTAAAGAAATTTGATTTCCCCTTAGACTTAGTGGAAATTATACGGTAAAGCCCACGTGAAAATAGTAATTAATTCATAGACTGTTGGCACAGTTGAGATCCAAAGGGGAACCCGGCAAGGCTGTCCGATGTCCCTGGTTTTGTTTACCCTATATATTGAGCCATTAGCGAATCTGATATGCCAAAACCACTTAATCAAGCCACCAATAATAGGGGCACCCAAATTAAAATTGTTCGCAGATGATCTAATCCTTTATCTTGAGGCAGAAACGTCAAATATTAAGAAAACATTTGATTGAAAAATTCTCCAACTTGGCAGGGTATAAAATCAACACTGGCAAATCGGAGATCTTGCTATTTAATTGTCATGACCTGATTCTACTCCAGGCCCTTCAGACCCAGGTGGCAAAAAATAATCCTGTTCGATACTTAGGTATCTGGGTCTCACACGATTTTTCACAGCTCTTCGCACTTAATTATACCACAAAGTTCAACAAGGTTGGCAAGATCTTAAACAGCTGGCATAATTTACCTTTATCTTTAATAGGTAGAGCTGCATTAATAAAAATGATGGTACTCCCACTATTTATTTTTATTTTCACAAATGTTCTTATCAAGATTCCACATAATTACTTCTTAGAAATAGATCCATTAGTACGGAAATTCATCTGGGCAGGGAAGAAACCATGGACCAAATTAATAACACTACAATTGAGTCCAGAAGAAGGTGGTTTAAGGCTTCCACACATTCAAAGATATTCCCAAGCCTCCTTTTTGGATTGGTGTGGACGTGCAATAACAGCACTCGACTACGGGCCCAATTTTTATCTTCACCAAATATTATTGGAAAAAAATACAGATCTAAAATCCTTTATTAAAATCCCCAGGCTACCCAAACGCTATAGATATAAGACGCCCCGTACAATCTATGATAGATTTAATTGATTGAAGGAAGAGTACCAATTTGCACCTTTACATCTAGAAACTCAACTAATACACTGTAGGGAACTAGGAGTTGCAATTGATACACAGATATTGAAAGGATGGGAAAGGCTGGGAATTTATCAAATAAAAGATTTAGTAGTACAAGGAGAGATGAAGTTGTGGGAACAAATTAGACAAGACAAAACAGAAGTCTCGACCCTAGTATTTTTCTATCTTCAAATCTCGAGCCTAGTTAAGAAGCTATGCCTACCAGAGGGTCCACTTACCGAAGCCATTACTCACGCATTATATCTCAAACAAATGTCTGGAATTGGGAACTGGTATCATATCCTGCAGCAACAAATTTATGATCAAATAGTCCCGAGATCCCTTCTAAAAATACAGGAGACTACAGAGTGTCATATAGAGGCAGCCACATGGAAGGGCTATAATAAATGGTCCCTTAAGGCCATTTGTGGGTGAATTTTAAACGCATGGCACTTTTCTCCAAAAGGCAACTATACTATCCCCCGATAAATTGCACAAGATGTTCCCAGAAATATCATCAGGTTGTCCCAGATGTAATTATTTAGGATAGGACTGCCTTCATATGTGCTTCTCCTGCCCCAAACTGACCAACTACTGGACTAGGATCTTTCAGTCTGTTCGTCGGCAACTCAAACATAGCATAGATCCCAATCCTATGTTTATTTTATTCGGGATCTCCAAATCAACTTTAACGGTGAGACAAAAACAATTTGTTTTGAATGCTTCTTTAATAGCTAGATCCTTGATTTTAAAAAATTGGAAATCATCGGATCCACCCAAATTCGTACAATGGGTAGCCAAAATGAGAAGTGCGAAAGAAAGAGAAAAACTATATTCCCTTAGGATAGGGGTATCCTGAAATTTGCACAAATATGGGGAGCAGAATAAAATTAAACATCTGCAAGCACTGTAACAGAGCATCAGGTGAAGAAATAGGCATGGATAATCCGGTGATAACTATAACTATTTATCATAAATGTTACTATGGTCTATTTATTGTACTCTATATTTCTGTATTAGGTATTGATAACTGGCAGCAGCTATAAGAACTTTTAATACATTATATATATAATATCGGTCTATTTATTTTATTATATTCTATACATTTGTACTTGGGTAGAGATGCCCACCCTTAAACATCTAAGCACTTTAATGCACATTACTATTATTTACTGTACTGGAACTATGAATTGTTGAGATTCTGTTTTCCCCCTTTTTTTCATATTATGGGCCTTGATTGAATAAATAAAGTTTTTAAAAAAATAAAGAAGAGGACAGACCAGACCAGTCCTAAGGGCCACGCTGAGGGCCCATCTTCGGTGACACCAACTGATGCTGTTGAGTGAAGCACACAACAAATTCTCAAAGAAAGGTGATGGATGGTCTGCACTTGCAGAAAATTAGTCTGAAGAGGACAACACAGGGCAGGTCAGTGAAACCACCCCTGAACAAGTCGAAAGCAGATCAGGAGGAGAAGCAGATGACAGCACACTGCATGCCTTTAAATTACTAACACTTAGAGAAAGTGCCCTGGAACTGAGTGACTGAATGACATTGTACCAAAATGCATTGCATAGTGCAAGCAATATTTTTTTGGTCCTTTAATTATGTATGTGCTGCCTGTATTACGACCACCAGCTGATATCATGCAACAGGGAGTAGAGGAAGCACACAAAGAAATATCTGCACTGTGTAATGCCATCCCCAAAAATATGTGCTTTATTGACAGATTGTTAATACTATGTAATATATAAACGCGTTACTGCGTATACTTGAATAAACCTAGACCGAATCGTTGATCCTTCCTCCGTGTCGGTGTCCGTCTCTTGATCAAGGGAATCGGAAGTGGAGTTGATATATATATATATATATATATATATATATATATATATATATATATATATATATATATACTTGAAGATGGAGGATCACAAGAAAACAACATTTCAACTGTGTAAATGTCTGTATCAGTTTCTTAGCTGGTGTGTAAGCGGCCACATAGGTTGGTGAGTAGCTACATGAGTGTCTATATGGGTTATTGTTTGGTTGTCTGAGTATCTGTATGGGTGCCTGTGTGTCTGTGTGGGTGGGTGGGGGTGTGACTCTGTGCATAGAAGTGTGAGTGGCGGATTCACTGGGTGTATGGGTTCAAGAGTGCATCAGTGAAGGGCTGTTAGGTGGGTGAGTGTGTGTATAGCTGTGTTGGTGAGTTAATGGATGTCTTAGTTGTACATGTGTGAGTAACTACATATGTGAAAGGCAGTATATTTGAGTGTTGGAGTATATAAATGATTATATGTGAGAGTGAGTGATTGTGAGAGTATCTGTATGGATGAGTGTGTGCTTGTGTCAGTGATTGTATATGAGAGTAAGTATGTGTTAGTATCTGTATAAATAAGTGAGGTGGTGTGTGTATAACTGAGTAGGTGAGTAAATGGGAGTGTGATTAATTCTTTGCATTACTGACTAGCTGTGTGAGTAACTCTATGGGTGAGTGGCGCTGTGTGAGTGTCTGTATGGGTGTATGAGTACATATGATAGTGGCTGTATTGATGAGTGACTGCATTTATGAGTGACTGTATAGGTGAGTGAGTGAGTGAGTGGATGTGTGTGTTGACCTAGGAATCAGTGAGTGGGTATGTAGTAATTGGTATTGGTGTGTCTATGGTTTCGAGAATGGTAGTCTGTATTTTAGAGTGGGTGTGTCAAAGGTTATATTGGGGTGTGAGGAGGTGCATCAGATTATCATGTGGATGATGTCATCAGTGATGTCATCAGTGATGTCATTTGAGATGTCATCAGTGATGTCATCAGTGATGTCACTGACCATGTCATGAATGATGTAATATGTGACGTCATCAGCAGTGCATTGCGTGGGCGCGAGTTATAGTTAGCTGAACTAACTATAACGCCGGAATTTCTCTGGTTTTGTACGAGTGAAATGTCCAACTAACTATAACGTGCCTGAAACCTATGGTTTTTCAGTGAATTTCTAAGGTTTTTAAATGCTAATTTCTAACTATAACGTACCTGAAACCTATGGTTTTTTCAGTGAATTTCAATGGTTTTTAAATGCTAATTTCTAACTATAACGTCCCTGAAACCTATGGTTTTTTCAGTGAATTTCAAAGGTTTTTAAATGCTAATTTCTAACTATAACATAGCAGTCGCGTTTGCAGAGTGGTGGAGAAAGGTGAGCATGGCCTTCAAACACCTCTTAGCAATCCCACTGTGTGGGATTTACTGGAGGTAACAGAAGGAGTAGTTAGCCCCAACGTCAACCTTGGGGGCCAACTACCCTTTTATTACCACCAGTAAGTCCCACACAGCAGGATTGCTAACTTCTTATATCAGGCCCGCCCCTCCCTGCACCACTGTGCAAACGCACCCCCTAGCACGTTGTAAGTTGGGGGATTAAGTCCCCTTGAATCCTGAGGGACCCTGTGGCCAACTAGCTCACCAGGTACCTCCAGTAAGCGCCACAGAGCTGCTTTGCAGAGAGGTGGTCCAAGGCCACGCCCCTTTTTACACCTCTCTGCAACGCAGCTCTGTGGCGCTTACTGGAGGTACCTGGTGGGCTAGTTGGACCCCAGGGACCCTCAGGATTCAAGGGGAGTTAATCCTCCAACTTACAACGCACCAGAGGGACCTTTTGCACAGTGGTGAAGGGAGGGGGCGGGACCTGATGTGACAAGTGTGCAAACAGGCCCTGTGGCGCATTTTAAGTTGGGGAATTAATTCCCCTTCAATCCTGAGGGTCCCTGGGGGCCAACTAGCCCACCAGGTACTGCCAGTAAGCGCCACAGGGCTGCGTTGCAGAGAGGTGGTCCAAGGCCATGCCCCTTTTTACACCTCTCTGCAACGCAGCTCTGTGGCGCTTACTGGAGGTACCTGGTGGGCTAGTTGGACCCCAGGGACCCTCAGGATTCAAGGGGAGTTAATCCTCCAACTTACAATGCACCAGAGGGCCCGTTTGCACAGTGGTGAAGGGAGGGGGCGGGACCTGATGTGACAAGTGTGCAAACGCACCCCGTGGCGCGTTTTAAGTTGGGGGATTAAGTCCCCTTCAATACTGAGGGTCCCTGGGGTCCAACTAGCCCACCAGGTACCTCCAGTAAGCACCACAGAGCTGCATTGCAGAGAGGTGTAAAAAGGGGCATGGCCTTGGACCACCTCTCTGCAACGCAGCCCTGTGGCGCTTACTGGCGGTACCTGGTGGGCTAGTTGGCCCCAGGGACCCTCAGGATTGAAGGGAATTACTCCCAACTTAAAATGCGCCACAGGGCCTGTTTGCACACATGTCACATCAGGCCCCGCCCCTCCCTTCACCACTGAGCAAACGCGCCCCGTGGTGCGTTTTAAGTTGGGGGATTAAGTCCCCTTCACTCCTGAGGGTACCTGGGGTCCAACTAGCCCACCAGGTACCTCCAGTAAGCGCCACAGAGCTGCGTTGCAGAGAGGTGTAAAAAGGAGCGTGGCCTCGGACCACCTCTCTGCAACGCAGCCCTGTGGCGCTAATTGGAGGTACCTGGTGGGCTAGTTGGCCCCAGGGACCCTCAGGATTGTAGGGGAATGAATTCCCCAACTTAAAACGCGCCACAGGGCGCGTTTGCATAGTGTTGCTGGGAGGGGGCGGGGCCTCCGGCGCGATGCTGTTTTTTTTCAAATTTTGTTTTTTAGAAGGGGGGCTGTGTGGCCCCCCTTCCTTTCCTATTTTTTGGGCCCTGGGGACACCATCCCCCAGGGCCTGACCCCTAATTTCTTAATTTTAATTTTAAAAAAACGGAAGGGGGCCACGCGGCCCCCCCTCCCGAGGCCATTTTTGGCCCCGGGGACCCCATCCCCCAGGGCATTGCCACTATATATTTTTTATTTTTAATATTTTCAAAGGCAGGGGGCTGCGTGGCCCCCCTCCTGAGGCCTCTGTTAGCCCAGGGGACCCCATCCCCGGGGGCTCTGCCTCGTTTAAAAAAAAAGTTTACTGGGGAGGGGGGCCACGTGACCCCCTCCCGGGCCACTTCTGGCCCCGGGGACCCCATCCCCCGGGGCCGGCCCTCTCCGTTGGGCACCGTGGGGGGAGCCCCAATGCCCCCACGGTCCCTGCCGGCTCCCCCGCCTCCTGCGGGAGCCGGCATTGCTTTCCACATGGGAAGCTGCTGACATGCAGCTCCACGTGTGGAAAAGCAATCTGCTTGGATTTTGGAGCGAGAGCAGGAAACCTGCTCTCGCTTCCAAATCCAAAGCAGAGTTTGCTATGACAGGGCGGGAGCCGCACGTCTCCCGCCCTGCCATAGCAAACAGCAGGGTCTCAGGGGTGGGCACCCTGGGACACTGCAGGAGCTGGCCCTGGGTGGTGGCAGTCCCCAGGGCCATCACAGGCTCCAGGAGGGGGGCCGTGCAGCCCCCCTCCCTTCAATTAGAAAGGTTGGCGGTCCCCGGGGCGTGTGGGGGGGCCGTGTTCCCCTTGCAAATATTTTTGAAAAGCCCCGGGGGTGGTGGTCCCTGTGGCGTGTGGGGGGGCTCGAGACCCCCCACACAGGTTTATTAAATTTAAAAAAACAAGCCCCGGGGGTGGCGGTCCCTGGGGCTGTGGGGGGGCCGTGTGCCCCCGCGAATATTTTAGAAAAGCCCCAGGGGTGGCGGTCTCTGGGGCTTGGGGGACCTTAGATGCCCCCCACACATCAAAAAACAAGCCCCGGGGGGTGGTGGTCCCCTGGGCTGCGGGAGGGCCGCGTGCCCTCCCGCATATCATTAAGAGAGCCCCGGGGAGGTGGCGGTCCCCAGGGCTGCGGGGGCCCCCACAATTTAAAACTATAAATTGGGCAATGCCCCCGGGACCTGGCCCACCCAGGGGCCTCATTTAAATGAAGCGCGGGAGCCGCGCTTCAATTTATTTTATTTTTCGTCCGGATTCGCGCACCCAGCGCGAATTCGGCCAATTTGTTTTTTAATAAAATGCTTTTTTGGGCCCTGGGCGTCCTTGTGGGACCCCCTGAGCAGGCCTAGGGGGTCAGGGTGTTTCTACCCTGCCCCTTTTCTTGTTTTTCGCATTTGTTTCACTGTTTTCTTGTGACTCGGTTCTACCGAGTCACAAGATGGCTGCCAACACTTCCTGGTTTGGAGTGTTGACAGCCAATTAGAATAAAGCTCGTGGTCGGGAGGGTCCGCAGATCCACCGCGCCTCTAGATATCGATATTTTTATTTTTTGAATTTCTCAGCAACTACTGAACGGATTTACACCATTTTTAAAAAGGTCGCTTTCTGAACTACCTTTTGGCAAATTTGGTGTAATTCCGTTCAGCAGTTCAGGCTGTAGCCTTCTCTAAAGTTTCCTATGGAAATTAACATGGAGAAAACACTTTTTGGGACCCACCTTTTTTCTCAGCCCCCGCTTGACAAGGGCCCCCAGCGCAAAAAAAAGCATTTAAAAAAAAAAAAGATCGGCAGAATTTGCGCTGGGTGGCGAATCCGGCCCCCCCAAAAAAAACGAAGCGCGGGCTTCCGCGCTTTGTTTCTTTAAGCCCCCGGGTAGGCCAGGTCCCGGGGGCAATATCCAATAAATTAGTGGGGGCCCCCGCAGCCCCGGGGACTGCCACCGCCCCGGGGCTTATTTATAAAAAAATGCATGGGGGGGCTTTAGTTTAATAGGGGTGGGGGGGCTTTGCGGGCCCCCCAAACTCCAGGGACTGCCACCTCCCTGGGGCTCCAATTATATTAAAGAAGTGTGGGGGGTCTCCTGCCCCTCCCCACACTGCCCCAGGGACCACCACCTCCCCGGGGCACTAATCATTTAAATACGGGGGTCCACCCCGGGCCACGGGGACCACCACCTCCCAGGGGCTTAAATCAGTTGGGAAGGGGGACGCGCGGCCCCCCTCCTGGAGCTCTCGATGGCCCTGGGGACCGTCACCCCCTAGGGCCAGCTCCTGCAATGTCCCGGGGTGCCCACCCCCGGGACATTGCCATTTGCTATGGCAGGGCAGGAGCACCATAGCAAACACTGCTTCGCTTCTTGGAAGCGAGAGCAGGAAACCTGCTCTCGCTTCCAAGAAGCAAAGCAGAATTGCTTTTGTGATAAGGGGAGCTGCATGTCAGCAGCTTCCCTTGTCCAAAAGCATTGCCGGCTCCCGCAGGAGGCGGGGAGCCAGCAGGGACTGCTGGGGCATTGGGGCTCCCCCCGCAGTCCCCCATCAAGGAGGCCAAGCCCCGGGGGATGGGGTTCCTGGGGCCAATAGTGGCCCAGGGAAGGGGGGTCACACGGCCCCCCTCCCTTTTGTAATTTTTAAAAAACATAAATAAATAAGGCCGGCCCCCGGGGGCTAGAAAGTGCACCCCTCTTGCTTCTTTCTGTACCCTTTTGCCTCTTTGTGCACCTCTCCTGCCTCTTTCTGCACCTCTCTTGCCTATTTCTGCAGTTCTCTAGCCTCTTTCTGCACCTCTTTTGCTTCTTTCTGCACTTTTCTTGCCTCTTTCTGTACCCCTCTTACCTCTTTCTGCACCTCTGTTGGTTCTTTCTGCACTGCTCTTGCTTCTTTCTGTACCTCTGTTGCAAATTTCTGCATCCCTCTTGCCTCTTTCTGTACTCCTCTTCCCTCTTTCTGCACCTCTCTTGCCTCTGTCTGCGCACCTCTTTCTGCAATTCTCTTGCCTCTGTCTGCACCCCTGTTCCCGCTTTCTGCACCTCTTTTCTCTGTTTCTGCAACTCTCTTGCCTCTTTGTGCAGTTCTCTTGCCTCCTTCTGCACCTCTCTTGCTTCTTTCTGCATTTCTCTTGCCTCTTTCTGCACCCCTCTTTCTGCAACTCTCTTGCCTCTGTCTGCACCCCTGTTCCTGCTTTCTGCACCTCTTTTCTCTGTTTCTGCAACTCTCTTGCCTCTTTGTGCAGTTCTCTTGCCTCCTTCTGCACCTCTCTTGCCTCTTTCTGCACCTCTCCTACCTCTTTCTGCACCCCTCTTGACTGTTTTTGTACCTCTGTTGGTTCTTTCTGCACTGCTCTTGCTTCTTTCTGCACCTCTTTTACAAATTTCTGCATCCCTCTTGCCTCTTTCTGCACCCCTCTTCCCTATTTCTCCACCTCTCTTGCTTCTTTCTGCACTTCTCTTGCTTCTTTCTGCACTGCTCTAGCTTCTTTCTGCACCTCTCTTGCAAATTTCTGCACCCCACTTGCCTCTTTCTGCACCCCTCTTCCCACTTTCTGCACCTCTCTTGCCTCTGTCTGCACCCCTGTTCCCTCTTTATGCACCTCTTTTGCCTGTTTCAGCAACTTTCCTGCCTCTTTCTGCAGTTCTCTTGCCTCCTTCTGCACCTCTGTTGCTTCTTTCTCCACTTATTTTGCCTCTTTCTGCACCTTACTTGCTTCTTTCTGCACCCCTGTTGTCTCTTTCTGCACTCGTCTTCCCTCTTTCTGCACCTCTCTTGCTCCTTTCTGCACCCTTCTTCCCTTTTTTGCATCCCTCTTGCCTCTTTCTGCAGTTCTCTTGCCATTTTCTGCTCCTCTCTTGCCTCTTTCTGCACCTCACTTGCCTCTCTATGCACTTCTCTTGCTACTTTCTACACCTCTGTTGCTTCTTTCAGTAATTCTCTTGCCTCTTTACTTCTCTTGCTTGTTTCTGCACCTCTCTTGCATCTTTCTGCACCTCTGTTCCTTCTTTCTGCACTTCTCTTGCTTCTTTCTGCATCCCTCTTGCCTCTTTCTGCACCTCTGTTGCTTCTTTCTGCACTTCTCTTGCTTCTTTCTGTACCTCTCTTGCAAATTTCTGTACCTCTTGTGCCTCTGTGTACACCTCTCTTGCCTCTTTCTGCTCCTCTCTTGCCTCTTTCTGCACCCCTCTTGCCTCTTTCTGTACCTCTTTTGCTTTTTCTGCACTTCTCTTGCCTCTTTCTGCACCCCTCTTGCCTCTTTCTGCACCTCTGTTGGTTCTTTCTGCACTGCTCTTGCTTCTATCTGTTACTCTCTAGCACATTTCTGCACCCCTCTTGCCTCTTTCTGCACCTCTGTCGGTTCTTTCTGTACCTCTCTTCCCTCTGTTTGCACCCTTGTTCCCTCTTTGTACATCTCTTTTGCCTGTTTCTGCAACTCTCTTGCCTCTTTCTGCACTTTTCTTGCCTCTTTCTGCACCTCTGTTGCTTCTTTCTGCACTTCTCTTGCTTCTTTATACACCTCTCTTGCTTCTTTCTGTACCCCTCGTGCCTCTATCTGCACCCTTCTTCCCTTTTCCTGTACATCTCTTGGTTCTTTCTGCATTGTCTTGCCTCTTTCTGCACCCCTCTTGCCTCTTTCTGCACTTATCTTGCATCTTTCTGTACCTCTCTTGCTTCTTTCTGCACCATGTGTGCCTCTTTCTGCACCCCTCTTCTCTTTCTGCACTACTCTTGCCTCTTTCTGCATCTCTGTTCCTTCTTTCTGCACGTCTTTTGTTACTTTCTGCACCTCTCTTGCTTCCTTCTGCACCCCACTTGCCTCTTTCTGCACCCTTCTTCCCTCTTTGTGCACCTCTCTTGCCTCTTTCTGCACCACTCTTGCCTCTTTCTGTACCCCTCTAGCCTCTTCCCGCATCTCTTTTGCTTGTTTCTGTCCTTCTAATGCCTCTTTCTGTAACCCTCTTGCCTCCTTCTGCACCTCTGTTGTTTCTTACTGCACTGGTCCTGCTTCTTTCTGCACCTCTCTTGCAAATTTCTGCACCCCTCTTGCCTCTTTCGGCACCCCTCTTCTCTCTTTCTGCAACCCTGTTCCCTCTTTCTGCACCTCTTCTGCCTGTTTCTGCACCTCTGCTGCCTCTTTCTGAACTTCTCTTGCCTCTTTCTGCACCTCTGTTGCTTCTTTCTGCACTTCTCTTGCCTCTTTCTGCACCCCTCTTCCCTCTTTCTGCACCTCTGTTGCTTCTTTCTGTACTTCTTTTGCTTCTTTCTGCACCTCTCTTGCTTCTTCTGCACCTCTCTTTCCTCTTTCTGCAGTCTTCTGAACCTCTTTCTGCACCTCTCTTGCCTCTTTCTGCACCTGTCTTGCCTCTTTCTGCACACACAGGGCTACTTTTAAACTGACCTCAGACTCAGCAGTGCACACATGCAGTGATGTCATTTGAGATGTTATCAGTGATGTCATCAGTGCTGTCACTGACCATGTCATGAATGATGTAATATGTGATGTCATCAGCAGTGCATTGCGGGGGCACGAGTTATAGTTAGCTCAACTAACTATAACGGCCAAATTTCTCTGGTTTTGTACGAGTGAAATGTCCTATCCTGTTCCTTCTTTCTGCACTTCTTTTATTTATTTCTGCACCTCTCTTGCTTCTTTCTGCACCCCTCTTGCCTCTTTCTCCACCCCTCTTCCCTCTTTCTGCATATCTGTTGCTTCTTTCTGCACTTATCTTGCGTCTTTCTGTACCTCTCTTGCTTCTTTTTGCACCCTGTGTGCCTCTTTCTGCACCCCTCTTCTCTTTCTGCACTACTCTTGCCTCTTTCTGCATCTCTGTTCCTTCTTTCTGCATGTCTTTTGTTACTTTCTGCACCTCTCTTGCTTCTTTCTGCACTGCTCTTACCTCTTTCTCCACCCCTCTTCCCTCTTTCTGCACCTCTATTGCTTCTTTCTGCACCTCTCTTGTTTCTTTCTCCACCCCTCTTCCCTCTTTCTGCACCACTGTTAATTCTTTCTGCACCTCTCTTGCTTCTTTCTGCAAACCTTGTGCCTCTTTCACACCCCTCTTCCCGCACCCCTCTTGCCTCTTTCTGCACCTGTGTTCCTTCTTTCTGTACTTCTTTTGTTTATTTCTGCACCTCTCACTTTTTTCTGTACCCCTTTTGCCTCTTTCTGCATCCCTCTGCCCTCTTTCTGCCCCCCTCTTGCCTCTTTCCGCACCTCTGTTCCTTCTTTCTGTACTTCTTTTGTTTCTTTCTGCAGCTCTCTTGCTTCTTTCTGCACCCCCTTGCCTCTTTCCCCACCCCTCTTTCTTCACCCCTGTTGCTTCTTTCTGCACCTCTGTTCCTTCTTTCTGCACTTCTTTTGTTTGTTTTTGCACATCTCTTGCTTCTTTCTGCACCCCTCTTCCCTCTTTCTGCACCCCTCTTGCCTCTTTCTGCACCTCTGTTCCTTCTTTCTGGTCTTCTTTTGTTTCTTTCTGTACCTCTCTTGCTTCTTTCTGTACCCCTCTTGCCACTTTCTCCACCCCTGTTACCCCTTTTTGCATCTCTGTTGCTTCTTTCTGCACTTCTCTTGCCTCTTTCTCCACCCCTCATCCCTCTTTCTGCACCTCTGTTGCTTCTTTCTGCACTTCTCTTGCTTTTTTCTGCACCTCTGTCCCTTCTTTCTGCAACCCTTGTGCCTCTTTCTTCTCCCCTCTTGTCTCTTTCTGCACCTCTGTTGCTTCTTTCTGCACTTCTTTTGTTTCTTTCTGCACCTATCTTGCTTCTTTCTGCATCCCTCTTTCTTCTATCTGCACCCCTCGTGCCTCTTTCACACCCCTCTTCCCTCTTTCTGCACCTCTCTTGTTTCTTTCTGTATCCCTCTAGCCTCTTTCTCCACCCCACTTCCCCCTTTCTGCATCTCTGTTGCTTCTTTATGCATTTCTCTTGGTTCTTTCTGCACCTCTCTTGGTTCTTTCTGCACCCTTGTGCCTCTTTCTGCACCCGTCTTCCCTCTTTCTGCACTCCTCTTGCCTCTTTGTGCACCTCTGTTGCTTCTTTCTGCACTTCTTTTGTTTCTTTCTGCACCCCTCTTCTCTCTTTCTGCACCCCTCTTACCTCTTTCTGCACCTCTGTTGCTTCTTTCTGCACGTCTCTTGCTTCTTTCTGCACCTCTGTCTCTTCTTTCTGCAACCCTTGTGCCTCTTTCTGTACCCCTCTTCTCTCTTTCTGCTATCCTCTTGTATCTGTCTGCACCCCTCTTCCCTCTTTCTGCACTCCTCTTTCTGTACCTCTGTTGCTTCTTTCTGCACTTCTTTTGTTTCTTTCTGCACCTCTCTTGCTTCTTTCTGGACCCCTCTTGCCTCTTTCTCCACCCCTCCTCCCCCTTTCTGCATCTCTGTTTCTTCTTTCTGCACTTCTCTTGCCTCTTTCTGCACCTCTGTTCCTTCTTTCTGCACTTCTTTTGTTTCTTTCTGCACCTCTCTTGTTTCTTTCTGTATCCCTCTTGCCTCTTTCTCCACCCACTCCCCCCTTTCTGCAACTCTATTGCTTCTTTATGCATTTCTCCTGCTTCTTTCTGCATCTCTCTTGCTTCTTTCTGTACCCCAGATGCCTCTTTCTGCACCCCTCATCCCTCTTTCTGCACTCCTTTTGCCTTTTTCTGCATCCCTCTTCCCTCTTTCTGCACCCCCTATTGCCTCTTTCTGCACCTCTATTCCTTGTTTCTGCACTTCTTTTGTTTCTTTCTGCAGCTCTCTAGCTTCTTTCTGTACCCCCTTGCCTCTTTCTCCACCCCTCTTCCCTCTTTCTTCACCCCTGTTCCCTTTTTATGCACCTCCGTTGCTTCTTTCTGCACCTCTCTTGCTTCTTTCTGCACCCCTCTTGCCTCTTTCTCCACCCCTCCTCCCCTTTCTGCATCTCTGTTGCTTCTTTCTGCACTTTTCTTGCCTCTTTCTGCACCTCTGTCCCTTCTTTCTGCAACCCTTGTGCCTCTTTCTGCACCCCTCTTCCCTCTTTCTGCTCCCTTCTTGTCTGTTTCTGCACCTCAGTTGCTTCTTTCTGCACTTCTTTTGTTTCTTTCTGCACCTTTCTTGCTTCTTTCTGCACCCCTCGTGCTTCTTTCTGCACCCCTCTTCCCTCTTTCTGCATCCCTCTTGCCTCTTTCTGCACCTCTCTTGCTTCTTTCTGCACCCCTCTTGCGACTTTCTCCACTCCTGTTTCCCCTTTTTGCATCTCTGTTGCTTCTTTCTGCACTTCTATTGCCTCTTTTTCCACCCCTCATCCCTCTTTCTGCACCTCTGTTGCTTGTTTCTGCACTTCTCTTGCTTCTTTCTGCACCCCTCTTGCTTCTTTCTGCACCCCTCGTGCCTCTTTCACACCCCTCTTCCCTCTTTCTGCACCCCTCTTGCCTCTTTCTGCACCTTTGTTCCTTCTTTCTGCACTTCTTTTGTTTCTTTCTGCACCTCTCTTGTTTCTTTCTGTATCCCTCTTGCCTCTTTCTCCACCCCACTTCCCCCTTTCTGCATCTCTGTTGCTTCTTTATGCACTTCTCTTGCTTCTTTCCACACCTCTCTTTCTTCTTTCTGCACCCCTTGTGCCTCTTTCTGCACCCCTCTTCCCTCTTTCTGCACTCCTCTTGCCTCTTTGTGCACCTCTGTTGCTTCTTTCTGCACTTGTCTTGCCTCTTTCTGCACCCCTCTTGCCTCTTTCTGCACCTCTCCTGCCTCTTTCTGCACATGTCTTGCCTCTTTCTGCACTTCTCTTTCTTTTTTCTGCGCCTTTCTTGCTTCTTTCTGCAACTCTCTTGTCTGTTTTATCACTTCTCTTGCCTCTTTCTGCACTTCTTTTGCCTGTTTCCTCAACTTTCTTGTCTCTTTCATCACTTCTCTTGCTTCTTTCTGCACCTCTGTCCCTTCTTTCTGCACCCCTCTTGCTTCTTTCTGTACCCCTCTTGCCTCTTTCTGCATCCCTCTTCCCTCTTTCTGCACTTCTCTAGCTTTTTTTCTGCACTTCTCTAGCTTCTTTCTGCACTTCTGTTGCTTCTTTCTGCACTCCTCTTGCCTCTTTATGCACCCTTCTTCCCTCTTTCTGTACCTCTCTTGCCTCTTTCTGTACCCCTGTTCCCTTTTTCTGCACCTCTCTTGCCTGTTTCTGCAACTCTCTTGCCTCTTTCTGCAGTTCTCTTGTCTCCTTCTGCACCTCTGTTGCTTCTTTCTGTACCCCTTCCCTCTTTATGCACATCTCTTCCCTCTTTATGTACTTCACTGCCCTCTATCTGCACTTCTCTTCTCTCTTTCTGTACCCCTCTTACCTCTGTCTGTTCCTCACTTGCCTCTTTTGACACCTCTTCTGCCTCTTTCTGCACCTGTCTTGCCTCTTTCTGCACTTCTCTTCCTTTTTTCTGAGCCTTTCTTGTTTCTTTCTGCAACTCACTTGTCTGTTTTATCACCTCTCTTGCTTCTTTCTGCACTTCTGTTGCTTCTTTCTGCACCCCTCTTGCCTCTTTGTGCACCTCTCTTGCTTTTTTCTGCACCCCTCGTGCCTCTTTCTGCACCTCTCTTCCCTCTTTTTGCACTCCTCTTGCCTCTTTCTGCACCTCTGTTCCTTCTTTCTGCACTTCGTTTGTTTCTTTCTGCACCTCTCTTGCTTCTTTCTGTACCCCTCTTGCTTCTTTCTGCACCCATCATGCCTTTTTCACACCCATCTTCCCTCTTTCTGCTCCCTTCTTGTCTGTTTCTGCACCTCAGTTGCTTCTTTCTGCACTTCTTTTGTTTCTTTCTGCACCTTTCTTGCTTCTTTCTGCACCCCTCGTGCTTCTTTCTGCACCCCTCTTCCCTCTTTCTGCATCCCTCTTGCCTCTTTCTGCACCTCTCTTGCTTCTTTCTGCACCCCTCTTGCGACTTTCTCCACTCCTGTTTCCCCTTTTTGCATCTCTGTTGCTTCTTTCTGCACTTCTATTGCCTCTTTTTCCACCCCTCATCCCTCTTTCTGCACCTCTGTTGCTTGTTTCTGCACTTCTCTTGCTTCTTTCTGCACCCCTCTTGCTTCTTTCTGCACCCCTCGTGCCTCTTTCACACCCCTCTTCCCTCTTTCTGCACCCCTCTTGCCTCTTTCTGCACCTTTGTTCCTTCTTTCTGCACTTCTTTTGTTTCTTTCTGCACCTCTCTTGTTTCTTTCTGTATCCCTCTTGCCTCTTTCTCCACCCCACTTCCCCCTTTCTGCATCTCTGTTGCTTCTTTATGCACTTCTCTTGCTTCTTTCCACACCTCTCTTTCTTCTTTCTGCACCCCTTGTGCCTCTTTCTGCACCCCTCTTCACTCTTTCTGCACTCCTCTTGCCTCTTTGTGCACCTCTGTTGCTTCTTTCTGCACTTCTCTTGCCTCTTTCTGCACCCCTCTTGCCTCTTTCTGCACCTCTCCTGCCTCTTTCTGCACCTGTCTTGCCTCTTTCTGCACTTCTCTTTCTTTTTTCTGCGCCTTTCTTGCTTCTTTCTGCAACTCTCTTGTCTGTTTTATCACTTCTCTTGCCTCTTTCTGCACTTCTTTTGCCTGTTTCCTCAACTTTCTTGTCTCTTTCATCACTTCTCTTGCTTCTTTCTGCACCTCTGTCCCTTCTTTCTGCACCCCTCTTGCTTCTCTCTGTACCCCTCTTGCCTCTTTCTGCATCCCTCTTCCCTCTTTCTGCACTTCTCTAGCTTTTTTCTGCACTTCTCTAGCTTCTTTCTGCACTTCTGTTGCTTCTTTCTGCACTCCTCTTGCCTCTTTATGCACCCTTCTTCCCTCTTTCTGTACCTCTCTTGCCTCTTTCTGTACCCCTGTTCCCTTTTTCTGCACCTCTCTTGCCTGTTTCTGCAACTCTCTTGCCTCTTTCTGCAGTTCTCTTGTCTCCTTCTGCACCTCTGTTGCTTCTTTCTGTACCCCTTCCCTCTTTATGCACATCTCTTCCCTCTTTATGTACTTCACTGCCCTCTATCTGCACTTCTCTTCTCTCTTTCTGTACCCCTCTTACCTCTGTCTGTTCCTCACTTGCCTCTTTTGACACCTCTTCTGCCTCTTTCTGCACCTGTCTTGCCTCTTTCTGCACTTCTCTTCCTTTTTTCTGAGCCTTTCTTGTTTCTTTCTGCACCCCTCTTGCCTCTTTGTGCACCTCTCTTGCTTCTTTCTGCACCCCTCGTGCCTCTTTCTGCACCTCTCTTCCCTCTTTTTGCACTCCTCTTGCCTCTTTCTGCACCTCTGTTCCTTCTTTCTGCACTTCTTTTGTTTCTTTCTGCACCTCTCTTGCTTCTTTCTGTACCCCTCTTGCTTCTTTCTGCACCCCTCATGCCTTTTTCACACCCCTCTTCCCTCTTTCTGCACCCCTCTTGCCTCTTTCTGCACCTCTGTTCCTTCTTTCTGCACTTCTTTTGTTTCTTTCTGCACCTCACTTGTTTCTTTCTGTATCCCTCTTGCTTCTTTCTCCACCCCACTTCCCACTTTCTGCATCTCTGTTGTTTCTTTATGCACTTCTCTTGCTTCTTTCTGCATCTCTCTTGGTTCTTTCTACACCCCACATGCCTCTTTCTGCACCCCTCTTCCCTCTTTCTGCACTCCTCTTGCCTCTTTGTGCACCTCTGTTGCTTCTTTGTGCACTTCTTTTGTTTCTTTCTGCACCCCTCTTGCCTCTTTCTGCACCTCTGTTCCTTCTTTCTGCACTTCTTTTGTTTCTTTCTGCACCCCTTTCGCCTCTTTCTGCACCCCTCTTGCCTCTTTCTGCACCTCTGTTCCTTCTTTCTGCACTTCTTTTGTTTCTTTCTGCAGCTCTCTTGCGTCTTTCTTCACCCCCTTGCCTCTTTCTCCACCCCTTCCCTCTTTCTTTACCCCTCATGCCTCTTTCTGCACCCCCTTCCCTCTTTTTGCACCCCTCTTTTTTTTTTGTAAACAAACTTTATTGAGTTTCGCAAAGGTTCCATGTGATCATTATGCAACAATCTTATCATATATCAGAATTACAAGTGACCAGCTAGGAACACAATTAAGGCAGTAACTAACATAAAGATTACCGGTCAGATCATTACATTCAGCTGGCCCGTTGTTCCCTCGGAGTTCAACATACATACTTGTACTCAGTCCCGACCGTAAACTCCCTTCCCACAACTTCCCTCCTCCCTGCCCTCCCCCCAGGCGTGTCACTTGCACTCAGGTCGTTAATTTACAATATGCCAGCACTCCAGGCTGGGCGTCAGAATTGACTGGGGTAACACTATAGGGGATCTCAAACACACAGGGCGGCAGTATGCCGTTCCTGTTAGCAAGTCTCATGGTTCCAGGATTTGCTCAACTGTGTGCAGCCTAGTCTATTTCTGCCAGGGGAGCGCCTACTGAGTCTCCCTCCTCAGTGTCCTCAGTGAACTTAAGTGCTACAACTAGCGTTTCCCAAGCTCTTGCTGCTTCCAGCGCCCTCTCGCTCCCCGTTCTTTTTGCTATCTGCATCCTGATCACACCTTTGTATTCGGCCCACTTAAGGAGTTCTATTTTCCACCGTGCTATGCTTGGACCCTGCTTCGCTTTCCAGTGCTTGGTGATGTCTCTTTTGGCCAGTAGGAGGCCCATGTCTAAGAACTTACTCGTAATTTTGTTTTTGGACGTGTGAGGAAACCAGTGTAAAATGCAGTATTTCTGAGTCGGCTCTATGTCGGTGATGTCGGTCAGCAACGCCACTACCTCCCCCCAGAAGTTTCTCAGGTACAGGCAGTCCCAGAACATGTGTCTAAAATTGGCTCCTTCTCTATTGCAGCGCGGGCAAGCCGCTGCTTGAGTCAGGAAATACTTATTAATCTTTTCCGGGGTGAGGTATGCTCTATGTAGGATATAAAAATGCACCAACTGGAATCTGTCATTCCTGGTGCTCTTCCAAGCTCTCTCCACTAATTCCCCCCAGGCCTTCTCTGGGATAGCCTCCTCAAGGTCAGCCTCCCATTTGAGTCTCAGTTCCGATAGGGGCAGTAACGTTTCCCACATTATGCGCCTGTATAAGCACGTTACCGCCTTGAATGTACCTGCCGCCAAAACCACATATTGGCAGCACAGTGAGGTTTTTGGTTTGGTGAGCCCCCTCCCCAGTGTTTCCATATGGCCGCGATGAGGGCTGAGTACAGCAGGAAACCCCCCCGGGCAAATCATATCAGGCTTGCGGGTCATTGAACGGGATCATGGCCTCCTCCTCGTAAAGGTCTCCTATGTTAGCCAACCCTTGTTCTGCCCAGGTCGTCAGCCTCTGCCAGTTACCCCCATGTGGCAAGGCCGTGCACATAAGTAACAGGATTTCCGGGGCGTAAGGGCGTCTAATTTTGGCCCGCCGCAAGCACCTGTTCCAGCACCGTCGTGCTGTGTCGAGTTCCGTGGTGAGGCTTGGGGTTCGAACAGGAAGCCACAATACAATTTGGGATAACAGTCTTAAGGTCACAAAGTCTTCTCTCTGTTCTTCCTCTCCCCTGACACAGTTCGCCACCCATTGCGTGAGCCATTGGAATTACGCCGCTAGGTAGTAGGCCTCAAAGTCAGGCACCGCTAGTCCTCCCTCCGCTCTTGGTAGCATGAGGACAGCAAGTGCCACCCTGCGTCGGCCATTACCCCATAGGAAACCCGTGACCATCGACCTGAGCTGAACAAAGTACTTCGTCAGTATCCAGACTGGTAGGGTCCCGAAGCAGTATAATAACCTCGGCAGGGTCACCATTTTAAGCAGAGCTATGCGGCCGGCTACAGATAGCGGCAAGGAGCCCCAGAAGTCGAAGTTTCTTTTTGCTCCCCTGGTGGCTTTCCCTATACTACCCTCTAGTATGTCTTCCTGAGTGTGGTATATCTGTGTACCCAGGTATGACAGGCACCTATCTTCCCATCTCACCCCCTCTGTTTCCTGTGGGCCTATTCTGCCCTCTCTTGCAGGAAACAGGCAAGACTTTGCCCAGTTCACCTTTAGCCCTGCGACCCTGCTGAGGTCCTGTAGCAATTATTTCACGCCCTGAAGCGCCTCCCCTGAATCAGCCAGAAACAGCAAAAGGTTGTCGGCATAGAGCGCAATGTGATGGACCTGCCCATGAACGTTGAGACCCTGATAAGATCGCCCTGATCTGGCTTTCGCTACTAGCGGCTCCATCGCCAGGGCAAACAGTAGGGGGAAAGGGGACACCCCTGACGTGTACCCCTTCCAACGCTGCAGGCGTCTGATATTAGCCCACCAGTTTTAACTCTGGCAGTGAAGTCGGAATACAGGAGAGCCGTCCAGCTTACAAAATTGTCTCCTAGCCCAAACTTCCGCATCACATGGAACAAGTAAGGCCATTCCAGGCTATCAAATTCTTTTTCTATATCAACTGCGAAAATCGTCACCATGTCTACGCTATAGGAGTCAGCCTCCAGCACTCGCAAAAGGCACCTAATGTTAAGCGCTGTGTTTCTGGTGGGAATGAACCCGGATTGATCTTTATGTATCAGGGTGGCCATGTGGGGGAGCAAGCGAATAGCCAATATCCTACTCAGTATTTTGTAGTCTAAGTTAAGCATAGATAGCGGACGATATGCTGTTTTATCCCATGGCGGCTTCCCCGGCTTGAGTAACGGTATGATGATCGCCTCTCTGGTAGACACAGGTAGGTGGCCAACCCGTTTTGTATCGTTGTACAGCTTTACCAGCCTGGGGGCCAGCAAATCGATATATGCTAGGTAGAATTCAATTGGTAGGCCATCTGTGCCTGGTGTTTTATTTCGAGCCATGTTCTTAATGGCTTCCCTTACTTCTCCAATCTCGACTCCCCGCCCTAGCTTATCCACGACTTCCTCATCCAGAACTGGTAGTTCCACGTCTCGTGTGAACTCATTCAGAGCCTCCTCCACTGGGTCCAGCTTACTCTGGTATAGTTCTGTGTAATACGCTAAGAACAAATCATTGATGCCCTGCTGGTCATACCTCACTGCCCCATCCTGGTCCCTAAGCTCCAGGATCACTGAACCTCTCCTGGCAGGGTTAGCCAACCAAGCCAGAAGAGCTCCCGACTTGTCCCTTTCCGAGTGAGCTCGGGTGACATATTTTTTGTAATCAAAACAACGAAGGCGTTCTACTTGCACTGCCACTGCCTCTCTAGCCTCCAAGAGCTCCCTCTGCTTGTCCGGTTTCTCAGGCCTGTCTCTTTCTAGTGCTCTCAGGTGCTGGTCATCCCTCTGTATGTCCTGAAGTAGCACCTTTCGTGTGCCCATCATCTCTAATATACAGCGCCCCCTAATGACTGCTTTACACGCGTCCCACTCCACTAACGAGTTTGCTGCAGTGTTAGCATTGTCTTGGAAATAATTAACAATAGCTGTGCCTATCGCCTCATGAAACACCTGGTCCTCTAGGGCCTCAGGTCGCAAGCACCAGGTGGGGATTTTGGGTCGCGTGCGGGACCATTGTAAGCCTACAAGCTCAGGATTGTGGTCAGATAGCATCCTAGTGAGGTATTCACTACTGCGAACCCCCTCATGGACGTCGGGGGAGCACAGTATGGCATCTAATCTGACATGCAGTTCGTGCAGGGCTGAGAAAAAGGAGTAATCCCGGGTCACAGGGTGTTGAGCCCTCCATGAATCTATCAATCCCCACTTCTGTTGCCAGTTACATCGTGCCTCTGCCAGTTTGTGTGCAGGTGCGTCAGGGAGTGGAGGATGGGAACGGTCAAGGTTGACATCTGATGTACAGTTAAAGTCGCCTCCCAGTAAAACTGAACCCATGAGTACAGATGCCAGTTTCCCAGAAAGGTGCAAAAAAAAGGCTGGTTGGTCCGAGTTAGGTGCGTAAATACTACCCAGTACGAGATCCCTGCCATCCAGTCTCCCCGAAACTACCACATATCTGCCTTCTGGGTCAATAATCTGTTTTGTGCACTGAAAAGGTACACCTGCCCTCACACATATTAGGACTCCCTGTGCAAACGCGGAGTAAGTGGTATAAAATGCTTGACCCCTCCAGCGACGCTGCAACGCCGCTCCTTCTTTCGCTATTATGTGGGTTTCCTGAAGTAATGCGATCTGAATACCTCGGTGGACCAGATATGAGTGTATTTTATGACGTCGTACCATGGAGTGCATCCCCCTCAGATTCCACGAAATGCATTTTAAAACTAGTGGGGATCCCATTGCCTTAGGAAATTTTTGTACTCACAAAAAAAAAAAAACCCTTGTGACACGCCTGGCTCCCCTTAACATTCCACAACCTAAAGAAAACCCCCAACTCCCCCTCCCCAGGACAGGTACCGGAGAACTAGTTCCCATCCAAACACTGCTTAAGCATACAAACATCCAATAGCTGTTACAGGGGTGACCAACCTACAATCGCAGACCCAGGTTCCCGCCCCGCCGCCTCCCCAGTAAATGCACCAAACATTTCACCCCAGACCAGCTACTTGCGGCCCTTGTTACCGTAGTACAGACAGCCGGTTCTTTGAGAACTCCCTCAAGCACAAGCGAACATCGTGTACCTAAAGTCCGCAGGACGAACTGCCGCCTCATGTTCGTCACATAAAATCGCCCGCAGTCTGGGGAGTGACCCTGGGCAAGTCCGTTTCAGAGGTGTCATTATCACTGTGATCTGGTGAAGTTTCTGATCTTCCGGTGTGCAGTCCACTCTTACTTGAAGTAGGGCTGAAACTTTTTTGGCTATGTGTCGCCACGGCCTGCAGTGCTTTACAACGTTCTAGGCTGAGCTCTCTGGGAGATGGGGCTCTAGCCCCAGTTTTATTGCTGTGAGGGCTCTGTTGCGGAGAGTTCCAAGAGGAATTACGATGGTCCATTGGCCTCCGCGTGTCTAGCCACTCCCAAGCCTCTTGCGGTGTCGTGAAGAATCGAGTTCCCGCGGGGTCCGCCACTCTGAGCCGTGCAGGGAACAACATTGCGTATGGCACTTGTAGTTGGCATAGCTTTTTTTTGACAGCCAAGAAGGACGCTTTGTTCCGCTGGACCTCCCTTGTGAAGTCCGGAAAGATCATTATAGCACTAATGTCAATTTGCAATCCCTGCTTTTCGCGAGCTCGCTGCAAGATATAGTCTCTGTCTCTAAAATGTAAAAGTCGTGCCACTATTGGTCTTGGCGGGGCTCCTGGTTTCGGGGGCCTTGCTGGAAGCCTGTGAGCTCGTTCCAGTGCATAGAAGGGTGACAACCCTTCCGGAGCTACTTCTGCTCGGATCCAGCACCATATTCGCCCCTTCTGTTTTTTCCGGCACTCCGATGACGCAAATATTATTTCTGCTGGACCTGCCCTCACTGTCTTCGGCCCGCACTTCTAACACTTTTATTTTAGCTTCCAGGTCCGTGAGTGACTGCTGTATCCCGTTCACCGTCCTGGGAGGCCATCCAGCTCTTTCTTAGTAGTTGACACCCTTTCCTTGAGCTTTCGATGGTCATCTTTTAATAGGCTTAAGTCCGTGCCTATCGCATCAATTTTCCCCTCCAACACCTCTCTGGAGGCCGTGATCGCTTGCATGATGTCGGACAGCGTGGGTTTCCTGGGATTCGAGTCTTTCCCCAGTTCCATCACTTCTTCCTCATCGTCTGCCAGGGTACCAGGGGCGTCTACACTAAGGACGTTAAAACCTCTCTTCTTTTGTGTTCTCCCCATCTTTTTGGGCAATGACTGAGTTCACCTTGCCAGTACCAGGTGCGCTCTGCAATGCTGGGGGCCGTTTCGTCTGGGTGCAGCTGGGTCTCTTTATACTACAGCCAGGTCTCAACGATAGAGTGGGGTGCCCCCAGCTACCAAGCCACCATGTCCGAATGCCAGCTCACCCCAGTAGTGCTGCGTATGCAGCGGCGCCGGACTGCTGATGTCTTTCTGGGGGAAGTGTGCACTGTTGTCGGCTCCTGGGTTTGGATCTGCCCTCTGTATGCGGATCCGGCGCCCTCACTCTCGTAAAGCTCCCCTGGTTCTGTGCAGCAAGGCGAGTTACCGCCAACTTTCAGCCTCACTTACGCGCTGTGTGCCGCTGTGGTCCAACCCCCCATCATCGTGGAGACCTGCACCAGATTATGTTGCCTGCTGCCGCCGTGTGCATCTCACTATTGCACCGATGGCTCCCTGTTTCAGGGTTTGGGGAGTAGTTCACTGGTGCAAATGGTGCCTCACGCTCAACAGTGCCCGGTGTCCCCCGTAGGACAAGGTGAACTTCTGCAGACGCCGTCCGCTTCCTAGTGAGCTGAGTCCACCTGCGTTGGGCCTTCTCCTATGCGGGGGTCCACCGGGGCTTCTTGTCGGGGGTCTGTTTGCCTCCAGCAGTAGATTTCAGGGGATCTCACTGGGGTAGCCCAGGCCCCCCGCATACGCCGTCGGTCTTGCCAGCCACCTACCAACACTCACGGTGTCACAGGCTCCTTCACGAGGCGTGGAGCACTTCTCTGCCAGGTCTCGTTGCCTCACCAGCTGTGGCTCTATATGCCTCACTGTGCCGTGGCCATCGTCGTGGTGCCAGTTCTGCCGCTCTGGGGAAGATCCAGTACAACAAGTGAGGGCTAATCTCAAACACAATCGGCACCTCGCGTTCTCAGGGCTCCTCTGTTCCCCGTTAATGCCCGTGCTCTCTCGGGGGCAAAGTGATCGTCCCCAGCAGGGTCTGTCCCGTAGCTGTCAGCCCGCTCCGGCAACGCCGGGCCCTCTCCTGCGCTGGCACCTAGGTGAGTTCTCACAGGCAGCCCAGGCACTTCACAAGCGTTGCTGCGCTCCCCAGTCTTTCTCCACTACTTACAGTGCTCCGGGCCCCTTCAATAAACCAGGTGTGCCCCGCCGCCGAATCTCGTCCTCCCACCGTGGCAGCCACTCTAGGTCCTCTGTGGCGCGGGCACCATTTTGCCGCCACTCCCGCTATATTGTGCATGCCTCACATCAGGGCCGCTGTATGGACTTCTATTCTCCTCAGCCCCCGCGCCTCATCTGCCGCGCTCCAAGACCCTCTGCTGGGCGGGATGGGTTCCGCTGCTGGGCTCTGTCTCTTCGTCGGCGACTCGTGGCGGTTACTCTGTGCCTTTCACGGCATGGGCGCCATCTTGCTGCAGTCTCCGCCAAGCCTTCTAGCTCCGATTTCGGCTCATTTAATATCGTTGCCGGCATTACTGAGCGCACCTCCACTCACACGCATTGCCTGGCGCCCCCTGGTCTACAAATCGGTGCCCCCAGCTGTGTCTGGGGTACAGGATAATTGATTACGGGGAAGCGGCAGTCAGAGCTCCTCAGCTTGGGTCTGTTCCCATCGGCTGCAGGCCACGCCCCCTCCCTCTTTTTGCACCCCTCTTGCCTCTTTCTGCACCTCTATTCCTTCTTTCTGCACTTCTTTTATTTTTTTCTGCACCTCTCGCTTCTTTCTGCGCCCCTTTTGCCTCTTTCTGCACCCCTCTTGCCTCTTTCTGCACCTCAGTTCCTTGTTTCTGTACTTCTTTTGTTTCTTTCTGCAGCTCACTTGCTTCTTTCTGCACCCCCTTGCCTTTCTCCACCCCTCGTCTTTCTTTCTGCACCCCTGTTGCCTCTTTCTGCACCTCTGTTCCTTCTTTCTGCACTTCTTTTGTTTCTTTCTACAGCTCTCTTGCTTCTTTCTACACCCCCTTGCCTCTTTCTTCACCCCTCTTCCCTCTTTCTGCACCCCTGTTGCCTCTTTCTGCACCTCTGTTCCTTCTTTCTGCACTTCTTTTGTTTCTTTCTGCACATCTCCTGCTTCTTTCTGCATCCCTCTTGCCTCTTTCTGCAACCCTCTTCCCTCTTTTTGCACCCCTCTTGCCTCTTTCTGCACCTCTCTTGCTTCTTTCTGCACCTCTCTTGCTTCTTTCTGCACCACTTGTGATTCTTTCTGCACCCCTCTTACCTCTTTTTGCAACCTGCTTGCCTCTTTCTGCACCTCTGTTCCTTCTTTTGTTTCTTTCTGCAGCTCTCTTGCTTCTTTCTGCACCCCTTTGACTCTTTCTCCACTCCTCTTCCCTCTTTCTTCACCCCTGTTGCCTCTTTCTGCACCTGTGTTGCTTCTTTCTGCACTTCTCTTGCCTCTTTCTACATCCCGCTTGCCTCTTTCTGCACCTCTGTTGCTTCTTTCTGCACTTCTCTTGCTTCTTTCTGCAATTCTCTTGCTCCTTTCTGTACTTCTCTCGCCTGTTTCTATATTCAAATGGGAAGTGCAAGCTGTCAAGGTTAAAGGTCTGCATGCTCTTGTGACTGAGGTATATGTCTACCTGCACATGTATTCTCACATGTGTTATGCATCTGAAGATGGTAGCTTAAAAAGCAGGTAGCTTCTCTTATAGGTGGGCAAATCTTCTTAGTTCTGCTCTGTCATTCGGTTGCACAGGCAGACATGTCTTATGTATATATGTGTTATAGAGCCCCTCAAATATACTATTGAATACCCATGTGCCCTGTATTGTGAGCAGAAAGAAATGCATGCACCTTTTTTTACACTAATTTACAGAGTATGCTGTTTGAAACACAGGTATTCAAGTGTTTGTATGTTCATTTTCATTTAACATGTCACTAGGTAAAACCATAGACATGCATGCATACCTTCACAAACTTGGTCAGACTTACAGCAGTGATATGCTTAGGATTGCTGTTTTATATTTGGTAGGCCTAACATTCTGGGCAGTCGATTAATAGTGAACCTTCAAGAGAAAAGTGAGGTTTAAGACATCTTCGGAGAAGGTTTAGTGATTAGGGTACTTTATATGAGTCTGTTGTAAGGTACAATCAAAGTAGTCCTCTTTCTGCACCTCTGTTAGTTCTTTCTGCACATCTCTTGCTTCTTTCTTCACCTTTCTTCCTCTTTCTGGACTTCTGTTGCCTCTTTCTGCATTTCTCTTGTTTCTTTCTGCACCTTTCTTCCTCTTTCTGCACCTCTCTTGCCTCTTTCTGCACTTATCTTGCTTCTTTCTGCGCCTTTCTTCCTGTTTCTGCACTTGTCCTACCTATAGTTAGAAATTAGCATTTAAAAAACCTTTGAAATTCACTGAAAAAACCATAGGTTTCAGGGACGTTATAGTAAGAAATTAGCATTTAAAAAACCATAGAAATTCACTGAAAAAGCCACAGGTTTCAGGGACGTTATAGTTAGTTGGACATTTCACTCGTACAAAACCAGAGAAATTCGGCCGTTATAGTTAGTTGAGCTAACTATAACTTGCGCCCCCACAATACACTGCTGATGACATCACATATTACATCACTCATGACATGGTCAGTGACATCACCGATGACATCACTGATCGTTTTTTATATATATATATATATATATATTATCAGCAGCAAGGCCCCCCAGCAAAGCTAACTACGATAGTGATACCCCACAGCCACTGGCAGGTAGGCAAACACGGGTCGGAGGACGCGGAGGGCGCCTGACCTGCGGGCGGAGCTAAAGGGGGAGGCTGGTGTGTATTGTGAAGCTGGGTCAGGAAGTACGGCAGGGATACATAAAGTGAAGACAGCACAAGCCAAAGTAACTTCGCTTTAGATATCCAGTAATTTACAAACATTTGCTCTAGAAAATCACAATGTCAGCCAACGCGCTCAGAGAAAGGGAAGAGGTGGCGGCCTATATGTTTGATGATAACAAAGCCCCCATACAGGACTCAATTTCCCACAATGCACCACAGGGGACACTAAATCCAAGTTTAAGGGACAAAATTAAATTATTGGAAAAAGCTATGAGAACATAGCAAAGCAAATGGTGGGAGGCGAAATCCCTCCAGCGCTACTTGGATGTGGGCAGAGTGCTGCGAGGGCTTAGAATACTAATAGCCCCCAGCTATGAGACACCGGATAGAGACATGATGAAGGAGTGGGCGGAAACGAACTTGGAATCATCTTGCAGATTACTGGTAATACTGGTAAAGTATGCGCAAAAAGACCGAATAAAGCTGCAAGAACAGATAGAGGTTTTAAATGGTGAATTAAGCACAATGGGACAAGCAGAGGAACTGGCAAAACTGAAAGAAGAAATGAAGAAAAGATTGAAGAAAGAGGAAGATAAAATCTGCGAAAGAAAAGTGTTCAAGTTTCACCGGGATCGGTCTGATTATGAAAGTGGATGCATCTTCACTTTCGCCCAAAAATATGATGTATTAAAAATATCCAAATATGGTGGAGACCAAACTGTCAAACAAAATCGCACGGATGAAAGATCAAGATTTGAGGCTACGTCTAATTCCGAACTCAGTTCCGCCTTGGAAAGCGAGTCAGAAGCGGAAACCCGCAGGCAGACAATGAAGCAAATACCGGCAAAAATATCGCAGGTTGATGAGGTGGATTTTTTATGCCGCGAACGGATGCAATCCCTGCGTCCCAGAAAGTAGTCAAACAAACAACAAAGACCAGATCTACAAAACGCAGGGAAAGACAGCGGGAAAAACAACGAAGAACCAAACAACAAAAAACAACAGAAACGGCAACCGAGGAGAAACTGGAAACATTGATCCAAAATGCGCAATCCAGCAATCAAACAGTCATAAATCTAACCGATGTCGTTCTGAACAAAGCCGAACAACAGTTGTTAACACTAGGACTGTCCTATTGCCCTGAAAGTTCTTTTGATTATGCGGCCTCGAGAATGTATGTATACAGAAGCGTGCGCAAGCTCAAACTAAAAAAGTATTTCCAGTTACATAACAAAACAAAAACTGATGTAGCAGTCAGTCAGGACCAACAACATACGGATAGCCTTTCTCAGTTCAATCTAAACACCTCTGACATGTTGGTGTTACGTGACATGCAGGACCTTATCGATGAAAACAGAACTTCAAGTCCAAACATTGAGGACTCAGAGGATATGAGCAGTGGAGCCAGGCATCAGACCAAAATTACACCTTTCAAACCCCGTTCAACATTCAATCCCATTATGTTAAAAGATACAATTGACATCTTCCATGAACAGGTTGTAACAAGCATCAAACACCTCAACCACAGAATTCACAATATCAGTAAGCGCAATATCACTTGCTCATGGCCAAGCTCAAAAACAACAAGGAGATAGTTATTCGCAATGCGGACAAAGGGGGCAATTTGGTCCTTTGGAGCAAAAATGAATATGTCAAGGAAGCTATGAGCCAACTAAGAGACACAGACTGCTATTGTCGCAGTGACCATCTGACATTGAGAAATGTGTACAACGAATACAAAATTAAACTGATAGCTTGGAAAAATGCAGGACTGCTATCATCAGACGAATACAAGTTCCTGAAAAATGACAATCCGGTTACACCGATTTTGTATTTTATACCCAAAATACATAAAAATCCCAACAACCTCCAGGAAGGCCTATTATTTTGGCCCGCAAAAGCCTTCTTGAAAACACATCCAAATATGTAGACTTTTATCTGCAGGAACATGTACAGCAACTAACTTCCTATATCAGGGACACGGGTGATTTTGTATCCAAAATGTTGAACTTTGCCTGGAAAGATGATTATTTACTCATTTCCTTGGATGTGACATCTCTATACACGTCCATAAAACATGTGGACGGACTAAAAGCATTACAATACTATCTAGCAAGAAGAGGAACAAACTGTACGAAACACAATACTATGTTGTCAGATATGGTTGAGTTCTGCTTGCGCAATAACATTTTTATGTTTCAGAACGCCCTTTACCAACAACTAAGGGGCGTAGCGATGGGGGCAAGCTTCTCCCCCAGTTATGCCTGCCTCCATATGGGGTGGTGGGTGGAGCTGGTCCTACTAAAAGAGCACACAGTGTATGTCGAAAACAACATAAAAGTGTGGTCGAGGTTTATTGATGATCTTTTTCTTGTTTGGCAAGGAACAAGGGCTGAGGCAGAGAAGTTCATTGAAAGGCTCAATAGTAACCAACTGAACCTACATTTCACAGCATCAATAAGTAAGGAAAGTATCAACTTTCTAGACGTACAGGTTTTGATTAGAGATGGGAGGTTAGAAACGCGACTCCATCGTAAACCAACTGCTGGAAATGCGGTGCTGCATGCCGGAAGTTCACATCCCCGTCACCTAATTCAGAGCATCCCCTACGGGGAGATGCTCCGCTTAAAACGAATTTGTAGCTGTGACGATGATCTAAAGGCAGCCCAAACAAGTAGCAAGATTAGATTTTTGGAAAGGGGCTACACAAAAAGATGTATAGATGCAGCAATTGTAAAACGTAATTTAGTTCCCAGGGAAACCCTCCTCCTAAAACAGACAAAGGCAGAAGAATCAAGAGGACAGGATGTTGATACATTCAGGTTTGTTCTAAGATATAACAAACAAGAGAAAATTATCAGAAATATCATAAAGAGAAATTGGCTTCTAGTTTTGGGTGACCCGGTCATAGGCCACCTACTCCCAAAAAGACCAGCAATAACATGTAGCAGGGCACCGTCTATGAAGGACGCCCTAGTCAAAAATGATCCCAGTGGCCAAACCAGGGGCACATGGCTTAGTCAAAGAAAGGGATTTTACAAGTGCACAGTGTGCAAGACATGCCAATATGGGGCCAGCACAACCGCATACAAAACGCCATTTAGTGCACAAGACAGGCCCATTGACAAGGCATTAACTTGCAAATCGGATTATGTGGTCTATGTGCTGGAGTGCCCGTGCAGCCTGCGATATGTAGGCAGTACAATTCTGCAGGGGCACAAGAGGGTACTCCAGGACATTAGGGCGATCAAAAACAGAGACCAATCGTACCGTGTGGCTCGCCATTTCAGTGAAGTACAGGATGGCGATCCCAAAGATCTAAAGTACTTCCTGATAGATTCCATCCCCCCCAACAAAAGAGGCGGCAACAGGGAAAAAGCTCTTAGACAACTGGAAATGCGTTACATTTTAAATCTTGACACTAAGCATCCTGAAGGTCTTAACGCAATGGAGGAATTATATACATGTCTGTAGGGCTGGATAGAAAAGAATCTGAGCAATCGAAGCTATTAAATCTAAATTAATTGTATATCATCATGAATCAGAATATTAGAAAACATAGGTGTTTTAATCAAAGCCGCTAATAAATTCCCACTTTTTCAAAATATACACGGGTAGGAGAGGTTTTAATACAATTTTTATGTATTTATATAGATAGCACCAAACACTTTACATTTGCATTTTGCACTGGCACAGGTCACTTTCAGTCGTAAGGTTTACTAGTTCGAGATTTACATCATAAGTACTGTTTAAGCTTGAACTAACAATTTTGTTTATTGCTACAAATCATGGTTAATGATATCATGATCAACTGGTGGTATTTAAACCCGGACGTTGTCAACTGATAGCAATAAAGTGTAATGTCTATTTTTATTGTTATAAATTAGATTTTACCTGCTGTTTTATCCTATCCAGTACTGTATTGATTTTATGGTTTCACATTACCGCAGCTAACGGTTTTAAACTTTTAAAACATTGGGTAATTATACCGATATTGTTTTAAGTACACTTATTCAAAAACCTACAGCTAAATGTTAGAGTAACCATGAAGTCTGTTATTTATTTTTATGTTAAGCCTTACCACTTGAATGCACTTGTCACTTTAAAAATACAAAAAACGTTAAAAAAAAAAATGGTTTAAAAGGTACCTCTCTTCCGTGATGCGCGTCATGTGATCAAGAACCTTGTAGGGTCGAAACGCGTCATGGCTGCCGGGGTTTTATGAGCTGAAATAAAATCTGAGATCTGCAACGATTTTGTGGTCCGTGCTCCATTTACTGGGTGAAACCGGCGAGGCACAGGCGGAGTGCAATCAATATATATATATATATATATATAATAGCTTCCCATTGGTGGGTGTGCAATAAGAAAATGGCGAAGTGGGTTCAGCGTTTGCACACACTGTCTCCGTTCAAGCCTCTGAAGAGAAGCATATGGAGCTTCGAAACGCGTCAGGCATTTCCATTACGGAGCAGCTTCTACAAGCGGATCCTCGTCCCTACCTTTCATAAACAAAGCTGCTGATCGAGTGCTACTCACCTGGTGGACAACCTTTGGAGCAGAATGTAATACGCGGCCGTCCTGCCGCGGAGTGTGCACCACCCCGTAATGTCTTGGGGGCTACATGGGTCAGCAGCCGCAAACAGGATTGAGGACGAGTCCACTTGCAGGGTCCATACAGGACAAGATTTGTGTGCTATCCGGACCACATTTCCCACAATGCACAGTCTCATTTGAGCTTCCCATTGGTGGGTGTGCAATATGAAAATGGTGAAGTGGGTTCAGCGTTTGCACACACTGTCTCCGTTCAAGCCTCTGAAGAGAAGCATATGGAGCTTCGAAACGCGTCAGGCATTTCCATTACGGAGCAGCTTCTACAAGCGGATCCTCGTCCCTGCCTTTCATAAACAAAGCTGCTGATCAAGTGCTACTCACCTGGTGGACAACCTTTGGAGCAGAATGTAATACGCGGCCGTCCTGCCGCGAGTGTGCACCACCCCGTAATGTCTTGGGGGCTATGTGGGTCAGCAGCCGCAAACAGGATTGAGGACGAGTCCACTTGCAGGGTCCATACAGGACAAGATTTGTGTGCTATCCGGACCACATTTCCCACAATGCACAGTCTCATTTGAGCTTCCCATTGGTGGGTGTGCAATATGAAAATGGCGAAGTGGGTTCAGCGTTTGCACACACTGTCTCCGTTCAAGCCTCTGAAGAGAAGCATATGGAGCTTCGAAACGCGTCAGGCATTTCCATTACGGAGCAGCTTCTACAAGCGGATCCTCGTCCCTGCCTTTCATAAACAAAGCTGCTGATCGAGTGCTACTCACCTGGTGGACAACCTTTGGAGCAGAATATATATATATATATATATATATGTATGCACTAAATAGAGCCCACTTAGAGGTCACTTTGCTTTGCCTGACTTCCACGTTAGTTTGCTCATCAGGTTGTTCATTTCTGCCTACACTGTATGTCTGTATATTTGGCATGGTGCCTACCTTACATTTCTCTGCTGCCCAGGTTTGAGTCCTTTTCCGGTTCAGCTGGAGCAGCATTTCTGTATTGTATATATGACCTAAAAACCAGTCACTCAAGAAAGAAGCAGACTGAGAGCACCACTGTGTGCACTGACTTCTTCCTTTCTGGCCAACAAGCATTGGTACCAACAAATACATTTCATTTTGTTCCTGAGCAACTGCTGTGTATTGTGTGTTTCTTTCATTGCTCCTGGGGGGGGTACAAAAGTTTTAGCTTGATACTAAGGTCTGTTCATCCTATTGACAAAGATAAATTTGCATGTCAGTTGCTACAAAGTGTCAAACCATAAAGAGGCAACAAACAGCAACAAGGAACTCAGGAAACATCTGAATACATTCAGAGCCCAAGGCCAACTAAGCAAGGAGGAATACCTATTCCTCAACACTGAATCGCCGGTACTTCCCATTTTGTACTTCTTGCCTAAAGTACACAAAAACACCAACCCGATCCCTGGGCGGCCTATTATTTCAGCGAGGAAAAGTATGTGCGAAAACATCTCTAAGTATGTTGACTTTTTCCTCCAGGATTGGGTCTCTAGCCAGCAGTCATACTTGAGAGATACTAGTGACTTCTTGCTCAAGATCAAGGATATACCATGGCATGAGGACTACCTGTTAATATCGCTTGACATCACAGCACTATACACTAGCATACGCCATAGTGATGGAATAGCTGCATGTAAATATTTCCTAGACAAAAGGGCGATTCACTGTCGTAATCACAATGTATTTATTTTGTTTCTGATTGATTGGTGTCTTGAACACAATTTTTTTATGTTCAACAAACCTGTGTACCAGCAGCTCAGAGGGGTGGCCATGGGAGCCTGCTTTTCACCTAGCTATGCATGTCTACATGTTGGCTGGTGGGAGGAGCAGGTTCTCAGGGTCGATCACTCGGGAGCCTGGAATGACCACATCATATCTTGGCTAAGGTATATAGACGACGTCTTTCTTATCTGGCGAGGTGACGCAGAAAGCACGAGGGCATTCATAGCTGAGATCAATACCAATGATCTCAACCTAGAATTCAACGCCAACATCAGCAGCACCGCCATTGAGTTCTTAGACGTCATGCTCTATATTTCCAACGGCTCCCTGCACTCCAAGCTCCACAGGAAACATACGGCAGGCAACTCTACCCTACATGCCTCAAGCTTTCACCCAAGGCATTTAATCGCGAGCATTCCCTATGGTGAAATGCTCCGTCTGAGTAGGATTTGTAGCACCCAAAATGATTTGCTTGAATGTCAAGCTGAGGCGTCTAAAAGATTCAGGGCACGTGTGTATTCGGCTAACATCATCCGTAAAGCCACAGAAAAAGCAAATGCTATTCCCCGGGAGGAACTCCTCATGGGCAAAGCTGCACCTGTAATAGTCAGCGCTGGTAGCATACTCGCCGGACCTACCAACACAGTCAGCACTAGACTGATCATAACCCACAACACAGAAGAAAGAGCCATCAGATCAGTCATCAACAAACACTGGGGCATCATTAAATCTGACCCCACACTGGGCACATTAGTAGCAGACCGCCCTGATATCACCTACAGGCGGGCGTTTTCTATGCGTGACACATTAGTGAAAAACAGTCCAGAAATCATTCCCACACAGAATTGGTTGACTGACAGAAAGGGGTTTGTGAAATGTAACAGTTGTAGAGCCTGTAAATTTGGGAAAAACATCACGCAGTTAGACTCTTCCTTCAGAAGGACACCACTCATCATTAAATACCGGCTCACATGTAGGACGGAATATGCTATCTACGTTCTTGAATGTAAGTGTGGGCTGCGATACATTGCCAGTACGAAGCTACAGGTGCATCTACGCATCTTACAGCACTTAAGCGCCATCGTCAATAGCGATCCGGTTTATCCGGTAGCTAGGCATTTCAAGGAGGTGCACAATAACAACCTAGAGCACCTCCAGTATTCAGTAATAGATAGCATTCCCACACTGAGGCGAGGTGGTAATAGGGAGAAGCACCTGCGTCAGTTGGAGAGTAGATATATCCTCCAGTTTAACACAAAGGCACCATCAGGCCTCAACACTAGTGAGGATCTTCATCACTTCCTATGAGGAGTTATTTGACTATCTGTGTACTCCCTTTGAACGCTGCCTTTTCATTTTGTCTCTTTATTGTTATCTATTGCCATGTATGATCTCTGAGTCATCTGTATGTTGTATTGTAGTGTATTTTATTATCTGTGTGCTATTAGCACTCTGCACTTTATATACATTCTCTGAGGCATTTGTATGTGTTATTTTATAAATTGTGTGCTGTTAGAAGTCTGCACTGTTTATACACTGAGCACACCACCCCTCGCTAGTGTTATGAATTGGGGACTCATTTATACTGGTTTTTTATCAACCCGCATCAGCATTCATGCATTTTACTTTCGGCGCATCTTCAACAGTGCGTAACTTCCATGTTCCGAGACTATTCCATTTATTTCTGCCCATCATGTATACATGCGTAACCGCAGTCACCGACTGACTCCACGCATGATTAGTGCCTTAGACTGTACAGGCATCAGAGGGTGACATTGGGCCAAATAATAGCGTAAGAGACCATATATACTCCGTAATTTTTATTGTATATACACTGATATGAGGAGGTATCTCACTACGTCACTCACACAATCACTATTTATTCGCATAAGTACCCACGCCTCCTCATTTATGTATATTTATCACAGCACTACATCCCTCGTATGCACTTTCTTAATTTTTATCAGGATTTTTCCAGTGGCCAGGACCCCTGCATTTACGCAGTAATTTTGTAATATAGGCTATCCTGCGTACTCATCAGCACCAGTAGGGACCTATCATGCAGCTAAGCACTAAGGGGACCACATTCGATAAGGCAACTCTCACGCTTTTCTATTCATGCACGGCCGATCACACGCAGGATTTTCATTATGCGCGTGGTTCCCCTTACCCCCCTATTGTCTTTAGCTCCCTGCAACCGCGGGCACACACAGCCCTTGAACTTGGGAACACACGGCTAATCCAATGGGATAGTGGGAAGCCGATTTTGTTCGCTTAGCACACAGCAACTTACATGGTCGGGGCGCTAGTATTGTCTCGATTCTGTTCCATGTGTATTGCAAGGCTTGAACATTTGCATGCTTACAGGCTGTCTCCTTGGCCTCTGCCTCATATCGATGTAATTGTCTTTCAGTCTGTTTACAACGTAATTGTCATTCAGTCTGTTTACCATGTCAGTCTATGTCAGAGCTCTGCTGATGTCACTGCCACCAATCGCAGTAAAGCAATGTTACAGTAAAAGCATGCTACATGTAGTAAAATGCCTACTCACTTTAATGAACATAGAAAAAATACTGCCACTGTCACTGTTATATATATTGCACAATTTTCACTTAAGCGCTATGTGAACAAGGCCGCATGTCTGGCGGCCGAAACGCGTCATTTGGACTATGATGGCATAATAAACTACACTTACCTGCATCTTTACCTACGGAGTCTGTACCCTGGTGTTGCGCCGTTCCGGCCGTCTTCCCTTTGGGATTTCTTTCTGAATATATATATATATATATATATATATATATATATGTATGCACTACATAGAGCCCACTTAGAGGTCACTTTGCTTTGCCTGACTTCCACGTTAGTTTGCTCATCAGGTTGTTCATTTCTGCCTACACTGTATGTCTGTATATTTGGCATGGTGCCTACCTTACATTTCTCTGCTGCCCAGGTTTGAGTCCTTTTTCGGTTCAGCTGGAGCAGCATTTCTGTATTGTATATATGACCTAAAAACCAGTCACTCAAGAAAGAAACAGACTGAGAGCACTACTGTGTGCACTAACTTCTTCCTTTCTGGCCAACAAGCATTGGTACCAACAAATACATTTCATTTTGTTCCTGAGCAACTGCTGTGTATTGTGTGTTTCTTTCATTGCTCCTGGGGGGGTACAAAAGTTTTAGCTTGATACTAAGGTCTGTTCACCCTATTGACAAAGATAAATTTGCATGTGAGTAAATCTGCATGTGTAAATTTACTCTTACACTTAAGTTTGGCTATTCACCATTTCTGATTGTTAATTTACTGCAAAGAGTAGATTTACATGTCTCCAACCCCAAAACCTGAAACAGTGGGCAGAGACAAATAATTCAGGGTGAAGTTGTTACCATTAACTTTTCACATGTAGAGGGAGGTGTCTGCCAGCGAAGAAAGATCTCCCTACGGTAAAATATAGTGATTTAAAAAAAAGTTTATTAAGCTTTATTAAGCTTTAGAAAAGTCAGCAAAAACATTTTATGTTCACTATTAATCGAAATGATTTTATATACTTATTTTAAATGTAGAGCGAAATGAAACACATAGCAGAATTTCAAATTAAGTATTTAATTAATTTAAACATATTACATTAAAATAAGTTTTTTAAAGATGTATTAAAAGTAAAAAAATCCCACCTACAGTAAAATATGCATATTTATTTTTTATTTCGTAAAAATGCTAAACTTTATGTATAAACTTAGTTTCAATTACTTTGAATTAATTTTCTGTAATAAAAAGTTGTTACATTCTTTTTTAAATTAAAAACGTTTATTAAAATATTCATAGTATAGTAGTAGTTATTTTCTATTTATAGGTAATGTTTTACCATTAAATTAAATGTGTATATACTTTCAAGAATTCAAAATGAATTAATTTATTTTAACATCATTTCCTATTTGTTGTTATTTTAAGTCCCTGCCTCCATTATTTTCTATGGGAGTATGTTGCAGTAGTTGTGAGTGGCCATGTGCGGTCTTGGATGTACTCCAAGGCTGAGCTGGATTACATTTACGACAGTTTTGTATTCTTTTGTGTTATTGTGACTTTAGAAGCTCAGTTGGTGATAGCAATGGGCTTGCTCATTTGTAGGTGGGTGTTTGAATTAGCATGCCCCTCCCTTACCCCCTCCTTACCCCTCATTAAATCCCTTCTTACTACTTCCTAAACTCATCCCATTTTGTAGTACCACTCTCACCTGATCCTTCCTACATTTACTACTAAGTAATAAACTTACATGGGTGGAGCTCTCCCCATAGAAAAGATAGGAGAGGTTTACGCCCATAGGTTTGTGTATTGCAGTTTGTAGTATTGTAAAACTACTGTAATACTACTTTACATACTGCAAAATGCAGTTTGTGAGTCGCTCCATAGCATTGCAACCTTGGTAGCAATGTTGTATTCCTACTTCTATGTTTGCTCCCAAATCATAGCACTTTTTCTCTGTCAACAGCATATGCCTGTGTTCATGTTCATAAATATGGTCACCCTATTCTGGCAGCCACATCCACTAGAGAGACAGGAAGAGAGGTCTTCATTGTTTCTGATTGCACGCTCTGTGGAAGCTACAAATGGGGTTTACACATGGTGCCATCCAATCTCTGCCCTGAGACCTTCTGTCATCCTGTTAGCAACTATTAGCAAGCAGTCAACAATCAAAGCTCCAGAAAGAATTCCAGCTGGATATGGGATGTTAGGTTAGTCACTGCAATACATTCAAAAGTGGCACAAACCATCTTGCCCTCCCACATTTCCATGTAACAGTTACATTACCCCCTCATGGGTCCTCCTCGTCCCAGTCCTAACATAGAGAGGCAATCCTGCCTCCCGACAGCCAATCAGAACGCTTATAATATTTTCAAAGGATATATAAGCCCCTCCCACCGCCATGCCAGTTTTTTGGGCTGTCCAACGTCGGTCGGAACGCTGGTGTGCTCCTTGTTTCCTGGTTGCTGGTTCCCGAGTTTGACTGGCTGAGTTTGCGGTGCCGTGAGTTTTTTCTTTTCTTTACTGTTGAAGTGTTTGTTTTACTTCTTTTGTTGCGCGCGGCCGCACCGGTGTTCCTGTCTGCCGCGTTCCTGCTCCTTGGCCTGAATGCGCTCCCCGTGCATGTGCTGGGCTGGGGCGGGGAGCTTTCTCTTGCATTCTGGCCTCGGGTCGTTCCAGTGCTGGGGTCTTCTTGCGGCATCCGGCTCCCGTGGCCATAATGTTTGTTCTGTGGCTGTGGGGGAGACTGCAGGGCTGTCCCTTTTCTTTCCCAGGTCTCGTGTTGCTATGTCTTGGTTGTTTGGGGACAGTTTTTTAGGGGAGTTGCTGGGCACTTCCTGGTGTGTGCTGTGGCTTCCTGATACTGCTGCATGTGGCCAGGGGTGTTGAGGTTTCCGCCCCAGTGCCTGCAGGATCTTTGTTTATGATCATCATGTTTCGGGAGCTGCACGTGGTTGACCTGTTGCAGATTTCCGGGTCTAGCCTGCAGGATTTGGTTCATTCTGCTGTGATGCCTTCCCATGAGGGCTGCGCTGCTTGAGCCTTCTGCTTCCTCCTCTCCAGAGGGTGGGAGTACGTGGTCATTTTCCCTGCTGGAGGGTATGTCCAGTGAAAGGTTTTTATTTCGGTCCTGTTGGTCCATTTTGTGAGGTTCTCGGCTTTACGCCTGCTTCATTGTCTGTGGAGGGGTGACTCCCTGTATTGCTCCACGGTGGTGCATGGCCTGCATTATGTCGTCTAAGAGGTTCTGGCTGTCGGTTGGCTTGAGCTCACTGTGCAGGGGATTCCTCGTTTTCTGGGGAAGCGGTATCTCCTGACGGTGTTTGATACTCATTTTCCTCTGGTTCCTGGGGTCTATCTATTTTGACCTCCTTGACTTTTTCCTCATCTTTGTCTTCAGGGGAGTCTGCTCTCATGCGTTCTTCTGCTGCTTCTCGTTTTGGGGTTTGTGCTTGCAGTTCCTCAGCCTCTGCTTCGCAGGTCAAGTCTTGGGGTTTGGGTATCTGTTTGTCTGTCTTCCGGATCGGGGGGATCTCACTCCTATCTTGGCGCAGATGGAGGCTCAGTTTCTGTCTGCTGTGTTTTGTTGCCCTGAGGGCCCTCTCCTCAGCTGCTGGGGCGGCGTTGGCTGGTAGGAGGTCTTTCTGGACCGCGCTTTGGTGCCTTGACGCTGCGCAGACGCCTTGGTCCGTTACTGGCCTTTTGTGGTTCTCTGGCTTTTTGACTTACTCCACAGGCAGTCTGTGCGGAGGGGCTTGTCTTTTTTCCTTCTTCTGGAGTTACCGGATTCTCTGTCTCCTTCTCGGCCCTTTCGTGGTCAGGCCCGTGGTCGGGGGGCTGCGTTCCATTTGGTTTCCAGCCTCTGCAGTGCCTGCTGCAGCCCCTGGGTGTTTGTCAGATATTGTTATGTCCAGGAGGAGTCACCGTGGCCTGGTGGTTCCGGTTGCGGTCTCTTCCTCAGAAGGTTATGTGTTCAGCTCCTGGTGTTTCACTGGTTGTGAGTTCCCTGTCTACATTGTTGGCAATGTTGCAATTTTGGGGACTCGGCTCGGTTGTTCCTGGATTGTTGGTCCGGTCTGATTTCCACCTGGAGCGTCTTGTAGGTCAACGTTCTTGGTTACCGGATTCCGTTCCGTGGCCGTCCCCCTTTTGGACTGTTTTCATGGTTACCCCATTGTCCATTGGCCCCGTGATGTGCTCTACCATCTTCTCTAGCATCGGCCTGTTTTTGTCCAGGGGCACTGTTGTGCTGGTTCTGGTGCCGGAGCGGGACCTGGGGTTCTATTTCTCTCTGTTCCTGGTCCCGGCGCCCAATGGTTACTTCCGCTCGGTTTCTGATTCCCCGGGCTTTGTACAGTTTGGTGCAGCTGGGTCATTTCTAGATGATCCCCTTGCTGTCCGTCGTTCCCCTCCTCCTGGTGGGCGATTATTTGGCTTCCCTGGGTTTGGGAGTTGCCTGTTTTCACATTCCCGTCTATCCGGCAGGTCAGCGGTTCCTGCGGTTTGCGGTGGACAGGTTCCATTACCAGTTTCAGGTGTAGCCTTTCGGCCTCTCTACTGCTCCCCGGGTTTTTCCGCGGTGTTGGCTCCTGCTGTGGGGGTTTTGCTGAGTCTGGGTTTCCCTGTGTTTCCCTATGTTGCTTTTGTCTGGTTTCTGCTTCCACCCTCCTTGTGGCTCTTCTGGCGGTGATGGCGTTGATGGCCTTGTTCCAGGATCTGGGGTTCATGTTGGATCTGGCCTTTTCTCAGTTGGTTCCTGTACTGGGACTTTAGTTTCTCGGAGGCCTGTTTGCCGCTTTGCATGGGGCTGTTTTCTCCCTCCGGCTCGGTTCTCTGCCCTTTTGACTCTTCTGCGGGTCCTGCTGGGCTGCCCTTCTGCCCCGGCTCGGGGTTGGTTGCAGGTCCGGGGGTTGGTGGCTGCCTCCGCGGCTGTGGTTCCTTGAGCTTGCCTGAGCCTCAGGTCCTTGGTGATTCTTCTGTTGGCTCGTTGGGACCCTTCCCATACAGGTTGTGTGGCTCTGGTTCCTCTCTCCCCTGTTCTGGTTCCTAATTTGGTATGGTGGCTTTGCTCTCCCACCCTGGTGTGGGGCTGCGTTTTCTGCTTCCTTCTCTCCTCTTGTTGACCTCAGGCGCCTGTCCTTGGGGTTGGGGGGCCGCGTTGGGGTCCTTGGTGGCTGTGGGGTCTGTTGGTTCGTCCCGAGAATCAGGTGGCTTGTTGTTACTTGCGCCTTCTTGGGGGGTCTAGGTGCGCGTCTCTGTACCTGCTGCCTTCCGTAATTTGTGTCTGGGTGAAATCTCATCTGTTGGCATTGAGGGTTGTTTACGTTCAGAGGCATCTGAATTTCGTAGGGACGGCTTGGGCCTCTTCCTCCCGTCCTCTGTTTTGTGTCGTCTGTCTGTTCCTCTGTTCCGGGACCTTTGTCTTCGGATCGGGACTCTCTGGATCGGTCTTTTTGCTTCCCCTCGCGTCGCTTTTCTCCCCCGGTTTTGTTCCGGGGTGGTCTGTCCTCAGGCTTGGGGGTTGCTCTCTCGTTTCCTTGGCCTTCGGGCTTTCTGTATGCCTTCCCTCCTATTTCCCTCTTCTCGGGGGTGCTGCAGAGGATTCGGGGGGGGGAGTGAAGGTGTCTGTGCTGTTGGTTGCTCCTTTTTGACCTCGCTGCCTTTGGTTTCCGCTCCTGCTGCTGCTGGAGGGGGCGGGTTTGGCCGGCTTCCCTTGTCTCCGGCTCTGCTTCTGTGTCTGCACCTGTCTTTGCCCTATCTTTGTCGCCTGCATCTGTCGGCCTGGCTCTTGAGCGGCTGTCGTTGGCGTCTTTGGGCTGTTGGCCTGTGGCATTCCGTTGTCGCGTCGGCCTTCACAACTTAAGGTCTGTGGTGCGCGTTGAGGCTCTTTTGTCTCTTGGTGCTCTTCTCCTGGTCTGGATCCATGGTTGGTGGTCCGGCTTCTATTCTTGTCTTTCTCCGAGATGGGTTCTTGATGTACCTTTCCCCTTCTGCCTTGTCTGCTCGTTGGGCTGTGGTTCAGGTGTGTCGGGATCTCGGGGCCTCTTTGAAGGTTGTTGCTCCTGGGTGAGTCGGATTCTGTGTTGTTTTCGGCTTCCACATCCGATCTCTCCTGTGCTTGTGCCTTCTTGGGTTTGCCTACTGTTTTGCGGGGTCTGCAGTTGCACCCTTTTGTGCTTTTTTTGGAGGCTGTTTGTTGTGGTTGTCCGCAACTGTCGCTTTTTTGTTGTCCATCTCCTCCGCGCAGCGGTTGGGTGAGTTGGGTGCTTTGCTTCTCTCCTTCCCTTATTTGCAGTTTCTGGAATGGGGTTGTTTTGCGGCTGGGCCCGGTTTTTTTTCCTGAGCTTCCTCCGGGTTCCATTTGCTGCTGGAGGTGATTCCTTCCTCTTTTGCCTGGGGATGGGGATTCCTTTGTTCCTTCATCCTTGGTTGTTCGCACCCTTCGTTTTTTTCTTCCTCCGTACCTTGGGGTTTCGTCTTTCACCTGCCCTGTTTTTCTCATGTGGGGGTGTGGCTCAGGGTTGGTTGGTTTCTCCTTCCACCTTTACTTGCTATGTGTGTTTGGCGGTCTGCCTATCCTGTGGGTCTGCCTCCTCCGTCTCTGGTGCTGGGTCGTTCGACACGTTCTGTGTCCGCTTCCTGGGCTGTGGAGGCGGGGGTCTCTGTCCAGGTGTTTTGTGGAGGGGCCACTTGGCTGTCCCTTCACTCGTTTGTTCGGCATTCTCGCTTTGCTGTTTTCCTTGCCTCTGTGGCCCGTTTTGCTGTTGGCGTTTTGCACGCTGCTGTTTCTTATTCCTTTGTTTGATTAAGTTTTGTACTTTTACAAGGATCCCTGGTGTCCTGCGTTTTTTCTTCTTGGGTCTCTGCTTGTGAGTTCCTCACTATGTTAGGACTGGGACGAGAAGGACCCATGAGGGGGTAATGTCTTGTTACTTACCGGTAATCTTCATTACCCCGATTAGGGTCCTCCTCATCCTAGTCCTGTTCCCTCCCTCCCGCTGTGTTTGTGTCAGGACTTGTTGATAACAGGCATGGCGGTGGGGGGAGGGGCTTATATATCCTTTGAAAATATTATAAGCGTTCTGATTGGCTGTCGGGAGGCAGGATTGCCTCACTATGTTAGGACGAGGAGGACCCTAATCAGGGTAATGAAGATTACCGGTAAGTAACGAGACATCTGAGAGGATATGGGAAATAGCACCAGATCGCATAATCCTGATATATAAAGATAAGCAGTAGCAAAGCCAATAGGTTTAGCTTTGAAGTGCTAACTTTTGCCATAAACTGCACAGATGCACGCGTGTGCATGTCTGTGTGTGTAGATGTGTCAGCCTGTGCTTAATTTGTGAAAAAAAAAACGAGTGCTGGTGCCCAAAGCTCTGCTCAGGAGCCTGTGGCCAGCACTATTAAATGTCAATGCTGCGTAGTCCTCTTTAATCCACTATCAGACACTCCCTGCCCGTTTATCTCTGTCTTGCAGGTTTCTGCTTTCTCCTTTGGTGACGCTTTTCCCGTCTTTCTCTTCCTCATTCTTTCCCCTTTGCGTCTTTTTCCTCTGGTGCTCTCGGAAACGGTCTAAGTAAAAATAAGTGTCAGTCCGCAAAAAGGAGTGCAGGTGGGCCCCACCGGCAACCACAGGCTCAAATTAAGCACTGGTGTTGTTAGCTCCTTAAACTAGCCAGAGCTATCGGCATTGCCAAAGCTTGTTTGAATACAGCGCTCTGTTAAAAGGCTTTTGATAGGGGTGATGCACCAAGCACGCTATTGAGTGGCATTTCCCATGATTAGGATGTAAGCAGTATGTTCATTGGCTATTTTAATTATATACTATTGGCACTGTAAACCTTTTTGAGTAGGATGTAATTAAGTGTTGGGAGTAGCAGTATTAGGCTAATTATTAGAATTTTAATCATAAGCTAGCCATATTTTTCTAATAAAGTTTATGTTTTTTTAATGCAAATAGACAGAAAAAATTAAAGCTCTCGCACAGTCCTACGTGACCTCTTGTGTGTGGCCTACGAACAGTAGTTGCGCCTCGACCCATTGTTGGTGATTACACGAAGGCCTTGTATCACCGAATACTAATTACTATGTGTGTAGGCTTACGTACTCATATTCCTCGGTTAGTGCCAAACCCCTACAAAATGTATATAAGTGCAAGCCTTTCAAGACAATATAAGCTGTATCCCAGTTAAAAATGATGCACTTTCAACAGCCTAAGCAAAACTGGGCGCAGCTAAAGAGTAATCGCATATGACGCATCCTGCAGCTGGGGAAGGGTCGGCTGAGAATAGACCACCATCCCACACACACAGAGAGCTGACCATGCACCATGGTGGGGGCAGAATGATCACGGGGGACGTCTGGAAACCGACACCGATTCTCTGGTATGTGCAGTTGAACTTGCTGTCCTGTACCTGACCGGCGCAGCTGCTTTCAATTAAACAGACTATAAATCTCTTCCTCTGGGAGGAACAGGGCTGCAGCCACGAAGCCTGCATGAATCTGCTTCTGCTCCCGAAGACCAGCAGGTGCACGTGTGCAGACTCCCCGGGCAGTGTTCGGACTTGTGTGACATGGTCTTGCTTCTCTCAAGGGCAAAGTCTGCCTTGTTCATACCTGCTCCACAGTCTAAACCATGCGAGTTAGTGTAGTGAGCGAGGCTTAGTCACTATAGCTACGGTGATGAGGGAGGTTTTCCACGAAAGGAAGGTCTAGAAAAAATGGGTGCAAACAGTACACGTTACAACGCAAGTTTTCAAATATCGGCTAAGTGTTTTCGTTTGATGAGACATGCAACATAAATCTTGATGAAATCTCGGCCTAAGCACTCCACAAAATTGGCTCTCTTCAAGCTGATGACTCAGTTGAGACCAACTAAAGTATACAAAAAGTAATGGATGGAATGCTTGAATTAGTCTCAACCACTGGTAATTACTTGGGACCGCATTCCAGTCCATTGTTATTTTGCACACCATGCCACATCAATTTGGACCCAGCCATATGCAAATCAGTCTTGGTCCTGCTCCAATGGGAACAGTCCAGCCCGAACTGCCAAGCCAGGTCCTCCCTGAATCAGAACACAAGCAAGCCAGGACCGATGTAGCACTTGTTATGGGCTCATCAGTCAGGCTGAAAACAAAGCAGCTACCATTTTTATTTATTATTTGAAAAGTTTTATAAAGCGCGAACAAGACCCAACCGGGTATCAGAGCGCTGTACAAAGAGGAACGCTGACGTATACGTACAGAGACAATATAAATACACTTACAAAAAAGCAAGTGAACAAACAGGTAACAGCCCACCTAGATGAGGCCGAGCAGTTTCATCATCGACTTACTTCAAAGACAAACGAAATAAGTTTTAAACCTCCAGTAGAAATGATTGTCAAGGACTAGTTTCAAACATAAAGTGAAAGTAAATTGTTAAGCATACAATAAAACACCCAAGCACACCCAATAAGGCAACATGAGAGGAACCTGAGGCATAAAATAAATGAGGGCGCTAGGGGAAGAGTAGGTAGAAAATGAAGAGACAATAAACAGCCCACCCAGATGAGGCCGAACAGTTTCATCATCGCCTTACTTCAAAGACAGATGAGATACATTTTAAACCCCAAGTAAAAATGATTGTCAAGTACGAGTTACAAACATAAAGTGAAAGTAAATTGACAATGACATGGAGGCTATTGCTGATGCAGTTCTTCCAATAGTAGCCATTTGACCTGTTTTTTGAATGAGGCAGCCGAAGGGTTGGCTCTGATCTCCGTCGGTAGGGCATTCCAAATTCTTGGAGCCAGCCCTGAGAAGGTGCGATTGTAAGTTCTTTTTTATTGAATTTCGGTGGTTTCAGTAGTAGGGTATTGGAGCTTCTTAAATTTCTTCTCACTCCGGAGAGCTCCAGTTTTTTTGCCAGGTAAACGGGGCTATTGAAATGTATAGCTTTATGTGTCAGGCAGGCTATCTTGGATTATCTCTCAGTTATAAATGACGCACATGATGAAGTTCTTACACAAATGCTGTACGTTTAAGGATGGTGCCTACTACAAATATAGCGCTGGTCTTTATAATTAAGAGAAGGCAGAAACTTGTCAACACATTTGGAGGACATAGATAAAATAAGGAAATCAGAAAACGTGAGTAATATAAGGGAATATTTGGAATATACTTCTTCGTCTGAAATGATCCTCTCTGTACAATTAATACACACTAAAATATTAGTGCATTTGTCAATAAAGAGTCAAGAAGGGATTTTGTGTAAATAATTGAAAGATGATGTATTTTGCTCTCAACATTGTTGAATCTAATATATAAATAAAATAAAAAGGGTGATGTTCTTCATGCATCAGTGTCATTGGCTTTCTGGATAGAGTTGGCATATATCATCATGAATTATAGTAAATGAATAAGTGAGACATTTAGGTAGTTATAGAGAGTTGCAGACTAATCCTTAAATCTCATTAACTCATTGATAAATCTATCCCTATAGAGACGTACCTATTCTTACTGTTGACAACTGAGTTATTTCAGGTGAATATGCAAGTCGCACTCTTGATTCCCAAGGTAATCATACCTGTTATCATTGACCCTTACCAAGAAAAAGGAAGGGGTATGAAGTAGATCAGTGGTTTAGGGCCCAAGAGGCAGGAGTTGGATTTGTAACAGTTGACCAGGGTCATGATCCAAACTTCCAAATTCAGCCATTTTTTCTTTTTGCGAGCAGATGCTGCTTTTTTCTTTGCTCCTTACATGGGAGTGTCTAGAGATGATTAACTTCGCTTATCAACACTCACTTATTCATTTGCAGATGTGTGAAAACCATGCACATTTTTATTAGGTCCGGCGTTGGCAAAGACCTTTTTATTTTACCAAAATTATATGTATAGTATACTTACCGACAGAGGCTTTTAGCCAGCCCTCTTCATCCATTGGCTTGTTATTGTGTCATTCACAATTTTCTTCTGCTTCTAAAACATACAGCCTGGGGTAGCCCACTTCAGCAACAGGCTAACTTCACTGTGAGTAAAGGCATTTTGCCCTTTCACAAGGAGCACATCCACACACAAAGTAGCTCCCTTCAGTGCCAGGGACTCACATGGCAATGTGTGCTTGTTGAAACCAAAACATATTTTTACTTTTAGCCAATGTTTTTCTTAGGTTAATAAGGGCATGGCAGCTTCCCTGAAAATAAAGTTTTGCAAGAATCATGACAAAATAAAGAGAGCATTGACAAAGCCAAAAGGTTTCAGCAAAAGCCTTACCTGTTGGCTTGGCCAGTGCTTTTTGGGCTTGAGAGAGGAAATTGATACAGTAAACTGAAAAAAAGAAAAACATCTGATGAAACCAAGGCATAAACAAGACACAGTGAAATTAATATGAAAAAGCCTATTTGTGGGTATTACAAACATCACATCACATCTGAAGTCTGAAATACAAAAAAAAAGGAAAAGATGTATTTAAAAAGGGAAGCAAGGGGGGGCGTGGCTTGGAGCCCGGCAGACATGGCGGCGTTGCGGTGAAGCTCCCGGACCGGAGCAGGGGAACCGCGCTCGCAGACCCAAGGTGGGGGCGCTTCCTGGAAGACTTCGTGGGTGAAGTGGTGCTCGCAATGATGAAGTCACTCATGCCGCCATTCCGGTAATTCTTACGAACTTATTGGGAATTATCCGCGCTCTCATGAAGACGCGTTTTGACGGCCGCCATTTTTTTTTCGTTTTTTTTTCTCTTTGCTCTGAGGAAACGCGAGCGTTCTGATTATTACAGGGGTGATGGCCTGGCTTCTCCAACTTTACGCTCCTTGTTATCCCTGTATTCTAGCAGTTTTAACCTCCCTAGCAGCAGAGGCGCATGGCAGCACAACAGCTTGGCTCATACTGCTTCTCCACAGATAATGAGGCAATGGAGATATAGCCGCCATTTTGTCTGCTTGTTTTCTCCTTTTCTAATTTCACCCTGTTACCTTCTCAGCATTACTAAGAGGCACACTATATGTCTTCCTACAACAATATGAGGCTCTGCAAAAGGCGCTCTTCTCAAATGTGACATTCCTTGTGGATTTAGGAGAGCCATAGTGATTGTTAGGTAACCCAGCCCCTCACTCTGTGGTGGTGATTCAGCGAACTTTTGCTCTACGCTGGCTCTTAAAACCCTGTGGAAGGTTAATTTTTTCAGCATTTATTTTGCAAGACGCTGTTCTGCTAAAAGGCTTACAACCTGAATCAGACCCCACTCCTCTTGGCTATTTTCCTTATTCTAGAAGTCTCTGTCTGTTTTCTGGATTCTGGATATTGCAGATTGATGGGCAGAACAAAAGGTATCCTTTCTGCTACACCGAAACCAAAACGCATCTTCATTAAAAACTCAAGAATTTTTTCAGAATTCTCGAGGTTAGACAGTTTGAGGATCATCGGTTTAGACAAGTGCACCACAGACATGGAGTCTATGCCATCAACAACAGGAAAAGCGAACGTGAAACGTTTAAAAAAGATCCCCTTCACCACCCAAACCGGCTTCTCCAGTCTCAATGGATTTACTACTCCAGGAAATAAGAGCCCTCAGACCTTTCATGGAGGAAACAAATACTAAATTACAAGTCCTAACTGACAACTGGTCACAGCTGGATGCTAGACTTACAACAGTGGAGCAGAATGTCTCCTCAATCCAAGAGACCACTAATTGCGCGACCTCCTTAGGCTCTCAAGTATCAACACTACAAAAACAGGTCGAAGACCTTGAAAATCGAAATAGGAGAAACAACATGCGCATTTATAATTTGGCAGAGGGGGTTGAAGGTGCAGATCCTATCTCCTTCTTTAAATCCTTTCTCCCCAAGATTCTTCATTTGCCAGAAGACGCCACTTTGAATATTCAACGTGCCCACAGATTGGGCCGAGTTGCGACTAATACTTCATTTCCACAGAGGCCGAGAGGAGTCATCTTGTACTTTCTAGAGTACACGGATCTAATGAAAGTCTTGGCTGCTGCTAGGGCTCTTCAAAAGATTACTTGGTCTGGAGCTACATTATTTTTTGCACAAGATTATTCCAAGGCAACTGCGACACGACGTAAAGCTTTCCTGGACATGAGACCAGTCCTTCGTTCCATGGGTGCTAGATATGGTTTATTCCACCCATGTTTATTCAAAGTCACCTATAACAACAAAACCACTTCTTACGAAGATCCAGTACGCCTGCAAAGCTTCATTAACATCCACGCAACAGTGTCCATGGATTCTTCAAGACCATCCTCCTCAAATGGAACCTGACTTGCTTGTGACTCTTTTCCGAGTTGTTTTTTTTTCCTCGTTGTTAGCAGGACTTTTGCTGTTTTATATTGTTATTAGCCCTATATTTCAGTCTTATCTTTGATAATGTCAAATAATCTTACTAGATTTTGCTTCTTCTATGTTTTATTTTAGAATACAAGTTAGAACTACTTTTATCAATGCATTTTTCTCTTTGCCTCCACAGAAATGTTCTTGTCATGGCGTGTTCCCTTCCCGGTCCGGTCCAGTCTTTACTGGACGTTTCGTCTGCTCCGTGTGGTTCCACCTACCCCCACATTCTTGTTCCCCTGTGTAGGTATGTCGTTAGTTTTGTCTTTTGTTTTTTGTCTCGTCTTACATTTTTTCTCGCCTTTTGACTTTGGTGTCTTTTATACTCATATTCAGTCTTACTCTCTTTTGTGCACTATATTGCTTGATATTCTATCACTCATTCTTCTTAGTTCCCTATCCCTTCTTCACTTAATCATAAACTCTACCTCTCCCTTTTCTGCTCATTTGATTTTTCACTCAAGATCTGTGCTCTCTACATATTTTACTTCTTTCTTATCTGAGTCCTCACCATCTCTTCATTTTTTCATACTTTCTTTTATTAACATGCGATGTTGTTATAAAGAGTTGGACTTTTGTCCCATAGATAGGAATTATTTCAATTTCGATTACTTATGGCCTTAAAACTCATTTCGTGGAACGTTAGGGGCTTGAACTCTCCTATCAAAAGACAAAGAGTCCTCACCCATTTAGCTAAACTGAATGCGGATATAGTGTTTTTACAAGAGACTCACCTCACAGATGCTGAATCATTAAAATTAAAAAGAGGTTGGGTGGGGGCTGCTTTCTCGTCTCCAGGGGATGGGAAACGTAACGGAGTGACAATACTTTGTCGAAAGTCACTTCCTATTTCATTTGTGTCGCAGGAATCTGATAAAGATGGCAGGTGGCTGAATGTTACATTGTTGTTAAAGGATGTTCCAGTTTCTCTTCTTAATGTTTATGCCCCCACATGTGGAGAACCCTCTTTTTGGTCCGCATTGGCCAAGCAAATTTCACTTTCCATGTCAGATAATTTTATATTAGCTGGTGATTGTAATCAGGTTTTCGACCCATTTGTTGACAGAAATTCTAGATCTCCCTTTGTTCCTAACAAACCACACAAATCCTTCACTCACACTATTACTCAACATAAACTCCTAGATGCCTGGCGACTGTGCAATCCGACGACCAGAGAATATATTTTCTATTCCCCCTCCCACCATACCCAATCAAGAATAGACTACATCTTTGTTTCCCACAATATCTCACAAACACTCACATATGCAGAAATCGGTCCTATTCTACTCTCGGATCATGCTCCTGTTTCAGTTGGCATTGACATTTTACCTAAATTTTTGACCCCCAGACGATGGCGTTTTAACAATACCCTCCTGTTAAACCCAGAGTTCACTGCCTCCTTCACCACTTTTTTAATGAATATTTTGAACTTAATCAAACCGAGCACATGCCATTTTCAACTATATGGGATGCATATAAAGCCTCAGCGAGAGACTTCATCATCGGTTTTGTTGCCAAGAAACGCAGAATTGCACGTATACAAACTAAAAATATTCTCCATGATATCAAGAATTTAGAACATTCTTACTATACATCCCAATCGAAAGATTGCCTAACAGCCCTCATAAACGCTAAATTGCAGTTTAATAAGAAGTCGACAGATGATGCTTCACTATACCTGTTGAAGTCCAGTGCAAAGTTCTATGGAGGGAAAAATAAAGCTGGCAAAATACTGGCCAATTATTTAAAAGTAAGGCAGAACAAATTAAATATAGAATCGATACATGACACAAATTCAAATTTGAAATTTAAGGATGCTGAAATTTTAAATGAATTCTCCCTATTTTACAAATCTCTATACTCATCTGAAACGCAACCCACTGATCAATCCCTATCACATTTTTTTCTCTAACATATTAAAGCCCCAACTTTCCTCCTTAGACTTATCCTCCCTAGAGTCAGATATTACATGGCAAGAGCTCTTTACTGCACTTCAACATCTTAAAAAGATAAGGCACCGGGCCCAGATGGTTTTACCGTTGAATTTTATCTCCACTTTTCCAAACTCCTCTTACCCAAAGTGCACTCCTTAATGAACTTAACAATTCTTCTGGATCATTTTCAGAAGCTCATATATGTCTCATCCCCAAGGAAGGCAAAGACCCCAGTTTCTGTAAAAACTATAGGCCCATTTCCCTGGTTAACATCGATTATAAAATATTTTCTAAAGCATTAGCCATTAGATTAGATTTCTATCTACCAAATTTGTTGGGAAAGGAGCAGTCCGGCTTTGTCAAGGGACGATTCATTACAGACAATACACGGCTTCTTTTTAACGTTTTGTCCAAATCTTCCCGCCTACAAAAATCTTTAGCTGCAATTGCATTAGACGCAGAAAAGCGTTCGATAGAGTTGAGTGGACCTATTTGTTTTACACTCTTAAATGGTTTGGCTTTGGTCCTAAATTCATATCCTTGGTTTCGCTTCTCTATTCCAGTCCTCGTGCTGCAGTTTGCGCTAATGGTTTGATTTCCCCATTCTTCGATTTGGGTAGGGGAGTTCGCCAAGGATGTCCCTTATCTCCCTTCTTGTTTAATTTGGCTCTGGAACCTTTTCTCTCCAAATTACGCCAAAACCCAAATTTACATGGTCTCCAATTGTCAAGTTACCATATTAAACTTGCAGCTTACGCTGATGATATCTTGCTTTTTATGTCCAATCCTAGTGAATCAATCCCTACATTTCTATCTGAAGTCCAAGCATACTCCCATATTTCGGGATATAAACTAAACAATGATAAGTGCAAAATCTTGCCCTTAACCAAATACACTTTTAAACTAGAATTTAGTGCTTCTAACTTTACATGGAGTCCCAACCATATTAAGTACCTGGGGCTATACATCACACCTTATATTTCAGACACAGTAGCACTATGCATGAACAAATGTATTCAAAAGCTTACCGAGTTAACAGCTAAGTGGCACCCTCTCTACTTATCCTGGTGGGGACGCTTAGACACCATAAAGATGATGCTAACGCCCATAGTTTTATACACTATCTCCAACATACCAATCCCAGTTCCTATTAAATCATTTAAGAAGATCAATCCCATCCTATCTTTCTTCTTATGGAACAATAAAAAACCCAGAATGTCTCTTACAAGACTATCTTGTTCCAAAACTGAAGGTGGAGTCAATTTTCCTGATTTCCGGGCGTATCAGAAGGCATTTCATCTACGCCAGGCATCTCTTTGGCTACTCGAACCTACGGACGACTGCCCTTTATGGACCTCAATTGAGTGTCTTTTTTATCTCCCTTTTCCTTTCAGGAATATCTTTCCTTCTCACGCAAAACCACAGACCCTTTCTACTCCCATAATTAAATGGACCTCTAAACTTCTCCAACCATCATTTCCCCCATACATAACACTACAGACTCCCTCCTCAACTCAACTATCTGGCATAATAAGAGTTTACTTATACATAATAAACCCTTCTATTGGAAAATTTGGAGGCAGAAAGGACTACTTTGGGTTCATCAGTTATTCTCCCAATCAGTTTTTTTATCTTTTCCCTCGCTTAGCCAACTGTTTAACCTACCTGCCTCATACATCAGCAAATACAATCTTTTAAAGAACGCTGTGATGACTACAAATACCCAAATATCCTACATGTCTACCACTTCTAACAATTCGGACTCCTTCTCACAGTTGCATGCTCTGTTAAAAAATACACCTAGAGCTTCCACTATATACAGTTATTTACAGTGTAATGACATTATTAGGCAGAAATCCAAAATAGAAGAGACGTGGGAACATGATTTTCAAGCTTCTTGGCCAATTTCTTTATGGAAGAATTTATGGATTAAGTTACGTAAATCCTCCAGAGCAGCAAACACAACGCAAACATTATTTTTTGTATACAACAGACTTTTATTATCACCGCATGTTTTAAGTAAAAGCTTTTCAAATGTGTCAGATGTTTGCTGGACATGTTCATCTCCAAATGCAGATTTATTTCATATGTTGTTCTCATGCGTATCTGTTTGCAGTTTCTGGAAACAAGTTTGGGCTCAAATCAACCTAATTTTTGGCACAGAGTTTCCCTTTTCCTTTGTGAATGTTTTTCTAGGCAGCCTTTCACCTGTTTGGGAGGATATGACACTCAACGTTAAAATTATTGATTTATTATTAGCAGTTGCTTTTCAACAAATTACTGTTAATTGGAAAGACTCCACAAAGATTTCTTATAGAGCTTGGTGGTATGCTGTTTGTCATAATCACAGGTTAGACACTACTTTTGTTTACCCTATAAACCTGGCAATGAAACGTTTAGATATGTGGTCACCTATTACAATATTTCTGGATGTAAGTGCCAAGGGCTTCCCTCAATTACAACCATCACAACAGGAAGTTCTTAAACCCCCCTGATATCCTAATTGTTCCTAATACTTTCTATAACTCATTATTATTCAGATCATATTTGTATTACTTTTTCTCATATGTTGTATTTATAAGTCCGATTTGTTTATCCTTAATACGCCTATTCTGAATGTACGGATGTGAGGCTATTATTATGTTTCTCTCATAGACACCTTTATATTTCTCAATAAAATTTTCTTGAACTGAAAAAAAGGGAAGCAAGAAGAAACCACAATTAAATTTCTGTAAGCACACTCCCTCACTAAGCCATACGTACAGTCAGTAGATCACATTTTTCAGTGGCAGCATATTTCTGGTCAGTTGTTTTCTCTTATTCACAACTATATAACATTTGATTAATTCCTGAAGCTGGTAGGGACCTGCTGTGAAATCTTTATCCAGCTATGGGTGGCCAAAACAATGTACCTCAAAATTAACAGAATTGGTACAATCCAAACCTATCTCCTTTGAGGAGTGCTGTATTAAAGAACCATAGCAACACAAAAAAAGATGATAGGCGGAATGCTGAGCATTGTCAAACATTCACCCCCAGTCACAGATCTGGTTTAAATCCATAGTTTTTTGCTCACCATGCCACCCCAGTGAGGCCCCAGCCATATGCAAATCGATATTGACCCTGCTCCCCATGGGTACAATCCAGCCCGAACTGCCAGGCCAGGTCCTCCCTGGACCAGAAACAAATATCCTGGGGCAGGCTTTTGGGTATCACCCCTCATCAGCCAAACTAGCTTGAATCCAGTGGTACAGTGAGCACGGGACCCACATCTGGGCATACCCTTCCGTCTTAGCAACACAAAAAAGATGATGGATGGAATGCTGAACATTGTCAAACATTCACCCCCAGTCACAGATCTGGGTTAAATCTATAGTTTGTTTGCTCACCATGCCGCCCCAGTTTAACCCAACCCTATGCAAATCAGTCTTGACCCCGCTCCCCATGCGAACAGTCCAGCTCGAACTGCAGGCCAGGTCATCCCAGGACCGGAAACAAGCATCCTGGGACGGGACCTACATCTGGGCATACCCTTCCCACATAGGCTGACATGCCCCTTGAGTCAGCTATCCTGGCTGATGAGGGGTGATATTCCTAAAAAAACTATCCTAATAAAACCTAACCCTTCGACAGCTGTACAGTTCTCACCATTTACAACAGGCCCACCCCCTTCGTAAAACTGGACCCCAATATCAACCAGTGTTTTCATAAGCTCCCTCTGTTTGTTGTTCAGTTCCTTCATGCCTTTGACAATTTTCTAGTTGAGGATATAGGGCGCATGAGAGCTCTAAGGGACTGGTACACCAGGCTTGGCCACCTGTGATGGCTAATATAATTTTCCTATACTGTATTATACTGTATCTGAGTCGCTATCCCTCTATCGCACTCCGGATTAAGCATTCTCTGCTTGCTATCACCACTTTTAGTAAGTCATGTGTACAAAGTAAATAACAATTATTGAATTGGAATGAAATAGAATAGGCATCACAATCTGCTTATGCCTTTAGTTTCTTATTTGTAAACTTTAGGAGTGCTTATAAGCAGGCTCTTAAGAGAGCGTAGTACTATAAAAAAATCCTTGACAACTCACTGAGATAGGTAGACACAAACACCCAACCCCCACCGCTAGATATGCAACAGTGAGAAAGCTTCAGCCATGGCACAATGAGACTTGATGTTTAATCCAGGCTTTAACAATTCACCAAAATATGCTGGATGTGAACTCTGCATTTAAAGTATGTGAAGGTTCGAAGGTGCAGTGGCATTTCTTCTGTGAAAGTAGTACCTGAGTCTGCCCATCTGAACCACATACAGACCTTGTGCAATGAGCAAGATGGAAATTATGGAACGAGAAGCCATGTGTGTTTTTTTTGTTAATCTCATCATTCCCTTGTGACAAATTGTCCTTTTTAGGTCTCGCCTAGGCAGCGCTTGCGCTGTCTCTTCGAGACATGCTATATTCAGGATATGCGGATAAAGCTCCACTTAATTCCCACCCATCTTTTTAAATGGCTCCTGTCCCTGTCCTTTGTAAATGGTGGCTTTTCATTGGTCATTAGGCTTTGTAGTCCCTCCTTAGTATCACCTTGTCTCTTATTGTAACCTCCCATGAGGGCACCACCTGTTACATGTGTTGTTACGCCCTATGTTTTAAGTACAGCCTCAAGAGACTACTTTCTAAAAGGCCTTCAGACAGGACACTCACTTGGTCCTAAACTAGATTGGCAGTAAATACTTTAGTCGCTAACACATGTCACATTTATATTAGACCTTCTATAAATTTTCCTTCATCAGCTCCACATAGAGTACAACCTAATCTGAAATTAATATAATAATTATTTTGTCACATTTCAAAGCTACTAATTGTATACATGGACATAGCTATTTGAATGTACTCGTGGTACTGTCTTGCATGCAATGCATTATGAGTAGGGTAGATTTACCATATCTTCAAAGTTTATGATGCTCACTAGAGACCTCTAGGCACAGCTTGTGCTACTGCACCTAGACAAGCAGTGCTGGTGCCTTGCTCACTAGGGACATCTAGGCGCAGCTTTCTATACTGCACCTACCACATCTCATTTATATTAGACCTTCTATAAATTTTCCTTCATCAGCTCCAAATAAAGTACAACCTAATCTGGAATTAATATAATAATTATTTTGTCACATTTCAAAGCTACTAATTGTATACATGGACATAGCTATTTGAATGTACTCGTGGTACAGTCTTACATGCAATGCATTATGGGTAGGATGGATTTACCATATCTTTAAAGTTTATGATGCTCACTAGGGACCTCTAGGCGCAGCTTGTGCTCCTGCACTTAGACAAGCAGTGCTGGTGCCTTGCTCACTAGGGACATCTAGGCGCAGCTTGCTGTACTGCACCTACCACATCTCATTTATATTAGACCTTCTAAAAATTTCCCTTCATCAGCTCCACATAGAGTACACCCTAATCTGGAATTAATATAATAATTATTTTGTCACATTTCAAAGCTACTTATTGTATACATGGACATAGCTATTTGAATGTACTTGTGGTACTGTCTTGCATGCAATGCATTATAGGTAGGGTAGATTTACCATATCTTCAAAGTTTATGATGCTCACTAGGGACCTCTAGGCACAGCCAAGCAGTGCTGGTGCCTTGCTCACTAGGGACATCTATGCGCAGCTTGCTGGAGAACATGGTTATGATTCTTTATTTGTGTGATTAATAAAAACCAATACAAAAAGGATGATCAATATAAAAGAAATAATTAAAATAAAATAATATATGTACACATCTTATTCCTAAAACCTCCTTTAGTGTTTTTGTTTTATACATTGGAATTAATAACGGTCCTTTAGGTGCACCAGAGCAAACTTTCAATGGGGGCCAAACTAGGTAGGCCCCTCGTCCAGATAATTCCCACACGCAGCCAAAGATGACCTGTCCATAAGAGCTAAGCGGGCATAGTAAATGAACTTGGCAAAGTTGGCCATGTGCTTCACTGTGTCCAGCAGGTATAACTGTTGAACAGCCTCATTTGCCGTCCGTGTGCCCAGTTGAAGGAGAATGGGCCTTAGATGGATTCGGCGTACTGGCAACAAGGCAGGACAGCATAGCAGGATGTGAGCCAGCGATTCTCGCTTATAATAGCAGAGGCGGCACTCCGCAATGGCCGGTCTTACTTTCACTGAAGGATACAGATCTTTTAGGGGAAGAGGATGTAGTCTGGCTGCAAGAATCCTATGAAGGGCTTGCCTCCCCACCAGCTGTGTAAGATGTAGTTTGAGGCCATGCGATGTGTGAGGGGAACTTTGGGTCTCATGAAAGCCTCTAGCTGTCAAAGCTTCGATGTCCAATATACGAGAGCATGATCTTACTTGCTTTTTTATTGATGTTTTAATGGTGGTGTACTTAATTGTGTTGGGGTCCCAATTCTCTGTGGCTAATTTCAAAAGTTCTTTGGCTGAAGCAAGGCCAGTTGACCATGGATTGCCAGGTTGTTGAAATTTTTTGTTTATAACGGTCTTCATTGAATTCTCTGGTGCCACAGTTGTTAAATAAAAGTATTTCGCCAGAGTCGCCAGTTCTTCCAAAGATTGTCGGTTGAGATTGAATTCCAGGTGAATTAGAGTGTTCCTAGTGCATGCTGGTAGACAAAATAACTTTTTGTAAGCTGCACAATGGATCTTTTCAAGATCCTGCACGAATTTGCCTGGAAACGCCTGTATCGCATAATTGAGGGAAGGTAATAGTTTTGCCCTCAGGACTCGTTGGATGGCCATTGTTGTTGGACTTTCTAAGACGGCATGGAGTTTGCAGATGGCGTAAGCAACCATTTTTCCTTTCTGCTGGAGCTTATGACGGTGGACCTGTGAACGTCCAGTTTCACTGATCCAGACCCCAAGATAGTTGTACGATTGTGTACTATTCAATGTTAATGGGCCCAAACTCCATTCCATCAATTTTTTTTTCGGATGGCGTCCAAAAATCCCTATCTTGGATTTCGTTGGGTTGGCAACCAGCTTGTTTTTAGCGTTGTACTCTGAGAGTGCTGTTAAAGCTTTTGAAGGCCAATTTTAGTATGGTCCAAAAGGACCAGGTCGTCAGCATATTGCATCAGCTGGATCTTGATTTTCCCAATCCTAGGAGTCGCTAAAGTGGCTCCGTGCAGAGCGCTACCCAAATCCGCAGTATATAAATTAAAGAGCAGCGGGGCAAGGACACAGCCCTGCTTTAGCCCGTGATCCGTGGTGATCAGCTTGTGGTACTGCACCTAGACAAGCAGTGCTGGTGCCTTGCTCACTAGGGACATCTAGGCACAGCTTGCTGTACTGCACCTACCACATCTCATTAATATTAGACCTTCTATAAATTTCCCTTCATCAGCTCCACATAGAGTACAACCTAATCTGGAATTAATATAATATTTATTTTGTCACATTTCAAAGCGACAAATTGTATTTGTACTTTGTACTTATAGTCGTTGCTTATGAGAAGCAAGGCTGGCAGTAACTGCGCCTCTTTTACTGCCAGCCTTGCTGTTCATAACCAAGGACTATAAGCACAAAGTGTGTGTTTAGGCCCCGCTTGCAGGTTTTCAAAACACATAAATAAAAAACATTGTCATTTACAATGGCAATAGCTCAAATTCTCGAAATGCGAGACCTATTGCATTGCAAATGCTTGTTTATGATGGAGATTGGAAAAACTTAAATTAAACTAAACCCTGGTGGAAGTATATGATAAGAAAATAGGACTGTAACCCAACAATCATTCGATTTTACCCATGGGGAGAGAATGACCAGTCTCAAAGTCTACTAACTAAAATACTGTATAGTAAGAAAGGCATCAAACTTGAAACAAGGAGTCGTGCATTATGGTGTCGGTAGTCATGTTTCACAAAATTGTTTGATGTTAACCAAATCATATCCTCCATTTGCCTATGACCCCTTAATTGGCATTATATGATCGAGGTGGGCGAACCACTGAAGGCTGAAGTCAAGTTTGTGTCAGATGCCTGGCTCTGGCTCAGACTCAAGGCTATCCTGGATCCGTGAGCCCGAAATCAGCATAGCCTTTATGTGGCCTCTGTCTGCCTCTCATGCTGCAACCTTAAGCGCCAAGAATTAAAGATAAAGCATTAAAGCTTGATGTAAAACTAGAGAGGGAAAGAGATACCTATCTACCGCTAGATTGCACCATGTGAAAATAAATCGCAGCTTTCCCACTTGACCAAATTGCGTGATCCTAGGCAATTTTTTTACAACACTTTGGGGCATATTCACTAGCCCCTATCGCCACCACAACGTCACTTTCAGTGACGTTGTGGTGGCGATAGGGGCCTCGCCTTATTCACAAGGCAGCGTTAAGCCACTTAACATGGCTTAACGCTGCCTTGTGAATAGGCCCCTTTCACGCTGTGTTTAGCGTGAAAGGGGCGTGCAGTGGGTGTTGTGGTGGGCGTTCCACCGCAAGACCCATTGATATTTACGCTGCCCCCTATTCACAAGGGCAGCGTAAATAGGAGCTAATGCCAAAAAGACCAGGAAAACCCTGGTCTTAAGTTGGCGATACGAGGAGAAATGCTTTATTTCTCCTCGTTTTTGCATTTTCCATGTGTGCTGCCTTGTGCAGCACAGATGGAAAATGCAAAATGCCATGGTTTGTTTATGTACAGGAAGGTGTCCCTGCCTGTACATAAACAAACCTTTTTTTTAAAAATGCCGTTTTGTAACTTACATGCATGTAAGTTACAAACTGGCATTTTCGGTCTGTTTATGTGCAGGAAGGGACACCTTCCTGTACATAAACAAACCTCCCTGCTTGCAGACACCCTTGCACTCTGGCTAAACAGGATTTGCTGCTGTGGAGAAGAACTTAGCTGGCGCGTCCGCAAAGTCAGGCCGCAAGGCGATGCACCTTGGGCTGACAGATGAGCAGGTTGGTCCTGGTCTCTTCTCAGTTCTCAAAGCACTTTTTAGCCCAAAAATTTCCAAGACCCAAGTTTTGATTTTGTCTGTCTGTGCACTTTTACACCACCATAAGGGTCCATGACTAGAGGGGCACCACTTGGGGGGTTAGGACTTACTCAGGCCTGGTCAAGGTGTGGGTTTAAATCTGTTAGGGGAAACAGCATGAGTGTTAAAATTATCTATGTAAAGCCTGGAAAGTACACTATTAGCCAAAGTCTTACATTCAGAACTACTATCTTGGATGGTAATTGTTTGACATTGACAAGACTAGCGAGAAAAACATTAGATACAGAGGTAAAATAAATATATTGTATCTACATCGACTAAATGTGTGTTTCAGTTTATGGGTCACTGGTGGATCAAACTGTTCAGCTTAGGCTTCTCTTCCCTGTAATAAAAAACAATGAAATTGCTCTATATCAACCCATGGATTACAATGCGTTTTGGGATGGGAAGTCTCCTGCATGTCTCTGGAGAGAGTGCTTCCCCGGCCTTATGCTAATCTCCAGGCAAGTCACTGAAAAACTACTGTATGGTTTCTAGATCCTTACCTCAGTGAGCGTGACAATCATACATGCCCACTGAGGGTCTCCCTGTTTACATGGATTGAGACCCTAGAGCTTGGCTCTGAGGTCGAGGGGGCATGCCTAGTGCACCCCTATTTTTCAGAGAGTGGCTACTGCCCTCTCTATCCAGGCTGTGGTAGACTGACAGTGGTGGCAGCAATAAATCTATAGTCAGGAGGGGTGAGTCACTAGCCACCCTCCTGATCAAGTCTGTGCAGTCTGCCATGCCTGTGGTCCTGTTGCCTTTGTCTACCTGACGTGTGGTTGAGAGCCCGTGTGTGTACTGGGGAAGAATGGTGAGTTGAGCCAGTGTGTGGAATGTGAGCTGTTCTGCTGGACATCCCAGCTCCTGTGTGCCCCTCCCCATTTCCTTTGAGAGGCCTGGTGGGCTGGGGTAGACACTCAGCTCTTATCTAGGTTTAGCTGCACTAACTCTGCTAAGAGGACCCCCCCACTGGTCAGTGCCTCCTAGTCTGGAGTTAATTAAAATTCCTCTTTAGGGAATTGCACAGGCTGGTACCAGGGAAGACTGTAGGTCATCTGTGCATGCTTTAGTCATGCATTGAACATGCCATGAATGGTTTGTGATTGGAGGTGTATTCAGGATGCAAAAGTAGCAGACCCTCTGATTGGATGAGCCTATCAATTAGAGGTGATAAAAGTCTGGCCTGAGTGGTCAGCTGTTGTTCAAGACTGGTTTTATGACTGAAGAGGCGGCCACACCAGGTCTGTCCAAAGGAAGCCAGCCATGACCCGCAGTGTGAAGGCAAGAGATAAGACACTTGCTCACTGCGTCTGGAACTTAAGGAAGTTTTCTCTATGATGGATGGAGTCTGCTGCTAAGAATTCAATGAGAATACAGGGCATCAGCAGCATGGGAGAAGACCAGCTGTTTCTGTGAGACTTGTGGAGCGTGCGCTTTTGAACAAGGAAATTGCAGACAGCTGCCCAAGGTGTGGAAAGGAAGCTTACAGCACATCAAGGGAGTTGGTGTGGAAAGGAAGCTTGCGTCACATCAAGGAAGCTAGTGTGGAAAGGAAGCTTGTGGCACATCAAGGAAGCTAGTGTGGAAAGGAAGCTTGCAGCACATCAAGGGAGCCAGAGAGGGGGAAGCTTGATTCGAGTCCTTGAAGGTGAGATCAAATCCCCTCTAAGCTCCTCCCCTGCACTATGGGAGCCTGTACAAGCAGTAGCTGGGAATAGAGGCCAGTGAAACAGGCCCCCACCTTTCTTTTTGTGATCTCTGGGGGTATCAGGGTGAACTGGCACTCTGTCCAGCCACTACCCTCCTACAGCTAGCCAGTGGCTACTGGACTAGTGGGACTCCAGTAAACTGTGCCAAGACATCAGGCACCTGTGATCAGATCCCTGATACCACTAGAGCAGTGTCCTCACTCAGGACGGGAGGGCACTTCTGTTGCTTTGGGTGGGGGTTATGGGGCTGATCAAGAGCCTTTGACTTCACATCATATGATGAAACTATATCCTTTCAATCCAAAGATTGGTATCAAGGCTCTAGTGAATGAGAGCAACCCTGTGAAACATGGTCTGTAATATGCAATGCTAATTGTGTGTTTTCATGTTAACTGAGTTTTTATAGTGCTTGGCGTCTAGGCGCTATAATACTGTTTGGGGTCAGAACTCTGGCCCACAGGGTTGTTGAGACATCTGGTTTTCACTGTTTATCCTAGTTTTATGTGTAGTATAATTATCTTGTGTGTATTAAAGTACTTTTCTTTTATAAAAAGTAAAGCACTGACTGGACATTGAGATTATCAGCTGGTAGTACGGTGTGCACTGTATTCTGAATGTCTAACCCCACCTCACCTCCTTGAGTAAGCTTTGGACTGCTCTGTCTCGCTACCCTGAGAGAGTCAAGTGCTGGAGAGGAGTACTTGGTTACCCAGTTTTGGGTCCACTAGTACTGAGGCCCCAGGACGCCAGTGGGGAACACTCCAGTTGATGCAATTGAAGCGCAGTAACCCCAGGAAGCCAGGTATAACAATGGGGATTCCAGAAAGCAAAAGAACCCTTGATACAGTCCCTTAAATGCATAGAGTTAAATAACATGGCAAACTTCCTACCTTGCTCATAACCCTTTTTAATCCTTTGCTAGCAGGCTTGGATTTCAAATTGAGAAGCGCAAACAACCATCTCCATTCCCTTAGAAGGGAATGCATTACCAGCACTGCACTATGCAGATGACATGGTGTTTCAGTCCCTGACCCAAATGAGCCTTAAACGAAGTGTTGACAAGCTTACTGCATATTTCATTAATAATAACATGACAATTAATCTATTGAAAACAAAATGTATGGACCCTGTGCACTAAAGACACTACAAGGGCGCATATTTGGTCAGTATTTACATAAGGGGAGGTGCATACGTGTGATTTTGGGGCTTATCTTTTATAAGTGCTTGCAAAAGAAACATTAGTCTCCACATATAAGAAATAGAGCAATGAGTGTCTCACAGGATCTGATAAGTTTATTAGAAAATTTTGTAAATTCACTATTTGCTCCCATAGATTGTCTGTTTTGCAGAGCTGATCCCCCTAATGAAATAAAGGGCTTCCATATGGTTGCTGCAGGATAAATTAAATGATGATCAAATGGATGGATCCACCTGCAAAGAGACATTTCACCTGAGAAGATCCATCCTATACAGGCTTTCATTAGAGCTCTGAATTAGAAGAGCAAATTCAAAGCAGTGCAGAGCTTCCTGTCTGCATGGTATGATTTGAAGTCAGCCAGCCTGAACAGATAGCTAAGTCTCATCCTGCAAGGTATGTGGAAGCAATTATATGATTGGGTATTTGAGTACAGAAATTAAACACATAAGACTTATTGCCCATCTGGTGTTTGGTCAGTATTCTAAAGCTTTCATTTAAAGGTGAAGTAAAGCTGGTCCTTAGAACTAGGAGTAGAAAGAGAGACCTGGTGCATTAAAATACATTGTGTGCCAACCAAGAATACCTGCATTCATTTGAGCAAGGTGTAAGAGTGAATTTCCTGAAAGTCAATTCACTGATGGAGGATAAGCGTTAATTTTGACTACTCAGATTTTGTCAACTTGCATCCAAGTCATGAGGTATAGATGAAAGGGGCCTTGGCTGTCCAGCTTTCAGCTCAGGGACTAGCTAGGAAGGTGCCACAGAGACATTTACACATGGCAGGATCTTTTCAGACCGGTGGTACACAATCACAGAAGCACCTTAACACCCCTCGCTGCAGTCATAGAATGACTCAATTGAGAGAGGGAAATGACTAGAGACTGTGGAAGACAGGACAATGGTGTTTAGGAAATACTAGACCGCTAACCGCTGGTGTGTGGGGACTTCCTGGGTCAGGGGTTCTCACCCTGTTCAACAATAGTAGAATCAGTAGTCAAGCACATGGCACACATCTCCTTGCCTGCAATATTTCATGGTTGTGTCAGCTCCTCATTTTTGCCGACCATGCTTCCTCCCATATTTGTTTCTACCTCCTTCCTGGTTCCTCCTCAGGTTGATTCTTGCCCTGGTCCCTTCGGGGCTTGTTACCTTGTCTTGTTTATATGTTGTTTGTTCTTCCATTCATCTGTTGATGTACTGAATTCTTCTGTTCTTGGGCATCCTAGGGCTTCAGGGCTGGTATACTGGTTAATATATGTTCTCATTAGCACCAGCACTGCCCTAGATCATGGTAAGTTACTCAATCTGACAGCAGGGAACTCACTTCTGCACCAGCTATTTTTTTCAAATTTTTGTGCACTGGTCTTTTGGTTAATACCTAACCTATTTAGAACTCCCTCCATCACTAATATTAATAGATTATGTCAACTAATTGATTAGGGGGCAATAAGAGACACTCCTTCAATATTGAATATCAATCAAAGTGCTATTGGCCTGTAATGTTCTCTCCATTGAGTGTAATTAATCCACCACCCCCTCCTCTTCTTTGCTGTATGGAAGGCATCTTTGAGCTCTACTAGTATACGATTTTTATTACCACACTAAAGCCCAGATGTGCGCATGGAGGACCTATCCAACACAAATATTTAATCTTCAATTATTATTACTATCATAATTTTTCCCCCCAAAGAATGTACTTTTCCAAGATACTTCAAGCGAGCATAATTCTCTCATGACAACTCCTCACATGAGCTGCTTAGACACACTGGATGAAGTTAGCGTTCCAGTTCCAGATACGTCTGACATCTGCAAGTTTTCCACATCTTACATCATCCTAGAAGCCTACCCAAAAACCCTATATGAAGTTCCGTTTCTTATACAGCATTTCCACACTGAACCCTAACATCCGGAGGAAAGACACCAAATAGGTTAGTGATATGTGGCTCACCTCAACAATGTGGTGTTCTCCATGTATGGGACCCTGACATGCCACATGACCAGAGCTATCTGTAACGCGTTTTTATCTATGTGATTTGCAGTGTGTGACTACAGGGGATGCCTTATTTTTTCCCTCCATGGGACGATAAACTTACAAATACGAGGTAAGAATGTGAATGATTGGCTCACAAATATATTAGCATCACTGTACGGGGTGTGTTAGACGTGACATCTTTTGGCGTGTTTCCCCTGACTTTTTGCTTTCTGACCTCCTGGTTTTGACTCTGTTTTTGCTGGTGTAATGATTCTGCGCACTTTCCTCACTGCTGTCCAGTGGGAAAGTGCAAGTGCTCCTGTATAAAATGTGTTATGAATTGGTGTTTCCATGATTGGCCTATTTGATTTATGTGTCAGTCCCTAGTAAAGTGCACTGCAAGTGACAGGGCCTATAAATCAAATGCTGTTGGTGGGCTGCAGCACTGGATTGTGCCACCCACGCAAACAGCCCGTAAAGTGTAACTCTGGCCTGCCATTGCAGAGCCTGTGTGCAGCCTGGGGCTGCCATGTCGACTTGGCAAGTGCACACACTTGCAAGTCCCTAAACCTTCCCTTTTCTACATGTTAGTCACCCCTAAGGTAGGCCCAAGGTACCCCTGTGGGCAGGGTGCATTGTAGGTGAAAGGTAGGACATGCCCTGGTGTGTGTGGCATGTCCTGATAGTGAAATACAGCCTACTTCGTTTTTCACTATTGCAAGGCTACCTGTTCCCCATAGGCCAGAATGGGCAGTTTTGATTATTACATCCTATGATCCTAACTGACCCAGGGAACATGGTAGAAATTCGAGTTTAGTATGCCTGAACTCAGAATGATAAAATGCATCTTTTAGTGAAGTTGGTTTTAACATTCTGTGTTTGAAAATACCACTTTTAGAAAGTAGGTATTTTCTTGTCTAACCATCAAAGCCTGCCTTTGCTAGGCTGTGTATTCCTTGTCTGGAGTTTGAGTGACAGGGGCTGGGGGATTCTAGGAGACAGGGTGAGTCAGCACAGGGCTGAATAGCAAGATCTACATGTAGATGGGTGGGAGGAGTTGCACCTGGGACCTGAATAGGGCTGTGCCTTCCCTCCACAATGCTGGCTCCACCTCCTGTGGTGCATCTGATGTCCCTGGCCTACACTGCAAAAGGAAAGAAGGAGTCTTGTCAACAAAGTGCTCCAGGACTGACCAGAACTGGTTTGGACTAGGCAAAGGCCTCTCTGCCTTCAGAGAACAACGAGAAATTGAGGATAAAAAGGGGGACCCAAACCCCAGAACTTCAGAACTCTTTTGGACCAAGAAGACTGCCAAGAAGAAGAGCTGGAGAAGCTGTGAGGAGGAACTACCACTTTGCTGTGTGCTTTGCTGTGTTGGCCTGCAGTGGCTGCTTCTGTCTTGGGCAGTGAAAGGACTGGACTGAACTTTCTGCAATCTACTTTGTGAGTTTCTCCAAGGGCTTGAGGTAGAGCTTGCCCCCTGTTCAAGAAGTCTCAGGAACAGCAAAGACTTCAAGCCCGACGCCGTCTACGACGCCGCTGCCGACTCCGTGTCCTGAAGGCACCGCAGAGGGCACCGCCGCACCGCAACCTTGGTCTCACCGACTACGCCTGTCGCCGCCGCCACCGAGCCGCTGCTTGCACAGCGACCTGTGGGCACCGCCGTCCGCACCGCCTCGCGCCAATGCTTTGGCACCGCAGAGAGCACCGCCGCAATGCCGCACCGCGACCCTGGTCTCACCGACGACGCCTGCTGACGCCGCCACCGAGTCGCTGCTCGCACCGCGACCTGTGGGCACCGCACTCCGCACCGCCTCGCTTCACGACGACGCCTTGGTATCCCCGATGACGCCGCCCCATGCCGGACTCAATGCCGCTGCTTGCACCGTGGTTCGAGGGCACCGCTCGTAAAGATACACGACGCACCGCCCTCATCCCGCACCACAGCCTTGGCCTACCGACACCGGTGCCATCGACTCCAGTTCGTCAGCCGACGACAGCGCTTCAGCAATGACGACGCCGCTGCTGCACCGTGACCTGCCAGCACCGTGACGAGCACCGCCTTCACCTCACACCGCGACCCTGGTCTCACCGACGACGCCATCTGATGCCGCCAACGAGCCGCTGCTCGCACCGCGACCTGAGGGCACCGCACGCCGCACCGCTGCACTTCGCACCGCAGCACCCGATGCCTGCCGACGCTAGCGCTCCTGACTTCAACAGAGAGGAGATCGATCTGCAACGCGTGTGACTTCGAGGGCCCGACGACGCCTGCACCGACCTCCGGAACCGACGCCTGCGGACGCCGTGTTTTCGGAAGCTCACCGCGACGCCCTGCATTTCTGAAAGGTACTGTTTGCGGGTCTTCCCGACACTGTAGCTGACCCGCGACGCCGCGGTCAGCCAGAACTGTTTGGATTTGTTTGTTCACGACGCCGTGATAGCCCCGGACGGAGCTATCGACATCAAGGAACTGTTTTTAAGGACACTGTGATAACTGAAGATTTTTAAAGTACTGTACTGTGGATTTTTATCGTATTGGTCTTGTTTTAAGTATATAAAAAGATTGGATATTTTTCTAAACTGGTGTGGTGTCCGTTTGTAGTGCTTACACTGTATTACTGTTGGTTATGTGCAAATGCTTTACACACTGCCTCTAAGATAAGCCTGACTGCTCGTGCCAAGCTACCAAGGGGGTGAGCAGGGGTTATTTTAGGAGTGTAACTCCCTTATCCTGACTAGGATGAAGGGTCCCTACTTGGACAAAGGTGCAAGCCCTTGCCAACTAGAGACCCCCATTTCTAACATTGGTTGTCAGCGGTGAGGATAGGACTTGTGTTTGCACTTGACTTACAGTGATTGGTGTGCACTGCTACCATATCGCAGACCATTACGTACCACATACAGGTTCTTTTTCTTTTTTGGCCTATTTTTGATCTTGCCAGTTTGAACTTGCTACTTCAACATGCCTGAATCTATAGTATCATCAATTGCATCAGTAGAAATTGCCTTTGAGGAGGATCGATTGGAAGCCTACAGTGTCAAGGAGTTAAAATCGATTTGCAAGAACCTGAAAGTCCAGGTCAGAGGCCTCACCAGGAAGGATGAGCTACAAAAGGCGCTGAGGGCCTGGGTAGCAGCCAGACATGCCAGTGAGCAATCCGGTGATCTCAGTGGAGAGGTGGAGGAGCCTGTTCCTAGGGTGGATGTGCTTTTGGGAGGGGGGGAGCCCTCCAGGCCATTCAGCAGTAGCTTGTCCCCAGAGGAGCTGGAGGACAGGCGGGAAGTAAGGAGGTTTGAATTGGAGAAACTCAGAATAGAAAGTGAGAGGGAAGACAAGAGAATAGCCATGGAGGAAAGGAAGGTGATGTTAGATCATGAGAGAATTATCAAGGAGCTGTAGCTAAAGAGTAGAACCGGCTCAGATGGTGGCAGCAACGCTTCAGCACACACATACAGGATTGTACACATCCCCAAGAATGTAGGTAAAGAGTACAAAAAGGGTGATGACATACAAAGGTGGTTTCAAGGGTACGAGTCGTCTATTCATATGAATGGGGTCCCTGAAAAGAACTGGGGGGCAGGGTTGTGGCCTCTCTTTCCAGAAGAAGCTAGGGATACCCTGATAGCTTTGGGTAAGGGGCAGGACCTCACCTATGCTGACATGAAAGACGCTCTCCTCACTAGGTATGGGCTCACTCCTGAGAAGGACAGGGATCAGTTTAGGTCCAGTAAAAAGTCTGAGGCCAACACTTGGTTGGAATGTGTGGATATGTTCTGTAGGTCGCTGGATGGTTGGGTGAAGGGCAGTAATGTAACAGATTTTCAGGGGCTCTACAATTTGATTGCATGGGAGCACTTGTCTAGTCTATGTTTTGCAGATCTGCGCCAGCACCTAGTTGATAGTAAGCTAACTGACCCCAGGAAGCTTGCTATGGAGGCGGACTGCTGGGTGAGTACCAGGGTCCACAAGAAAGCGTTTAGGGGAGACTCAGCCGAAAGGTGGGCAGGGTCCCCAGCAGAAAAGTGGGGGGGACAAGGGTAAAACACAGGAGTTCGCTAAAGGGCCCCAAACTAGTACCCAGGGTAAAGGTTCCCATCCCCCAGGTGATAAGAAGAAAGGGGTCTCTACAGGGAAGCCTGTTGAGACCAGCCCCCGCAAGTGTTATGCATGTGACCAGGTGGGTCACTTGAAGGGGGACCCCAAGTGCCCAAAGGGGACACAGCCACCCACCGGTGGACAGTCCAAAGTGTTGGCTAGTGTAGCGCTTGGGGAGGAGGGGTGCCCACAGGAGGGTGGGGATCCCGCAGAAATGACCTTCGTCTCACTAGGGGACAGTGAGATGGTCCCCGGAAACCAGGTGCCCCCTAACACAAAGAAATATAGCACCTGGGTGACCATCAATGGGAACAGGGTAGAGGCTCTCAGAGATACTGGAGCCAGTGTGACCTCAGTCCGGTGTCACCTGGTCTCTGAGAAGCAGGTAGTCCCAGGGGCATTCCACCAAGTAGTTGCTGTAGACAACTCTGAGCGCCAGTGTATGGTGGTGCAGGTTCCCTTTGAATGGGGGGGGGTCTCAGGTCCCTTGAGGATGGTTGTGAGCCCTACCATGCCTGTAGATTGTCTGCTAGGTAACGACCTGGAGCAGTCCTTATGGAAGGATGTTGAGCTCAGGTTTCACTTGGAGATGCTTGGGTTGCCAGAGTGGGCATGCGTGTCTACTCGGTCAATGGCAGCCAGAAAGGGTGATCAAGAGGACTTGGAGCCTGGAACAATGGCCCAAGTCCCTGCCAAGAGGACGGGCAGGGGGCGTGGGAAACCGGCCCCCGAAGTTCCCACGGACCGGGAGGAGGCAGACCTCGAGGGGGCGCCCGGTGCCTACAGGGGAGCAGGTAGCCGAACTGGGAGACATCTCTGAGCTGACCCATTGGCAGCAAGAAGGGGGTCCCACCAGGGAGGAGTTCTGCAGGGAGCAGAACGAGTGCCCTACTCTGGAGGGTCTGCGGCGGCAGGCTGCAGACCAGGCAGCTGGTAATCAGTCCGGGTCACATCTGATCTACTGGGAGAATGGTCTCCTATACTTTGAGCCTAAGGTTGCTGAGCCTGGGTCAGCCCGTGTGCTGGTGGTACCCCAGCGCTTCAGGACCTTCCTACTGGGTCTGGCTCATGACGTGCCTTTGGCAGGACATTTGGGGCAGGACAAGACCTTTGACAGGCTTGTCACCAACTTCTTTTGGCCCCAAATGCGAAGGCAGTCAGATACACACTGTAGGTCTTGCCAAACTTGCCAGGCAAGTGGTAAGAGTGGGAGGAAGGTCAAAGCTCCTCTCCAACCTTTTCCTGTTGTTGGAACACCCTTTGAAAGGGAAGGGATGGATATTGTGGGGCCACTGGATCCCAAGACAGCCATGGGCAACAGGTACATCCTGGTCTTGGTGGACCATGCCACCCGGTACCCGGAGGCAATCCCTCTCAGGACAACGACGGCGCAAGTGGTGGGCCGGGCGTTAATGGGGATCTTTTCCCGTGTGGGCTTCCCCAGAGAGGTGGTTTCTGACAGGGGGACCAATTTCATATCCAAGTATATGACCTCCCTGTGGAAGGAGTGTGGTGTAACCTACAAGTTCACCACTCCTTACCACCCACAAGGAAACGGTCTGGTGGAGAGATTCAACCAGACCTTGAAAGGCATGATCAAGAGTCTAACAGAACCCATGAGGCGTAAGTGGGACGTCCTCTTGCCATGCCTACTCTTTGCATACAGGGAGGTGCCTCAGAAGTCTCTTGGGTACAGCCCCTTTGAGCTCCTGTATGGCCACCCTGTCAGAGGACCTCTGAGTTTGGTAAAGAAGGCTGGGAGGCAGCTCCCAGGAAAACTCCCCAGGATGTGTTTAGTTACATGCTGGCCTTTAGAAACCAAACTGCCCGCTTCAGGAAACTCGCTCAGGCGAACCTAGAAGCAAGCCAGGAAGAAATGAAGAGGTGGTATGACCAGAATGACACTCTGGTCGAATTTCAACCTGGGCAGAAAGTGTGGGTCATGGCCCCAGTGGAACCTTGTGCCTTGCAGGACAAGTGGACTGGGCCATATGAGTTGGTGGAGCGCAAAAGTGACGTCACCTACCTGGTGGATTTGCAGACTCCAAGGAACCCTTTGAGGGTCCTTCACATGAACCGCCTCAAGCCCCACTTCGAGAGGTCCGAAGTGAGTATGCTCTTGAGGACAGATGATGGGGTGGAAGAGGAGAGTGAGCCTCTCCCTGACCTCCTGTCTACCAAGGAGCATGATGGGTCAGTGGAGGGCGTGATCCTCTCCCCTACACTGACTCAAGAGCAGCAGGGGGACTGTCGCCAGTTGTTGGGACAGTTCACCCCACTGTTCTCTCTGACCCCCGGTGTTACTCACTGGTGTACCCATGACGTGGACACTGTTGACAGCCCTCCTGTAAAGCACAAAATTTACAGGTTGACTGACCGGGTCAGGGCCAGCATCAAAGAGGAGGTCTCTAAGATGTTGGCGTTAGGGTTGATTGAGCCCTCCAACAGTCCTTGGGCCAGCCCAGTGGTCTTGGTCCCAAAGGCTGCTGCACCCGGTGTCACTCCAGAACTCCGGTTTTGTGTGGAATACCGTGGGCTCAATGTCGTCACCAGGACAGACGCGCACCCCATCCCCAGAGCTGATGAGCTCATTGATCGGTTGGGAGCTGCCCGGTTCCTCAGCACGTTTGATTTAACGTCTGGGTACTGGCAGATTGCCTTAACCGATGGGGCCAAGGAGGGGTCAGCGTTCTCAACCCCAGAAGGTCATTACCAATTTCGGGTGATGCCCTTTGGGTTGAAGAATGCCCCTGCCACCTTTTAGAGGTTGGTCAATCAGGTGCTGGCTGGACTGGAGGATTTCAGTGCCGCCTACCTGGATGACATTGCTGTGTTCAGTTCCAGCTGGGAAGAACATTTACAGCACCTTGAGAAAGTGTTGAGGGCTCTGCAAGGTGCAGGCCTCACGATCAAGGCCAGTAAGTGCCAGATCGGGCAGGGTTCTGTGGTGTACTTGGGACACCAGGTAGGAAGCGGCCAGGTGGCGCCCCTACAACCCAAGATTGACACCATTCTGGCTTGGGAGCCCCCCAAGACCCAGACGGAGGTGAGAGCCTTCTTAGGTCTCACCGGCTACTATAGGAGATTTGTTAAGGGCTATGGCACCATCGTTGCCCCCTTAACAGAGCTGACTTCGAAGAAGCAGCCCAGGAAGGTGATCTGGACTGAGTCTTGCCAGAAAGCTTTTGACGCCCTGAAGGCAGCCATGTGCAAAGCGCCCGTGCTCAAGGCACCTGACTTCTCCAAAGAATTTGTCGTGCAGACTGACGCTTCAGAGCATGGTGTGGGAGTGGTGCTCTCACAACTGAACGAAGAGGGCCTGGATCAGCCTGTAATCTTCCTTAGCAGGAGACTACTCCCCAGGGAACAGAGGTGGAGTGCCATAGAAAGGGAAGCTTTTGCTGTGGTCTGGGCACTGAAGAAGCTGAGACCATACCTGTTTGGGACTCACTTCCGGGTTCAGACAGACCACAGGCCCCTCAGATGGTTGATGCAAATGAGGGGTGAGAATCCAAAACTGCTGAGGTGGTCCATCTCCCTACAGGGAATGGACTTTACGGTGGAACACCGCCCACGCAGATGGTCTGCCCACGTTCTTCCTCCTTAGTGAAGAGAACTCCCGGGAGGTTGGGTAGTTCTCCCTACTTTCAGCTTGAGGGGACATGTGTTAGACTTGGCATCTTTTGGCGTGCTTCCCCTGACTTTTTGCTTTCTGACCTCCTGGTTTTGACTCTGTTTTTGCTGGTGTAATGATTCTGCGCACTTTCCTCACTGCTGTCCAGTGGGAAAGTGCAAGTGCTCCTGTAGAAAATGTGTTATGGATTGGTGTTTCCATGATTGGCCTATTTGATTTATGTGTCAGTCCCTAGTAAAGTGCACTGCAAGTGACAGGGCCTATAAATCAAATGCTGTTGGTGGGCTGCAGCACTGGATTGTGCCACCCACGCAAACAGCCCGTAAAGTGTAACTCTGGCCTGCCATTGCAGAGCCTGTGTGCAGCCTGGGGCTGCCATAGTCGACTTGGCAAGTGCACACACTTGCAAGTCCCTAAACCTTCCCTTTTCTACATGTTAGTCACCCCTAAGGTAGGCCCAAGGTACCCCTGTGGGCAGGGTGCATTGTAGGTGAAAGGTAGGACATGCCCTGGTGTGTGTGGCATGTCCTGATAGTGAAATACAGCCTACTTCGTTTTTCACTATTGCAAGGCTACCTGTTCCCCATAGGCCAGAATGGGCAGTTTTGATTATTACATCCTATGATCCTAACTGACCCAGGGAACATGGTAGAAATTCGAGTTTAGTATGCCTGAACTCAGAATGATAAAATGCATCTTTTAGTGAAGTTGGTTTTAACATTCTGTGTTTGAAAATACCACTTTTAGAAAGTAGGTATTTTCTTGTCTAACCATCAAAGCCTGCCTTTGCTAGGCTGTGTATTCCTTGTCTGGAGTTTGAGTGACAGGGGCTGGGGGATTCTAGGAGACAGGGTGAGTCAGCACAGGGCTGAATAGCAAGATCTACATGTAGATGGGTGGGAGGAGTTGCACCTGGGACCTGAATAGGGCTGTGCCTTCCCTCCACAATGCTGGCTCCACCTCCTGTGGTGCGTCTGATGTCCCTGGCCTACACTGCAAAAGGAAAGAAGGAGTCTTGTCAACAAAGTGCTACAGGACTGACCAGAACTGGTTTGGACTAGGCAAAGGCCTCTCTGCCTTCAGAGAACAAAGAGAAATTGAGGATAAAAGGGGGGACCCAAACTCCAGAACTTTAGAACTCTTTTGGACCAAGAAGACTGCCAAGAAGAAGAGCTGGAGAAGCTGTGAGGAGGAACTACCACTTTGCTGTGTGCTTTGCTGTGTTGGCCTGCAGTGGCTGCTTCTGTCTTGGGCAGTGAAAGGACTGGACTGAACTTTCTGCAATCTACTTTGTGAGTTTCTCCAAGGGCTTGAGGTAGAGCTTGCCCCCTGTTCAAGAAGTCTCAGGAACAGCAAAGACTTCAAGCCCGACGCCGTCTATGACGCCGCTGCCAACTCCATGTCCTGAAGGCACCGCAGAGGGCACCGCCGCAAAGCCGCACCGCAACCTTGGTCTCACCGACGACGCCTGTCGACGCCGCCACCGAGCCGCTGCTTGCACCGCGACCTGTGGGCACCGCACTCCGCACCGCATCGCTTCACGCCTCGCTTTGGCACCGCAGAGAGCCCCGCCGCAACGCCGCACCGCGACCCTGGTCTCACCGACGACGCCTGCTGACGCCGCCACTGAGCCACTGCTCGCACCGCGACCTGTGGGCACCGCACTCCGCACCGCCTCGCTTCACGACGACACCTTGGTATCCCCAACGACGCCGCCCCACGCCGGACTCGACGCCGCTGCTTGCACCGTGGTTCGTGGGCACCACTCGTAAAGTTACATGACGCACCGCCCTCATCCTGCACTGCAGCCTTGGCCTACAGACGCCGGTGCCATCGACTCCAGTTCGTCAGCCGACGACAGCGCTTCAGCAACGACGACTCCGCTGCTGCACCGTGACCTGTCAGCACCGTGACGAGCACCGCCTTCACCTCACACCGCGACCCTGGTCTCACCGACGACGCCATCTGATGCCGCCACCGAGCCGCTGCTCACACCGCGACCTGACGGCACTGCACGCCGCACCGCTGCGCTTCGCACCGCAGCACCCTACGCCTGCCGACGCCAGCGCTCCTGACTTCAACAGAGAGGAGATCAATCTGCAACGCGTGTGACTTCGAGGGCCCCGACGATGCCTGCACCGACCTCCGGAACCGATGCCTGCGGACGCCGTGTTTTCGGAAGCTCACCGCGAGGTCATCGACGCCCTGCATTTCTGAAAGGTACTGTTTGCGGGTCTTCCCGACACCGTAGCTGACCCGCGACGCCGCGGTCAGCCAGAACTGTTTGGATTTGTTTGTTCACGACGCCATGATACGCCCGGACGGAGCTATCGACATCAAGGAACTATTTTTAAGGACACTGTGATAACTGAAGATTTTTAAAGTACTGCACTGTGGATTTTTATCATATTGGTCTTGTTTTAAGTATATAAAAATATTGGATATTTTTCTAAACTGGTGTGGTGTCCGTTTGTAGTGCTTACACTGTATTACTGTTGGTTATGTGCAAATCCTTTACACACTGCCTCTAAGATAAGCCTGACTGCTCGTGCCAAGCTACCAAGGGGGTGAGCAGGGGTTATTTTAGGAGTGTAACTCCCTTATCCTGACTAGGAAGAAGGGTCCCTACTTGGACAAAGGTGCAAGCCCTTGCCAACTAGAGACCCCCATTTCTAACAGGGTGCTATTGCGTTTTTCAATGTTTCACAGTTATTTTCATCAACACAGCTTTGCACGTGATTGTAGTGTAGCAATTCCTTCATCTTGCTTCCAACTGACTACGTTGTCTTTTTTTAATCACAGACTTCATGAATCAGCATGTAGCGACATGAACCAACATGCATGGTTTTGTGTTTTTTGTTTCTTAGCCTCTTTATAGCTCTACAAGACATTTTCGTTAAAAGTGCTACATCTACAGCGAGAAGTACACACATTACGAATTAGTGAGTGCATGGTATGCATTGGAGATGGATGTAAGTAGGGATCTTTGTTCTGAAGAAAGCCGTGGTGGACTCCCTAGGCAGGCATAAATTTGGCTTGAAGCATGTCGACCCAAGAGATATGGAAGCATTACTTATCCCGTCTATCTTCCTTTGGTGTTCTTAATATTTCTCAACAAACCAATAATAAACTTACGTTACTGTTTTTTCTAAAGGGATTTTTAATCATTGTCTTAGGACCCCTTATCTCACGGTGAAGTGGGATTCACTGATTCAAAACAAAATAGTTCCTGACGCATCAGGGAGCCCATCTTCCGCCGTAAACAACTGTTGGGCGGATGAGACAACCAGATGATTAAGCATGCCCCCTAGGTTAGTGGGTGAGGGGTCGTCTTTATTTTTTATAAGAATTCCTAGCCACACTAAAACATAATTACTGGGTTACCCCATGTAGGTAATCCCTGAGGTATACCCTCTAGCCCACTCAGTGGCGGAAGAAAAAGAAAATTACACTTACCTCCTAGCCGCGTCTCTTCTTGTCCTCCCTCCGCTGCGGCCAGAACAGGAAGCACCCAGGCTCCCCTGAGCCAATCACAACACTGCAATGCAATGTTGTGATTGGTCTGAGCGCCATGATTCAGTGCTCAGACAGGGACTGGGAGCCTGGGCATGCTCTCCACCTAGGCTGTAATGCAGCCTGGGTGGAGAATATGCAAAGTGTTCATGGCTGTTTGGCCGGCCCAAGATGGCCAGCCAAACATTCATGCGCACTTACAGAGTGCCACCACTCCTCCCCTGCTCCTCTGTCAGCAGAGCAGCCCGCCCTGCCTGCAAAGCTGCTGCAGCAGGAAGAAATAAAATGATAATAATATCGAGTAATTAGCATTTTATTTTTCCTTTATTTACACTGCTGAAAAGCTGTGGGGAGACGCACCTCCGCCTTAGCGGAGGAGCTGCCACTGAGCCCACGATAATATATATCTACTTTTGTTTTAATTACTGAGCAGTAGGTAACCAAGACATCCGTGCGGAATATGAAGGTTGCCATGTGTTCTCGTGTTATTACTTTCTGAGTACATTGTGAATATGTTGGTGTATAGATTTTGCAGATATGTTATCCAGTGTGCAGCTAGTCTTTTTGTTCTGTTATTGATACTAATCTTTCAGGACAAAATGTTCTGATAAGAGCTACCGCTTGACCTTTTCTTAGTTGGTGAGGTTTATAAATACATCATCAAACGCTCACTGCTGTAGATATTGCAGATTACAGTGGAGAATTGATGTGTTCATTCACATTCATCAAGGATGGGGGAATCGACAAGCTTCATGTCTGATCCTTCAATATCACTTTCTCCAATCACCAGAAACCTGAATTTATTGCATTGCAGAAAAAAATAGGTTTTGTTCCTTCTCACGCCTTTTGAGCACAGGGAAATAGCTCTGGGGCAGTTAGAACGTGCACAGTGTTCTGTGTAAAACGGATGTGATCCGGATAAGGTTTGATCGGTTCCAGTGTAAACTGTAAAAGTTAATGTAACTTGCAGAGCATGTACGTAATTTGCAAACGCTACAGGCATCACTGGGAAAAGTTATGCCAGGTCTCATAGGTTTAATCAGTTTATTACCAGACTGCTGTGGGCGTCAAAACTGGGTGTAAGCGGGTTTCATTGTACATAAAGACTTACTCTGCACTTGCAAACTGCGACTGCCAAAGAAGTGGCCAAGAATAGACAAAACAATCGGGGTTAGGGACTCTGCAGATTGTGTTCTTCAAATACGTTTCTTATTCACAAAACAGGATTTTTTTTTAACCTGGAACACAAAACCGAAGTTTCAAAAACTGAACCTAAATTGAATATGAATGAGATATTGTAGGGACCTTGACTGGTAGCTGAGAAAACTCTACCCTTACCTTTGGTATCTTGACAGAAGCAACATCCTTCTCTCAGAGAGAGAGAGAGAGAGAGAGGTCTTCACTAAAACAACATTAAAGTCAGGTAATAAAATAGAAAAAATTCCCAAACCAATTTTTTTAAAAGAAAGCATGTTAATCACTAAAAGGGGACAGACATTAATTAAGTAAATCTGATGTAGGGATGAGGAGAAATGTATAAAGTATGGTTGTTTTTTGTATTTAAAAATAAATCTGGTGTCTGAATGTTAGGGTGACAGTGACTTGATTGTCCTTTTAAAAAAAAGTCACTAGGGCCAGCAGAACATTTGTTTTTAGCGTTGATACAAAGCATATGTTCCCAGAGAACAATTTTTGAAACATTTCCGTTTTTACAAAAATGTTCTCCTCCAAAATCTCAATCTTATTCATTTGCAACGAATGTAAATGTTTCAATCAACTAATCAATCGATATTTTATTTATTTGAGCGAATAAGCCATACAACAATAAATAAATAAAGTCCTATAAAGAAGAACTGTTGAATAATTAATTATAGAATAAAAGCACAAATTAAGAATAATAAACAACTGCGCTGAGTCTTATCTCGTTAAATTCCAACCTGATATAATGTATGATGCTCCTTAAGTACGTTTCAAAAGTGAGTGTTGGAGGAAAATGTTAAAATCATCAGCTGTGATTCCTGTTCTGATGCTCCAAATATGCTCAGCTTTCCTTTAATTTTTATTTAGGGCACCAGCCTACCAGGCCAACATTTTCAATAGCAGATAGACTCCTCAAGCACATTCTTTAGAACCGCAGCCACACCTCTATTTCCCAGTGGACCTGCTGTTTTGTTTTTCTCAAAGAAGCTGTAACATACTCTGTCTGTCCTTTGGAGCCTACTTTTCTCCAATAACATAGGAGGGGTGAGGCATTGCAGTGATCACTCTGTTGCCTCTTTGTTGTGTGGATAAGCAGGAGTTTAGATAACATGGCGCTCAGAGTCGCCTTCAGATTCCTAGATGCAGACAGTCCTCAATACTCTCCCAGGCAAACAATAATTTTTTCCAAAAGTAGCAAATTTAGGCCTGGCTTGACAGTGTAGCTGTCGCTAGATCATTACGTGGTGAACCTAAAAAGGGCTTTAATTTAACCGCTTCGCTGCGGCCGGGATTCCGCCCAGGTGCTGGACATTCCGATCGCGGGCGTGTCTCGGACGGCCCCCGCGCGTCGTGAGCACATGCCCACTGTGACTCATGACGGCCGGGAGCCGTCATGAGCACGGAAGAGGTTAAAAGCACTACCAGGAGAGGGACTTTGGCTCCTCCAGGAGTACATGTTTTGATTAGACAGAAGTTGTGTTCTTCCTCAAAAATGTGCTTGTCTTTCATGCAGCTGTGATCATTTTGTTTCTTTATCTAGCTGCCTTAGTTTAAACTTTCAAAATACACCCATGACATTGTAATGCTGGTAAAGTGTCTTAAATAACTAGATAATTTATGTTGTTTGGTTTTCTCTGGCAACAGCACAGATGGGAGGAGGATAGCCATGAGGAATGTATTGCGGTTCCAGCATCTCCCTTTCACCATTAAGTTTAGAATTCAGAGTGCTATTATGTGTTTGCAGGCAGTATGGGAAGCCCAGGACCACACTAATCTACATGAATATTTAGGCCTGTCTTGACAGTGCAGGCTAAACTTTTTTTGACACACAAAAAATAACTTTCAGAGTAGAACCCAGAGAGGGGCATAGGTGTTATCTACATGTTGTTTCCACTATTTACAGGATTGGATTGGGCCAAATATGTGTGCATTAACTAAAAAGACTACTTTTATGTCACTTTTTGGCTTGTAGTAAAGCTCATACTTGATACCATAGGACTGAGTTGGTAGTGGTGGCATGCCAATGATCATGGCTATCGACCTGCTCTGTTTATTATGAAATGATATGATAAAGGCACTAGGCCTGGCACATTTATTGTCAAAAGCATATGTTAAATCAATAGGCATTTAAGTGTGGATTGTTATAGCACTATATTAAAGCCTACTGATAGGAATTATGTTACATGGTTCTCACAGACTACCATAGTAGGCAATGATTTTGATTTTGGTCACCCCCATGACAAACTGTGTATATAGACAATTTGCTCTGTGAGAATCCTTGTTAGGCCCTCTTAGGATAGATAAAACTTTTCTTAGCCAACTTTAATTTTGCATACCTTTCTAATTTTAGGATTGTGTGTCTGATGGTTGCCTTGTGGAAAAACCTACATTCAAAACTGCAGACCTGAGTTGGTATTGTGAAAAGCTATAGGTCTGGTTGATGCAGACAGAAACAATATGTCAAGTGTTATAGGTCTATCCTGCTTATCATGAAACGTTATGACAAAAGCAATTGATCTGCCTTATTAATTGTGAAAAGCATTTGATAATGACAGTAAGCCTTTAATAGTTATCACATTGTGTTACAGGCTACAGATGGGTATTTTGTTGCATGGAATCTCACAGATTACTGTAGTAGCAAGGTTTTTGACATTGGCTTCCCACTCTGAAAACCCTAGGGTTTTCACTGTGATTGTTAGGCCCTGTTGAGAGAGGATGTATATTGTTTTGCAAGCCATCTTTTTCTGCATTTGTGTAGTAGTAGAAGTAAAAGATCTTTATTTGGTTATAAGAAACCATAAAAGAACACAGTACAATTCATTATGTACAATATAAAATCACAGTACATTAAAATCTCTACCGTTAAAAACAAGAAAAAATATACCTGCATTTAAAGAGAACAGTTCATCAATATCCATATTCAAAGTCCACATACATTGACAATCACTTATAAATGCAGACAAGCACACTTCCTCTTAATAAACAGTGCCAAAGAACCAAAGTATGCCCAAGAAGCCCTCACACCAAATACAGAAGGTATAATGAGATATTGACAATTAAAATGTATAGTGCACTTATTTGCCAACCATTTTACGCAGCCTTCCAGCAGCTGTGATAACCCTATATACTGTATGGCATGCCATTTCTGTTTGTAGCAGTTGCAGATAGGACAGAGCTGGTCTACAAGTACTGATGTTAAGCCTTCTAAGCAAAGGGGTAAGATATTTTTCGTTGGCACCCAGTATAAATCGCAAAAAGAGAGAAAGTGCAACTGAGATTGGGTAGATGGGAAATCTCAAGGGCAGACTACGAGATAACTTTCGCAGTATGCCTGTGTACGATATGAAAGCAACAAATGGCCATTATTGAGGCAAAATCTTACCAAGTAGTATCTCTGCTACTGGGTACACTTTAAAACCATGGTTCCATGTGATTGGTCGTAGTTAGTAATGCATAGGCCTCCACCATCTTTTTGCCACACTCAGCTTCAGCTCTCTTTCTTGCCATGATAGATGGTAGGTCTATTTTGACAAGTGCTTTAGATCGCATTTCAAGATTCTGTGTGTTGTCAAAAAAACCTTGTTGCCCAATTGAGTACAATTGGGCCTTCACATACTGTAGCCACTGGATGTTACACACTTTATCTAAATTCATGCAATCTGCAATCACCAATTGATTAAGTGTAGGTTAAGGTCTCTTCCAAATCGATATCCACAACAGGGTCGGGGCTAGCTTAATAATATCCCCAAGATGTTGTAGGGCAAGTTCTTCAAGACATATGGAGGCAGGGACACTCCTAGGTAGTCGGAGGAGTTTATGCAGAAAACTATTTTCACCAACCTGTAACTGTGCCAGATCAAAGAGGCCCCAGATACCTGCACCATATGAAGCAACTGTGCTACATTTAGCCTTATATATGCTAATTATCACCTCAAGACTGTCAAGCCCAGTTTCTTTGTGATCTTAAATATTGATACCCTGCTCTGCTCAAACTGCGTGCACCTCACTTTTATCAAATGTTTCCAGGTGTTCTCATTATCAAATGGGATCCCCAGGTATGTAAAGGTTGGGTCAGTCTGCAGTTTGCTTATATAAAATGGGCTCACCTTACTCTGAGGTCGATCACCTAGCATTGTAAAGGTTTCAGATTTGTTCGTTGACAACCCCAGGCCATCCATGAACTATGCAAATCTGGCCAGCAACCTTTTGAGACCTACCACTGTTCTGGACATCAGGACACAATCGTCGGCATACATGAGGACTGAGAGAAATTTGTTTCTGGCCGTTGGAGGGTCCGTCTCTGCCCCTAACAGAAATGTCCCCAGATCATTGATGTAGAGGCTAAACAAGAAGAGGGGAAGGACACAGCCCTGCCTAACACCTGCCCGATCTTAATGGGGGGTGTACATTCTCCTTTGGGCCCATGTCGAACACATCCCACTACAACTTCATGTAATTTGGATAGTAGATATACAATCTTGGGATCAGCACTCAGTGCCAACATCTTCATTCATATTTCACCCCCTCAACATTGTCAAATGCCAAGCCGAGGTCCATGAAGGCAAGGTGTAGACACCCATCCTTGATATGAACATACTTGCTAATCATGAAGTGAAGAGTCAGGCACTGATATATAGTTGCCAACCCTTGTCTGAGCCCGTACTGTGCTGTTGTTAAAATACCCTTCTCAGTGACCGAATTCTCCAAGCGATCCAACAGGATACTGACCATCACTTTTGCCGTTGAATCAATAAGTGAGATAGGGCGGTAACAACAGGCATCCCCCTTTTCCCTTTCTTGAAAATCGGGACGATAACTGCGTTGGATCAAGACTTGGTTGGGCCAATTGCAATTGCAGTGTGCCGTACATTTTCTAAGAGTGGGGCAAAAATATCGAGATTGCTTTTAAAAAGATCAATGGAAACCCCATCCCAGCCTGAGAGTTTGTTACTTGCGCATTGTTTCACTGCTGAAATTACTTTTTTTGATGAAATTAACAAGTGGTCCCCTTCCCCTGGGGTAGGTATACTTTCCACTATGTGGGTATTCACTTTCACAAGTGTTTGGGTTCAAAGGCATTGGTGAAGTATGTCACCCATGTTGATGAGGGCACAGACATGCCAGTACTGGCATATATACTACTTTCAAAGTAGGATTGATTCACCACTTTCCAGAACAGTAGCACAGCATTGATGGCACTCGCCTTCTCTAACTGTTCCCAGGGCTTCTTTCTTATTTAATCTTTTTTTGCCCTGATCATGGCCTTGTAGTGATGTCTACAAAGTTTTATTTCTTCACAATCTCTGGTTGTCCTTTTCAGAGCCCTTATTAGGGAACTATGTGCTTTTGAGCAGGGCCTGTCAAACCATTTCTTTATTCTTAGTTCTAGTGCCCCCCTGTGTGCATGCACACCAGTTCCTGAACTGCATTGACTTTTAGGTCCATGGCGTGCAGGAACTGTTTTTGGCGTTCCCTTTGCAGTGCCCGTTTTTAGAGGCACCACTGTGGAAACGCCCAAAATAAAAACCCCAGACAGGAGGAAACTCCTAATCTGGCGGGCGGGCTGACCACGGCTTTGGTGGTGCGGCAGCACCACCAAAGTCGTAATCAATCCCTATAAGTGTGGGGAATTCTGGATCAGTATTCTCAAGTGCCAAAATTAGAGCTTTCAGTTCAGCCAGCTGTAGTGTAGTGACTGTGTGTATGTTTTAAGAGATAGGAGTTCTTTATTGCTCATTTTACCCTTTGCTGCTGCGCAAGTGGCAGAGTATTGGTATTTTGTTTCAACTGCAGGCTTGGTGGAACCATCAGTATAAATTATGAGGTCATACTGATCTAGAGGCATTGTTTCACTGGGTAGGGGATATTCTTGTTCATATTGTAGGTATGGTTCTGTTTGTAGTGTTGACTCAAACACATAATCTACATCTGTTGCTGTAAGTGAGTTGGCCCTCTATATCCATCTAGGATGTAAGGCTTTTGAGTTGGGAACGCTGGTCTTAGTGACAGCCGCTAAGGCTGGGATTGGGGTTACCACAACTATGCGTTTTCCATGACTCAATGATCTTTCTTTCACTACAGCCATTTTTACCGCAGTCAGACTTTGTTGTTGTTGCTGTAAAACGCATTTCTGCATTTGAATATACATGTAATTTATATGCAGTTGGTACAGTGTCACCCTTAGCTGAATGTGAATGAATTAATCAGTTCATAAAACGGTTTAACCCGATGTGCATAATCTGGTATGTATGTTCTACCAAAATTCAGAAAACCTGAAAGTGATTTTAACCTTTTTATTGTGGTTGGTGGTTGTAAAAGCACGCACTTCGCTAGGAAATGTGTCGCTAAGCTCTTGCCTTCATTTGATAACTCGTATTACAAGAACAGGACACTGAGAAAGGCAATTTTTTATTTTTTGAAGTTAAATTTGTAACCTAAGCGAGCAAATCCCAGGATTGCACGATCCACTCTTTTCAAGCGTGTTGCTAAGCCATCATCTGTTAAGTATATGTCATCGACATAGGATAATGCTTCATCTTTAAAAGCTTGCAACAGTTCTGTTACACGGGTTGAGAACAATCCAGGGCTATTCTTATACCCTTGTGGCAATTGACAAAATTGTTTTTGTGAGCCTAAGGTGGTAAATGAAGTCCTGATACCTGCTTTCAGGTGCTATGTTATTGGCAGAAAAACCCATTTGAAACGTCTAATGTTGTTTTATATTTTTTGCGCACTATGCTGCACATTAGTGCCGTGCCATGTACATTTTGTACTGCAAATGTGTGTGTAGCACTGTTCAATTGTCTATAGTCTAGGACTAAGCGATATTAATGATCTGGTTTCAAACAAAGGATTGTTCATTGGTGGGGTGGAGCTTTCTATTACACCCTGGTATTCAAGTTGTATGAGTATTCCTCTAACCTGTTGTTGGGCTTCACATTTAATGGCGTATTGTGGTTGGACTTGTGGGCTGGACATTATCGGTATTATGTGGTAAGGTGAATCTTCATCCCAACTCACAGGATTGCGGTATAATGCTGGGGTCTGGGCAAGGGCCCACTCCTTTGCGTACGTATGTTTAACTGATTCTGGAACGAGGTTGGAAAAAGCTGGTAATATTACATTTTCTCCTTGTAAGACTTGTCTAACAAACTCAGGTGGACAATTTTTTTCAGCCAAGAAAATGTCATAACCAAATGATAAAATCTCCCAAAAGAGAATGTCAATAGTGCAAGGTATATCACCCTCCATTTGGAGTTGTAATTCATACAATTGACTTGTGACACTTAGTGGCCGATTACGATCCCGTAAGGAAAGCATTCCAACCGATTCGGTTCCGGAATGCTTTCCGGACGACTCGGGTCGTGGGAGTCCGACCGATCGATTTGGATGCATCCAGATGCTTTCTGATACGATTCGGTCAGATTCCCATTGACTTCAATGGGAGCCTGTGTTCCGAATGAGAACACAGGAGCTCTCTGAAGAAAGTGGTGGCTGTGGAAAATTGTGCACCCTGAGGCGGGCACCCCGTGGTGCCTGCCACATTGTGCATGGTAGGAAAGGGGGGTCCCTTGGGTACCCCCTACAGGTCAGATTCGGAGGGGCCCGGGTGAAGGAGGGCCTGCTACGGGCCCCCAAAGACTGATTCCGTCAGCTGTTTCATTCCGGGCAAACCGAATCGGAACTTCTGTCCGTATCTGTCATCGTATTCGCTCGCTCGGAAACCATGTACAGAGAGCTGTACGAATCGGCTTCGAAAGGCTAGACCTGTACGAATGCTTTTTGGAACCGATTCGGACAGCCCGAATAGGTTTCCAGGCATCGTTATCGGTCGTTTGGAACTGGGTACGATTCGGTCGGCAACAAGGTTTCCAAATCGGATTCGGCGAGCCTGAATCCGATTCAGAGCCCTTCCAAACGGGATCGTAATCGGCCACTTAGTCTCTGGTCTGGTATTTGCACCTGGACGCCAGACACTGAATTAGATTCTGGTAAACTATCATGACTTCTGCTGCACTGTTCAGCAGAGTCAGAGTCCACTTCCCATCATCAATATGCGTGGCATGTTTAACTTTTATCCCAGCCACGATCTTCATTTTAAATTGAGGCTTTTGCTGTGGAAGTTTTCTTCAATTTTTATTATGAAGTCAGCAGAACATTGTGAGTCCTTCTTCAGTTTCATGGACTCCACCGACATGCGCTCTGATCGTCCACCTCTCTCCAAGTATTTTTCATTATATTACTGAAAGGAATGAGAAGGATGCGTATCAGTATCCTGATACCTATCAGGCTGTTTCATTGTTTCACAGTTATTCAAGTTGTAGCACTTCTCTGAGGATTCCTGTTGAGGAGATCCAACCCTTGGTTTAGTCTTTTCTTAGTTTTTCTGATTATCCCAGCGTTTTTTAGAAGACTCTCTTGCATGTTTCAAGTTATCCTTATCGGAATTACCCTTTAGTTGTGGTTTATGAGGTCTTGCTCCCAAATTATCTTGCCCTATTGAGGAATAGTCTTCTGCAATAATATTAGGTAGTTTACGCTCTCGGCCTTCCAGAGCAACCTGCGCGAGGCGTGGGGTATTGCCAATGTGGCTGCTTTCTCTGTTATATTACTTAATATCATTGAGGAAACTGTAGCTAAATTGCCCATTAATTTCATCTCTAAATCCAGGGCTGGGGCAGCCCCGTATTAATTTTGAATCTGTTTAAGCACCTCAGAAAAAACAGCCAAAGATGGTGTGCCATTTGTTATGGTATAGACTTCAGCAAATACTGTGCCCCATGGGGCACAGTTTTCTACCGGGGGAACCATCCCCAAAGGAAGGCACATTATGAGAATTCTATGGGGTCCTGTATCAGAAAACACTGCTTCAAGTTGGTTTGTTTGTTGTGCAATCCAGAACGGAATCTCGTCGCATCTGACGGGAACCTTACACATAATTCCATTAAAAGTTACCGGACTAATTCTGTACATTGCTGATTGTGGTTGTGCAGCTTGAACAGCCCTTGCTGGGATTGCTGTTATTCTTCACATAATGAATTGTATTAGTCGTCTCTATAGTGTAACTATATCCGTTTATAGCATTACAGGTTCTGCTGCTGTGAGAACTCCTGGTTGCGGATATGGTGTAAAGCCAGCTAGGACTGGCCATGTTGCTCCCTCATTACTGAGGTGACCCAGTCTGAAATTTTTCAATGTATGTGGTAGGGCACCTGTGAGAAGTTGACCTGATATATGCTGTCCACTAATTAAAGTGGGCACCTTGCACCAGTCCAAACAACCCTTATGGTGATTTAAGAGGTCAAAGATAACCTTAGAAAACTATCCATGTGGTAGTTGTGGAGAGCAGCCTTCAGGCTTAGTCTTGAAGGAATGTTAAGCAGCTTGTTTTACCAGAATGCAATCTTATTGTATTGGCTAAATGAAAGGAGAACCACACAGTAGTTTTAAGAATATATATTTATTATTATAGCACCTTAAATACCTCACAGTATCTGCTACACGCAGATAAACACAAAGCACACAATACTATAGCACAGAAACAATCGTAAGTAGCACTAATACACAGTGGGCTCCCGCGGGAGACCAAACCATATACTAAAATAGTGGTATAAGAACCTCGACTAGAGTTAAGACAATGTCTAGAATGTGTAGAATCACTGGGACCCCAAGGAACCACCCAAAGTGAGTAAGTAGGGACCCCACGAAGGACGGGTGCAGTGTGAGAACACAACTGCGTGCTATGTACAATTCAATGGGAGAGTCGCGGTTGCAGTTTTAAAGTTAAAGGACCCTTCCCAGTGGAGTACGAGGAAACCCTTTGGAACATAGAAGGTTGGAGAGCCACCCCACCCGTGGATACTTAAGTACCAGAGTTACCTATCCCAGGAAAGCCGGGTGCATAGGTCTGAAGTGGCGTCAGAAACCGCTGTCGTTCTCAATGGGAGTCTTCAAAGAAATGCCGCTGCTGGAAAGAAGAAAAGTGTCCGGTGGAATCTGCAGGTGTATTCATGATGGAAGGAACCTGAAAGCAGAGGGGACAGAGTCTGGGTCACTCAGGAGTGACCAGGGGCTCGGTAGATGAATGCCCACCGATGTCGGGTGCTTCAGGTGTGAAGAAGGAGACCTTGACTCTACAGCTGCAGGGACCAGGAGATGTTGAGGACAACTAGGAGCTGAATACAAGCTGTCCCACAAAGGATGTTGAGTGCTGAGGGGTCGGTGTCTGGTGGAAGCACCAACAAGCCTTGGCAACGGCAACCCATGAAGAAGGTCAAAGAAGGTTACGGTCTGGGCCAGCAAGGACCAGGGGACTCACCACAGCAAGGGGAGTCAGGGCAGGCCTGGAGCAACTAGAGGAGCCCAAAGAAATCAGGATTGTCCCTCAAATGGACCCACAGGCCGAAGGCACAGGAGTCATGAGGGGACCTCTAGCAGTTTCACCAAACAACAGCTTGCAGGTCACAAAGTGTGAGGAGGCCAGAGTTCTTGGTACAAAATGTGCACAGAGGTTGGGGCTATTGATAGCCCAATGCACAAAGTTGGGGAATACCAACAAGCATATGCACTTGCAAATGTACACGGTGTACAGGGGTTCAGGTTATGCGGTCTCCACAAGGGATACTGGCATCAAACTTGGTGAGAGGGCAACACAACCTCAAGGAATGTAGGAACCCACCTCCTGTGTTGCTGGAGTCTTCGGAGTCTACAGGAGCTCAGGATCAGCAGACTGCTCAGTTGCATTACGGTGCCTGTGAACGCAGGGGAGTGACTCCTTCACCCCAAGGGAAATACTTCAGTTGTCCTTGATGCTCCACAGGTCCTGCACAGAGCCTGTATGGTGCACGAGCACAGACAATGCTTTGGACAGAGAGGGAGATGAAGTAGGGCCCAGTCGAAGTCCAGCAAAGTCCAGAGTGTCCAGACGGTCGAAGGTCAGTGGTTTCTTGTTCAGAATCTTGTCCATGTCGAATCTAGGGTCCTACAGCCAGGTAAGCCCTTTTGTACCCAAGGGAGAGGGTTGGACAGATTCAGGGGACCCTCCCAGAGAAAGGTCAGGACAGGGGGGTGGTTACATCAGGCACTTTGGCAGTGCCCCCACCCAGCTCCAATACACTAAATCCAGTCTGGGAGGTGGTCACACCTCCCTGTGACAGCATGCCTATTGTGCTGCCTTCCTCTGCCCGAGCTTGGCTCAGCAGCAGGAGGGCAGAAATGTGTCTCTGGTCGGCAGCATCCATTTTGTACTGTCCGGGTCGAGAAGGCTGGTAGCGGGAAGACCAGGGACCCACGAAGCTTGCTTCAGAGGGGTGGAATCATACCTCCCACATTGGTTACCGGTGTGGAGGTATGATTCCAAGGTGTTTGATACCAAACACAACATGTTTTGTTTCAGCCATTTTCGAGATAGCATTTACCGCAAGGTTATAATGCACCTCTACCTATATGTCTGGCTGTGTCACAGACAACCCAGGAGAATGGTCTCCGAAGGCTGCAGAGGGGCTCTGCTCATGCAGGGGCTCCCTCTCACGTAAAACCTAGCACCCTGCCTTCAGGATTGTCAAGGCCTGCTATAGGGGTGACTTATAGGTTTTAAGTGTAGTGACCTATAGATATAGTAAACCTATATCTATCGTAAGTGGTGCATGCACCATCTTACACAGGCTGCAATGGCAGGCCTGTAGTTCCATTTTGCATGGCCTCTCATGGGTGGCATAATACATGCTTCAGCCCATGGGAGGCCTCTGGGGTACCTATGCTCTGAGTACATGTGTACCATATGCTAGGGACTGATAAGGGTACCCCAGTATCCAATCTGGAGTGTACCTAAGTACATGTCATAATAACTTAAGGGAGATAGCAGATAGACTGGGGTCCTGATTAGCAGGATCCCAGTCAGACTAGTCAAAAACAGTGTAACATCAAGCAAAAAGTGGGGGTAACCATAAGAAGCAGATCCTACTTTGCTACAGCACCTAAGAACCAGTTCATGTGTTCCTGATATGTTAATAGAATTTCTAAATCCTCACATGGTCCATAGTTGTTTGGTACTGCTGCTTCAGTGTATGAGTGAAAATTCCCAGTGTTGGCATTTACTGTCGGGAATGTAGCCCATGAATAGAATACCTCTGTTCTACATCTTTGTAGGCCTTCACCAGGAAGGTAACATCTCCTAGTGCTTGAGGGAGCCCATGTTGTATAAACATTGTGTTAAAGCATGTCTGCAATTTAGTGGGAAACCATCTGTCCCGGATTAGCCATTTGAATATGTGGGATTCAGAGAGGGTAGCTTTTGTGGGGTAATTCCTTTAAATATTCAAGCTTCAGCTAAAAAAGGGGTGTTTTACTTTGCTGAGGAGGATTTTTCCCTAACACCACTGATGTCTCTGGTTAATTGGTGAGTAGGGTTTTGGGCACACAAAATAAATGCTACTCGGAGGACCCATTAAATAAGTACCCAAGCTAAAATGTTGGTGGCGCCATGTCGACCGGTTCCTAGTATATCAGTAAGACTGTGCATTTGGACAACATAAACGTCAAAACTATGCAGGACTGAGTCCACGCACACCATCAGGATATGTTGACCTTAGTCCTGGCTAGCTCACAGTGTGCCATCGTGACCACTAACCCTTCCAAGGTACCCAATGGTGTCTTCAGCCTAAGAAAATGACAACCCTGACTTCCCAAGGAAATCATAAAAACAGATTCTACCCTTTCATTAATGACTTAGGCATGCCCAAAGAGAAACACAAGAAATACTCAAATTGGCATTTCAAACATTTATTGGAGCTATAAGAGTCTTGTATCAAATATGTGCACTGTAATGATTAATAGACTGGAGCAAAACAATGTTACCAGCATTACAAGAATGGTGAACAGAATGAACAATTCAACCATCGTGCCTTTGCATTAGATTATATTGCACTCCTACATAGCACTACCTATCCTATAAAGCATAGGATGTACGGACCTGCCAAAATACCTTTAGAGTGGTCTAACGTCTCATATACCTAAGGGAATATGTCATCTGGGAGTCCGTGTTAGTGTAGTGGGCCATCGTCCTCCTTATGAGGATTACAGGATTCATCTGGGCTCCTGTATGGGGCAACTTCGACAGTGCCAGTGAAATGTTCCTCTCACCAAACAAAAGGCTAGGAACATTTTTATAATAATCTTCACCCCTACTCCCAATCTAGTCTGGCTGTTATTGTTTATTCTACTCCTGCAGAGCTGTTGCCGAACAGATAACAAAAAATTACATTTTGCGCAGTGAACTTAGCCCTGTTACAGATTGTTCAAGGCCCTGATAGGATACCTACAAAGAAGTGTAAATGTAAGCAAAAGCCATTTCAGAGAATATGATCCCATATGTGCGACCAAGCAAATGTGTGCCAACAGTCATCGTTTAAAAAAGACTTTATACGTGAACATGTATAATGGTGGTGTTCAGTGCCTGGGGCCTAGCTGCATTTTTATCCCATCAACCATAGACAGCATTATTAGATATGGGGCAGAGGTGGCAGTTGAAATCCCCTCAAATTCACATCGGGGATCAGGAGGGGTGGGCCTAACCAGAAACGTACTAAACCCTTCAATCGAAGCAAATCACAGAGAAGTACGTCCGGTACAAACAGAGAAAAGTGTGACCGTGCCTGTGAAAAAATGGGAGGAAAACCTTTTTAGGACGAGAACCCTCACTCACCTGAGGGTGACATGCTTCATCATTGGGTCCCCTCCTCATACCCGGACTGCAAGGTCCATGGTGTGGGCTACAACTCTCCCTCCAATTGGAGAGGAGCGTGAGGTGTTTTAGATGAGTAGATGATATGGGGTGAGTGAGGGACAGAGTGCAAAAAAACGAATAGTGGTGATTAAAACTACCTCCAGGGTACCAAATAACTTTATCCTGTGGCCCAGTGGGGGTAGATTTAAAAAGAGGACCAGGGTTATGCAAAATATTAACCCTATTCAAAGGTCAAGAGGTCAAAAGGTCAACATGTTTCTGCCCTCAGCGGTCCCACAATTGGGATCCTTGGCATTCATCAGGACCAATGCAATAATAGTCACTCTGTACAAACGTGAATAAACGAAATTATACTGGCCAATTAAAGTAGCCTGATGTATGGTGGCCCATATGGATTCGGGGTTCACCGACGTTCTAAGTGGTTGGTGTCTGGTGTCCACCTTTCTGCCAGTGGGTACATCCAAAAGCGCCCAACTCCGTATGTCGGTGCTCAGACAGTGGACGTCCCGGCAAAGGTGTGAGGAGGGGACCCAATGATGAAGCATGTCACCCTCGGGTGTTTGAGTTGAAATCCCGTCCCCATATTAAAATACAGTTCACCTTTATCCCACCTATTACATTGCTAAGCATGGAATCCAATGAGTCCAATATTGCTGGATTTCTGCAGTTAAAATTATTATGATAGAAATTGATCAAGATGATAAGTTGATGTGCTACAAGAGATAAGTAAATTACCTGGAAATAGGGCAATTCTAGAAAAGATTTGCTATCTTGCAAGACAATGCAACATTAATTATAGTTAATAGACCACCACTATTATGGCCTTGTGTAGTTGGCATAGCTGGTGTCATCACAGAATAGAAGCCGTTAATGCTGGTTTATGCATGACCATGTCTCCTGTGAGCAAACAACATGATATTCATTGATCATGTTAACCCAGTTAGCTTTGGTCAATTTATTTGCAATCCCAGCAATATTCCAAAAGAGAATGTTCTTGCCCTGCACAATTGAGGCAATATGTGTACTATGTTTGTTTTGCGGTGAAGTCTGATGATTGTTGCTGAGTGGAGTTTTGGCCTTGGCTACGTATCCAGTTATTTGGAGATCAGTATATATTATCAGTGGGTTTAAGGTCAACAGGTCAGTGGTGTAACAATAGCCATTGCAGCCCCAGATACACTGTTCACAAAAAAGGAGCAGCTGAATTTACTGAATTGTTTACTGATGTAATTATAACTCTCAATCAATAAAATCTTTATTCAATCTATTTACAAACAGATCATAAAAGCACAATTTCATCGAATAAGCCATAATCAAACAGATAATGTTAAAAACCATATAAAAACATTTAAGATCTTATTGGGCTTTAGGTGTCTCTTAGACCAAAGTCACTTAATACACATGCATTTTATACATGGTTACAATGATTTAAAGCAGCAAACTCCGCACTTTTCTCTTTCTCAACAAGCCCACAAAAAAGATGCTACCGAACAAAGGGGTCAGAGAGAGCCTTTAAAAAATACAGTGCCACCCTACATTGAATAAAATTATGGCGCCTTAAAATTGGGAGAATAAAAGCTTCTCTTTCAGTTTGGTAAAAATTGCAGAACAATACTAAGTGTAGATCCGACTGGGGCGAATGGTTGTCACACGGGCATGGACTCAGATCTGCATGTTTGAATGTCTTCTCTGGGAACCCGAGCATCAAAGGAATAAGGTTGAGACGGAAGCGCAGTAGGATAAATCTGTGCTGTGCAATAGTGGTACGGGAGAGATATGAGTGTCCTTCCCCTGGTCTTGGCGGGATAAGGTCATATGCAATGGACGCCTTTTGACGCTGGTTCTTTTCCCTATGGGCGGAGTTAGCCCTCTGCATATATAACTCAATTCTTTTCTGTTTTGAGACCCTGCTGCAAGAGACAGGATCCCTGAATAGATCACCCTGCCCGATTGTGTTCTGTTCAGCCGCCACGTATCTGTCCCAGCCAATCTTGTTATGGTTTTCCAGCTTCAGGCAGTCGCCAATTATGCGTTGTGTTAGATCAACAGTGGTCCTGCGCCAGATCAAAAGCCATAACAAGATTGGAGCCAATCTAATGGAGTCAAACAAGTAAGGTAGCCCTAGTTCAAGGTGTAAGATGTAGTTGGAGAATGAATGTGGTAGCGAGACCCTGGTTTTGAAAAAGCTGTCTTCCATTCTCTGAAGTTGATCAATGTTGGCCATCCCCCAGACTCCCGCCCCGTAAGTTGCCGCAGCCTTTGTTTATGCATGATAGATGTTTTTAATCGTGTCCAGGGGGCTGGCTCCTAGGTTCTTGGCAAAGCCCTTTATGGCTTGGAGACTTCTTTCCATACCTAGGACTCTTGCCGCCACCAGGTTTGTCCAAGAGTGATTTTTATCGAATAAGACTCCCAGGTATGAGAAGGACTCAACCACTTCGATTTTCTTTGAGGCCAGATGGAAATAAGGGGGTTTCGCTCCTCTGGCGGCTCCGGCTATAATGATGAAAGATTTTGTTTCATTCACTCTAAGATCTAATGAGGCCATGAATGAAGCATATGAAGTTATAAGGCTTTGGAGAGCTACCCCTGTCCTAGCAATTAGGACTGTGTCGTCAGCATACGCCAGTATTGGGAGGGGGTGTTGTCAAATATGGGCACGTCCAAGGGTGAGCCAGACAGGGCTGCCTCCACCCCGTTTGTGTAGATGGAAAAAAGGAACGGGGCGAGGACGCATCCCTGCCTGACTCCTTTCTCGATCTTAAATGAGCGTGTGCATTCCCCATTTATGCCATACCGAACACAGGCAGTGGCATTGGCATATAACTGACGAATGAAGCGGATGATCAGGGGGTCAATCCCCATCCCCTCCATCATGGGCCACAGTTTCTGATGGGACACGCAATCGAAGGCCTCTGACAGGTCCATAAAGGCCATGTAGATCTTCCCGCCTTTTGCTTTAGTGTATTTGTCTATACAGAGTGAGAGATTGAGGCACTGATCCACTGTCCCCTTCCCCTTCTGAAAACCATATTTAGCCTGCATCAAGATGTCATGTTCTTGAGCCCATTCCTCCAACCTAGCTAGTAAGAGCCTGCCCATGAGCTGGGCTTGGCAGTGGTGTCCAGAAGGGAGATGGTTCTGTAGTTCTTCGGACTGCCCCTGTCTCCTTTCTTGTAAATTGGGACTATTACACTATGATTCCAGGATGGTAGGGGGCCCTCTGCTGCTATGCTATTAAAAACATTTGTTAGTAGGGGTACCCACATGTCATAGTTATCCTGGAAGAGGTCGATCGGGACCCCATTGGGACCCGGGGCCTTCCCTGGGACGCAAGCCTCCAACCCTCCTCTAACTTTGAGTAGTGAGAATGTCATGCTGCCTTGAAGTCGGGGAGCTAAGTCAAGTGGCGGAAGCGCAGGGGAGATGTTGGATCCAAAGATACTTTCAAAGTGTCCCAACCATGAAGCCTCGTCTATGTGTGTATCCAGGGATGGATCCTTGGAGTCTTTAAAATAAGGAGCATTTATAACTTTCCAGAACTCCCTGCTGTTGCCTGAGCTGGCAGCTTGCTCAAGGTCGTCCAAGGCCTTCTCCCTTATGTCCTTCTCTCGTTTACTTCTAGCGTGCTTATAGTCGCTACGTAGCGATCTTATCAATGCTGGGTCTCTAGGGTGGATTTTTAAAGCATTGATAAGGGCTCTTCTAGCTATGGAGCATGGGGGATCGAACCTTCGACTGAGTAGTATGCCATTTGCCGGCTTAGACGAGTGAGTGCCACTTTTAATTTTGTTATAAGGGCTCTAACTGGGTTACTAATAGTGAGGGGGAGGACACCTCGGCCAGGCAATGTAAGATGTCATCCTTACTTGTGCTATTATTACAGGTGCCAGATTCTGCTTCTCAACCCGTGCCCACTTTAGTTGATAACCATTTTTCCTGGTTAGCGCGATGTTATCTGCTACCTGTTACTATTTTTTCACTTTGCAGGGGATGCTTAGGTGAATAAGTAAGATAGCATGATCACTGTGACATGTGAATAGGTTGTCTATATGGTCCACTCTTTCGCCTATTGTGGAGGAAACTAGAATGAAGTCGATCGTGGACTCGTAGTTGTACCGCCTAAATGTTTTCTCTATCTGGCCTGTCTTTGGGCTGTTAGTTATACTCAGGTGTCTTGTGTATAGGAGTCTGTTAAGGCTATCACCATATTCATTGTGTGAGAAGTGTGGAAGGGGGTTACTCTGAGGATTGTCCAGCCCACATACCACAGTCTCATTGTACTTGCACAGGTGAATATTAAAATCCCCCACCCAGATTATACCTTTTGTGTGTGTGAGCTAATTGTTTCTAGCTCTTTATTTAGTTCATCTGCCACTAGCTTCATATTTCTCCCAAATTCATTATTGTAATAATTAATTAAAATCCAAGCTCCTTCATTTATGAGCTCCAGTTGGAGAAGGTGGAAATGATTATTTGGGGAGCCAACCAGCCTAGGGGTAAGGTATTTGGAGATTAAAGTTATTAGAACCCCTTTCGCTCTACCTGACGCTGAGGGCACTGCAGCTGTATGGAAGGTGCGGTACCCAGGGAAAAAAACTGGCTCCTTAGCCCATGTTTCCTGGAAGCAAATAATCTCTAGGGATTGCCAGAGGTTATGCCACTGATCATTGCCTACCTTCGAAGCAATTCCTGCCACATTCCACAATGCTAGGCTAATCTTATTTCTGTCAACTATGCTCCGGGGTAAAGAAGTCGTAGGGGACTCCTGCATAACAGACACTGGATTGACTGGTATGGAAACTCTCCTAACAGGAGGATGGATAGGTGGTGGTAGTCAGTCGCAAGATTCCAGGTCTGAAAGGGCAGCAAATCTGTTGTGTAGCCTAACCCCCGGGAATAGTGCTAGGGCCCTCTACATGTCTCGAGGTAAGTTGGCCTGATCTTATCCTGCCCCTCTGACCATTACCTAACATCACACCCTGTTTATAATGAAGTGCTCCAGTGATAAAGGAATAATCTGAGTACTCCTAAGGGAGGTTTTATGGAGATTTTTAAGGAGAGAGGTCCCCACATGTGCATTGTTGAAGTTTATCAGCACGCAGTCTCCAGCAATGGATTTAGTGGAGCTGCCCACTCACCACATTCTCCTAGCCATGATAATTTTATTAGCCAGCTGATGACTCCTCATTCCCGAATCCATAAGATGATGTGAAAGCCAATGCAGGCATTTGTCCATTAGCTGCGAAGTGGATTCATACTACATGTCCCGCAGGGGGGAACGTTCGCCAGGACCAGAGTTAAGGGGGAGGCTGCCGGTGGGAGGTGGAGAACTTGCTGCAAATGGTTGTCCACAACAACCATGAGGGTATCTTGTATTCCTGTTAGTTGAAAAGCCGTTCTTGATTCCCCCAGCCCTAGTGGTGCCTGATGTACTGTGCCCCTTATGTCCAAAGGGTGTGGAGATGGAGCCTCCGGCTGTATGTTGGAATGGCCGGGAACTGTGGGGAACAACCCACATGCCCGAGCAATGGACCTAGATGGAATACCCAGAGTCGATAGGTCAGTCATACCCCAGTCACCACGGGCATGAGATGGAATTTTATCCCCAACTGAACATATAGGGTCAACAGTCAGGGGCTCCATCGGGCGTGGGGCGGGTGTGTTCTGTGTCTCTAGGCCGGCTAATCGCTCTTCGATCTGTATTAATTTGAATAGGATAGGGTCCAATAGGGTGGTCATCATTTTGCTTACTTCTGCCCATAATGCATCGTCAAGTACTACGTGTGGGGATGAGGTATTTGCAATTGATGGCATCAATGGTGTTGGTGGACTCACTATGACCGCCTTAGGATGAGCGCCCTTGGGTTTGGGAGCACGAGTGGTTTTGGTTGGCTTGGGCTTAGCGGTCCCACCACCCCTACGTCGCTTTGCTGGAGGATCACTTGCTGAGTCAGTATGGGGTGAAGGCACGGGACCCCTTCTATTAGTGTTGGGTAGGGCTAAAATAGCAGGTGAAGGTTCCGGTTGGCCGGATGGGAGGTCGCCGGATGTTACCAGTTGTGTCTGTCAACTGAGTGTGTGAAGCGTCCTCAGGGACAGTCCCTGTGGGTGACCCCCGGGGGAAAAGAAGGGGTTCCATGGATAAGCGCCTCTCAGTTAGTTCGATTTCATGAGTGAGGATGCTCGCTGCTCTGGACAAGAATGCATCAAGCGTTGATACAGTCCCTCCACCCGCTTTCTCCATAGTGCCTTTCCATTTCACCATATTGACAAAGAAATAATAGAAGGAGGAATGAGAACAGTACCTTAAGTCAGATGCAGGACGCTAGAGGGGGGGCCCAGCCTCCTCTGGGCTCCGACGGTTGTGGACGGGCTCGCCCTCGGCCCAGGCTTTGCCCGGGCGTGTCCCCGCACGCGTCCTGCGCCTCGGGCCGGCGTCAGTGTTTTAACCGTGATCCAGGCGCAAGGGAGTTTGGGGATTGTAGTCCCCCAGCGGCGAGGTTCGCAGCTTCTCCCATGGTGGCAGGTTGCAGCGTCCAGGACAGTCTAGCGGCCAGGTGAGGCGATATGAAGATCTGGTTTGCGTGGTCACCCCCGCAGCAGTGAAGGTCAGGGTGAAGAGCAGCTACCTTATAACTCATTTCTTCATCAGTTATTGCTCTCGACTTTGTAAGTAGGTGAACTGATTTATTGTATTGTTATGATTGTTTTTTGTGCTATGTATTAGTTTTGTGTGTGCCTTAATTTATTTAAGGTGTATCCCCTGTTTTGTATGAATTTTTGGTGGTGGGAGGGAAGAATATATGTGATGTAATTCTGCATTTGGTCTTTTATGTCTGACAAAAAAAATAAAAAAATGAAAGTGTCTGTATAATGTTGCAAAAAAGAATAAACATTGATCGCTTTTATTAAATATAGCGTGTATGGATTAATTAGACTTTCAAAGGTTGAGTCAGGTTTGGCATTGGTGCATTTGTATTGCTTTCTAAAAGTGGCATTTTCAAACACACAATTTGAAAACAATCTCCCTAAAAATTCTGAGTTCAGAGAGTCTAAACTCCATTTCTCCATTCTGTCCCAATGGATATTACAAACAACTCCCAAGCTAGCCTATGGGACAGATATCCTTTCAATAGTGAAAAACATAATTGGCAGTATTTCACTATCAGGACATGTCATAAACATACCAGGACTTGTCCTACCTTTCACATACACTGCACCCTGCCCACTGGGGTACCTTGGGCCTACCTGATGGGTGCCAAAGGGAAGATTATGGTCTGGAAAGTGGGTACATGCCAGGTCAACATGGCAGTAAAAACAGCACGCAGACATTGCAGTGGCAGGTCTGAGAACCATTTGAAAGGCTGCTTGTGTGGGTGGCACAATCAGTGCTGCAGTCCCACTAGCAGCATCTGATTTACAGGCCCTGGGCACACACAGTTAACTGTACTAGGGACTTATTAGTAAATCAATAAGCTAAACATTGAAACGCCAATCCATAAACACAATTTACAGTATGAGCACTTGCACTTTAACATGGAACAGCAGTGAGAAAGTGCACAGAGACACTAAACCAGCAAAACGAAGTCCAACATAGCATAAAAACAGGAGGTCAGAAAGCAAAAAAGACCGGGGAAACACGCCAAAAGATGCCAGGTCTAACAGGGGGCTTCATGACCACCGGTTGTTTCCTCACACCAATATTTACCTGCCATGAATTACTTTTTTTCTTCTTAGTTGGAGATGATCCAATCAAATCCTTCCCGTTATGTAGCTCGCTGTCCAGAACAATTTCCAAGCCCCCAGCAAAAATACACATGGATTACCTGGTGGCCGACTGCTACTCTCCAGTAAGGCCCCTGTGAGCGCTCTACATTTGTGTTAATGAGCGTATTATCTGGGGTGGGGCATCTAGATAAGGCCAGGGTTAATGTTTTCTTAGTAGCATTCAGTCTTTCACCCACAAACTTGATTTAAGTATTTTTAGCACCCACAGCAGTGGTCAAAAGGCTAATAATAGTGCCAGTTATTAAATGTTCCTTATTTGTTGCAGTTAGGGCTGTAGAGTTTCTCTTACCCATAGTGTAGCAAGGTCTTTAGCAGCAGTGTCAGTACAGGGTGCGTGTTCACATTAAGAAGCCAAGGTGGATGGCCCTGCCCAGCTTCAGGCAGATGAGGACAGGCTCAGACGGGCCTGCTCTTCACCATAGCATGTCCCACCCGCGTCCTGCGTCACAGTGAACAGTGCTGCCTGATGTAGCACTCATCAGCTATGTTTGCTCCTTCCCTGCAGACTTGGATGCTGGGACTTGCAGTTCTTGCAGTCATGGCCCCCTGACAGTGATGTGCGTGTTCCGCATCTCGGGGAACACTGTGGCCTTAAGTATCGCTCGCTCGCGCTGTCAGTTTCTCCCCTGCCACTTTGGATACTGGGGCTTGCATTTCTTTCAGTTGTGGCTCCCTGATAGCGATGTGTGTGTCTTGGGGAACAATGCGGCCTGAAGTAGCAACTGGCTGGCTCAGTCAGCTCCACCCCTGCTGCTTTGGATACGGGGTCTTGCAGTTCTTGCAGTCCTGACCCCAGTGGCGGCTCCTCCATAGGGGCGTGGGGGCGTCGCCCCCCTGCTTTCTTGCAGTGCGAGAAGCAGAAACATAAAATGGTAAAACTACCATTTTATGTTTCTGCTTCTCGCACTGCGAGAAAGCAGAAGTGCCTGGAGTGCCTGGTTGTGGGAGGGCAGGTGGGTGGTCCTGCTCGAGGGCAAGGGGGGAGTGGCTTGCCCAATGTTGTGGGCCCTGACTGCTTTGGTCGGCCTGGGGCCGACCAAAGCAGTCATGCGCACTCTCCCTTTTCTCTATGTAGGCTGAATGCTGCCTACATAGAGAAAAGGGCCTCCGATTAGGCTCACGACTGGGGCGCTGTGCGCCTGCACCGCGCCAATCACAACGCTTCCATTGCAGCATTGTGATTGGTGCGGAGGGGAGGGAGGGGGCTGCCTGTGGGTGGCAGCTTCCTGAAGAGTCGGAGAGCTGCGGCAGCAGGAAAAGGCGGGACCCGGTTGAAGGTAAGTTTTATTTTTTAATTAAACCACTCCCGCCTTCCCCCCTACCCCCACCACGCGCAACCCCCCACGCGATCCCCCCCACTCACCCGTCATGCCGCCCGCTACTGAGTAAAAGCATGAGTCACATTCAATCTGTCCATTTTATTCAAAGTTTAGCTCAGCTATAATCATCGGAAGGATAATTACGCAGTCGCAGGCAGAGTGACTTGTCAAAAACCACACAGTGAATCAGTGACAGGCGTGGGATTAGGAACCAAGGAGGCACTCCAAAGTACCCCCGCCGAGCTCCTCAGGTCATGACACGGGTTGCTTATTTTGAGGGGTGTTGAGAGCAGCAGGGCAGGCCGAGTGAGCCCAGGTGTAGCCAGTTAGTTCCCTCCTGGGTTAATGGCCTGAACCGGCCATCCCGAGCTCGTAAAGGCCTCATTTGTCACAGAGCCTCAGAGGGTGGGTAGGCGGGAGCCTGTCAGCGTGTGCCACTCACTGCGTACTGCAGATTAGACGTCTGCCTCCTATTCCATTATGAGCCTCCCCCAGATCTCTTTATCTGATCAGTAAAATCGGCTGTCTCTGGCAGGGGGTCAGAGGATGGAAGCGGGGGGAGGCCAGGAGCCGGGTCTTCCCTGAAGCGCCGTGGGATCACCCAGCAGCGCGCGGAGGAGTGCTGGAGGCGGCCCTGAAGAGACACAGCACCGACCGCAGGCCCGGTCTAGGAGCTGACGCCAGGCGCTGTCTGTAGAGGTCTTGGCATTGTTGTAGACATCAAGGAAACTGGGGGAAAAAACATGAGAACCCAGTCTATGAAGGAATGATAGGCCGACTGCTGCCTGGTCCTTGAGGCACACCAACCGAGACAAGGACACTAGATGAGGAGGAAGCCGCACTGTCAGATAATGCATTGTCTTAGCGCTTTGCGCTTCACTTCTGTGGTTTCTAAAAGTTCTAAGTATCAGGTTCTACTACTGCCCGAGCTAACATACCCAATTTACCGATCCCGCTAAGGTGGCCTTGTCTGAATGCAATCTGGGGAACTACAGAGCAAAGCAGATGTCAGCAGCGAGTGTTGAACTCCCCGAACTTCATTTCCATCGCTTTGGTTTGGGCAGAAAGCGAAACAGTTGGAGGTAAAGAGAGCAGATTTCACTAGAGGTTCAAAACGCAGCAATGCGGAAGGGACAGACCACACACATTCACCCTGGAGGGCAGAGAGGATACCTGGTGGGGTAGAAAGCAGAATACCTGGGAAGAAGGGAGACAGCACACCTTGAAGGGCAAGGCAGCACGATGGCAGGGACAGACAACAGCACGTTTGGAGGTCAAAGGTCAGAGCGAATGAATGGACAAAAAGCCCAAAACTGCACAGCTGGAGGGGCAGAAGGCAGCACAACTGGAAAGAAAGAAAGCATTACACCCAAAGGGCAAAAAGCAGAACATCTGGAGGGCAAGACTCATCAGCTGGAGGGGCAGGAAACTTAACTACTGGGTGCAGAAATCGGCACTTCTGGAGTAGCAAGAGTCATCCCATATGTAGTAGTAAAAGAAATGGGACACAGCTACCAAATAGCCTCATGAAATGTGCGTCACGCTAAACCAAGGACACTTTGCATGATGGTATTTTAAAGCCCATAAACCTAGTACTAAAAACAAAATTAAGAATGCCTATAAGAAATATGCGTTTTGGTTAATTTATTATAGAAATTGTGCTGGAAAATGCACCTTTTTACACCACTTTTCAAAAAAGGTTCTTTGGGGGTGAAACTTTCCTAAAACGAATTCCAGCTTGCTCACATGTGCAATGAAGTTCATTAATTGCTCTTACGCCCCACTAGTTTCAAATTCCACCAGCCGCCACTGCCTGGCCCCCTGACAGCAATGTGCACTTCTCGCATTGTGGGGAACAGTGTGGCCTGCAGTAGCGCTCATCGGCACTGTCAGCATTTCCCTTGCCACCTTGGATACTGGGGCCTTCAGTTCTTGCAGTCCTGGCCCCTGATAGCGATGTGCGCGTACATATGTGTAATTTTTTAACTGGATGCGTGATGGTTGGCAGTTTATGTGCACTTGAATAGGCTAGTGTTGGGTAAGGTGTAAAGCCAAGGATAAAAGGTAAAGGCTTCATTGGGAAACGTTATGCCAGATTTCATAGGTTTGATCAGTTTCTTACAAAATAATTTTACAAAGCCAGTAGGTCAGACCTGGTTATTGTGGAAACGTGTGTTAAAGGCAACATGCTTTTAAGGATGGATTGTTATTACACTGTGCTAAAACCTGTAGGCAGGCATTTTGTGACATGGAATTTCACAGATTACCATAGTAGGCAAGGTTTTTGGTGTTGGTGATTCACCCAAACAAATTGTGAAGACAGAAGATATGCACCACAATCATCCTTATTGGCCTCTCTTTAGAGAGAAAGTATTTTACTTTGCCAACTGTAGTTTTCTATACATTCTACTTTTATGAATGTATGCTGCATGATTGATGGAAGTAGGCCTGGAGTATTGATTATGAAAGCATATGTTAAAATCAATCAGCATTAAGGGTGGACTGTATTATTCTGAATTAAAGCCTAAAAGAATTTTGCATGGAATTTCACAGATTTTCTTAGTAGGCAAGGGTTTTGGTGTTGGTTACCCCCTCGGACAGACCATATCATAGAAATTTGCACTGTGAGAATCCTTGCTAAGCCCTGTTAGGAGAGATAGTATTTTGCATTTCCAACTGTAATTGTATATGCATTTGCAACTTTATGACTGTATGTCTGATGGTTGCCTGGGGGAAAGCTTACGCACAGTAGAGTTGGCCTGGTTTGGTTATGGTGACAAGTCAATGATCACAGCTACAGGCTTGATTGGTGTGCAGGGAAATGTTATGCCAGATGCCATAGATCTGGCCTGTTTATTATGAAATGTTATTAAAAGGGATATAGGCCTGCCTTATTTATTGTGCAAAGGACACAATAAAGTCAATGGGTCTCTAACTGTGTATTGTTATCACATTATGTTACAGGCCATAGAAAGTTATTTTGTTACATGTATTCTCGCAGATTACCATCGTAAACAAGGGTCTTAGGGCCAGATGTACGACCCGCCAATTAGCGAGTCGCACATTGCGTAGCATTTGCGACTCGCAATTTGTGACTTGCTAATTGGGATGCACAACAGTGTCTGATGCACTGTTTGCGATTCCCAATGGGGTCGCACATTGCATGCCTCATGCATATTAATAAGGCTGTCGCAATTTGCAACCCCATTGGGAATGGCTGGCACTCCCAGGGATGGTGGCCTGCTGGGGCCAGCAGACCTCTATGTCCGGGACTGCTTTTAAATAAAGCAGTTTTTTTCTTCTAAATGCAGCCCGTTTTCCTTAAAGGAAAACGGGATGCATTTAAAAAATAAAAATGAAACTTTTCAGTTTCATTTTTAAGGGCAAGCAGTGGTCCCTGGGACCACTGCCTGCCCTTAAAAAATATTTGTGCATGCATTCACAAATGGGAAGGGGTCACCTGGGGACCCCTTTCCGTTTGCGAGTGCTTTACCACCCTTCTGAGAAGGGTGGTCAACTGCGAGTGTTTTGCGACCGCAATTGCGGTCGCAAAGCATTCTTACATAGCTTGAGGAGTCGCTATTTGGAAGGGACGCCCGTGGAATGCCCCTTCCTAATAGCGAGTCGCTAATCCTATTTTGCGAGTCGCAAATTGATTTGCGACTCGCAAAATAGGATTAGTACATGGGCACTGGTTTTTTGCGGGCGCAAACGGGTCTAAAACCCATTTGCGCCCGCAAAAAACCTTTGTACATCTGGCCCTTGGTGTTGGTCACCCACTCTGACAAATCCTCGGAGCAGAATTTTACTGTGTTGATTCATGTTAGGCCCTCTTGAAAGGGGTAATATATTGTTTTGCCAACTGTAATTTTGTAAATATTTGTAATTTTACACCTTTTTACATGATGGTTGCCAGTTTATAAGCACATCAATAGGCCTGTGTTCTTTATAGTGTAAAACCATTGGTAAAAGCTTGAGGCCTTTTCGGTTCACTGGGAAATGTTATGCCATATTTCTTAGGTGTGATCTTTTTATAAGTAAAAGTTATGAAAAAGCAAGCAGGCTTTGCTTAGTTATTGTGAAAAGCATGAGTTAAAGGCTTTTAAGAGTCTATTGTTATTACACTATGCTAAAGTCTGTAGGCAGGCATTTTGTTACATGGAATCTTGCAGATTACCTTAGTAGGCAAGGGGTTTAGTGTTAGTGAGTCATCCAAATAAACCATGGGGATAGAGGATTTGCACTATGGTAAATCCTATTAAGCTCTATTAGTAGGAATTTTAGAATGTTTTGACAACTGCACTTTGTACATATTTGTAATTTATTATGGTATACCTGAGGTTTGCTTTGCAGGAAGACGTATAACCAACATAGTAGGTCTGAGTTGGTTATGGTGACAAGCCAACGATAACAGCTAGAGGCCTTATTGGTACACTTGGAAAAATATTTCCAGTGCTATAGGTCTGATCTGTTTATTATGGAAAGCTATGATAAACACAGTAGGCCTGACATATTGATTGTGAAAAGCATATGTTAAAGTCAATAGGCGTTTAAGGTTGAATTTTTTTTTTTCCTCTGTATTAAAGCCACATTCAATTTGCCCTGAGACGCTACCACCAAATGTTCTGGACCATCAAATGTGCCACTCTGGCAGACGGCATTGATGCCAGCACCAACAGAAGCAAATTAAACTTTGCCATTGTGAAGGATTGCACTTCACTAGCGGCCACCTCCAACTGAATCACCCCCTCGCAGAACCTCTGCAATAATCTCTCTCAATTCTTCAGCAACAGAATCCCTACCATTTACAGCAACTTCTACCCACAACTGGACCCTACAGACCCAACCAAACACCTACTGATCTTATCCAAAGAACCAATTCTAACCACATGGTTCATCATCGCCCCAGGAGAAATCGCCACCACTATGGAGTCCATCCACTCATGGGCCCCCATCTGACCCCCTTCTCCCAACATTCCTACTCCAGAGAACTGAAACCCACTAGTGCCATGCTCACACTCACACCTCTTTTATGGCCTTCCCAGATGCTTGGAAACGCACAACTGTCCTCCCACTGCTGAAGCAACCCTCCTCGAACCCTTCAACACTCGTCAACTACAACCTGATCTCCTTGCTACCATTCCCTGCCAGGGTCTTAGAGAAAATCATCAACTGACACCTCACCAAATACCTCAACGACCACCAACTCCTCAACACCATTCAGCCTAGTTTCAGACCCAACCACAGTACAGAAACTGCCCTCATCGTCGCCACAGATGACATCCACATGACTCGTGACAGAGGAAGCACTGGGTGCTCATTCTCCTGGACCTCTCCACAGGGCTTGACATAGTCTACCCCCATCCTCATCATGCCTACACGACCTCCAAATCCAAGAAGATGCATTCTGATGGATCTGCTTTTTCCTCACTGGATGGATACAGTCAGTTAGCCTGGCACTGTACACCTCATCCTCATCTGTGGAGTTCTTCTGCAAGGATCCGCCCTGAGTACAACCCTCTTCAATGCATACATGAACTTCTAGCCAGCATCATCCACTCTCATGACATCAACATACCCTCTTACACTGATGGCATGCAGTCCATCCTCTCCCTCAGGTACAAGATGCCCAGTGCCCGGATCAAGCTCAATGCCTGCATGACTGAAATAATTCAATGGATGAAGACAAACTGTCTACAGCTGAACACTTGCAAGACTGAAATCGTGATCTTCAGGAAGAGTACTTCACTGTGGTATTCAACCTGGTAGCCAACAGAGCTAAGAGCGATAATGCCAAGAACCTCGGGATCGTAATTGACAGCAAACTTGACATGACCACTCAAGTCAATTCTGTCCCCACCTCATGCTTCCATACCCTGAAGATGCTGAGGAAGATTTTCAAATGGCTCCAAATCAGCACCCCGAAAACCTTCACACACACCCTGGTCACAAGCAACCTACACTGTGGTAACACCCTCTATACCGGGGTCATCAAAAACTCACTGAAGGCTGCAGACCATTCAGAACTCGGCAGCCAGAACCACTCTCAACCTCCCACTCTGCACTCACATCACATCACACCTGACGGGTCTCCATTGGCTTCCGATACACAAATGAACATAATTCAAACTCCTCACCCACACTTTCAATGCATCTGCTCTCACAACTTCAACGTCCTCTCCTACACTGGTGACACACAACTCATTCTCTCCCTCACGGACAAGACACCCAGTCCCTGGATAAAGTTCAATGCATGCATGACTAAAATCACTCACTGGATGAAGACTAACTGTCTAAAGCTGGCCACCAACAAGATTTAAAGCATGATCTTCAGGAAAAGCACTTCACTGTGGGAGTCCAACTGTTGCCCAACAGAGCCAAGACCCACACACACTCCCACCCTCACCATCTATGGCAAGAACTTGGGATCCTCATTGACAGCAAACTTGACATGAATGCCTATGTCAAAACCGTCACCACCTCATGCTTCCATACCCTGAAGATGCTGACGAGGATTTTCAAATGGCACCCAATCAGCACCAGAATGTTGTAGACCATTCAGAAATTGGGACGCAAAATCACTCTCAGCCTCCCACGCTGCACTCACATCACACCTGAAGGAGCTCCACTGGTTCACATACACTAACGAGCACAATTCAAACTCCTCACCCACACTTTCAAGGCACTACATAAAAATGGCCCAGCATACCTCAACAATTGCATCTGCTTTCACAACCCTTCCAGACACCACTGCTTGTTCAGAATCATACATGTATGCATCCCAAGCATATGAAAAGCCACATCCGGCAGTCGAGCCTTCTCTTACATCGTTCCTAAAGCATGGAACGACCTTCCAATACACATAAGAGCCTTCTCCTCATTTCTTGAATTCCGCAAGAAGCTGAAGTCCTGGCATTTCGAGTGGTCCCACTAGGCCCTTGGCTTGACTCACACTGCTCAGTGCCAGGATACCGTCCTGGGTGATAGTGTGCTCTACAAATCTGCATGACATAACTTAACATGAGGGGGAGCAGCATGGCTGCTAATGGAAAGAAGAGGGTCGGTGAAAAGTAGGCCAGATAAGAGGCTTCAAGTGCACAATACTCTACGGGGCAGTGAAAACGTAAACAGACAAACAGTATACAAAACAATTACAGTAGTCAAGCTAGAAACAAAATGCATGTGTAGTTTAACTGAGTAATTTATACCCAACTCGTCGACATATTAACAGTAGAAAGTGGCTGGCAGACCCCAGTTTGTGGCAGGCATATTTTCAAAGAAGGGTGATTGAAACATGCAGGATTTTTCAGAAGCACAAAACATCAGCAAGATGGGGGGCAGCCATCCACAACATTGTCTGTGGTGTGAATACAACCAGCGCAAAACAAACAGGTGAAAGGAAAGATGAGGTCACATGGAATGAGAAAAAGTGTGAAATGGTGAAACGATCTTGGGAAGGAATAATCATATGAGATCGAAATCAAGCAAAATCGGCAAACAAGAATCAACAATTGCCACTAAAAAATTAGCAAACCGGGGGCGTGGCTTAGCGCGCAACAAAGATGGCCGCATTTTCCTGAGCTCCACGTCGACACCGGTGCGGACGTTCTAATTACGATGTGTCAGTTGCTACAGTTATGTCACGAAATGAGAGCTGAAATTGTCTTCTGAATTCCTCACGAGGGCATATTTTTTACTCTGACTGCAACATCTCTAAACACAGACCATTGATCTTGGTATATTGAACTATAAAATAACAACCGGTGTCAGGAACTTCCTTGTGGAACATACCTTCTGTTGTAAGGTTCTAAACCTGTTCATAAGCCACATTTTAGTGCAGGATTCTTACCACATGGTCTCAGAAGTGTTGGCTTCTTCACTGTTTCGCATCAACACCTATCGCCTTATTGGTAATTCCTACGTCGTTCTGGGCCTGTGACTCATAATATATAGTAGGAAATTTTTTACGCACAGCAAGCTATTTGATCGTGGCCATTACAAACTTCTTCAATGGCGGAAGGCATGGGGGTTAACTCTAAAGACAGAGATTCCAAAGGGAATTTGAAACGATCCAAACAGACTTCACCTACCCCGGATTCTCCAGCCAAAGGCAGTCCTGACTCTGCCTCCACTTTAGAAACTATATTACTTAAACTTAATACGGTCCACGATATAGCTCAAAGAACCAAAACTAATACAGATCTTCTTCAGGTGGAAGTGGCAGCAATTCGTAATAACTTGAAAAACCTCTCATTACGTGTATCTACCGCCGAAACGATGATAAGTAATGTTGAAGATTTTACAAACAAACAAGCTAAACACATCAAAAGTTTGGAGCATTCCATGGTTTTATTAAGAAGGGACCTAACTGGGCAGGAAGATCGGAATCGTAGAAGTAATCTTCGTATTTTTGGATTACCGGAGGATTGTGAGAAATCTGCTCCTTCAGTGATTGACTTCTTGCTTACTTGGATCCCAAATGTTCTGAATATTTCGTTCCACAAGGATTTTGAGATAGAACGCGCTCATAGAGTTCCAACTTTTAAACCTAAAACGATGTCTTCTCCAAGACCTTTGATCTTTAAACCTTTGCGTCACCAACATACTGAGCAAATTCTGGCACAAATGAGGAAGTTCAAAACAATGCAATGGGAAGGTCACAAAATATCAATATCACAAGACTTTGCCAGAGACACTGTAATTCGTCGCAAAGTCTTCCTGCATCTACGCAAGAGACTCATTGATATGCATATTCCATTTTCCTTTGCTGGTCCCTCAAGATTCAGAATAACTTTCAAAGGTCATCCACAGATTTTTTATGAACCTTCAGATCTCTCGACATTCTTAGACAATCACTCTGAATCGCAGATGGACTCAGACTCTCCTCATGGTGCTTCTCGCCCTTAACGATTTACATCTATTAACTTGTCTGTGCCTAAGTTTTCTCATTCATCTATTACACATGATGGTTCTCGGTTTTTTGTGCCTTGCCACAATCTTTGTGGTTATTGCTGTTTTTCTATGTTCTTCCTATAATTGGTGACTACACACTGAGGTTTCGTTCATCCTAGATTAGTTATTCTCTATTAACTGATTTTCCTTTTTACAGGATAATGCATTTTGCCGTACTATTTTTAATGTTATTTGGGATTACATCCCTTACATGTTATGTATAGGTTGGTTAACCACATTTTCTGGGGCTTTTCGGTAGGTATATTATTAAAATTGTATTACTGTCAATGTATATCTACTCTCTTACTCATTTCTAGCTTTCTTATCTCTTCGTGTTTTATTTCTTTTGCTTTTTCCAATTTCTATTTTGCTCCTTACTTTGTTCTTCCTCTGTTCTGTGGTCCTTTTAGACGGTAATCTCTTAACATAGAGATATTAATTCATGACATCTTTCGTCACCAACGTTATAATAATTATACATGTATTTTAGGTTATAGTTATGTAATCTCATTGGTAAAATAACAATCTATAGTTGGACTTTTATTCCATTCTCTCTCATTAATCTCATGACAAAAGTAAGTATCTTATCCTGTATTTTCCATATTCTATTTTCTTTTCCTTGCTTTATTCTACCTTTTACTAGTTTTTTCTTTTTGGCTCGTTCACTCTAATTTCTGTTTGACCTCTTGTCTCTTCTTATTACTCTAAGTTGGCGATAACTTATTTATGTGTGTTTATTATTATCTATCGGTATTATGGTTCATTATTGAAATGTCAAATTATTTTGCTGACTCTTGTTTTATATGCACATTTTTAACTTATCTCCTCATTTGTCGATGTGACCCTTTTCTCTTATTGTATATCTATCCTGAACTTATGAATTGCATTTAATGTTAGATACTCTACTTAATTCTTATTTTCTAAATGATCGAATTGTATGAGACTGTTCCTGACTTCCATTAATTGATAGTTGATTAGCTATTTTACATTTTTATATTTTGTGATTATCCTTTTTGCATCTTATTTATATAAACTTTATAGGTCGGTTTATAATACCTTAGATTGATATTTATAATACCCCATATTGTTATTTATAATACCTTAGATTGATATTTATCGGTTAATATAACCTTATCTTATTTATTTATGACATGATATATGCCTTTTTCAATGTTCAAGTATGTTATACTTATAGAATTTGCATTATTTATTCTCATTGATGGGTTATAGGCAATTTAGCAATACACTGGTATTATTATACTTGTTTCGTCGCTCTGCGACATATTTATGGTTGAGCCGTCTGCACTGCGGTTGATGGCCTCTGCTGTTGCGTCTCCACGTTGTTTCCCCCATGCAATTTGTCTATTACAGACATCCCCTGGTGGGGTTACACTTTTTTAATGCTCCATTTCTTTCTGGAGTTTTCTTGCTCTTTCTTTTCTTCTTTCTAATCTTTACTCCCTTCCTTTCTTTTTACCCTACTTCTGGGACATCTGCTTCATTTTATTTTGGGATTTATGTTACATTTTCTTTAGTTTTTAATTATTTCTTGGCTTCCCTTTTGCCTCTTTACCAGATGTACTTAATCTTGTTGTTCCATACATATTTATGACGGGTTTAAATGTAGTTTCACTTAATGTTCGGGGATTGAATCATCCAGTTAAAAGGAGCAACATTTTGGATTATTGTAAAAGTTTATCTGGTGATGTGGTTCTACTGCAAGAGACGAAGATAGCCTTTAAAGAGGCTCTTCTTATGAGGAAAGATTAGGTTCTTGATGTTACTTGTTCTGAGGCATCTGGCGGAAAAAAAATGGAGTTGTTACTCTTATTTCCAAAAGCTCTGGTTTGTCTATTGTTGCAGCTGAGCATGACACCAGTGGTAGATGGCTACTTACCCGTTTGACTAATGGTTCGGAAGATCTATACATTATGAATTTATATGCCCCTAATATTGATGACCCACTTTTTTGGCGCACCATACACAAAAAACTTACTGATATTCCACAGAATTCTCGAACAATTGTTGGTGGGGATTTTAATCTTCCCCTTGATCCTATTTTGGACAGACACTCTGCGTTTAAATTTCGACCCCCTAGGGTGCATAAACACTTACTCAATATGTGCTTGTTTCATCATCTGGTTGATGCATGGAGATTGCATAATCCTATGGGTAGTGATTTCACGTTTTTTTCCTCGCCACATTCTAGCTTTTCTCTCATTGATTATCTCTTGGTAGATGCCTCTCTTTTAAAATATACTATAAATGTCATGATTCATCCAGAAGTTGTTTCTGACCATACAGCGGGGTCTTTAACTATTCTTAATCTCACAGATACGAGAGGTCCTCGTAACTGGCGTCTCAATACAGAAATTTTGGAAGATAATGATGAAGTTAAAGATCTTAATGTGGAAATTGATAACTTCTTTAAGGATAATGAATCTTCGGTGAACTCCCCAATAGTTTTCTGGGATGCATTTAAATGTACTATACGGGGTCATGTTATTAAAAAAATGGCCAAAAGGAACAGTGATATTAGAAAATCCCTTCAATCTATGGGTGATGAGATTAAACGCAAAGAGGAATTATTTAGACAATCAAACGACAAATCACTCCTGTAGGATATCAAAAACCTGAAATACTCTTTTAATTCCATAGTCATTAAAAGAGCTTATATTGGTATACAGGCCCAAAAATCTCATCATTTATCGTTACGGAATAGAGCTGGTAGGCTCTTGGCTACCACGCTAAAATATCAAAACACGAATGTGAATATGATTCGCATTTCTCATATTACTGATAAAAATGGTTCAAAAAAATTCCATACACAAGAAATTCTTGGGGTCTTTCGAGAATTTTATGAAACATTATACACTCCTAAAGATCAATCTACCAAGATTACCTGTCAACAGTTTCTTCAGTCAATTCCTACTAATACTATTTCCCATACTGATATGATTGAGTTAGGGAAACCAATTGATATTGAGGAGATCATCCAGGCCATTAAGGCTACTCGCTCGGGGAAAGCTCCAGGGCCGGATGGTTTTCCTATCGCCTTTTATAAAACTTTTACTCCTTCAATAATCAAATATCTTAAGATGATTTTTGATGATTATGTTGTTTCAGGTAAGGTTTCTGGTTTGGCTGCTGAGGCTACTATTGTAGATATACCAAAGGATGGTAAAGATAATGCTGATCCTAAGAATTATCGTCCAATTTCACTATTAAATATCGAAAATAAAATCTTTGCCAAGGTCTTGGCTAAATGCTTAGAGAGTCACATTCCTAATCTCAGACATGATTCCCAGACAGGGTTTGTAAAAGGGAGACTTGGCAGAGGCAACATTCAGACCTTTTGTCATATATTCGAAAAAGCAAATCTTTCAGTATTGCCATCGGCGGCGATCGGCCTTGACGCTGAAAAGGCTTTTGATAAAGTCTCTTGGCCTTTTCTACAAGCAGTATTAGAATCACATAATCTTGGCAATTCATTTATTAATATGGTCATGTCTCTTTATGCGCAACCAAAAGCTAATATCAGAATTAATGGCGCTACATCCTCCTTTTTTTATCTTAGTCAGGGCACTAGACAAGGGTGCCCTCTTTCACCCCTTCTTTTTCTCCTATCTATAGATTCGCTTCTTCGTCTACTTAATCTGAATTAGGGTATTAAGGGGTTTCAATTTGGTTTGTACACGCTTAAAACCGCAGCGTACGCGGATGACGTTCTTGTTTTTTCAGAAGACATTGCAACAGCAATCCCCGTTATCTCTAACATCATAAGTGATTTTTCGCTCGTCTCTGGGTATACTTTTAACAAAGAAAAGACGGAATTGTTCCCTCTAAACGCATTGTGTTTTCCTGTTCACATGGGTGATTCAGGTTTTAAATGGCAATCAACTCGTATTAAATATTTAGGGATTTGGTTCTGTAAGAACCTGTCAGACACTATCACTTATAATGAATCTTATATCATATCTAAGGTTAAGGACCTTTTATCTTCCTGGTCTCCTAAATATATTTCTTGGTGGGGAAGATTACAAACTCTTAAAATGATGATAACCCCGATTATTAATTTTTTATCTTCCATGTTACCTATAAAACTTTCTTCTGCCTTCTTTCATGAGCTTGATTCAATCTCTTCAAAATTCTTATGGAGCGATAAGAGAGCTAGAATTGCCTCCAAATACCTCAGAAAACCCTCTGAGTTGGGTGGTTGTAATCTTCCGGATTGGAATCTATATCAGATTTCTTTCCTAGCATCTCAAGGTGCTCTTTGGTTCATACCGGATTCACAACTGGTACTCCCTTGGATTTATATTGAAAGGGAACTTTGCACTCCTTTTTCCACCCCTTCTTTTCTCACAGCTTCTAAGCTTAGGTTAGACCACTCTCAACGTATTATATTAGACACGATTAATGCGTTAAAATATGTTGATAAAAAAGTATCTAAACCCATACATAAATCAAGATGGTCTTCTTTATGGCATAATCCTAAACTTTCTACTGACATTGATCCTAGCATAGGCTCTTTGTGGGCTGCCAAAGGTATTAGATTTGTGAGGGACCTATATGATTCTAATCATGATCCGCTTCGCTTCTCTTTTTTAGCCAAGAAATATCATCTTTGTAATTTGGACTTTTATTCTTTTTTTAAACTAAAGTTTAAAATTGCTAAAATACCCCTGTCTACGGATTCGGGTATTGTCTCATTCCTTTCTATGTGGTTACGTTCAGGCCAAACTGCGTCTAAAATTTATAAATTTTTATCCGCTCTACTCCCTTCACAGTCTACGATTACTTTTGATAAATGGTCTCACCATTTTGCAGATGACATTTTTAAGCATATTTCACAAGATACTTGGTATTTGATTGGGAAATTATCCGTACGTAATAAAATTGCTCCTTCGCTTATCCAATCTAAATTCTACACATTAAACCTTCTACATTGGACCCCGGCACGTTTACATAAATTGAAACTTCGAGATAGTGATCTATGTTGGAATTGTAATCTTGTACCAGGTACCCATCCACACATGTTCTTTGATTGTACGTTATTAAATTCCTTTTGGGGCCTGATACAGAAACATTTATCACTAATTTGTAATACACATATAGAACTTTCTTTGCCTATGATTTTACTAGGTCCATGGGCTGCAGTTATTCCTTTACCCCTTGACAATACGGATCTGGAGCTCTTAGATCTACTGTTATCCATAGCTGTTAAAATTATACTAACAGAATGGAAATCTTTTCACCTTCTATCTTATCAGATCTGGTGGGCATGGGTCTCATATCTACATGGAGCTCATACTTTTGTTGAGAAAAACGTTATTCGCCTTTCATCTCTAGTAATGTTTGGCGGTCTCTGGACAACTATATGAATTTATCTTCTCAGGGGTTGGTAGCTCAGTATCCCTTTGATGCCATTTCTTAATGTATTTTCCATTGGAGCAGATGTCCCCTCATACCTCTTTGATTCCTTTCTTGTCTTTCTCCTGTCTTTTTTCTCAGTATTCTTTTCCTTCTTCTTTTTCACTTTTTCCTCAGCTGATCGTTCTTATTTATTAGGCAATAGAACAAGTATATGTTTTTGTCTTGATATATGCAGTTGCGATGCTTCACTTATATCTCTGGGATTTATATTATTACTTGACGAACTTTGTAACATCTACTATACGTCATGATATTTATTTGTTTAAATTTTTAAATAATGATATGTTTACCATCCTTTTTATCCCAATCCACTAAATCTTGCTATGAAATCTGTTTATTTTTTTATTTTTTCCGAATTAATATATTTATATTTCACTCTGTACTGTTGTATTGTTAGTGTATTACAAATGTATTTCTCTTTTAAATATGCAATAAAGATATTTGAACAAAAAATGAGCAAACCAAACAAGCAAATGGAGGAAGTAGACAGCAGAGATGAAAAGGGATACTACTGTGCCAAGCACACTGCCAATAAAAAGTATTTATGACACATTACCACACATCACTAAATACTTCGAAACGCATGCCACACTCACAGGCACAACCCATACTGTATTCGGGTATGTGCATGCAATCATGGTGCCATCGGCTCTGCGTGTAGGCGTAGGTGCCACGAATTTGCATGGTAAAGCAATAAAAGAAACACTACGCTGCTGTCTTATAAAGTGAACAGAAAGAAAACATACAGTAATGTGAGCTCACCACAATGATGTGTACATCCAACCCCCGCCCCTTAAGCCCAGTAGATAACAGGAAGGCATTGTGCAGAACAAGTATGCATCGTATAAAGACAGTCTCCTCATCTCACAAATGGCTTTGCCTGTGAACCGAAATACAATCCATCCTACACAATCAAAGCACTGTGTGCAACTAATAAATCACATTACACAGATTGACATGGGGTAACAATAACAACATTGACACCTGTGATGTTTCGACACTGACTGGGGCAGGCCATTGCAAAGGAATTCACAAGCTAGGGGAAGGTAGTATCTATGACATGAACCCCTGAAAACGGACCGGCCAGTGCACTATTGTCAGTGATGGATTCACAATGCCGCACCACAGGTTCATTCTCCATGCCATTCTCAGCAAAAACACAAGTCTTAAACATAATTGTGGACACAGCACCAACTCGCGAAGGACATGTTCAGATTGGCCTAGGCCCACACGTTCATGCATTTAGGCAGAGAAAGCAGATGTCACTCACAAAAATACGTGTCTCATTGTTTAGAAAATGTCTCTAAGTATACTATATGCAACAACAAAGAGCTCATACAGAGGTGAGGATTGTCCCAGTCTGAAACTGGTAATAGAAAATCAATTCAAACACTTGCAGAAGACAAAGCACAGCTAAGAACAGCCTTGCCTGTCACATAAAATGTCGGACTGCCCAACAAGTCCCCACAAATTGTTCCCAACACACATGCTAGTTGACTTGAAACGTCAAAAGAATAGAGAGCATACAAACGTCATAGACTCACTCAAATGTAAGCACAGTGAATGGAATTAGCAATGAGGTCTTCATGGCAGAGAGACAAATATGACTGAAGTGCATCCAAAGGACAGCACTAAAAAGCCAAGGCGGTGAAGGCTGACACGTTGACAAAAAATTACAGAATTACATTTAACTCATCTAACAAATGGAGCTGCAAAATTCCAGGTGACACTGAATGTACCACAACTTCTGTGACCAGTCCCTCAACAGATGGATGCTGGCCTAGCAAAAGATCAATAAAGTGTTTGCCTGGAAGGAGAAAACACATTCAATGAAGAGCTAAGAAAGTTAGAACAGGTAGAGTTCCAGAGACACTTAGCAGGAGAGGCTATGCAAATAGTGAAGTGAAAAATAAGAGAGAGGGCACAGCCATCACATATGACTCATTCTGTGTGTGGTTGTCCAATGTGAGTCATATGAGAAATGCTGGGGGTGTATGGGAATGTTCACTATGGACCAATCATATACCCAACAAGAATGGGAGGAGTGTGATGCCAGTGACACACACATGCACACACAACATGCACATCTCTCAAGTGAGCAAAGACACAAACATTTGGTGAAAGTATAATGATAGAAGTATCTGATACACTGTGCAGCAGAGCCATGCCACTATTCTTTCTTTCATCCTTGAAGTTCCCCCTACAAGTTACTTTTTGGTTAGAGTCTGTGGTTTCCAATTTGTTAGGAACCACCCAAACAGCAGGTTGGTACTCTTCAGAGCAACCCATTGAATGTGTCTTCAGAGAGGAGACCCACAATATTTCTTCCCACCTGTAGACCATAAGGACATAGCCTCCTGAACACCCTCAGCTCAAGCCCAGGCTAGTGACAATCTAATGTATACTTTTGAGGGTACCTATACACATTTAGGGCCTCATTACGATGCAGTCGGAAACAGCTCTAGGGACACCTGTGCGAAAGACTAAAATGAAACGAACATTTTGAGGCATTTTATGGTTGACAAAGGCTGACATAGCAGCAGAAACGCGTTCCAAGCTTTTACGAATGCTGCCTTTGGAGTACACCAGAGATCTGAGTGCAGGTCCTTTCTTCATGTGAGAAATGGTAATCTTTTCATTGAAAGAGGCGTGGTGTGGCATCGCCTCAAACTGGCACCACTGGCGATTTGGTTGCACAGAATTCCACAAAACCCAGTTTGCATATATATATATATATATCAGCATGTGAATCCCAAAGTATCCAGCCACAGCGGCGCAACACAAGGGCACAGACTCCAAGGCAGTGATGATGGCAAAGTGTCTTTATTTAAGTATCAATGTCCAAAATGATGCGTTTCGGCCGCCAGACATGCGGCCTTGTTCACATAGTGCACTGCATGTGAAAGGGTGCTTTATATACATAGGTGGTGAGTAGTAGTCTTTTTACAGTGTTTAACATTTTACCACATGAGTTGGCACTTTTACTACAGTAAGCTACTTTACTGTAGTGATAGTTTACTGCTACAGTGTTTAACATTTTACCACATGAGTTGGCACTTTTACTACAGTAAGCTACTTTACTGTAGTGATAGTTTACTGCTGCAGGTGAGTCAGCAGTTAACCAGGCACTGTGCAGTATATCTACATGGAGATAGAAGACATCTGTAACGCTTGTGTGTGTGGGAAGGTATGAGCGTTAGAACGGCTGTGCATGTTGCAGAAGTTGCCTGTCTATGTGTTTTGTGGCGCCACTGCGTTCGCGATAAGGTTTATGAGTCCTAAAACCGTGGAAATACGAAGCAAATGCGAAGATCACGGTAAGTGACCAGTGTGTGAAGTGTGAATGGAGTGTCACAATGGTCTGGCGTGATCTAACTCAAAGAGGCTGAGTATAATTGGGCAGGCTAACTATTGCCAAGTGTACGCTCATGTATTAGAGTATATCTGTTGCCGGGTGATCTGTCATACCTCAGTGAGTTATGCCGTTTGCGCTATATTTAATTAATATAAATTAAATTTAAGTTTAAAAAGCGCCGCGAGAAAATATATATATATATGCCAGCCATAATATGTTTCTTACCACTTGGTGCCAGGTGTGGGAAAAAAATGTTAAAAAGTCAACTGGTACTATTCATACGTGGGTGCTAATAGTGTGTAATGTGAAAGGGAGGGGAGTGTTGGGTTAAAAGAGTGAGACTATGTGTGAATACTAATTGGCAAAATTGGGCGGAGCATTATGGTCCAATGTGTTAACCGGATATTCACACACAGGGTATATGTGTAATCAAGAAACTAAAATTATTTCAATTATTAACAAAGTCCACTTAACACAATCACGCGTGGCTTTTCATAGTAGTAGATTACAAATGACATGCTCAAATTAAAGTATATTAAGTCATATGCATACAAAACATAAGTTAATCAGTGTACTGAAAAAGAAGTTAGGTTATACAAAATTCATGGCACAAATGCACAAATAGTACAGGGTATCAGAGATGGGAGCCAAGGTTACAGACAGATGTAGTTCTGATTTATCTGAGATGTTTTAAATGGGTTCATGAATTTAGTTTGTTAGAATGGACACCATAGGTCTAAATGCTATTAGATGATATGGGATGTTTTAGTTTAAACATCATATGTGACTCCGTTTTATAGGAAGTTGTGCATATCCTCACTGATGTTCAGTCCTGCGGGGCACTTAGTATTAAATTCAATGATGTATTTGCTCTCTAGTTGTCGCAGGAGCTTCTCCCGGTTGCCACCCCTCATAAGTGCTGGTATGCAATCAATCACTGAGTAATGTAGATGGTTAAGGTTGTTACTGTGCTTTTCCTTGAAATGTCTCGCTACAGGGTATGCTGAGTCATTATTGACTATGGCCCTGAGATGTTGTAGGATGCGTTGGTGTACTGGTAGCTTAGTGCTGCCAATGTACCAAAGGTTGCATGAACAGACAAGCAGATAGATAGCAAACTCAGTCTTACATGTGAGGCGATGTTTAATGATGAGGGGATTCTGTCTGAAAGCTGAATCAACTTGGGTAATGTTTTTACCAAATTTGCAAGCCCGGCAGCTATTGCATTTAACAAATCCTTTGGTATCTGTCAGCCAGTTACCCTTCGATATGACCTCTGGACTATTTCTCACCAGGGCATTGTGCATTGAGAATGCACGCTTGTAAGTAATATCAGGCTGGTTTGTCACTATTGGGCCTAGGATGGGATCTGATCTAATGATGCCCCAGTGTTTATTAATGACTGATCTGATGTTACGGGCTTCTGTGTTGAATGTTGTAATGAGCCTGGTAGTGATGCTTTGTTTCTGCTCTAGAATGGGGATGTTAGTGTCAACTTCGCGACCTACTGTAAGGAGGTCTTCCCTAGGAATTAAGTTGGCTCTATTCATGGCTTTTCTGATGTTGGCTCTGGAGTATCCTCTAGCTCTAAAGAATTGGAATGCATCTTCCTGACAATGTGTTAGATCAGTGGGTGAGCTACAGATCCTACGCAGGCGTAGCATTTCTCCGTAGGGGATGCTCGCAATCAGGTGTTTAGGGTGAAAACTGGCGGCATGAAGTGTTGAGTTTCCTGCCGTTGGCTTCCTATGTAGTTTAGAGTTCAGTTTGCCACCTCCCACAAATAACTCTACATCAAGGAATTCAATAGATGTTTTACTGATGTTGGCATTGAATTCAAGGTTGAGGGTGTTTGAATTGATTGTTTCAATAAACGCTTTTGCACTGATGGTGTCCCCCTTCCAGATGACGAAGACATCATCTATAAACCTTAACCAGGTGATTACATTGTTATTCCAGGTTTCGTGCAGGTGTCCCCTCAGAGTCTGCTCCTCCCAAGATCCTACATGTAGACAAGCGTAGCTCGGCGAAAAGCATGCTCCCATGGCCACTCCCCTTAATTGATGGTACACTTTTTTGTTGAATAGGAAGTAGTTGTGGAACAAACACCATTCAATGAGGAAGAGCAAGAATTCATTGTGTTTATAGCAGTTTATCGGTTTTTTATCCAGAAAGTGCTTGCATGCTGCGATACCATCACTGTGGCTCATGCTTGTATAAAGCGAGGTGATGTCGAGCGACAAGAGCAGATAGTCATTGCACCATGGGATATTTTTGATTTTCAATAAAAAGTCACTTGTGTCTCTAAGGTACGTTGGTAGGCTTGAGACCATATCTTGTAGGAAGTAGTCAATATATCTGGAGATGTTTTCGCACATATTCTTTTTGGCCGAGATGATGGGACGCCCAGGTATGGGATCTGAGTTCTTGTGTACTTTGGGTAAGAAGTACAGGATCGGGAGCACCGGGGAATCTGTGTTTAGGAAAGAAAATTCATCTTTACTGATAATCCCTTGCGCTCTGTAGGAGTTGAGGTGCTTTCTTAGATCTTTATTGCTTGTGGCTATTTCTTTATGGCTTGAAGTTTTGTAACACTGTTGGTTTGTAAGATGCCTGTCAGCTTCTGCGAGGTACAAATGGCGTGGCCACAGGACAATATTACCTCCCTTGTCCGCTTTATTGATGATCACTTCATTCTCTTTTTGCAGTTTTCTCATAAGGTTGTGATAACCTTGATTAATCTCTGGGCGGGTGTTTCTGTGTCGCTTGCGTTTCTTCCTGAGATGCAGGGATTTTAATTCATCAGTGATGACGTCGCTGAAAATGTCAATCGCATCTCTTGGCATCATTGGTGTAAAGGTAGAGTGCGGTTTGAAAGGACTTGGTACTCTCATGGTATCTGTAATGCTTACATCGCTGGAGCTTTGTTGCGTGGCAGTTGTTCCTTCAGCGGACTCTAGCTCAATTAGAGTACGTATGATTGGAATATCAGAGACTGTGAGGATTGTATCAGAGGGTAACGGGTTACTGGGTGTATTCTGGACGTTGCCGCTACTTTTTTGTTTGAAGAATTTTATGAGCTTGAGTTTTCTTATGAATTTATATACATCAATGCGGGTGCTGCAATAATCAAAGCTACTCTCCGGACAAAAAGTGAGACCAAGTGAGAGAAGTTGTTTTTCCGCCTCCGTGAGATTGATGTTGCTCAGGTTGATAATAGTCTTGGTGTCTGTGCCGCTTAACGCCTCCAGTTTCCTCTCCTCTTGTTTCCTTGCTTGGGTATTTCTGATTTTTCTCCTTTCGCGCCTCCTGCGGTTGCGTCTGCGCTTTGATTCTTTGGTGCCCTTGGTCTGAGTGTTTGCCTTCGGTCCAGGACTAAAAAATCAAGTTCTTGAGCCAAGCTGGCACCCGCTCCATCAGTTGTGGTGCCCCTGAATCCTCCGTCCTCTGATTCTGAGCCACTTCCCAATGCTGAGCTCAGATCTGACATCGATGCGGAGTCTGTGCCTTCAACGATAGAAAGAGTTGTTATTAGCACATTTTGTGGAGGCAATTTGTTGAGTCTTTGTTTCCTGATGTTGTCGTAGCGTTTGGTAAAGGTGAATATTTGCCCGCATTCATAGTCCGCTTTATCGCGGGCAAATTTAAATACCTTTCGCGTTTTAATGGTTTCCTCGTGTTTTTTGAGGCGGGAAGCAATCTCCTCTCTGCCTTTTGTTATTGCTTCCTGTTGTTCACAGCTGCTGAGCTCAGCGTTGATGCGCTCAATCTCTATAAGTGTTTTTGAGCGATCAATTTCGGCGTATTTGATCAGGATGTTGACCAACCTCATAGATGCCTCCAAGTTGCTCTCCGCCCATTCTTTGAGCATGTCAGGATTAGGGTTGTCAAAGCTTGGCGCCAACATTATTCTAAGTCCACGGGGCACTCGGCCCACATCTCTGTATTTTTGCAGTGATTTTGACTCCTTGAATTTGGTGATTTCAGTTCGTAACAACTTTTCCAGTACTTTGAGTTTGCTTTTGTAGTTTTCATTGGCTGTGTCATATTGCGCATTAGCCGTTCGTGGCTGATTGTGGACAGTGGGCAAATTGTCAAATAATGCTTCTAACGCTGCTTCCCTTTCACGCAGCGCTTCGTTGGACATGATGATTAACTGTAAATGTATATGCCTGGTCGCCGACAATCAAAAACTGATTCGCAAATGCGGTGTGCTTGTGCAGGGGCCAACAGTGCTCCTCTTAAACCTGATCAGTTGCTACATGCAGCTCTTACTCACCACTCAGTGCTTGATGTGCAGCTAGGTCCTCCGACTCAACTTCAACCTCAGGCACGATGGTTTTCCTGGCGTGCAAAAATCCAGCAATCAGGGGGCTGTGATCCTGTGTATCTCCTCCCGGAGTTTATACGATATGGTGGCTGTTGAGGATTCCTTTTGGCCCAAAGAAATGTCAGAAGAGGGGGTCTGTGTGGCAGAGTTAGCCTGACTCTGCATAGAAATCAGCATGTGAATCCCAAAGTATCCAGCCACAGCGGCGCAACACAAGGGCACAGACTCCAAGGCAGTGATGATGGCAAAGTGTCTTTATTTAAGTATCAATGTCCAAAATGACGCGTTTCGGCCGCCAGACATGCGGCCTTGTTCACATAGTGCACTGCATGTGAAAGGGTGCTTTATATACATAGGTGGTGAGTAGTAGTCTTTTAACAATGTTTAACATTTTACCACGTGAGTTGGCACTTTTACTACAGTAAGCTACTTTACTGTAGTGATAGTTTACTGCTACAGTGTTTAACATTTTACCACATGATTTGGCACTTTTACTACAGTAAGCTACTTTACTGTAGTGATAGTTTACTGCTGCAGGTGAGTCAGCAGTTAACCAGGCACTGTGCAGTATATCTACATGGAGATAGAAGACATCTGTAACGCTTGTGTGTGTGGGAAGGTATGAGCGTTAGAACGGCTGTGCATGTTGCAGAAGTTGCCTGTCTATGTGTTTTGTGGAGCCACTGCGTTCGCGATAAGGTTTCATGAGTCCTAAAACCGTGGAAATACGAGGCAAATGCGAAGATCACGGTAAGTGACCAGTGTGTGAATGGAGTGTCACAATGGTCTGGCGTGATCTAACTCAAAGAGGCTGAGTATAATTGGGCAGGCTAACTATTGCCAAGTGTACACTCATGTATTAGAGTATATCTGTTGCCGGGTGATCTGTCATACCTCAGTGAGTTATGCCGTTTGCGCTATATTTAATTAATATAAATTAAATTTAAGTTTAAAAAGCGCAGCGAGAAAATATATATATATATGCCAGCCATAATATGTTTCTTACCACTTGGTGCCAGGTGTAGGAAAAAAATGTTAAAAAGTCAACTGGTACTATTCATACGTGGGTGCTAATAGTGTGTAATGTGAAAGGGAGGGGAGTGTTGGGTTAAAAGAGTGAGACTATGTGTGAATACTAATTGGCAAAATTGGGCGGAGCAGTATGGTCCAATGTGTTAACTGGATATTCACACACAGAGTATATGTGTAATCAAGAAACTAAAATTATTTCAATTATTAACAAAGTCCACTTAACACAATCACGCGTGGCTTTTCATAGTAGTAGATTACAAATGACATGCTCAAATTAAAGTATATTAAGTCATATGCATACAAAACATAAGTTAACCAGTGTACTGAAAAAGAAGTTAGGTTATACAAAATTCATGGCACAAATGCACAAATAGTACAGGGTATCAGAGATGGGAGCCAAGGTTACAGACAGATGTAGTTCTGATTTATCTGAGATGTTTTAAATGGGTTCATGAATTTAGTTTGTTAGAATGGACACCATAGGCCTAAATGCTATTAGATGATATGGGATGTTTTAGTTTAAACATCATATGTGACTCCGTTTTATAGGAAGTTGTGCATATCCTCACTGATGTTCAGTCCTGCGGGGCACTTAGTATTAAATTCAATGATGTATTTGCTCTCTAGTTGTCTCAGGAGCTTCTCCCGGTTGCCACCCCTCATAAGTGCTGGTATGCAATAAATCACTGAGTAATGTAGATGGTTAAGGTTGTTGCTGTGATTTTCCTATATATATATATATATATATATATATATATATATTATCTACTGGCGGTCGCCAGTAGATAGTTATAGTTATAGTTAGGACCTATTTTCCATAAGAAATCCGCAACATTCTATTCCCAATAACTTTGGCGCAGGTTGACGAATCTTCGCGAAATTTTCAAAACTTATGGCCCGCTCCGGTTCGCTCCTATCTTGAAAGTTTCGGGGTGATTCGTCAAGTGGGGGCCGAGAAAAAAGGGGGGTCCCAAAACGTGTTTTCCCCATGCAATTTTCCATAGGAACCTTTAGTCGCAGCTACAGCCCGAACTGCTGAACGGAATTACACCAAATTTGGCAAAAAGGCAGCCCTTGGTTCAGAGTCGTGCCTTTTGGTTAAATGGTGTAAATCCGTTCAGTTGTTCCTGAGAAAATCAAAAGTAAAACCACATATATATCTATGGCCACGGATGGTCCGCACACCCTGAGCGCACCTTCCCGATCACGAGCTGCATGCTAATTGGCTGTCAACACTCCAAACCAGGAAGTGTTGGCAGCCATCTTGTTCCTTGGTAGAACCGAGGCACAGAAACAAGTGCGCAAAACACAAAAAGGGGGCAGGGTAGAAACACCCTGACCCCTAGGCCTGCTCAGGGCCCCAAAAATTATTATTATTTTTTTAAATCGGCGGGATGCGTGCAGGGTGCACGGATCCAGCCGTGAAAAAAAAACGAAGCGCGGACTCCCGCACTTCATTGTTATTTGGCCCCCGGGTGGGCCAAGTCCAGGGGGCATGCGGGGGTTAATAATAAAATGGTTTGGGGGGGCCTCTAAGGCCCCCCCAAGCCCCGGGGACTGCCACCCCCCGGGGCTTTGAATTTTAAATCGTGCGGGAGGGCACTCAGCCCTCCCGCAGCCCCGGGGACCGCCACCCCCCAGGGCTTCTTTTTTTACATTAAATTACCTGTGTGGGGGCTCCAGCCCCCACACGCCCCGGGACCGCCACCTCCCGGGGCACTAACAAAGAAATGTGGGAGTCCGTTTCGGACCCCCGAAGCCCCGGGGACCACCACTTCCCCGGGGCTTTACTAATGAAGGGAGGGGGGCCGCGCGGCACCCCTCCTGCAGCCCTCCATGGCCCAGGGGACCGCCACCCCCCAGGGCCGGCTCCTGCAGTGTCCCAGGGTGCCCACCCCCGGGACACTGCTGTTTGCAATGGCAGGACGGGAGCCGCGTGGCTCCCGTCCTGTCATTGCAAACTTGCTTTGCTTCATTGAAGCGAGAGCAGGGAAACCTGCTCTCGCTTCAATGAAGCAAAGCAGATTGCTTTTCCACATGGGGAGCTGCATGTCAGCAGCTCCCCATGTGGAAAAGCAATGCCGGCTCCCGCAGGACGCGGGGAGCCGGCGGACCGTGCTGGGATTGGGGACCCCCCCACGGTCCCCAACGAATGGCCAGGCCCTGGGGGATGGGGTCCCCGGGGCCATTAGTGGCCTGGGAAGGGGGCCACGCTGCCCCCCTCCCCAAAAAGAAAATTTAAAAAAAAACGTAAAGGCCGGCCCCGGGGGATGGGGTCCCCGGGGCCTTAAATGGCCTGAGGAGGGGGGCCACGCAGCCCCCCTCCAAATTTTTTTATTTTTAAAAAGAGGGCATGCTTCGGGGGATGGGGTCCCCGGGGCCAATAGAGGCCCAGGGAAGGGGGGGGCCACACGGTCCCCCTCCCTTAAAAAAAAAAAAGGAAAAAAAGACCGGCATCGTGCCGGAGGCCCTGCCCCCTACCTGCAGCAGTCTGCAAACACACCCCCTGGCGCATTGTAAGAAGGGGAAGTAATTCCCCTTGAATACTGCCGGTCCCTGGGGGCCAACTAGCCCACCAGGAACCTCCAGTATGCGCCAGGGAGCTGCGTTGCAGAGAGGTGTTCAGAGGCCACGCCCCTTTTACACCTCTCTGCAACGCAGCTCTGTGGCGCTTTGGAGGTACATGGTGGGCTAGTTGGACTCCAGGGACCCTCAGGATTCAAGGGGACTTAATCCCCCAACTTAAAACGCGCCATGGGGCGCGTTTGCACAGTGGTGAAGGGAGGGGGCGGGGCTTCAGGTTACATGTGTGCAAACAGGCCCAATGGCGCGTTTTAAGATGGGGAATTAAATTCCCTTCAATCCTGAGGGTCCCTGGGGGCCAACTAGCCCACCAGGTACATCCAGAAAGTGCCACAGAGCTGCGCTGCAGAGAGGTGTAAAAAGGGGCGTGGCCTCTGAACACCTCTCTGCAACGCAGCTCCCTGGCGCATACTGGAGGTACAGGGTGGGCTAGTTGGACCCCAGGGACCCTCATGATTCAAGGGGACTTAATCCCCCAACTTAAAACGCGCCACGGGGCGCGTTTGCAGAGTGGCGAAGGGAGGGGGCGGGGCGTGATGTCACAAGTTAGTTAGTTAGTTTTAATCCCCCTGCCCTATTATGTACTAGGGACTTACAGAGGAGGTCATGCTAATCACAGGGGTACCCCAACGCATAGTGTTCCCTAGTGTATGTAGGTGTTTTCACTGTATTCTAAGTGTCTTTTAGCATAGCACTGGCTCTAGGCCTGGTTAGTCAGAGCCAGTTAACACCAGTACCCGTCTGAAAAAGTTGTGGGCACAGGATGATTTTGCAACAGGGCCTCTTTCTGCTCCTCTGTTGGTTCTTTCTGCACGTCTTGCTTCTTCCTGCACTTTTCTTCGTCTTTGTGGACTTCTGTTGCTTGTTTGTGCATTTCTTTTGCTTCTTTCTGTGCGTTTTTTCTTCTTTCTTCACATGTCGTACCTCTGTAGGCATAGTTAGAAATTAGCATTTAAAAAACCTTTGAAATTCACTGAAAAAACCATAGGTTTCAGGCACGTTATAGTTAGAAATTAGCATTTAAAAAACCTTTGAAATTCACTGAAAAAACCATAGGTTTTAGGGAAAGTTATAGTTAGTTGGACATTTCACTCGTACAAAACCCGTGAAATTCCCCCGTTATAGTTAGTTCAGCTAACTATAACTCGCGCCCCGCAATGCACTGCTGATGACGTCACATATTACATCACTCATGACATGGTCAGTGACATCACTGATGACATCACTGATGACATCTCAAATGACATCACTGATGACATCACTGATGACATCATCCATGTGATAATTTGATGCATCTTCTCACACCCTAATATAACTTTTGATACACCCACTCTAAATTACAGACTGCCATTCTCAAAACCATACACACTCCAATACCAATAACTACATACCCACTCACTAATTCTTAGGTCTACACACACACATCTACTCACTCACCCGTACAGTCACTCATACTTAGTCACTCAGTACAGGACTATCATATGCACTCATACACCTATATAAACACTCACACACCGCCGCTCATCCATAGAGGTACTCACACACCTAGTCAGTCATACAAATAATTATTCACACTGCCATTTACTCACCTATACAGTTATACACACACCAGCTCACTTACTCGTACAAATACTAGCACATTCTTACGCTCTTATACAATAACTGATACAAGCACACACGCATCCATACAGCCACTCTCACAATCACACACTCTCACTTATAGCCATTTAAATACTCTAACACACATATATACTGCCTTTTACATATGTAGTTACTCGCACATGTACCACTGAGATATACATTCACTCACTAACACACCCATACACACACTCACCCACCCAAGCATTCCATCACAGATGCACTCTTGAAATCATGCACCCAGTGAATCACCCACTCACACATCTATGTACAGAGTCACACACACCCCACCCACACAAACACTCAGGCACCCATACAGATACTCAGAGAACCATTCAATAACCCATATAGACACTCATGGAGCTATTCGCACATCCATGCATCCACTTACACATCAACAGACAGACGGATACAGACATTCACACAGTTTAGTCACTAACCCATGCATTCAGTAAGATACGTTTAATCACTCACTTGTAGAGTCACTCACGCACGTACTAAATCATCCATTCAGACACTTACACACCCACTCATTCTTCAATACACCTTTCCCTATATATATTAAACATATTTAAACTTTACAGAAACACACATTCACTGGATGATGTCATCAGTGATGTCATTTGAGATGTCATCAGTGATGTCATGAGTGATGTCACTGACCATGTCATGAGTGATGTAATATGTGACGTCATCAGCAGTGCATTGCGGGGCGCAAGTTATAGTTAGCTGAACTAACTATAACGGGGAATTTCACGGGTTTTGTATGAGTGAAATGTCCAACTAACTATAACTTTCCCTAAAACCTATGGTTTTTTCAGTGAATATATATATACTTACACCTATCAAACTATATATTAAACATTATAATTAAAATATAAATTAACGTTTAAAAATAGGACATAACTGATAAAGAAAATTCAAGCTAATAATAAACTAAGCAATACAATTGAACTATAAATAACCTTAACCAATAAAATCATACAAACAATTAAATCAACAATATAAAAGGCTCACTAATTTTATCAACAAAATGCTTCCACTACTGGGAGTATGGCTTGAACTGCGTTGCAGCACTTGGACTTCAGTAGCAGAGGGCTGCAGACACTTGGCCTAACCTCACTACCAGGCAGGCATTCAACAACCACACCATCAAATTGCGCTCTCTGTATGGGCTCCACAGCAGTGGTGATGTGGCCAAGGGCCCTAGCCACATCCCAACTGACCTGCCCCATTTTGGCCTGTAGTCTCTCAGTGCGTTTGGATAAGGCTGAGGTTACATGAGCAAGACATCCAATGGAGATTCTTAAGGCAGCCAAGCGCACATCACTGCTCCTCTCTCTGTGCCTTCTGTTGCTACTGTCCTCTGCCAGATGTTTGCATGATTTTTCAATTACATCAGTCAGCCTGTCCATTTTAGTGGCCACTGTATTGAATCCCAGGGACATAGCATGCTGAATGTTAAGTAATTTACAGTTCACCCCTTTTATTTCTTTGTGCTGCAGGTGCTGAATATGCATCATTGATGCTTCAAGATCGCCAAACATTTATTCCTGTCCTGCACTGAGCTGGGAGCCAGAAGGCGTATGCACATGAGGTCTATCACGGCGCCTACGAGCACGCACTGCAGTATGCTGGTGTTGGGGGATGGTTTTGGACGGATGGGCGGGCTCCTCTTCATCACATGAAGGTGGCTGTGGTGAGAATGACTCACCGCTGTAGTGGGCATGAGGTGTTGTGAGTACACTATCCCCAAATAATGCTTCTTCCTAATCCATTGAGACCAGTTTGCCTACCTCACCAGTTGGAGAATCGATTTCTTCATCACAAGCATCTTAAAGAGGAAAGGACAAACCATTTTGTTTGTTATTTGGGGATGCCATTTGAGTTGTACACCCTGTTTTGAATAAATGTCTGGGACTGATTGTACCTTTGAATTTTTGCACTACAAGTCCCATGATGCACCATGAGGGCTACTGTTGCTGTGTAATGGTGCCATGCTGATCTGCCTGTCTCAGTTCTAGGTTCACATGCATCTACCATACATTGACACAGGGGTACACTTACCTTGCGATGATGCAGCTGCTGACGTGGCAAGACTGCCAAATCCCACAACTGCCTCTCGCTCCAGGGTTGTTTCCACCATTGCCGCCAGTGTCGTGGAGAGGGGTACGGTTGAATGACCACCTCCTTTTACCGGGACTCACTCAGGTGGTTGGCCACACATTCTTTGGTGCGAAGCCGATGTTGTACCACCTCTTGCGTATTTCTTCAACTTAGCGCTGTATAACACCAACACCCCGATCGTGAGTAAAAATAAACCTAGCGACTTCAACCTCTACAAACTACCAACAAATAAAAATTTCAAATGAAGCTGATGCTTTTTTTTCTTCAAACAGAAAAGAAAGCACCTGCTCCGCAATTAAACACCCCCAACGGAAAAGCTGCAAAACAGTGTGAAATGTCTAAAAAGAACAAACAGGTAATTAAAAAAAATAGAAGCAGTTGCTTAATTTTGTATGTAAATAACAAACGTATAAACTTTAAACATTCTAGTTATTTATACTATTACACTACTTCCCGAAACAATAATAGAGAGAGCCAAATACATAAAACCCAGAAAGGAAAGCAATTGCTAAGCGCCCGATTACGAGTTATGCGGTCTTTCCGCTGTCACACCGCCTGCTGCATTATGAGTTTCCCGCGGGCTGCCGTTTTCACTGCGGTGGAGCAATGACAGTGGTACGTTTCATGCTGGAAATGATCCAGATTCCTATTCTGCCCACACTGCTGAGTGCTGGACACATACAGAATGCGATCCCAGCCAGTTGGGCGTCTGTTTGTTTTTGTTTATTTTTCTGCAGTTTGGTTTAGCGAGAACCCGACCTGAAGGTATTGGAGCACTTTCCATGTGCACCAGTGACATCGCACAAGGGCACAATCACCCTCGGCAAAATTTAAGGGCACATTTAGTGCCTTTCACCTTACTCTTGCATGGCGGTGTCCCGCCAGGAAAAGGTCGGTGGAAAGGCAGGCCTCCATTTGGCCGCCTCTGTCTCTCCTGCCACCTCCGCAGGTGCTCTGATATCGGCGGTGGAAGCGGTCTGGGGGTGGTTTTCCCACTCACATCCTAATCAGGCAGTTGGACCATGAGGGAATCGGGCGATCGGATCGCCAAAAAGCGATGGTGGTTCCCTTACTGCCGAAGGCGTAATCGGGCCCTAAGTCACATGGGTTAAACCTTCAACCAAAAAAGTGCATCAACAGAAAATGTGAATTGGAAATAAACCAAACATTATTCTAATGAATGCTTTGGGAGGGCCACTACAAAAAAATAAGAGAACACAAATACCCTCCAAATGTGGCAGAAATATGAGTAAGGGAGATGCTGCAGGATATAAGAGAAATGTAAAAAGAACAATTGATGGAAAGAATGCAGAACAATGTCATACCCCAGTACAGAGATCTGGGCCTAACCCCATCGTATTTTTGCTCACCATGCCATTTCAGTTTGAACCCAGCCATATGCAAATCAGTCTTTAAAGAAAAAGAAAAACAAAAGTGAAGAATAGCCTTTTGAGTCTGGATACAACATTTTAGAGACGCAACCACCCAGGGATAGGGTGAGTAGCTGTGAAAATATGAGTAAGTGCCTAACCTCTGCTAATAGCACGGATGCATGAGGTGATACATATACTTTTAAAAGCTAGCATGAGATCCACTGGTGTTATACGTACTTGGCACCTAGTCTGCATCACCCGTGTTTCACCTCTCATTGAATAGACAGCTTATTTTCTTTAAGAATCACTCCCTTCACTGTAATAGGAAAATAACACCTTATGCAGTGGCCTTCTTGGAACCATTGGGAGAGGGAGCACTCCCCTTTTCACATGCAGTCTTGCTTTGTTTCTTCCTTGGTGTTAGAGCACTACACATGGGAACTCAATGTAATCCAAATAGATTCTTCCCTCCAAACCCACCCCCTGAAGTGGCAATATTATTGTTATGTGGTCCTGAAGAAGGTGATAGGCTTAAAGCCGACACCAAAACATACGTCGACCCCCTGTTGGACTATAAGATCCCAGCCCATAACATCACAGCGGATAACAATTTTCTCTGTACCACTGCTGAAGCGTGTTTTCATGAAAGTGTTCAATGCTGGGCCATTAGTATGAATGTTTAGTATGTTAGTGTCTGAGTCAGAGTGTATGCTAGAATGAGAGGATGGTTTGCGAGGGAAGTTGCACTTTTGGCATTTTCTTTTAATGATGATTTTTAGATTTTATATAAATGTATGATTCTTGGTACAACAATTATGTCACAATACATGGAATGAATCACTGAAATGTATTTGTAGACTGTTGTAAACAATTTCTCTAACTGTAAAAGAATCATTCTGAAAAAAAGTAAAAAGATATGAAAATAAAATAAAAATATGATTATACGAATAAGTACGCATTTAGAAATGTATCCAGTATCATCAGAACAGAACCAACAGCTCGTATTAGCTATATAGAAGAAATACAGGTCAAGTGGGTACTTTCCTTACTCTTTCATAGGTGGTATTGTTACACATGTATCATGCATATGTGTACATTTGAGACAAGTGCAGTTGTAATGTACACACATACATCGATCAATATGGAAATACATAGACCGCCGCCAGGAAGACCACTGCCGACCCATGGGAAACCTCATAATACAGTGGGGGTGGGAAACCACTGGCGATGTGGTCTTCTGGAGGCCGCAGTCCCGGCGGTGGGGCGGTTGAACCGTCAAACTCGTAATAAAGCCCTTAATCATCATAAAATAAGTAACATAATATAGCGATACATTACTAAAACAGCATATGAAAACCTCAAACTACACACTAGTGAAATACACTGCGATTAATTCAACTAAGGGCCTTATTATGACTTTGGCGGTCTAGGAGTGGGGCCGTCACACTGCCGCCCCGCTCCAAGACCACCAAACCACTAAAGACTGCCTGACAGAGTACGACTTATTTTTTCTCTGGCGGGCGGTTCTTTGGTTGTCCAAAGGCACTGCAATGGGAGCGTCAAAGGCAGTTCCTGCAGGGCCCCCTTTGTTTCCTCTCAACCACACTTTTCATGGAGGTCGCACCAGCATATTAGGGGCCTCAGACCGCTGCGCCACCACCAGAGAACGTGGATCCCTGCCGGCAGCAGCGGTCCCGTGCCGGTCCAACTGCCAAACTCGCAATAAGGGCCTAAAGGTTAAAAAAAAAACATAAACAACACTATGACAAATCTCTAGACCTCTCCCCCTTCTCCCCTCTTCCCTCAAAACTCTTAGAAAAACCTTAAATGGACTTAACCGTTCGGACGAACAGCAGCACCTTACCTGGATCCTGGAAAATAGACTAAAAATGACACAAAGAGACTACACAATAGAAGATATCAAAAAAAGAAAATGACCGCTAATTGAAACTAAAAAAAGGCTTTCTCTTAATAGAAATTAATGGGAAAAAATATTAAAATGCTGAATAAATGTGCTAAAAATGTTAAAAAATAGTAAACATTTAAAACATGTCAATTAATGTTGTAAAAATGTTTAAAAATTGTAGAGTATAAATTCAATAATAGTGTAAACAATATACAATTATTTAATATATACTGAAAAACCTTATGTGAAAATTATGTTGAAAGTTGAAAGTATAAATGTTAAAAAAAATGGAAACAATGGAAAAAAGTGGAAAATGTACAAAAGACAATAATATTGAAATAGGATTTACATTTTGTATGTAATAATAAAAATGTATTAAAATGTTTCATTTATCTATCTATATATATGTTAATTTTTAAGTAAAAATAGAAAAATGGGGGGCGTGGCCGGGCAAGATGCCGAACGGACGTGAGTCGTCTCGGCTCCCGGTCCGCGCCAGTTCTTCGAGTGCAAGAGCGCCTGCAGAAGCTGCCGATTCGGTGGCGGGGTTCACCAGAAGGCAGCGGAATGCCCAGAGACTACGCGGGGGCCAAGTTTGACAGCGCGAAGTGAGCTAAGGAGCCATATGACAGCCGGGCGAAGCGGGCCGCGCAGCTCCACAAAATGGCGGCCGCCGGGGCTCTAGGACGCGAAGCCTGAGAATCACGGGGCTGCTCCCCGAGTAGACTGGAGAAGCACCGGAGCACCCTCACCTTCACCGGAGGTCCCGCGGCGGAGGCACAGCAGCTGTGACATCCACGGAGGCAGTCTCCAACGAAAGTGCGCCGCGCACCACATCGGCACCACGCGGCACTCTAGTTGGAGACCAGTGCATGTCGGGTGAGTCGGAGGAGAAGCTGCACCCCCAGATGCGGGCATAACTCGCCAAGCCATGCAGGTTCTGCCTAAGAAGGCTGACCACGGACCCACCGGTAAACGACCCGCTAATAATGCACGCGAGTCTGCCTGACTTAAAGATGGCGGCCCTTTAGACACGCAGCCCCGCAGAGGAGAAACATTGAGCCACTACAGTCGACTTTAGCACACCAGTTAACCCAGAATCGAATAGGAAGAAGGGGCATGCACCCTACTGCTTCAAAGAGGGACCACAAGGTGTAGGGCTTCAGCACAAAATAGCACCCCTACAGTGGCAGAGAGAGCCCGGGATACTGATAATACGACCCCCAGAGATATTGCGTCGGCAGCCTAGTACCAGCCCTACCTAACACTGGTGCCACCCGGGGGGAAGTGAGGCGGTACCTAGCTCCAAAGGACGCCTTGCATACCGCGAACCCGGAGAGGGCTGTGGTGTCCGCATCTATGCCGCCGAAAAAGGCGCCAAACAAAGTCTCAAATTTCTTCACCCTGGCAGAGAAACGGCAGGCGTCAGAACATACCGACCCCACAGCAACTATGGCTCTCACGAAAGAGGATCTGCTAGCGTCCTTAAGGGATTTTAAAACTGAACCTCGTGCAGAACTTAGCCAGGATATTAAGGACTCCATCGACCACCTTAAGACAGATCTAAATGCCCGACTGGCCACGCTCCAGCAGGATGTCGATTCAGTGGGCACAAGGGTGATAGATCTGGAAACGCAGACCCAGGAAATGGAGAGGAGAACCGCGGACACGCAAGACAAACTACGCGAGATGCAGGACCAACTATATCAAGCCCAACTGAAATCCGAAGATTTGGAAAACAGGGCGCGAAGAGACAACATTCGTGTCCGAGATCTGGAAGAGGGTGCAGAAGGATCGGACCTCGAAGCCTTCCTGGAGGGCCTTTTCGCAGAGATCGTGAGCCCACAGACAGTCAAAATCAAGCTGGATCGGGTCCATCGAGTAGGGGGACCACCGACGGGGGAGCGGCGGCGAACGAGAGATATTCTAGCGAAGTTCCACTCCTTCAAGGTGAAAGAAATGATTCTACAAGCCGCCAGGGGGAAAACCGACATCTCATTTCAAGGTTACAAGTGCAATATTTATCAAGACCTGGCGCCCGCAACTTTAATGCGACGACAACAATTCAGACCCCTCACGACGAAACTCCGTGAAGAGCGTATAAGATATAGATGGACATATCCATTTGGTCTGAGTTTTGAATACACCAACAAGATGCGACACATCACTGGGTTGACGGAGGGGCTGAAACTGTTAGGACTTCCGCCTGCTGGGACTGAGACTGCCCAGGGTGGGCTACAAAGACCTGATCGAGGCGACACAACAAAAACGCAATGGACCACTAGTGCCAAGGGAGGACATAAGTGACGGCCAAAGATGGGAACTGACCTCAGGGACTCACGGCAGGTTAAAACAGTCATGCAGTCACCAGAAAAACACAGACAGGTTCAGCTATGGCCCACCCGGGGCCTAAAGACACCAACCACTGGAAGCGACGAGATCACACTGGATCTACTGCCCACCGATCTCCTCATGAAGGCAAACTCTCTGAACACTTAACGCGAAGGAGGAACAGACACAATTGATTCACAGATACGCAATAGAGGACAGTTCTGCCTGGTCGAGGACCACCTGGGACATGCGGATTCCTATGTACTTGGAGGCTCGAACTGATTAGTTCCGCCCAGCCATTGACGGCCTTGCTATGCAGGAAACTATGCTACCTTTTGAACACTCGAGGGGGGAGCGGATTGGAAATCCGGCTGCGCCATCCGCCAACATGGCCAGGCGGGGAGATACACCCGCAGTCGGAGAGCTGTCATCTCTCCGACACCAATGGACGATTGAAATGTTGGAGTTTGTTTTTTTTTTGTTTGTTGGGAGGGGGAAGTTTTTTGGGGATGTGGCGGCCTTGCCGAAATACTTACCGCAGACATGTCCTAAACAAAACACACACATCACGTCCAGCAAATTGGGGTAGACTCTCAATACTAGTCAGAGGAAATGGTCATGAGGATCTGATATTGGGGGCCCGAAGACAGAGGGGGGGTGCTAATGGCTAGATGGTACTTTCGATAGGGTCATGAAACGTTAGGGGCCTCAACTCCCCACAGAAGCGACAAAAAGTCTGGAAATATCTTACAGACCATCACTTTGATATAGTCGCTCTCCAGGAGACACACCTGCAAAAGGCGGAGGATTCGAGGCTTAGGCACCAACAATATCCCCTGATATACAGATCCTCGGCGCCCACCAGGCAGCGGGGAGTCGCACTCCTATTTCATAACTCGACAAAGTTCCAGCCGACGGCTGTTCAGACGGATAAAGAGGGCAGGATGGTCATGGTCAAAGGAAATTTGACAGGTAGAATATGCACCTTCATTGCCACATATGCACCCAATACAGGCCAAGCGGCCTTCCTAACCACAGTCCTAGACAAATTGAGTGGATTTGCAGAGGGGCCAACAATTCTATTGGGGGACTTTAACCTCACATGGCAAGCGGAACTAGATAGCACTCAAACGCACAGAACAGGAGCCAGCTCCTTTTCCGCTAATGTTAAGCAAAAATTACAGGACTTAGGCCTTAGAGACGCTTGGCGCACATTATACCCTCAAACCAGAGATTACACCTTTTTTTCACATGTACATCATACATACTCCCGCCTCGACTACATTTTTATTAGCCAGAACTTAATAGGCTCGCTTCAGGAGGCCAAGATTTTCCCTCTCTCCATTTCGGATCACTGCCCAATCTCGATTTGCCTAAAGTGGAGTGGAACCATGTCCGCGACACCCAAGTGGTATTTTCCAATCTCCCTCACGCGAGACAGAGTGCTACGCACTGAATTGCGAGAGGCGATCACTGATTTTTTTAGCATAAACACCCCCGAGGACACATCGGTATTCAATAATTGGGACGCCTTTAAGGCGGTAACATGAGGTAAATGCATAGAACTCAACTCTACCTTAAACAAACAGAGGGCAAAGGAGAGAAAGGACCTTGAAGCAGCGTTAGAAACCTCTGAAAAAGAGCACAAGAACAAGCCCAATAGGGGTACCTTACACACCCTTACAACATTACGGGGAAAACTCAAAGCAATCAATTCCAACAGGGCAGAATACACCCTATTGAAACTACGTCACATCTCCTACTCCCAGGGCAACAAAATTGGCAAACACCTGGCCAGACAACTGAGAGAGAAGAGCGAAAGGGAATACATTGGTGGCATACACGACGCGGAGGGCAGAATGCTTCACACAGATGCGGGGAAAGCAGACATGTTTGGAGCATTTTATAAGGCTCTGTACACTGGGGAAATACGAGACGTAGAGCAGCAAACCAGATACCTTCAAAAGTTACAACTCCCCCGGGTCTCAGGAGACTGGAACGATAGGCTTCCGGCCTCCATTACATCAGAGGAGGTGGGCGACGCCATTAAGACACTCAAACCTCAAAAAGCCCCAGGCCCCGATGGCCTCACGGCACACTTTTATAAGACTTTTGCACCGGACCTCATACCGCATCTCACGCATCTTTTTAACAAAATGGCAGAAGAGGGCGGGGTAACTCCATCGATGGCCGAAGCAATGATCACAGTCATTCCGAAACCCGGGAAAAATATCCATCGATGCTCCTCATATCGTCCCATGACCCTTCTGAATTTAGACTCGAAGCTCTATTCAGCTATTTTAGCGGCTCGGTTGAATGACTTGATGCCAGACTTGGTCCACCCCGACCAATCAGGCTTCATAAAAGGCCGGCAGACCCATGATAACATCTGACGAACAGTGCATCTTATCGAGAAAGTCGCTAAACGTAAGATCCCAGCGATTCTCGTGGGGTTGGACGCCGAGAAGGCCTTTGACAGGGTGGACTGGTCGTTCCTTTTTATCACTCTTGCACACTTCGGCTTCGCAGATAAATTTATTAACATGGTCAGGGCCAACTACGTTCAACCCCAGTCAAGAGTGCAGGTAAATGGGACCCTATCGGCCCCATTCCCACTCACGAGAGGGACAAGACAGGGGTGCCTGCTGTCGCCCCTATTGTTCGCCCTCAGTATCGAGCCTTTAGCGATATCCATCCGCAAGGCACCCGCGATTAAAGGAATACCCTTTGGGGGTGACTCACACAAAATCTCACTATTCGCAGACGAAGTTCTGCTATCACTTGGGGAACCAGCCCTCTCTCTCCCTGCACTACAGTCCGAACTGACTCGGTTTGAAGCAGTCGCAGGTTTTAAAATCAACTTGAATAAATCTTACATACTCAATCTCACGGTCCCGACCGACGAGGCCAATTCACTACAGGCACACTCCCCACTCCAATGGACTACACAGCCTTTACAGTACCTGGGGATACAGCTAACACCACGGGTAGAAGAGCTATACAAAGCTAACTTTCCGTCCACTCTCCTTCAACTCCAAAATGATCTTAAACGGTGGAAACCTCTTTTTATTTCATGGCTTGGTCGCATAAATGCGGTCAAAATGATGGTGCTCCCCAAACTTTTATATCTGTTTCAAGCACTACCTATTGAGCTCGATAAGGATTTCCTCCCTAGGATCAAATCCTTGATCACTCAGTTTATCTGGCAGGGGGGAGGGCAAGACTATCCTTTTCAATCTTGAGGCGTCCTAGAACGGAGGGAGGGGTGGGGCTGCCAGACTTCGGCCTTTATTATAAAGCTGCTCAACTACGAATAGTGGCGGAGTGGTCCAAACGGGAATCAGAGAAACACTGGCTCCACATGGATCACGCCATCGCGGGGAGATCTGTCTGGGACCTCATATGGAAACCCAGGAGGGAACGGCCTGAGAACACTTATATCAGCACTCCCACACGCACCACTCTGAAAGTCTGGGACTCTATCTCGGGGAACGCACAGTGGACCACATTCCCCTCACCCTACACACCAATACACTTCAATCCGGCCTTCCCCCCGGCACTCCACGAAGGACCCTTTACCCCCTGGAAAGACGGGGGCTGACTAGCATTATCCCATCTATGCCACAATTACGATATCCTTACCTTCGAGAACTGCAGAAGGGAGTTTCAGTTAGAACAAGCCGAACACTTCCACTATTTACAGCTCAAGCACTGGGCTCTTCACCCCCACAACCACGACGCAGCCACGAGATAGAAAACGGAGTTTGAAAAATTTATGCTGAAGGTAGGCTCCATGAGAGAAGTGATCTCCTTCCTATATAACCTCCTACTCTCTTCCTCTCACGCCCCGTGACCTCGATACATGGCAATGTGGGAAGGGGTAATACAAAGAAACATACATGACAAAGTATGGGCTGGGTTGTGGTCAGACATCACAAAGTTCAATCGCTCTTTAGAACTCAGGGAGGCACACCTCAAAACATTGATGGACTGGTACATGTACCCCACTAAACTTAAAAGTATCTTCCCGACCACCTCAGATCAATGTTGGAGGGGCTGCAGGCGGCTGGGTGACTTTCAACATATCTGGTGGGACTGCCCCACAATCAAACCTTTCTGGGAGGAAATTTTAGCCCAAATTAAAAGCATGCTGGGTTACCCCATCCCGACATATATGGAGGGTATACTATTGGGCCTCCGAGACCCATCGCTCGAACACCAAACTAAAGCAGATAAGACCATCATGTGGACATGCATAGGGGCCGCGAAGGTGGCGATAGCGACTGCCTGGAAGAAAAAGGAAGCCCCCTCCGTCTCTTTGTGGCACGCTCGGCTTTGGAAACTGTTGTGTCTCGAGAGAATGACGGATATCCTCCGAGATGACTATAAAAGCTTTGAATTCAAATGGGGACCACTGGTCACCTTTCTCACACAGGGACTGCCATTGGCAGTGTGTCCACCCTCAGTTAGGACCATGCACCTCTTTCAATTTTAAAGATCCCACACATGACTAGGAAGTAGAGAGCACTATAACATGTCGCCGCCACCATTTATACTGTTAGTCGGGAGGGGGGGTCTTTCTTTTTAGTTATTTTATTCTTTATGGGGATTCCTTCCCAGTTGGAAGGCTCAGAGTTAAAACCTGTCACAAAAGAAAGACAAGTTGAACGTATATCTCTCTAATATGTGGAATGTCCCATGCCTGTATAACATCGGAAACTGTACTTATTACTGGCAGTCCAACACTAAGAAAGGCGGGGGCCCATGTTACATATGTGAGTTCAACCGTGATGCAATTACCATGCCATACTTTGTCCAACAATGATGTAGATCCTTCTGTTGAATGGCACTGTACCGTATGCTAAAATGGTAATAAACATATGTTTGGAGAAAAAGATAGAAAAATGTAATTAATAGTAATAATTAATATTTTTTATTGCAAACATGTGCCTAACAATTTTTTTATATATTTCTAAACACCAACATTACTAATTAAATGACATAAACTATTTCTACTACATACAAATATAATTTAAACAAAGTATTTCACACTAAAATTATAAAAACGTATTTCACACTTCAACGTAAATCATTTTTAAGAAAGTGTTGGACACTTAAGCAATGACATTTACTATTGCCACTCCAATCTATATCAATTTGGGGAAGGTGCTGGACACTAAAGGGGTGACATTTACTATTCCCACTCCAATCTATACCAATTTAGAGAAGGCGTTGGACACTAAAGAGGTGACATTTTCTATTCCCACTCCAGTCTAAAACAATTTGGAGAACGTGTTGGATAGTAAAAAGGTAACATTAACTATTATCGTTACAATCTATACCCATAAGGGAAAGGTGTTGGACACTATAAGGATGACATTTACTATTCTCACTACAATTTAAACCAATTTGAGGTAAAGTGTTGGACACTAAAGGGGTGACATTTACTATTCACTCTACAATCTTTACCAATTTGGAGAAGATGTTGGACAATAAAGGGGTGACATTTACTATCCCTACACCAATCTAAGACAATTTGGGGAATACAAATGACTATTTCTGCTACAACCTAAAACATTTTATGCAAGGTGCTTGTGACTTAAAATGTATATATACAATTATTACTCCATACTCACATCAAATTTACTTAAAAAAGACACTAGCCATGTCCCAATCCCTAAGATCAGTGAATGTTTTCCAAAATAGTTGATCAGTAAACTGCTGGGGGTCATCCCCTCTTTCCCTTCCGGTATTCCAAACGCCCTATGGTTGTTTCTCCTCTGGCTGTTACCCAAGTCTTCAACTGCACATATGGCAATTGACGCTCATGATGCCCAATGGACTTCACAGTGGCCGTTCACACTTCCTCAGCATCCGTGACCTGCTGCTGTAGTTCGACCATTTCTGTGGTAAGAGATGTTACCTTACCAAGTACTTCGGTCAATGATTGCTGTATTATCGCATTTTCTGCTCATACTTGATCATAGTGCTATTGCATCTCTGACCGCTGAGCGTGTAGGAGCTGTAGTATTTCCAACAAAGAGGGTTTCTGTGTTCCATCTGCAATGAAGGCTTCTGTTGATACCACTGGTGTAGAGTACGCAGAGGGGGCACTGCAAGAAGAGTCAAAACTGCTCCTAAAAGAGGGATTGACTTCAAGACTGAAGGGGGTTGCTGAGTGCTGCTTAGCAGCTAGTTATTTATCCACCCTTGTTACCGGTTGATCCATTGAATAAACTTTGGTCAGCTGGGAAATTAGAGCTTTTACCTTCCCCTTTGAAGTGACCCAGTTACGCAATGGGCTGCCTTTGGGACTACAACTTACAGTCCTATTGTTCACGAGTGTGGTCACAAACTTGCCAGACTGAGGAGCTTTTGATGTTTCAGTAGGTTTCTTCATATTCCTTGACTCTTCTGAACAGGCTGCTTGCCTCTCCTTCCTTGGGATGCCTCAATATGAGATATGGCCGTACCCAAAGTTGTCCAAAGGCATTATCATTATTTGTAAGACCATTAACATAAACGGAGGCAGAGGCTGAAGTGGCAGGGGAAAAATTGACAAATCAGAGCCTGTTGGGGTAGCACTATAGCGGACAACACAGGAGGATTAGATGTATCCACCCATTTAGCCCCCTCCGCCAAACCCCCAGCCTCACCGTCAATATCTCCCACACTGGACTCCTTAGTACTCACTGTGTTGACATGCAGAGTCCTGGTTCCCTGCTGACTCCAACTCTGTAATGTTTCCAAGAGCTGGCTGGGAAAGTCCATTAGGAGTTCCAAGGGGTTGGAGATTTGATAGTTTGTTGCAGGCAAACAGGTTCCAGGGCCTTCACAACATTGTTGCTTCCCAGTGTCGACCATGTAGGAGTAGACACCATCATTGTATCAGACCCCCCCAGTTTGAGCTTCGGCCATTAAAACATTTACGAAGGAGAGCTCTTCACCTGGAACAATTTGCTCTTTGCTACATGCCTGAAAGAGAGAGGTTTCTGTACCGGATTTGAGCAGCTTTAGAATTGGGTGGCCGACCTGGGAGGAACAACCATCCGATGGCAACGGCTGGAAGCCAGCCCCATCCTCTGCAGCTTCATCAATGTCCAAGTCCACCACATGGACTTTTGCTGGATTACGGGTTCCCCGCCCTCCATGGAGTGTGCCCGTCCATGGTTGCACCATGTCGCCGATAATGTTTGTCAAACAGTCAGCAAGAGGACCCAGAAGTGCTGTGTACCGAACTTGCCAAAGAAGGACTGGGAGACCACGAAGACCCCAGCAGCAGAGCTGCCACATCAGTGTCACCCCGGAGTTCCGCGGCTTGAGTGGCTATCGCAACCAGTAACAATCGGCGTACTGATTGCAGAGCAGGGCGGCGTTGCAGCGGCCTTCGGCGGTCAGGGGAGAACTGCGGTAGAGTGTGCCCTCAGCTGTGGGATCAGCCTGCCATCAACAAAGCTAATGCTAATAGTACGTCAATGTATCCTCGTTCCATCTTAATATATGTTAGTAACTTTCTATTAAGGCAGGCGATTTCTTTTAAGGCCTGCCTAACCACACCTGTTCTTGTTGATGCAATATCAATACCAGTGCCTTCAGATCTGTGCAAACTCACCATGGATAGACGCTGGAAGCTGCGCCAACTAATTGACCCATTGAAGGCTGTCAAAGCTCAAGTATTTTTTGCAGGAACCGGCCAGGCTCTAGATTGTGAAATACACAGATGTGTTAGACAGAGCAAGACGCTGCACAAGCTGTTAGCCATATGCAGGGACCTACATCATAGATCTGCCTTCTGCAGTTCCAATCCAGATAAATACTTAGGGCCTGATTACCAGTTTGGCACAACGGTGCCGGCTCTGCTGTGCCAAACCCGCGCAAGGACTGCCAACCTTATCATGAGTTGAACTTGTGTTACACGAGTTTAACTTGTGATACGGTTGGCGGTCCTTTGCCTTTCCCATTGCAGTGCCTAGAAAACAGGCACCGCAATGGGAACGGCAAACAAGTTCCAGCACATCATGGATGTGTATGTCCCTGCCATGCTGGCACTTTGTGGGGATACAGACAGGGGGGCACATGTTGTGTCCCCCTGAATGTATCCCCATGGTGGAGGCACATGGGGGCCCTGTAGAGCCCCCTTTGTTTCTGCACCACCAGCCTTTTTATAGTTGGTCTCCGCCATGAAATGGCTGGCGGTGCAGAAACTCAAAATATGTTGAGCGGGACAGCGCTAGTCCCTGCTCCGCATAATGCATTGTGGCGCTCCTGCGCCACAGCCAGGCGCAGCCGGTGGTCCACCACTGATATAACTTTCAAAGTCGTAATCGGCAAAACGGTGGACCGCCACTCATGTGCCACCACGAATCTGGCAGTCACAAGACCGTCAGACTCGTAATCAGCCCCTTAGTTGGTTTGAGACAGGTCTCTCTGGACTGGGGTTTTGACAATGCTATAGGTTTTGTTTAAATGATTTTTCTCTGCATAATTAAGCTGGCTGCTATTCATGCACTCTAGCCAGAGTATATTGTGATTTCTTCTGTTGGGTTTCATCCTTTGGTGAGTCGGGGAACGTCTTCTTCTTTTTCTCTCTGGGTGGTGGTGTTTGAGATGGAGGGTGGTTGGGAGCATGGGCGAGAGAGTGGTCTCTCAGGGCTGTCACACCAACTGACAGCTAAGGGGTGAGGATGATTCCTTTCTTCGGACACGGGGGATGGTGTCAATAACAGGGTGGGTGAGGGGTGTCAGGGTTTCACAATGTATGTCTATGGAAAGAAGATCTGCGATGGGTGGGTGTGGGGCGATTCGAGAGGTAAAATAAATCAGAGTGGTCATATTCTGCTGTTTGAACTGGTGTTTTATGTTGTATGCTTGGATTTAGTTCTGGAGTACGGGATGACTTTCTGGAAGGGCGGCTTTTTGCAATAGTTAGGATAAAATGTATGTGCTGGAAAGTTTCTGGCCTCAATCTGTCTAGCAAACGACAGTACGAGAGGAGATAAAAATGTACAACCCACAGTTAGTTTACTCGGACATCTCGGCTATAATATAATTATAAGTAATTCAAACTGCATTTACATACGGGAGGACGCAATACTGTCTGCCAAGGACCTCAAGATTGAGGTGCTGAAAACTGCATCAGACCCAAGGGGTAGATGGGCGATTGCTCAGTTGGTACTACATGGTCAGAAGTATGTTATATTCCTGGGATATTGGACATGCTTTTTTAACTGCTGTATTGGTCTGGGGAGATAATTGCTATGGTTGATTTTAACTGTGTAATGGATTATATCATAGACTCTACTAACCAATCTGCCTTACCCCACATGGCTAAAACGAGGGCATGAATCCTAGAACTCGCTCGCCACCATGTGCTGACTGATGTATGGGCTCGGAGGGCTTTATTTCCTACTAAGCCAGGCTATACCTTTTTCTCATCTCCACATAGTCATTATTCAAGGATAGACATGTTCGTTGCTAGGGGGCACCTGATTGATGACGCAGAAATGGAAGTGTGTCCTAAGATCACCTCTGACCATAATCCAATATTACTATCGCTTAGACTCATTTCTTTTGAAGGGGAACAGTAACAGTTTTCATTTCTTTGTCATCTTCTTTCTAATCCAGACTACTGTAAACACATGTCTGGGTTGCTTATGGAATTTCTGGGGGCTAATACAGGTACGGCCTCACCACCGGGTATGTGGGATACAATGAATACATACATTAGGGGCATCACACTGCAGTTCATTCTCAATAAAATGAAGATGCGCAGGAAAGTGCCAGACTTCTCAGTCAGTCAATTCTGCAGTTGGAAATATTGACTGATCAGGCGATTGCTACTGGAGGTTCAGATGAACAGGCTTTATATTACAAGTTAATTGACAAATGGTCTCTTCTAGGATGGGGACTGAGAGAGAAGGTGGCTGATAGCTATCTCAGGAATAATGCAGCCCAATATGAGTATAGGAATAGAGTGGGTCGAGTTTTGGCCCACTAAATATCTGATAGAATGGCAAGGTGTACAATTCAGGGTATCAAAGGTAGTGATGCAATAGTTTATATTCATTCCCAGGCAATTGTCATCCTTCTATCAGGATTTATATAGTCAGCCTCAAGCAATCAATCAGTCCAATCTTCTGGAACACATCCAGGGCGGCAGATTAAGTTGCTTAGCAGAGTGCCAGGCATCTATGCTTCAGAAAGATTTTTCTAAAATCTCCACATTTTTAAGGGTGATCCAACATATTGACAAGGGGGGAGAAGGGCCGGCTTCATGGAACATGACTAACATCATAGGGGCCGATTCCGATCTCGGTCGGAGGCGTACCCAACACCATTTGGTCGGGAAAAAAGCCATGCGAAAGCCTGTTTCCCGACCGATCCGTACAGCACACCCAACGAGTAAGTACGATGCGCACAACAGCAAAGAATCCGGCCGAGCCGTACTCACCCAAACCAGGTCCTGTTCCCCGACCGAGGCGAATCCGGAAACGCCGAATCGAGTCGCACGGAAGGAAAAATGCAGCCCCGTCCGGCCGGACAAGTACGATGCGCTTTCCGTACGCGCCGAACCCGTCGCTACGCACGGCACGTCAAAGCATCCGGGAGAGGCGCACATAAGCTCCGATTCGCGCCACAACACGATCCACGGCTACGAGGCGAACATGGCAGCGACGAGGACGACGCGAAGCGACGAGGACGAGGCGAAGCGACGAGGACGACGCGAAGCAACGAGAAGGACGAACGACACGAACCAACCATGAATCTCTTCGTCCCGATCATACCAATATTCTACATTTACTACCGGAACAGGCACGGACGCGTACGGCGCAGAAGGTAAGCCAGACACCAACCACAAAACACATACAACACGTACACGACACATCACACACACACACACAGAGGGATGCAGAATATACTTACACCAGCAACAGCAGCACCATAGGGGCGGGATGCCCATCACCAATGCCACATATTGCCACAGGGGCCTGAATGCGCACCACCACCCCTACCCAGGGGGGGCTGGATGCCAACCACTACTACCACCCTCACCCAGGGGGGCTGGATGCCTACCACCACCCTTAGCCAGGGGGCTGGATGCCTACCACCACTACCACCCTCACCCAGGGGGCAGGATGCCTACCACTACTACCACCCTTAGCCAGGGGGGCAGGATGCCTATCACTACTACCACCCTTAGCCAGGGGGGCAGGATGCCTACCACTACAACCACCCTAACCCAGGGGGGGGCAGGATACCTACCACTACTACCACCCTTAGCCGGGGGGGCAGGATGCCTACCGCTACTACCACCCTTAGCCAGGGGGGGCAGGATGCCTACCACTACAACCACCCTTACCCAGGGGGGGCAGGATGCCTACCACTACTACCACCCTCACCCAGGGGGCAGGATGCCTACCACTACTACCACCCTCACCCAGGGGGGCAGGATGCCTACCACTACTACCACCCTTAGCCAGGGGGCAGGATGCCTACCACCACTACCACCCTCACCCAGGGGGGCAGGATGCCTACCACTACTACCACCCTTAGCCAGGGGGCAGGATGCCTACCACTACTACCACCCTTAGCCAGGGGGCAGGATGCCTACCACTACTACCACCCTCACCCAGGGGGGCAGGATGCCTACCACTACTACCACCCTCAGCCAGGGGGGCAGGATGCCTACCACTACTACCACCCTCACCCAGGGGGGCAGGATGCCTACCACTACTACCACCCTCACCCAGGGGGGCAGGATGCCTACCACTACTAATACCCTCACCCAGGGGGGCAGGATGCCTACCACTACTACCACCCTTAGCCAGGGGGGCAGGATGCCTACCACCACTACCACCCTCACCCAGGGGGGCAGGATGCCTACCACTACTACCACCCTTAGCCAGGGGGGCAGGATGCCTACCACTACTACCACCCTCACCCAGGGGGGCTGGATGCCTACCACCACCCTTAGCCAGGGGGGCTGGATGCCTACCACCACTACCACCCTCACCCAGGGGGGCAGGATGCCTACCACTACTACCACCCTTAGCCAGGGGGCAGGATGCCTACCACTACTACCACCCTTAGCCAGGGGGGCAGGATGCCTACCACTACAACCACCCTCACCCAGGGGGGCAGGATGCCTACCACTACTACCACCCTCACCCAGGGGGGCAGGATGCCTACCACTACTACCACCCTCACCCAGGGGGGCAGGATGCCTACCACTACTACCACCCTTAGCCAGGGGGGCAGGATGCCTACCACCACTACCACCCTCACCCAGGGGGGCAGGATGCCTACCACTACTACCACCCTTAGCCAGGGGGGCAGGATGCCTACCACTACTACCACCCTTAGCCAGGGGGGCAGGATGCCTACCACTACTACCACCCTCACCCAGGGGGGCAGGATGCCTACCACTACTACCACCCTTAGCCAGGGGGCAGGATGCCTACCACTACTACCACCCTCACCCAGGGGGGCAGGATGCCTACCACTATTACCACCCTCACCCAGGGGGGCAGGATGCCTACCACTACTACCACCCTCACCCAGGGGGGCAGGATGCCTACCACTACTACCACCCTCACCCAGGGGGGCAGGATGCCTACCACTACTACCACCCTTAGCCAGGGGGGCAGGATGCCTACCACCACTACCACCCTCACCCAGGGGGGCAGGATGCCTACCACTACTACCACCCTTAGCCAGGGGGGCAGGATGCCTACCACTACTACCACCCTCACCCAGGGGGGCTGGATGCCTACCACCACCCTTAGCCAGGGGGGCAGGATGCCTACCACCACTACCACCCTCACCCAGGGGGGCTGGATGCCTACCACTACTACCACCCTCACCCAGGGGGGCTGGATGCCTACCACTACTACCACCCTCACCCAGGGGGGCAGGATGCCTACCACTACTACCACCCTCACCCAGGGGGGCAGGATGCCTACCACTACTACCACCCTTAGCCAGGGGGCAGGATGCCTACCACTTCTACCACCCGCACCCAGGGTGGGCTGGATGCCTACCACTACTACCACCCTTAGCCAGGGGGCAGGATGCCTACCACTACTACCACCCTCACCCAGGGTGGGCTGGATGCCTACCACTACTACCACCCTTAGCCAGGGGGGCAGGATGCCTACCACCACTACCACCCCCACCCATAGGATGGACAATGCATGACACAACCAGCACACCACAACCTAGGGAATGCAAGAAGAAGACATCCCCCAACACCATGACAAGCGTGTGTAGACTGTGTCAAATGCCTACAACACCGAACATGACTTTGAACATACAATGTGACCCCCTAGCACATGTGCCACACAAATATGTGTGTGGCACCCACAATGCAAGCAGGCCATGACCATTGTGGCAATGGGGTCCAAACCCCCATCATCACAGTGACCAAAAGGTAAGTGTGGGGTCCATAGCTGCAGCACATTTTGAACATTGTGGCAATGGGGTCCAAACCCCCATCATCACAGTGACCAAAAGGTAAGTGGGGGGTCCATAGCTGCAGCACATTTTGAACATTGTGGCAATGGGGTCCAAACCCCCATCATCACAGTGACCAAAAGGTAAGTGTGGGGTCCATAGCTGCAGCACATTTTGAACATTGTGGCAATGGGGTCCAAACCCCCATCATCAAAGTGACCAAAAGGTAAGTGTGGGGTCCATAGCTGCAGCACATTTTGAACATTGTGGCAATGGGGTCCAAACCCCCATCATCACAGTGACCAAAAGGTAAGTGTGGGGTCCATAGCTGCAGCACATTTTGAACATTGTGGCAATGGGGTCCAAACCCCCATCATCACAGTGACCAAAAGGTAAGTGTTGACAAAGTAAGAGGTGCAACTGCCAAACTGCATGGGTGATTCCTGGTCACAGAACAACAAACACATCAGTGGCAAAGTAGTGTATGTGTCCCATTGCAACATAAATTGGGGGAGCCAAATCCTGCAGTGCAAATAAGACATAACTTTGGCCATGTGCAGACAAACAACACCCATGGGGGCTGACACCGTCAACAATCATCAATGACAGAAGTGACCATCCGAATGCAGACCCACATATTTGCACCAATGGGCACACACATGCAGATACCCTGTGGAGACTGCAGATGTGAGGTGAACAGATACCATACCATGGCAGCAATGGGACACACAAACCATGATCATTGTGCTGACCGATGACCTAGGAGTCCCAGGGACAGCAGGGGAAACCCACCAAACTACATACAGCCAATGGCACACCCAAGATATGCCAATGCAGTGGTGCAGATGCACAAACACAAACAGGCAGACCCACCCTGCACATCATACACAACAGGTGAGGGTGGGGGGTGCCAGTGTCCCCAGGCAACCACACAACACATGAGGAGACATGAATACCAATCATACAGATGTGCATACAGTGCCACACAAAGGTAACTCATGGATCCAAATTCCCTATGTGGGCAAGCAGGCATTGTCAGATGAGAGGGAGCACAAATCACACATGTCACACAGGCACGTAGGGACAGCAACTGACACAGCAAGACACAGACACACCACAGCACCACCCCCACGGCCCCCACAATGTGGTGACCCTGGGCTGCATTACAATCCCACTGTGATGACAAAGCTAAATGTGGTTCACACTGTGAACCACAGTCATGTGTACTGAGCAACTAACTACCATCACACCTACACAAGCACAAATCAAACAGCATGGCCAGTGAGCCAAGGCCAACATGGAGGCAGGGGCCTAGCCGGGCAACAACTCTCATCTGCACACACTCAACACCACACCCCTCGACCTCCAACAATGTGCAGCAGTGAAGCACACATGCACTGGTGACATTGCACATGCACCCATGACTATTCCAGGGTGGTGGGTGGGAACCAAGGTGCAGAAACACATCACACATGGACACTCAACAAGACTCCTGAATGTCTGACACACTGCACACTACGCCGTACATGGACATGACGGAAATACCACACCAACCAATGGGATCACAGCCCCAGTCACACACCAATGAAGAAGCCAAGGTCACCCACAAAGAACACACATAGACAACAACCAACATTGCAGCCCGGAACCTGAGGAGTGCCAGCAGTCACACACACAACGTGTCACAATCACTGAAAGATAACACAAACTGGAAATCACATGACAGGGGCAAACAACAAGTGCCAAGGGGAAACCTGACTGTGACCCAGCTGCGTCTGCACACAAACTCAGCCCTGACAGCAAGCACACCTATGGGTGACACCCTGATGAGCAGTAATGTGCCATGCACCCACATCACAGAGAACCCAGGGAGAAGACTTGGGGGAACATAGCTCAACTCAGCTAGCATCACAAACAGATACAACACTAGGGATCACAGCATGCACAGCTAAACGGAAGTGAACACACAGACATGCACATACAACACACACCTTGGGCGCAGGCAATGTCACAGGAGTACACACTGCCATGAGGGGACTCCACTCCTGTGTGAGGAAAGCTGTGCCATATGTTGCCTCAGTAGGGCCCCACCATGTCAGCTGAGCACTTGGTCACACAATCAACAATTAGCACCAAATGAGGGCTCCCGTCACATCAGCCTGTCATGGAAGTGCCAACGGAATCATCAGCACAGATCCAACACACTTGTATAGCAATGTTGCACTGACAACACAGATGAGTCCTTCCCCATTGATGCACAAACCTGCATGTCCACTGGAGATGGCCACACGGTCAGGGAAGTAGGCGAATAGAACAATGGCAGGCACAACAGATGTGCAGGGGTGGAAGCCACAGATGTGAAATTGCCAATCTAAGTAGGAAATCCCATTGCCAAATACTGAACACATGACACCCTCAGATGCTGCTATGGATGACATGGATACACCACAGGATAGGACACATTCCCCCTGGACCACATGGGTTCCTGCACAGTAACACTTCATTATCATGAGACCAAATATCACCATCACTGCAGCAAGGGCATGGTTAGCATCATCAACATCATGTACATCAGAAGCAAAAGCACTAGAGAACAGAAAGTTGCTTTATTCAGCATATGTGGCATTAAAAGTAGAAGTCCGGTAGAACATAAACAAAGGCCAATGGCCAGTCCATCAACAAAGTCACAAGTGGGTGACAGTGGCAGATGCCACCCTACACATGCCTGCACAAAACCAGGGACAATCCACTAGGAGGGGCAACCGGGGGGTAGGCCAGGCACTGCAGGGACAGGATCAGGGCTCACCAGGAGGAAGCAGGGAAGGGGTGGTGGGTGCTGGAGAGCCACTGACAACTGCAGTGGAGGTGTCTGACATGGTGTGTGCCGGCACAACTGGGGGGCATGGCTCAGATGTTGTGGGTGCCGGCACGACTGCAGTGGACCCTGCAGATGGAGTGGACAGGTCCGCCACTGCAGTGCCCAAGTCAGACAGGGTGGTGGTGGACTCCACTGCAGTGCCTACCACCAGGGGAGGAGAATGGGGAACAGGCAAGGTGGGCTGGACAGAGGGGAGGACACCCTCACCACATCAGTGGCACAGACAAGCGCAGCGGGGGTGTGGTGCCGGGAGAGCAAGTGGCAGGGGGAGAAGGCCGGAGCCTCTTGGGGATGGTATATCTGTGGCTGGGGGAACCTGGGGCAGGGTGTGGTGGGGGCACCTGTGGAGTGGGGGCCTGAGGGATGGAGGAAGGAGACCTGGTGCTTGAGCTGCAGGGCGGCGGCGGGGTCTTGCTCTTAGCACTCTGGGGGACTTGCGGGTGGGGGCCTCAGTCTGTCTGCGCCTGGGGGAGGGTGTCCGGGGGCGAGGGGCACTCTGCTCCGTGTGGGGGGCTTCCTCTTCCCCCTGGATGCTGGGGCAGCTGGATCGGAGGGGAAGAGGCCGAGGTCACTGAGGAAGAGGCGCTGGGTCTTTGGGGTTGCAGGTGAGGCAAGGGAGGGTGCTTTGGAGGGAGAGGCAACTGAGGACTGCGCAGTGCCCGTGGATGCGTGTGTGTGTACCAGGGCCCCATCCCCTGTGAGTCTGGTTTCAGTCCCCTGACTGTGCGTGCGTGTGCGTTTAGTTTGTGGCGTGTGTGTCTGTGTGCTGGACGTGTGTGTGCTGGTGTGTGCCTGTGCCGGTGTGTGTGTGCTTGGGACGGGTAAGGTGCTGGGGAGTGTGGATGGAGCAGAGGCAGGAGGGGTGAGGGACTGTCTGAGGAGGGACACTGCTGCCATCAGGGAGGGTCCATGGACCTGTTGCCCCTCTGTAGGTCAGACATGCCCGATGAGATGCCCTCCATGAACGACACCAGCTGAGTCAACAGTGCGGTGTGCGCATGGAGGACACTCAGCATGGCTGTCTGCCCTACATGGAGGTGGCGAAGGAGGTACACAGACTCCTCACTCAGGGCAGCAGGGGACACAGGGGCAGGGGGTGCGGTGCCTGGGCCAAAGGAGACACGCTCCCGAACATGGGAGCCTCCACGGACCTGGGGAATGGGAGCCGATGGGAGGGCGGTGGTGGTGCTGGTGGTGGCGGGGACAGCAACACTAGCTGGCGTGTGGTGGCTGCTGACACCCGCCTCCACAAGGGAGTCATCCTCCGAGTTGCTCTGGTCCTCAGCTGAGGTGGATGGTGCTGAGGACTCCTCGGTGTGGCTCTCCTCGCCCTCCGTGCCACTGGGTCCCTCCGACCACTCCTCGGCTGCTGACCCAGTCTGGCTCTCTGGCTCCTCCTGGTCCGTGGAGCTGTCCCCTTCCGTGGCCGTGGATGTATCTGCAAACAATGGGGAAACAGACAGACATCAGTCACCTGCACCAAACGCACACACCACTGTGAGCACAGCACATTACAGAGCAAGCCCTGCCATCATTAGTTGTACAGTGCTAAAAGTGCCCTAACTGAACAAGAGAAGCCAATTGTCAGTCTGATGCCAAGCATGGCACTCACATCCCACATGGCCTTGTACCCATCTGTCTGGTGTCTGTTGGATTGCAACACCCCAGTGTGGACACATGCACCAAGTACACAGTAGTTGGACAGTGCAGAGGACACGGTGTGGCATGTGGACATGCACACATCACAGCTCTTGCCACTGAGTCAGTACAGGTTTCCGGATGAAAGGGATGCCCAGAGTCAAATAGGAAATGCATGTGATGCATACCAGCGACAGACACCATGATGCACCCATGTCCTGATAGCCAGCGCCACTATGGTGTGCATGTAGCACATGTCACTCCCCTGCAGGACCACCAATAAGTTGACACATGCCATGGCAGAGGCATGACTGCTAAGTCATACATCACTGTCTCAGTGATGTATGACTTGGCAGCCAGACAACAACACTATGCACTGTGTCACAATAGTAGGTCATGGGGAATGCAAGTCCTGGAGCTGCACAAGTGCACATGTACATCCCCCACACAACACATCATCTTAACCCTCATCTGTCCAGGTCACACCTATTGGACATATGGGAGACCTGTGACACTACCCTCTGAACCTGAGCCCCTCACAATTTGCTGTGAATGGGGAACAGCTGCCTGAACTTCACATTCGCATACCCCAGTCTGCACGGGCAGCTGATCAAACACCTATGTGACACACAAGTATCGTCTCCTATGGTCACATCTCCAGGGGCATGCTGAGCCCCTACCAAGAAACACCCCAGCAGTCCTGGCAACTAATCCACAGCACACTGACACAGAGGCAGACACCTGAGGGGTCAAATCACTGTGCACAATGTGTCAGCTGATACACGGGAGTGGGAGTACAGAGTGCATTGCATGGCCTGGAGTAGGCATGACTGTCCTGCTCCACATGAATGAGGGATGTGCCCTGGACAGTGGATAGCTGGCTATGTATGTGTGACACACGTAATCTGCACACTCCTGGGGCCCAAACATTGTTCCCACCCGCTGCATGGGCGTGTGCCACATACCCCAGGCACATGTGGTGGCTCAGCTCAGCAAGTGGACCGCATATCAAAGCAACACGCAGATCACATGTCCAAACCCAGGCGTTGTGTGAACAATGGACCCACCCATGATGCCCACAACAGAGTTAGGGAAACAGATGCTGTCCCCCACCTTTAGTGAAGCAAACAGCAAGGACACAGTCCCAAGTGACACAATTCCCTGAATGTAAGGGCCACACCTGGGTATCAGATGAGCAGTGGGCAGTGCACAATAGAGGGACATGGCTCCTGGACAACATGACTGCTGCACTGTGGCAGTTGAACCAGGCCAGAGGAGGGCACAAAGCATGTAATACAGAGTTCACAGTGCAGTCTTTGACTCACCCCCTCCTTGCTGCTGTCTGGCCTTCAGCTGCCCATCCAGGTCTGGAAACACCACCGCCAGGATCTGGAGCATGTGGGGGTCAGGGTCCGTGTTCCACCCCTCCTGCGAGGAGGCGACAGCTTCAGCTGGACCCGTGCAATCCTCCGGGTCCAGCCCCGAAGGTCCTGCCACCTCTTCTGGCAATTGCGGATCCGGCGCTTGTAGACCCCCACGGACCGGACAGCCCGGACGATGTCCTTCCAGATTTCCTGCTTCCGATGGGCATTAACCTGTCAGGATGACAAAGTGAAAAGGCCATTACCACACATGCAACATATCCGTGCATGACACAGTTGTATATACATGTCTCAATCACAGGGGCACATGATGTACACAGGCAGTGCAAAGCTGCCCATGGACAGTTTGCCAGACGTCACTACATGGTATCATTGCATGGGAAGTAAAACCATGTTCAAATGCACTGTCACTGCACCATACCTGTCCAGTGCAAGTCACTACACACTATGGGGGGTGACAACTACTCAGTGAGCCTGCTAGCCAGTGGCGTGCAGACTCTCAGCCTTGCTAGTCACACAAAATGCACATTCAGAAAGGCAGTGCACAGAACACTCACCTGCTCCCTGGTGTCCCATACAGCTTGCTGTACTGTGGAAGTAGGCTGTCCAGCAGGGCCTGGTTCTCTTCAAGGCTGAAGGCTGGGGCTCTCTCCACAGTACGTGCCATTGCAGGGTCCAGAGGGGCAGAGACAGCAGCAGTGCAGTGGCAGATGTCGTCCTGGAGCATGTAGTGCAGGCAAGTGAGCTCTCAGGGGAACAGCCAGCAATATATATGTGCTGGAGAGGCAGATACTGTCCCTTGTGTCCAAAGTGATAGGTCCAAGTCGTTTGCATCTTCTGAATCTGGCCAATCCATGGAATAGCAGCACCAAAACACGCCCACAGCATCCTTCAAATCTTCAACTTCATGACATACATGATTTTGCAACATTGTTGTGGGTGACCAACTGAATTTACAGCAACCGACTCGTTCGAAATTCGAAAACGCATCCGTTGCCAGGCAAGCCCATTGTCAATGGGTGCGCACCGATCGGTCCATTGCGGTACAACGCGCACAGGGGTACAACGCGTACTCGCACACATTGAATGCAATGGGCCGGCCGGAGGCACCGATCGGTCCATTGCAGTTCAACGCGCACAGGGGTACAACGCGTACCCGCACACATTGAATGTAATGGGCCGGCCGGAGGCACCGATCGGTCCATTGCAGTACAACGCGCACAGGGGTACAACGCGTAACCGCACACATTGAATGCAATGGGCCGGCCGGAGGCACCGATCGGTCCATTGCAGTTCAACGCGCACAGGGGTACAACGCGTACCCGCACACATTGAATGCAATGGGCCGGCCGGAGGCACCGATCGGTCCATTGCAGTACAACGCGCACAGGGTACAACGCGTACCCGCACACATTGAATGCAATGGGCCGGCCGGAGGCACCGATCGGTCCATTGCAGTTCAACGCGCACAGGGTACAACGCGTACCCGCACACATTGAATGCAATGGGCCGGCCGGAGGCACCGATCGGTCCATTGCAGTAAAACGCGCACAGGGGTACAACGCGTACCCACACACATTGAATGCAATGGGCCGGCCGGAGGCACCGATCGGTCCATTGCAGTTCATCGCGCACAGGGGTACAACGCGTACCCGCACACATTGAATGCAATGGGCCGGCCGGAGGCACCGATCGGTCCATTGCAGTTCAACGCGCACAGGGGTACAACGCGTACCCGCACACATTGAATGCAATGGGCCGGCCGGAGGCACCGATCGGTCCATTGCAGTACAACGCGCACAGGGGTACAACGCGTACCCGCACACATTGAATGCAATGGGCCGGCCGGAGGCACCGATCGGTCCATTGCAGTTCAACGCGCACAGGGGTACAACGCGTACCCGCACACATTGAATGCAATGGGCCGGCCGGAGGCACCGATCGGTCCATTGCAGTTCAACGCGCACAGGGGTACAATGTGTACCCGCACATTGAATGCAATGGGCCGGCCGGAGGCACCGATCGGTCCATTGCAGTACAACGCATCACTGTACATGTGACTGGCATATGTCAGCATGCCTGTCTCAGATGGACATATGCCAGCCACAGATAGCTCCCAGGGAGTGAGGGGCACACCTACATCACGACAGCCTGTCCAAACTTTATCATAAGGCATGTAAGGCTGCATTTCCTATTGTGTGTATGTTGGTGTACATGTTGTCCTGTGAGTGTCACCTGTGGGCAGCCACCCCCAGGCTGTGCACGTGTTCATGGGGACAGGATCCTGGGTGTTACGTGTACATGACCACTGTGATGTGCAACTGTTCATATCTGTGCATGTGCCATGGTCACATTTCACAGTGGTGTATGTGTATGTCATGTCACATACCCCGTGAGTCCCATGTGGGACGGTATGTTTGAGCCAGGGTGTCCCAGTGGCACAATAGTGATGGTCCTCCACAGTCTTTGTGCATGTAGTGTTTACAATGTCTCTGATTTCATGTGCACAATGGGAGACAGTCTCCACATCCACGTTGTGTGTGCATGGACTCTGATGTTGTGCGTGTGTGTGTCACAGACGTCCATGTCTGTCCTGCCGTGGCAAGTGGGGCCACTACCTGTGGGGGTCATGGTTGTTTTGCTGTGGTGTATACATGATACTCCATGTAATGCCAGTGTCCATGTGGCATTACAGGGTCCCTGGGAATGTACCTGTCGTTGAGCTGTGGTGCCTGGGGCACATCTGTCCTCACATGTCACTGTGGGGGGTTATTGTGACACGGCAGCAGGGGATGGGAACTGTGACACGGCGTCATGATATCCAATGGGCCAACCTGGGACTAATTGATGCCACCTGTTGGACCGTGTTGACAGATGTTGGCCATGTATGTACCATACATGTCCTTCCGGTACTGCACACTTCATGTAGTTGTGCCTCATAATGATGTATGTTGGGATCTTGAGTGTGTTCAATGCCGCATATGTGGGGTGACTGACAATCTTGCTTACTTCTCCTCTGCACTGCAGGGCTCCTGCTGTCCATCGACCATTCCCAGACCTGGCAACGATGGTGGAACGGGACAGCATCCGACGGTACCGCTTCACCAGGCAGCTGATTGAGGATTTGGCAGTGCAGTTGTCACCACATTTGCAGCCTGGCCAGCCGTATCCTACAGCGCTGACCCCCAAGGTGAAGGTGATGGCAGCCCTACACTTCTTTGCCACTGGTACCTTCCAACATACTGTGGCGACTACTGGTGGGATGTCACAGACCATGTTCAGCCGTGTGCTCCGCGATGTTTTGGCGGCAATGTTGCTCTTCCTGAACCGGTACATCTATTTCCCTAGACTGCGACGACTCACTGACGTGAAGAGTGACTTTTATGCCCTGGGGAGGATGCCGCATGTCATTGGCTCCATTGATGGGAGACATGTGGCTTTGGTACCACCACAGGCCCAGGAGCAGGCCTACAGGAACCGCAAGCACTACCACTCGGTCAATGCACTGGTGGTGTGTCTTGCAGACATGACCATCACACACGTGTGTGCCCGTTTCCCTGGTTCAGCACACAATGCCTTTGTGATGAGGAGTAGTCGCATCCCCAGGATGATGGCACAGATGCAGAACCAGCGTGCCTGGCTTGTCGGTGTGTACTGACTTTGTGCCATTGTGTGTGATCTGATCTGTAGTATTCCGCCCACTTTTCCAAGTCAGCTAATGTGCACTTGTCTGTCCGTAGGTGACTCGGGATACCCCAACATGCCGTGGTTGCTGACACCCCTCAGGAACCCTGTGACACCAGCCCAGATGCGCTACAATGAGTCACATGGTCGGACCAGGAGAGTGATTGAGCGGACCTTTGGTCTCCTGAAGAGCCGCTTCCGCTGCCTGGACAAGACCGGAGGGTCCCTCCCATATGCCCCTGCGAAAGTGTGCAAGATTATCATCGTCTGCTGCATGCTCCACAACCTGGCAGTGCGGAAGGAGTTGCCTCTCATCCAGGATGACAATGACCAACATCCGCCACCTGTGGAGGATCCTGGCCTGGACCACGATGCCAGTGACGATGATGATGATGATGATGGTGATGGTGATGTCCGCACACAGCTCATCACCAACTTCTTTAGCTGAATGTGAGTATCCTGAGGTGTCATGTCAATGATGTGAGTTGGCATGATGTGTGGGTGGTGCTCTGGTGCTGTTGGAGTGTGTCCATGGGCTACTTGACTGGATGTGTGTTGCGATGTGTGGTGACAGGTGGGCTGTACTCCCCAACAGTGTTGACATGCTAACTTGGTTCTGGGTGGGTATCTTGTAACATGTATTGTGCATGAGTTTTGCTGTTCTGTCCTGTACTCCATTGCTTTTGACTGTGTGTCATTTCTGTCCTTCACAGGGTACTTTCAGATTCGTTTGGTCAACTGTGTCCACCGACGACGTGATTGCACATCCAGGCTGGTAGCTGTTGTGTCCCTACAGGTGATGTGCGCCACACCCATGGACTTCCTTCCGTCTACAGTTGTTGACTGTGTGCCCGCTGCCAGGTGGGATTACCTTGCATCTGTAGTGGTTACGGCATGTTGCAACTGTGTAATAAACCTGTGCTTCACTTTGTGATGTGCGTTGTCTGTGGTCACACATTTGAGTGCCATTTGCTTACTGCACCTGTGGGCTACTTGACTACAACTGGGAATGGGTGTGGTGTCTGTGCATTGCACCGTCTTCCCTGGCAACATCAGTGTAGGCAATGAGTCAGATGGCCTAGGTGTGTATGTGTTGTGTAGCCCTGGTGGTGTGTCTCCGTCATGTGTGTCACGTTGCCTGTACTCACATGCCTGTGTTGTCCTTGCTGATGCAGTTCGCATACACAGTGTAATTTTGCAGTTCATCATCCCCATAACAGCACCCACGTTGGAATCACGACAGAGGCAAGTATGGTGTATTAGTGTGTTTATTGTGATACATTTGTGTTAATAGTGCATAGGATGGGTAGTGCTGTACATAAATCTTGCAATCCCAAGTTCCTAGGTGAATTGAAAGTCCTGGTAGACAGGATCCCCAGTATCGGGGCCACAGTTGTCTGACACATTGGTCCAACTTGTACTCCCCATGCAATGTGTGGGAGTAGTGTTGCCGTCAACAGGGTGAACAGTCTGTGCACAAAGGCGAACATCCAGAACAGGTTCAGGCTTCCTGGGAGTTGCGCTTGGCCATCGGCCTCTCACTTTTCCCTCCTCGGACGACCCCTCTTCTTGGGGGGGGCCCTCAAGTACAGGCTGCTGCGGTGCAGGGGACTCTCCGCCAGAGTCCTCCTCCCTCCCTGTGGCAGTTGCAGTTTGTTCGGCACCAGATGTTGTTGGCACACAGGGAGGTGTGGACTGGTTGCTGTTCATCTGGCGGAGGCATTGTAAAATGTCCCTGTGCACCGCCGTCATCTCATGCAGTGCATCCCACTTGGACTCCACGCGGGACATGTGTGAGTCCACACGGGACATGTGTGACTCCACGTGGGACATGTGGGAGTCCAAGCGGGCATGATGGGCAGCCTGCTGCTGTTTCATGTCTCTGAGGAGCCCCACTACCTGGATGAGGTCTCCGGTGCTGGACTGGTATGCATCAGCTATGCGTACCAGTTGTGGGTCATCATGCACACCAGCAACGTCTGCAAGCAGCGACCTCTGTCTCCCACCCCTCCCACCACCCCTGCTGACATGTGCAGTGTGTGCAGTGGCACGCACAGATAACCCTGGTCCACCTTGGGGGTTGGTGGTGGTGGTGGTGTCCATGGCCCCAGGTTGGTCCAGGGTCCCTGTGCTGGTGTTGCTCCTTGTTCTGTCCATGTCGGAAGGGATGGTATTCGTGGTGACAGTCGTTGGAGGGGTGGGTGCAGGGGGTGCAGCTGGTGGTCCTGCTGGTGCTGCAGCTGGTGGTCCTGCTGGTGCTGCATGTTGACTTGCACCGGATGTGCCAGGTTGTTCTTCATCGTCCGAGGAGGACAGAGGCTGTACGACGCCAGTGAGCTCGGCATCCTCTTGAGCCTGGGACTGGGACTCCTCAGCGTCTGCTGCTGTGTCCCCATCATCACCTGTTTTTGGGAGACACAAACAATGTATGTTATGTTTCTGCAGGCATCAATGGTTGACACACATGACAGTTGTGACTGTGCCTCTGGGTTCGGGCCTGTACATTGCATTGTCCTAAGTCGTCACAGTCAGGGGTTGATATTGGTGTGGCACATTGTCCTGCATTATTTGGGCATTTCTATGTATTTTCTGGGGTGTGAACATGGTCTGCATTGGTTGTGTTTGGTTGACAGCCGGCCCTCCTTCCCACCCACCCAGCCAGTCAGTTATCCCACCATGGAACGTGCTTGCGTTGCAGGGAGTGTAAGTTGTCTCTCAGGATGTCACTCAGTGGTGTCCTGCTGTTTGTTGGTGCACATTTGCCAGCAGGGCCTTGTGCTCCCCACAGCAGTAGCCAGTGTCAGCCATCTTGTGAGTCCTTCTCTACTTCCTGTGATGTGAGCATGGTTCAGGGTGGTGTTGATGGGACAGTTGTGGGGGTGAGCTATGTCTGTGACTACGACTCCCATCATGCCATTGCCTCCACCCCACTTCCCAGCATTCCCATACTTACTTGCTTTTGTGTGGAGTTCAGTGTGTGTGGGTGTGAGAGCAATGGCAAGATGGCTGACAGTGGTGTCCTGCTGTTGGTTGGTGTGCAGTACCCAGCATGCCCTTGTGCTCCCCACGACACAGCAACAGTGTCAGACATCTTTGATGGGCCTTTCCACTCTCTGTGGGATGTGCATGCGTGAGTGTGAGCTTGCTGGGCCATGTGGTGGGGGATGTAGAGCTGTGACTACGACTCCCATCATGCTATTGCCTCCTCCCCCTTCCCAGCATGCCCATGCTTCCTTCCTTTTGACTCTGCTTCCCTGTGGGGTGGGCTGGCTGTGCTGACAGGATGGCTGGGAGTGTTGTCCTGGCAGTTGTTTGGCTAGAGGTCCCAAGAGTGTCCCTGTGCTTCACACAACATAACCCAGGGTGGTGGTTCTTTGTGGGATCTTGTGTTAGGATGGGGGCATTGCATTCTACCAGGTGGGTTCTGTGGAGTTTGTGTTGGGGGGTGTGTGAGGGGAGGTGCTTGTGACTATGGTCAGTGCTGCAAGTCCCCCTTCCCACCCAGCTAGCCAGATATCCCACCATGGAACGTGCTTGCATTGCAGGGAGTGTAAGTTGTCTCTCAGGATGTCACTCAGTGGTGTCCTGCTGTTTGTTGGTGCACATTTGCCAGCAGGGCCTTGTGCTCCCCACAGCAGTAGCCAGTGTCAGCCATCTTGTGAGTCCTTCTCCACTTCCTGTGATGTGAGCATGGTTCAGGGTGGTGTTGATGGGAGAGTTGTGGGGGTGAGCTATGTCTGTGACTACGACTCCCATCATGCCATTGCCTCCACCCCACTTCCCAGCATTCCCATACTTACTTGCTTTTGTGTGGAGTTCAGTGTGTGTGGGTGTGAGAGCAATGGCAAGATGGCTGACAGTGGTGTCCTGCTGTTGGTTGGTGTGCAGTACCCAGCATGCCCTTGTGCTCCCCACGACACAGCAACAGTGTCAGACATCTTTGATGGGCCTTTCCACTCTCTGTGGGATGTGCATGCGTGAGTGTGAGCTTGCTGGGCAATGTGGTGGGGGATGTAGAGCTGTGACTACGACTCCCATCATGCTATTGCCTCCTCCCCCTTCCCAGCATGCCCATGCTTCCTTCCTTTTGACTCTGCTTCCCTGTGGGGTGGGCTGGCTGTGCTGACAGGATGGCTGGGAGTGTTGTCCTGGCAGTTGTTTGGCTAGAGGTCCCAAGAGTGTCCCTGTGCTTCACACAACATAACCCAGGGTGGTGGTTCTTTGTGGGATCTTGTGTTAAGATGGGGGCATTGCATTCTACCAGGTGGGTTCTGTGGAGTTTGTGTTGGGGTGTGTGTGAGGGGAGGTGCTTGTGACTATGGTCAGTGCTGCAAGTCCCCCTTCCCACCCAGCTAGCCAGATATCCCACCATGGAACGTGCTTGCATTACAGGGAGTGTAAGTTGTCTCTCAGGATGTCAGTCAGTGGTGTCCTGCTGTTTGTTGGTGCACAGTTGCCAGCAGGGCCTTGTGCTCCCCACAGCAGTAGGCAGTGTCAGCCATCTTGTGAGTCCTTCTCCACTCCCTGTGATGTGAGCATGGTTCAGGGTGGTGTTGATGGGACAGTTGTGGGGGTGACCAATATCAGTGACTACGACTCCCATCATGCTATTGCCTCCACCCCCTTCCCAGCATGCCCATGCTTCCTTCCTTTTGACTCTGCTTCCCTGTGGGGTGGGCTGGCTGTGCTGACAGGATGGCTGGGAGTGTTGTCCTGGCAGTTGTTTGGCTAGAAGTCCCAAGAGTGTCCCTGTGCTTCACACAACATAACCCAGGGTGGTGGTTCTTTGTGGGATCTTGTGTTAGGATGGGGGGCATTGCATTCTACCAGATGGGTTCTGTGGAGTTTGTGTTGGGGGGGTGTGAGGGGAGGTGCTTGTGACTATGGTCAGTGCTGCAAGTCCCCCTTCTCACCCAGCTAGCCAGATATCCCACCATGGAACGTGCTTGCATTGCAGGGAGTGTAAGTTGTCTCTCAGGATGTCAGTCAGTGGTGTCCTGCTGTTTGTTGGTGCACAGTTGCCAGCAGGGCCTTGTGCTCCCCACAGCAGTAGCCAGTGTCAGCCATCTTGTGAGTCCTTCTCCACTCCCTGTGATGTGAGCATGGTTCAGGGTGGTGTTGATGGGACAGTTGTGGGGGTGAGCTATGTCTGTGACTACGACTCCCATCATGCTATTGCCTCCTCCCCCTTCCCAGCATGCCCATGCTTCCTTCCTTTTGACTCTGCTTCCCTGTGGGGTGGGCTGGCTGTGCTGACAGGATGGCTGGGAGTGTTGTCCTGGCAGTTGTTTGGCTAGAGGTCCCAAGAGTGTCCCTGTGCTTCACACAACATAACCCAGGGTGGTGGTTCTTTGTGGGATCTTGTGTTAGGATGGGGGGCATTGCATTCTACCAGGTGGGTTCTGTGGAGTTTGTGTTGGGGGGTGTGTGAGGGGAGGTGCTTGTGACTATGGTCAGTGCTGCAAGTCCCCCTTCCCACCCAGCTAGCCAGATATCCCACCATGGAACGTGCTTGCATTGCAGGGAGTGTAAGTTGTCTCTCAGGATGTCAGTCAGTGGTGTCCTGCTGTTTGTTGGTGCACAGTTGCCAGCAGGGCCTTGTGCTCCCCACAGCAGTAGCCAGTGTCAGCCATCTTGTGAGTCCTTCTCCACTTCCTGTGATGTGAGCATGGTTCATGGTGGTGTTGATGGGACAGTTGGGGGGGGCAATATGTGTGACTGCGACTCCCATGATGCTATTGGCTACACTGACTTGGCCAGCATACACAGAATTCCTTCCTTTGAGTGGTCTTCACTGTGTGTTGGTGTTGTTGTGGTGGCTACATGTCTGGATGTGTTTGTTAGTTCTATTTGTGCCAGTGCCTAGCTGTAGTTGTAGTTGTGTTTGTACATGTGTTGGCACAGTTGGATGTGACTTTTTTGATGGCATGTGTTGTGTTTATCTGACTGACATACACATTTTGGGATGATTCTGTTCTGGTTGCTGTGTAATTGCTATGAGTGCATGGTTTGACTCTCCCCTTGACAGTGATGTGTGTGTTTTGTGGCAGTATATTGTGTACATTTGTTGTGTACTCACCAGGCTCTGGGATGTCCTCTAGTCCATATACGCTCACTGGCGGAAGGATGGCCCGCACCTTCTCCTCCCAGGGCCTGAGGTATATTGGCTTGGCAGGAGGGCCACTGCCGGTGTATTGGCTGTTGATGTAGTCTTTCTTCAGCATGTCCCGTACCCTCCTGCGCACGTCATACCACCTGTTCTGGATGTCGGTCTTTGTGCGCCGACATGGTGATTGTGCGTTCACCCTGTTGATGATCCTCTCCCACATCTTGGTTTTCTGCGACATGGGGGTCTGTTGGACCAGTGTGCCAAACAGCTGTGGCTCCACCCTGAGGATCTCGTCTACCATGACTTCCAATTCACTATCTAGGAACTTGGGATTCTTCTTGGGGGGCATGGTGATGGGTGGTGATGGTGGGTGATGTGTGTGTTGGTGTGCAGGTGAGGGTGTGTGAGTGTGTGTTTTGCTGGGTGTATGTGAGGTAGGTATTTGTTGGTGTGCTGATGGTGTGTGGCTTGTGTGAGGGATGAGCTGTGGGTGTGTGGTTGCTTTCTCTTGGGTGCTGGCAGTGGAATGGCATTTGCAAAGGCTCATGGTTGTGATTTGTGTCCTTTATATAGGTGGAGTTGTGGGTGTGTCTTTGTTCTCTGTCCCCACCCCCCCAGTATTTATTGGCTTGGTAATTGCTTGTTTGGCCTTTTTTTGGGTGATTTTTCCTTTGTGCTGTTTGTGTATGTTGGAAACGTTCTTGTGACCGAGTCAGACCCTGCATTAGTCTCGTACGGTGTTCTCCGTTTCGTTCACGCTGTGTTTGTGCAGTTTTCTATGCTGCGTACGCGTCGGTCGCGGTGTTTTGTGTTGCTTCGGCTCGGTTTTGTATGCGTGTCGGTCGTACGGCTTGTCCTCCGTCCGACTCGCTCGTGATTTCGCGCCTTGCATCGTACTTTGCGGTTTGGAGTCCGCGTGTACGTTTCGGTCGGATTTGTTCCGGGTGCGTGTCGGTCGGTTGGATTCGCGTGTTTTTCCGGCCGGATTGCTGTTTTCCGTGCGGCTCGGTCGGTCGACTTGGTTTAGGTACGTGTCGGTCGGATTTTTCGCGCCTTGCATCGTACTTGGCGTGTCGTGCGCTACGGGTACGTGTCGGTCGGTATTATTTCCGGATCCGAGTCGGTCGGTGCTTTTTCCGGCCCGAATCGGAATCGACCCCATAGTGTTTTTGAAGAAAGGTAAAGCATCGGATGACAGTGGCTCCTACCGACCCATCTCTTTGATTAATGCAGATACAAAGGTTTTTGAGACAATTTTAGTCACCTGGCTTGCTCCCCTCTTGACAACTCTAGTCTCATAGCAATGGCATGGCTTCATGCTAGGCAGGAATACCACAAGTCACATCAATACGGCAATCGTTGCATTTGATGTGGCAGAAAGATCTGATAAAAGAATAGGCATGATATTATTAGATGCTAAGAAGGCTCTTAATCAGGTCGTATGGGACTGTTTATGGACCACAATTGGAGTTTTGGTGTGGTGGATATGGTCAGCTAATGGGTATAGTCAATAAATAGAATCCCTTGTACCAAGTTAATATATGCCGGGAAACATTAATTACCGTTTAAGATCTACCGAAGCAGGGGTGTCCGCTATCTCCTCTCTTATTTGCTCTTTACATGGTGCCACATCTGCAATCTTTGCAGCAGAATGATGGAATTCAGCCATTGATCTCTGGAGGCTGTGAACTTAAAATCACCGCATATGCTGATGATTCCGCTATTTTTTCAACTGACCCATTGGCCGTACTAGATCACATAATAGAGGAGGCTAACATGTTTTGGAACATTCTCTGGCTATAAGTTAAATATAGCTAAAACCCAAGTGCTACTGAACTTCAAACCAGATGCACCAATCTCGGGGGTAACTAAAACAGCTGTTTATCTGGGTGTGAAATTGAGTAGACGGTCGACAACATTTTTAAACTGAATTATGAACCCCTGCTACTTTCCATTATCTCTAAAATTACGGTTCTGCAACAGGTTCCTGATATGGGCCGTTGCAATTTCATAAAAATAAATATCTTGCAAAAACATTTGTATTTATTTTGAGCAATTTCTCTCCAAGTCCTGGACTCGTTTTTTAAATGTCTAGAAGGCGCTATAGGCAGTTTTAGATGGGGTTACAGACAGACCAGACATGCTATTCATTTTCTGAAATTTCCTTATAGGTGGGGAGGGGGGGATGTGGTTACCTGATTTTAAGTTAGATTTTTGGGCAGCATTTGCCGGCCGCTTGCATTATTTGCTAACTCAGAACCAGATGCCTCATTCTTGGTTATCGACTAGCATTAGGGCCCCAATTTAGCCTCTTTTTCTATAGAATAGGGGATTCCACTTACTACAAAGACGTAAGATTTAAATTCATTAGGGATATTATACATATATGGTGGGAAATTTGAATATAATATTCTTAGCTTTGTTGCATGGAGGCATGCCATTATGGGATAATCCAGCATTTCTAGAAGTGTTCCATGACCCAATGGGTTAGGCTTGGGCAAGATTAAGGGTGGAAACCATTGGGCAGCTTTACAAGCTTAATGGATTCCGCCATTCTTTGGGCTTCAGGCCTCATATTATCTCCCCCATCATTTCTTTTTTAAATACTTACAGCTAAAGGATTATATTTTATCGAGCTGTAAATACCCAATTGATCTGGAAGGCTCGAATATTATGTCTTACTTACATAACGCACCTATGAAACATTCAATTAGCATAATTTACCAGGGGCTCAATAGTATTGATGAAACCCCACTACTTGCGGCTAAGTGGAGCAGGATGCTCTCCTCCGAGATCGCTGCATCAGAAATTCAGAGTGCCTTAGAGAATTTTAATTGTGCGGTGCATTCTATAAACTTACAGCAGTTTAAGACTATTTGTATGCTTTACTATACACCGGAGAAAATATCAAAATGGGGTAGGAACCCTGGTACTGATAAGACTAAGGGCCGATTACTAGTTTGGCGGAGCAGGAATGGGACCACCATGCCGTTATCCCGCACCGCCGAACCCTTGTGCGCACCACACGCCAGATTATGACTTTTTGAGTCACTGGCAAGCAGTTCATTGGCATTCTCACAGCAGTGCCTATGAAATAGGCACTGCAATGGGAACATCAAAGGCAGTACCTGGTGCAGTCCATGCCGTCCAAGTACTGGGTTGCATGCACACATGGGAGCACAACATGTGCCCCCCTGCATGCAACCCAAGGCCCAAAGGCAACAGGGGCCTGTTTCTTCTCTGCTACGGTTTTCATGGAGGAGGAACGGCCACGGGAACCGTGGCGGACAGGAAACCCGTAATATGCTGGGCGGGACCGCGGCAGTCCCGCCAAGCATATTACGGTCTCAAGACGGTGCAATGGCGGTCTGACCGCACAACTTGTTATGGGGGGGCTGTCGGACCGCTGGTGCGATGGTGGCTGGACCGCCACTGTGAGTCTGGCGATCTGTGGATCAGCAGACTCTTAATCAGGACCTAGGTGTCCTAAGTGTAGTTGCTTTGCAGCTGATATTGTAGACATGTTTGTTGCCTGTTCCGCTCTTCAGGAAGCTTGGTAAGGAGTCAGTCAAATCACAAAATTTGCTTAGGTTTTGAAGTCCAGTTGTCTCCTAAGGAGATCGTGATGGGATGTAAAATGGAATACAATCTAGACTTAAAACAACTCCTCGCAATAATAATTGTCACTGCACAGCTTTGTATTGCCAGGTCATGTGTCTCCCCGTCTCGCCGAAGACAACCAAGTGGTGGGCCAACATTCGGCAGATATACGAGTCTGAATTGGCAATGGCCAAAGTTAGAGGTCTTCCCTCTCTTAAAATATTGGACAGAATTTGGATGGGATTCAACTGGGATTTTCTAACTAATGACTAAATTAATGTTTATGACTCATCATTCAGGATGCTGTAGAATTGAGATGCTTGCAGTATTTTTTTAATTTTATCATTTCTGTTTTTTTTTTCATCTGTATGCCATTCCGCCCCTATATTCATATGTATATGTTGTGTTGTTTCATTATTGTATGCCAAACCAAAACATATATTTGTAATTTGGGTAATTCCCCAGGTTTTGATTTTTGGATGTGAGATCATTGACCATTCTGCCTTTAAAATTAAAAAAAATTAAAAAAGACACTGACCAAAACTACAGACCTACATATTCAAATTTTAATATTAACACATAAAATAATATTTTTGTCACAATTCAAAATTAGTAAATTATTTTAAATATTTACTACCATTCCTAAACTTTGAACCGTAAAATAAAAAATAAAATTATCATGCAAAATTTAAAATAATAAAATAAAAATATATAAAACCAAATTTTTAAATAGAAATAAAAAATACATAATTTCCTAAATAACACATTTTTAACATATTTTTGAATGATGATTTTTTAATAACATTTCCGTTTTTTATTAATTAAATGTACATTTTATTTGTATATATTTTTAATTTAAATATGTATTTAAATATTTACAAAACAAATTGGTTATATTTATTATAAATAGTATATATTTTAATTTATTATAAATGATTATTGATACAAAAACTCTCAATGTAAGAAAATGCATTTACAAAATACAATAATAATTTTGATATCATTAAAATTATTTACATTAAATATACATTAAATTATTCACTTCTTAAAAATCTCCCTACCCTTATCCCCTAAAAGTGCAGAATCCCACTGCTGAAATTTCTTTATAAATCCTTTAATATTATAAATTAATACGACTAAAACACAAATTTCAACAATCAATGAATTATCTAACTAAAAACACAAACAAATCATAAAAATAGAAATACAAAATAACTCTTTCAAATGAAATTACATGCAATATTTTTTTCAACAATATTAAAAACAACACTTAAAATGATATTTTTACCTTCAATAGTCCTGTCAATTATATTTTTGACATCCCGTTATTCTTTACATAATATTTGTGTGTCACAATTATTTTTATTCAATATTTTGTCCAAAAACTGTGTTCTGCCGCATCTTTTGGACTTTGACCTGCATGTACCCTTTTCACTATGTTACCCACATCTTTTTGGGTATGACAAAGTCTGAAGTCAGTATAGAAGCTCTGGTATCTTTCCCTGCTAGTGATGCTGACCTTCCTCAGATGGTAGGCTCCCAGTCTTCCTAGGGAGTCCTAAGAGGCTGAAGAGAGTGTACTCCCTTCTCACCATGAGATGGCGGAGGGCTGATGAAGAATCAACCCCAACAACAAGATGTTATTTGAAGATAAGCAGAACACATAGAGCCTCTCCCCAGAGATGACGAGGTCTGCCCATGTGCAAGTGAGCCAGTGGTGGCATTTGCCTGGAGATCACACCCCTACCTGCACTGCCTTTTCTCATTCAAACCCATGTTGTACTCTTTTTGATGTCAACACCAGTTCCCTGTTGTGTAGCCAGCTAGCCTGATCCAGAAAAGTGTTGATCTATTGTTAGCACGAGGTGCATCCTATGTCTCGCTCTCAACACTCTGAGGTCAGCATTACTCCCTGGTGCCCACCAATGCACAAACTCTGATACACTGTCTCCAAGTCCTTTGTGTTCTGTCATGTGCCTGTGAGACCATGTATCCTCTTAAAATGGGAGTGTCAGCTTCCTGCACCTTACAATTCTGTGGAGAGGTGGTCATTATACATCTTCAACTGAGCATTCTCAAGGTGACAGCAGTCAATCTTTTGCACCATCCATGGGGGTGTTGCACTGGCTATGTTGCTCTTCTGTCTGTCTTGATGAGAGGAGGAGCTATTAGGTTTTCAAATGTGTGAATTCTGTATGGCTTTGTGACTCAACAAAGTAAAAATCATTAATTACAACTGGTCAAATAGCCAGCTTTGTTTATCTGTTGTGAAAGATGAGAAGTGTTAGCAGATATCAGCATCTCCACAACCTGCTGCCAAGCCTAGAGATCTAACAAGTTACTTTCATTTGACAGAACTAAAACTGACATGAAAGGTGTGGCATACATAACGTGTGAAATGTTTAAAGTGTAAATGCGTACGACACCTTATTTTCTCCTCTAAGCAGAATGCGGAAGGTATTAAGACATTTTTTGTCTCTTGTAGCTTCACTTGTTAAGCACTATGAGAGCAAGGAATGGCAAGATTAGAGACAAAGACTGTAAAACGCATACATTTATATATGTATGGGTTTTTGTATTTCTCATACTGAGCAAAAAGGAACTGAGAAAGTTACAGGATCAAAGATAAGAATAAAGTCAATGAGTGATAGAAGAGTTAGCAGATTATTGGCTTGTTCCCGCTTTCTGCTGTGATGCGTTGGTATTAATGAGGTGTCTCTTCCACAGTTTCCTGCACTGGAGATCCTTATTGTTAGACCTATCAGCCTTAGGGTGGTCTTCCCCCAAACATTTGTCTTTGCTCTTCATTGCTGAAATTTGTTATTGTTGGCTCTAGTTCTCTGTGCACTTTACCACTGCTAACCTGTGCTAAAGTGCTTGTGCACTCTCCTTTAAACATGGTAAAATTGGCTTACACCTGATTGCCATATTTTATTTACTTATAAGTCCCTTGTAGAGTACTAAAACCATATAGCCAGGGCCTGTGAATTAAATGCTACAAGTGGGCCTGCAGCACGTATTGTGCCACCTACTTAAGTAGCCCCTTAAAATATGTCCCAATCCTGCCATTGCAGTCTGAATGCAGTTATAAACCACCAATTCGACTTGGCAATATAACCCCCTTGCCAAGCCTTAAAGTCCCCTTTTCTTGCATATATTACCTCCAAGGTAGGCCTTAGGTAGCCCATAGGGCAGGGTGCATTGGAATTAAAAGGTTGGACATGTAGTCTTATGTTTTACATGCCCTGGTAGTGAAAAACTCTAAAATCATTTTTCAGTACCGTGAGGCCTACCTGTTCCATAGGATAACATTGGGTTGCCTTATTACATTTAATAAGTGCTAACTTTTGATTGAGAACAGGTAAGCATTTCATGTTTAATGTCTGAGAATTGTAATGAAAAATCCTCCTTAATGGTATAGTCAGATTTTAAGTTGCTTATTTGAAAACGCTACTATTAGAAAGCTGGCATTTTCCTGCCCTAACTATTTGGTGCCTGCAGCATATTCTTGGTCACATGAATGGTTGTAGTTGGCAGTTAGACTTTCTTTACTCCTCCCAGACAGACACACAATAGAAGTATTAGGTGTGCCTGATGGGCCATCTACTGGCAGGATGGGGTGGCAGAGCTGGGCACAACCCAACTTGCAACTGACGGGGCTGTGCTCTGTCTTCACACAAATGACTTGTCACCCCTGCATTGTTCATGCAGTCAGCTTGGAGACAGGGCAGGGGAATTAGGAATCTTCAAGCACTTCGAACTGAATTTTCTAGAAACTATTCCTACTTCAAAGAAGGCACCAGGTATAAAAATTGGACCCTAAGACCCACTCTACAATTCACTTTCCGGATCTGTGGAAGGACTCTTAGAGGACTGCCTACTGCTGTGGCCTGCTGTGTGCTACACAACACTATTTGGTTGCACCTAGAAGGACTGCTTTGCTGCCTGGAGCCTGCCTTGAGCCCCCAGAGGCCTGTCCGACTGCTTGAGCCCTGTTTCATCACTTGAACCCAGGACTACCAGAGTGACTCCATGGGCTATTTGGGTGGTCTCCTGATCAGAGCCTCAAGGGCAGAAAAGGATCCAACAATTTTGACCCGCAACTGCATCCAGCCTGAGTGAATTCTTACCCCAAAGTGGTACTCTTCCAGTCCTAGACCATTGTTAGTGGTGCTAAAGATGCCCAGAGAGCCAGAAGCTAAAACTTAGAACGTAGACATTTTTTGGCTAAAAACTGCTCTGAGAACTGAGGATCAAGCTGCTCATCTATCCTCCCAAGGTGAATCGCCGATTGGCCTGTCTACGCAGTAGCTCCCGCTATGTTATTCCGCACAGCAGCAAATCCTGTTCAGCAGCGCTTCACCCAAGGAGTATCGAGCCTCATGGAACTCCCATCGGGTATAGCCTCCTGCCTCGTCCCGCTGGAGATTTTCAACTTCGAAAAAAGAGAGTAAGTCTGAACATAAAAATCTTCACTGCAACTACGTTGTGCAGCTTCTCGAAGATGACGTCTCCTCCTCGGACACCACCAATAGCCTTGCCCCTCTGAATTTCACCTTCTCAGAACCTTTTCTTCAAAATGTCTTCTAAGTCCGAAGGTAAGCACTGACTGGGTCCAATCCACTTCTTGTATCCTATTTGTCCTCCATCATGGTCAACCATATTTTTCGACTTTGACCCAGTCTTGCATGACTAGATGTACGCAGTTGATGCTTTGAACTTTTAGGTGCTATTTTTTACCTTCAACTGTAAAAATTCATAACTCCAGTTCTGCTAATTGGATTTTTGTTGTTTTGGTGTTAACTAATTTGTTATAATTTACTTTATTTTTGTAAATTGGCATGGGATTTTTCTTGTGTTGTATTTTCACTTTATTGCTGTTTGCGTGCTGCAAAAATACTTTACACATTTTCTCTAAGTTAAGCCTGACTGCTTTTGCACCAAGCTACCAAAGGGGTAGGCACAGGTTAATTTTGTGACTTTTGTGGTTCACCCTGATGCAGATTCTGGCTGTTGCTTGAAGAGGGATCACCGCCCATTCAACCAACAACCCAATTTCTCACACTTAGGGATACGGTTATGTTGTTCCAGATCCAGGGTGCATTGAAGGAAAAGACCTGCTGACATGTTTTTTTCTTTTTTTACACTTCATAGTCTGGAGTCTGATTTTGTCCGGACTGTGGGTGTACAAAGAGCCAGCAGAGATAGGAAACATGTCTGCAAAATAAGCAGAAATGTTGGTCAAGATGGCTTTATATATGATGCAGCTGGTTTTGAACATGGTATGGACTAGCAAGATGAGCATATGGAGTTTCATCAGGATAGAGGTGATGTGATCATTTTTCTTCTGGCCTCGGATGATACACGTTGCAACATGTAGGTTGACCTTAACAGGTGCTAGTGTGGAGTTTGGGAGGCTATTAAGCAGGGACTTCCCAGCATTCAAATGTTAGGATATGAGGACTTGAACAGCAGTTCTCACATCACTTTCTGGAAAAATAGTAAAAATCTTTATTGGTCCTCATTTTGAGGGATCAACCTTTGCTGCATCTTAATGCTTGGCCAAACATGTACATCTTTCTTTTGTGTCCAGTTTCTCATTGAACCTTCATTTCACCTTTATTTGTAATGAATAAAGCACAATTTTCTAATGAAACTTTAATAAATATTCAACTCAAATATCTTTCAAAAGAAAAGTCAAGTTATACCAATAAAGGCAAGGTCACTATGAGAGTGGATGATTTCATAAATGTTAAGTGAACATGCACAGAGCAAGTGAGTGGGAGGATACAATTAAGGCAAAATGCAGTGTCAGACTGGCCTTTAGGGCAATCAGGCAGCGCCCGACGGGCTGGTCTGACAGATCAGTGTGTGGGCTGGTTTATGGTCTGCTGGGCCAGTTTTTACTGTTAATTGACCCAATATTAAAACAAATACTGCGTGCAGCTAGCTTAGATCCAAGTATTCTTCCATACCTTGGAAAACACTTACACTTTGCAAGATTAAAACTGCCCTAGTTTACAAGCATGCACCGCTTTTTTAGCTATCTAATTCCCTAATGGGCACCACTTTTATTTTGGTGCCCAAGTCTATTTTCTGTCCTAGTTCGTCCCTGGGAAGAAGGTTTAAGAGTAAAAGAAGGGACAGCATTGGGATGGAGGCACATAGAGTGGGAGTCAGCATAAAGTGGATGAACAAGCACATAGTGGGCGAGGACTGAGGGGGAATTTCGTGCATGGGTTTCTTACAGGGGATGAGACAGCAAAGTGGGTAAAAGGCCTAGGGTGTGGAGGGGGAAGGTGATACAAAGTAGGGTAGACAGAGTTGGTGGCATTGGCCTGTGGGTGAAAGGGCACAGCATGGATGGAGAGGCACAAAGAGGATAAGGGAATAGAATGGGTGAACAGTGTTACGAATACACAGTGTTGTTGATGGGGCACAGTATTAAGTGTTGTTGATGTGGAACAAAGAGCGTGTGAGGGGAACAAAGAGCTTGCAAGGGGAACAAAGCAAAAATGGGCACACAGTGGAAGCAGGCAAAGAGAGTAGGCAGGGTCAGACAAGAAGTAAAAGCACAAGCTGGTTGAGGAATCTTAGTAATGGGTTGATGGACACCTGAACAGTCAGAGACTTTGTTGCTGCTTTATGTGATTGAAACGTAATTTTAGTCTCCAGAAATATCCCTTTGTATCCCAATATGATCTCACTATGAAGACCTTCTTTTTCAGTTAAAATATTGAGTGAGTTTTGGTTCTGCCGGAAGTGCCGTTGTTTACATTCATATATCTATAATGGTCACATGTACTGTGTCAATAGTCCATCCATCCCTTTTTAGGTCGTGCCTAAGACAGCGCTTACGCTGTCTGCAAGACATGTTGTAATTTCTTCTGTGGGCTTTTGGCACGCACATCTTTACCATTCGTTCCTTGCTGCGCCATTCAGAAATGCAGCCTTCTTATTGGTGCATTTGTTGTTTTTGTCCTTCCTTTAGGAACCTGGTTGTCGCCCAGGCGATTTCACTCATTGTTCTTTTGGGTCGGCCATCACAACGTGTGCATGGTTTCTCCTGTTTGGCCATCCCTTCATAGATGTGCTTTTCACTGTTATTTCAGCAGTGCGGTGTCGGTATGCCTCCTTCTGTAGTCCTTTGTTTGTTTCTTATTCCGATGTCCAGCTCCTGCACGTCCTTCTGTAGTCCTTTGTTTGTATATTTTAAAATATTGTTTCCAGTAAGCAGTGAGGGCTGCTGCAGACTCATGGCAGAGCGGGAGACACCCCACGGTACCAGGAAGTGATGCTCTGGCCAGTGAAATGCTGCATCGCCACACGCCTCTCTCTGACCCTGTCCCAGTCCCAGCCACCCTCTCCATGGGGTTCTTGTGAGGCCTGGCAGATGGATTCATGGCGATCCCTTTCCACCTTTAGGGGTTGTTACTTGTAGGTAGATAGGAGCGTACACGCATTTTACCGCAAGCGCTTTTTAAAGGCAGACACAACGATATACTCGGCACTATTACTCATCTCTTAATGAGACCCCAGCCCCCTGTAAAAGCAAAACACATCTGGCTCTCGTCCCAGCGTGCCCGTTCTTATTTTCTGTAAAAAAACATTTTTTTATTTATTTATTACCATGTTCTGCGTGTCGTGGGATGCGTGCCTTTTAGCTCTCTATTGGTTCTCCATGCTCTTATTAAATTACAAACACTTGCACTGGTTCTAATAAAAGAACTGCATTCTGTGCCATTCTTTAACAGTCACAGCTCCCATATTTTGTAATGCACTTCCACCATTGCTCTATGCCCTGCAGGACTATGTCGTCACTGTGTTGAAACGAAAGTCAGGGGCCACTGCCTGGCTCCTCTCACCGCTCCAGTTGCGCTTTGCTCAGAACTGCTCGCAGCTGTTGTGAGAGCCTGTCTTACCAGGGCACCATAGGGTCGGTTGAAAAGTTGGACGGGAATTGGAGGTGAGTAGCACTCAGCGTTTATTATCGAAATTCCAAAGTTGCAGCTGGTCACTGCTCAGGTGGCTATCTTGCAAGTGCACATAGGCAGTTTGCTTGTTTTGTTCCTCCAATTTTGTGTTCTTGCTTGAAATACAGCAAACGCAAATAGGCGTTTAGGCTCCAAATTGCTAGAGACAGCTGAAGTGACATCGTGCAGCATTTGAAGCTAGATGATATCTCAGGGCTGAGCTCCGTCCTTAGCTCCTCATTAGCTTCGTTGTTGGCACTGAAGGGTGTAGGGCAGGGCACGTGGTGGGAACTACTGAAAGTAAACAGGGCTCGCAGAACACATTCAGCTCCTTTATGACTAGGGTGACCAGATGGCTCCATGTACCCACTGGCCACCCCTTTTTCCATTCCTGGTCTTTTCTTTTGCATATCTTTGTTATCAGATGTTGTGGTCCAATTGGCTCAAATACAATGAGCCAAGACTACAACTCACATAATGCACTGTTATGGGGGTTACCCTACTCATAGGTCTGCAGAAGTAGCAAGTGTTGAAAAAGTACTCGCCAAGGAACACATAGCTGGCAGTCCTACTAAATCTTCAAGAGTGTGCAATTTTTGAGAAACGTGACAAGGATCAAACCTATTAATTAATAGTTGCCAAAAGGGTGAGTTTTTGAAAATCGATTGAGATTGAGTAGCCCAGGAAATCAAAATGAATTTGGACTGCATTATAGTGATTGGAATTTTGTTGAATATACTTAAACACTGCTTTTTATCTAGCACTATTTTAATCACTTATTTATCTCCGTCGAGTGATAATCGTGAAGTAACAAGCTCCAAACTCTCGGGTCGAGCCATAAGAAACGCTGTGATTTTCAGTTTTGGTGATCGGGATGCGCAGTTAAGGCCTCAGGTGGTGTATATGGCGTGTCACAGGCCGTTCTAGTCAGATATGACAATGATGTCATATCACTTACTGCAGAGCTTAATTTGAGCTGGTGGTTGCAGCACTCAGGATGATGTGCTGCATGGATACATACTTATAAGGTCCCAAAGGCGAGTCTGATTGCATTGCAAATGCTTGTTTCTTTTGAATTCCTGTTCACCAGTGTTCCAATCTGTTTCAGTAGTTGCGTTTTTGCCCTAAGGTGTCAGTTGAAACGTCACTACAAATGTTCATGGGACTTGTGCAAATACATCGAAGCTGGTCCCATTCATAGTGCGACTCACCCAACTCACTCACACCTGATGTCGAGCAGCTCGCGGGTGGCGCGAGCAAGGTGACTACGCTTCAGCAGGCCAGGCTCCGATAAACAATAGATTTCCACATTGTGTGCTTTCGAGCTCTTAAGTTCCGTCTTGACAGCATATATATTTAACCTCACACACACCAATAAAGCGGGTAAAGCAGGTATGCACTCGGTTCACGAAAATAGCCAACCTGCGGCTCCTGCAAAGGATGGTGTTCAAGCTCGATGCTGCTCCACAGAAAGAGATCAAATGCACTGCAAACTCGCTCCGTAAATCTCCTTTGCGGCCTGACTCCACTTCAAAGGGAAATTTATCTCGGTTTTAAACTATTTGAAATAGCTGTAATGATTTATATCTGCTGTGTATGCATAATACTCTCCAGTGAAACGGAACAGGGCTGGCAGTAATTTTACCACAGCCAGAGAGGCAGCACAAACAATCATGGAAGTGACAGGCTGTTTGTCCACTCTGGCCTAAGCCCAGCTAGGACACAACAGTAATGTGCAGCCGGCCTACTCGCCAGGCAGGTTTCCCTGGCTACTGGGCCAGGGGGTACAAAAAATACTGTAAATCTACTCTAGAGCTGAAAGGGGTTTTTGCTCGTTTAACGAAGTATCCGAGAAGCTGAGGAATCAAGTTTTTTAAACACTTTTTTGTATCACTTTCGTGTTCTTATCCAGGACACGTTACAAATACATCCAAAATAAATCCAAAGGATTGCGTGGAGCGGCACTGAGGATGCTAGCTGTCCCTAACCCCCCCCCCCCCCTCCCCCGCCCCCGCTGAAAGACAACAAGAGAAAATAGTAAGAAACACAAGACAATAAAAATCCCACCGCCATTTTCTAAGGATAGAGAAAAAAATAATGAGCTAAATGACACCTAAACAACAAACATCCAATAAGGGGAACTAGAGATAGGATATTTTTTTAATTTAGGCAAAAAGTTAAGCGCCAATAAGAAGTATATGTAAAACTTCATTGTTGTGTGAGCTGTCAGTCTCTCTCCAATATAAAACTTAAAAAAATATTTGGCTAAAAGCAAAAACATGTTTTAGTCTCAAAAAGCACACTTACCATAATAGTCCTTAGCACTGAAGGAAACTACTTTGTGCACAGTCTTTTGCTTGTGAAACAGCATAATGCCATCACTCACAGTGAAGTTAGCCAATGTCAGAAGTGGGCTGACCCATTACCCCATGGCATATGGTATAGTGGGCAGAAGAAAAATATAATATAATATAATATAATATAACATACCATTACTTAATATAATATAATAAACAGTATTGGGTAATGCCAGACTAAAAGATAGGTATTAATAGCAAGTGTAGATGCTAGACATAATACGCTTAGACACTGGTGGAAAAACATAAGATTGGCTAACCTGAACGTAGCGTATACACACTACACACCGAACAGCAGCCCTGTTTAATGTATGCCTTAGGGCCTGATTCACAAAGGTAAACTTATACTTAGGTGTAAGATTTTTTTGGCGGGGTATTCACAAACTGCAAGCTAATAGTAAGTTTACGACTGCAGAGACTCCACATTAAGGGGGGGGGAAGCCACACTTAAAAGAGACAGCCCTGCCCTATATTTTTATGTGGGGAGTTCTCCGCCCTGTCTGCAGAGTCAGGATACCATCAGACTGCAGACTAAGGGGCCTATTACGATGTCAGTTGTAAGGCCTCCGACCTCAGGTCGGAGGCCTTAAGACCGACATCGTCGGTTTCAATTCCCACCGGCTGATTTTGATTGAGCCGGTCGGAATAGAAACCGGCCGGTCATTCCGGCTGGCTTCCGATGGGCTCAAGGAGCCCGTCGGCCAGTCGGAACCGGCCCGTAATCCAAATGGACAGCGGTTTACGCCTTCTGGATTATGATGCACAGTTTCAGGCAGGGTTTCCATGCTGGCCTTTCCGACATGGAAACCCTGTTGGAAAGCATGTTTGGGGGCCCCTAGCAGGGCCCTCTTTCTTTTGCGGCCTCCAGTTGGTGGCCAAGGGTGCACCTATGGTGCCCCCCTGTTAATCCCTGCAAACCTTGGAACCCATGGCAGGCACCTTAAGGTGCCTGCCTCGGGGTGCAGAGATTAACACCACCTCACATTTTCCTATGGGAGCAGGTACCACGTCCGGTTTACGGCTGTAACACATGCTCGCATACGGAAATGTCAGAATGCGACCCCACCATGTGCGGACGCATCATAATGAGGCGGTCGGGACCGCTGACCGGAGGTCAGTCGGTCCCCATCGTAATAAGCCCCATAGTGTGAAAAAAGAAAAAACAAGACAGCAGGCCTTTAACATCTATGCACCCAGGATCTGGAACAACATCTCCGTATCTATCACAACCATCTCAACGCTGCTCTAATTTAGGAAATTGTTGAAGACCAGCCTGTAAAAAAAAACTAGATCGCAGTGTATTATCAATCCACAACCCAGCTTCCTCTCCTATTACTGGTTGACTTGACGCTTGTCTTTCACCATGTTCTGTGCTTTGCTGCCTTTTGGCTAGGTTCACGCTACAGACATCACATATCCATACAGGCAAACATATATTTTCTAAATGTTTTATATGAGTTATGTTGTATGCCATTTTTGTTTACTTTGCAGAAAAATTTACATTTGAATTAGAGCAAGAAATTTGTGAAAGAAAAAATAATTTAGTTCTTTGCTCTGTCCTACATTGAGTGTTAGACATATCAGAAAAGCATTTTGCACTCCTAAAGGGGGCTTTAGTATTGTTTGCCCTAAAGATGCTGGTACCTTGAGACCGCAACTTCGAGTAGGCTGGTTTGAGAGGAAGTAAATGAGGAAATAGTAGGGAACTTGGGCCTAGAATGCTTAGCTTTGGATTTCGTTATCAAATGAGCATATACCCTTTTTTATTAATATGGATGGAGTGATAAAGGATGTTCTACTAATTAATGACTTGGGTTCAGTTATTAGGAGGCAACACGTTTGGAAGTCCATACCTGGCAAAAAAATTAATTTTGAGGAGTAGTGCTATTGAGGACTATGTTATTCAATAGGTCAATCACAATCTCGGTCATTGTGGTGGAGTAACATTATCAGCTAAACATGGGTTGAAGTCAAGATACCCAATTCTGCCCAACTGCAGGTCATTCAAACCAAGCTGTAGGTTATAACATCTGTCAGTAAACTCTTCCCCTAAGCAGTGTTAAGTCTATAGAGTGCACCAGGATAGGTCACTGGCTACAAAGATAAAATAGCTGACCTTATCCAACTAGTCGGCACACATAGCAATCAAACCCTGATCATGGTGGACTTCAATATCTGGACTGACGAAGCGGACACTTAGGCAGCATCAGTTCTAAAAATCTGGACATTTTACGCTTGTAACAGGGTCTAAGATCCCCAGTCCTCTGAGGGGGACCAAGTCATTGACTGTGTCCTTCGTATATCTGGACTTCCACAGGTGAAATAAGCATGGATGGACCATATTAAAATATTTTGCTGGGTAGAACAACCCCATGCGAAGAACAAATTCCATGAGGGAGAATTCCCAAAACATAGCTGTTTAGAGGGAGTTCATTCTTTGAATCCATACTTTAACTGCTGACAGGTACTCTTATTCTGAATATTATGAGTGACTCACATGGATGTTCTTCAGGGGCACTAAAGCGTTAAAAATCATTTTGATATATCAATAGAGAGGCGTTCCCAGTAGTACCCTGCAATACACACAATTGGCTTGGAATTATATAAATCCATTGGTTGTAGCCCTAAATTATAAGCCACTTTATATTTCAGTTGAGGCTACAGAAAACCATATCATCCCTCAATCAGCACCTTTATGCATAGAATAGCCCCCCCCACCCACCCCCCAATACCAGAAATAGGATTCCTGACAACTAAGAGCCATTGAAGCCAAGCTTTGATCAGTTATGTAATGTTAGTGTTAAAAATAAAACACAATATATAGGGAGGCCCAAGTTCAACTAGCGTGTAATGCAAAAAAGCAGGCAGCAAAGTAAAAATATCAAAGACAACTGCCATAACAACTGACCAGGCCTCACACTAGAAAATGTTCTGTTGGAGCAGTATGTTAAAAACATGCAATTTTGATCTAGTATATATACATACAGGTCAGTGTGAAAGGGTCATGTGACAACAATTAATTGATTTCAGCAGGAACCTAACATGCAGGTGTCGGGAAAGTTTTCTCCAATGAAGCACTGAGCAACCTAAAAGGGCAGATGGTGCACATATCTACAAATACTAACTCTATTCTTCTCACAAAACCCTGCACAAAATTGATACATTCATAACTGTGAATTTATAGTTTCACGCATTTCTCTTCATGAAAACGTTGAATATATTATAGCATAACAAAATATGCTTTCACAGTTAGCAAAATGATGGACAAAATGTATTCAAAACTTTGACTATATAGAGACTAAATTATGGCAGCAAAAAGAGCAGTTTATTCAGAAAGACTGTCCCAGGTGAAAACGCATTCTAAGGAGGTTGTTGAGGCGCCAGAGGAAGGTTAGTAATGTACAATTACGTCCCCTGGAACCTGTTGCATTTCACACTACACAATGCAGTAACACTTTGCATCACAATTGTTAGGATTTCTTCCTGGACCAAGTTGTTAAGATAAGAGCAACTATTGGAAGCACTCAAAGCTAACACATTTCCGGGACAAGGGGGTGGGCCATCTATTTAACTGCCTGTAAAGGGCACACATGAATTTTCATCTCAACAAAACACCCACACTGACCTTGCAGACCCTGCAAGTTACTATCCCAAAGCATGGGATCCATTTGTAGCTTAAATCCTGGAAAAGGGGGCGACTGCTTATCTATACACCAACTGAAATACCATGAACCTCGGAGTGACAGGCAAATAGCTTTAAACCAGGCCAGAGAAGCAAGCTGGTTTTGCTAGACCTCAGGGAACAACTGTTATGAGTGGCTGACAAAGGAGCAGGTGCGCTTGTTGTGCAGCTGGACCTGTCCACAAACTCCAGCACCATTGACCACATAATTTCATTAGAACCTCAGGTCAGAGTAGCCGGGGTATCCTGCTCCTCAATTGCCTGTTTTCAGACTATTTAACTGGTCAAGTCACCCTATTTAAATATCAATAGCAGCTAGCTCTTGAAACAGTAACAACAGAGGTTCACCTTATCGCCATAAGGTAAGCGGGTGATCTGAGGGGAGGGAAGTTTTCATAGATGGACTGATCAGATCCAACTGCTTTTTGCCGTGATGGGGGGGTTAATATTTAGACCAGGAAGAGTTAAAGAGGCAATTTAACCTCATACATAAAATAATGGGGGGAGCAATAGGTTGATCATCAATACAGATAAGAAGGAGCTGCTGAATATAAACTCTTAACACAGCTTGGGCAATCTGGACTCAAACTACAAAGAATTCTGCATACAATCAAAAATGGTAAAAAACTTGGGATTTATCTTCAGTTCATGCATCTCTCTGGAAGACCAAGTAAGTTCTTCTACAAAAAACATGGCAATCACTATATCACTTGGAAAGCTTTGACAGTTCTTGGACAAAAAAAAACAACCTTTGCTTGAGGAATTATTGGCTCTGGCATTAATTATGAATGGGCCTTAGTTCTGAGTGGACTCTCTAAACTGCCAAAGTGACTCAATAGAAATCAAACTCATGCCGCCAGGATAGAGTTGGGATTCACACATTAGAACATGTTTACAATCCCTTCATTGTCTCCTCATTCTAGCCAATATTGCAATCATACTTTAAAGCTTATTTACAGGTTTATGCATGGCGTGCGACCCAACTATTGGATACTGTTTGTCAGCTGGTATCTTCAGCTAGATATTTGTAATCCCTGGGCGCCAATCTGACCAACAGTGTTTGTTTCCTTGGTCAACAACTGGATGTAAAAACAGTGCAAGCTCTAGACACAAAACCGTGGAATTATCTTCCCTTGACAGACTGAGCCACAATCTTGAATAGTTCAAGTCTTTCTTAAGAGCCTACTTCGATCAAATGGCTTCAGTTTCAGGCTGATAGTGCACAATGCCCCCAGATAGCCTCAGGTTTTAGTGCTCTACAAATGCATTTGTTATCATATGCAGGGGATACGCCATGCATGCTGCACTGTCAGTCTAGCAAACCTGCATTAGGCAACAGTGTAAAAAACATATTAAGCAGCTGTGTTGATATTGTGAGTAAATTAAGGAGAGAAGGAAGATGTACTTTAAACCAGATATGGACTTAATAGTGCAGGATCTCAAGCTCATCACCTCCATCCTTCCTTCAAAGACAGGCCAATCCCCAAATACAAGGGCATTTTCCCCCTGGACAGGCCCTTTCATGCCTGTTTCTCTTAATTTTCCCCATGTATAGTTCATACTTGCTCAAGCCAAGTGCCACCCTTACCTGTATGCAAGCAGTGTTTCTACAGCCCGTAGTCCATGCTGATCTCCTCAAAAACACACACGCACACACCCATACTCATACATACACCTGATTAGTAGACACGCCCATCCATGCCACCTTCTGTGACCCCTACCTTCAGGCCCTTAGCAAGCACCTGTAGCCTATTTTGTTACAATTTGCATCAAGTAAGTTGAGTTGACAGGCAGCGCCAAGTGACCAGCTTTGTACAGCAGATATGCTGATTGCATATATTATTGTGAAAAGCAAAAGCTGCATGCGGACTGGCCTGGCGGGACATCAGCTGGATTGTGTTACATCCTAGGCTTTTCCAGATGATGCTTATGACATTGACACAGAACCACACAGTTTCCATTACACTGACCACAATCCCTCCTCTTTCGTTCAAAGGCTAACTGAAAAGGCAGCACTGTCTCCAAACTCTTGCACACAAATTAAAATTACAGCAAGCGACTTGGCTCAGTGCAAGGAGGATGCCATTCACACAGTTTCTGGACTCACCCCATGATATATGAGGATTCCTCCGGCATTCTCTCTCATCATCCTTGACCGTAGCACTGCCACCAGTGCCTGAACTGATGCTGAAGACACAGAGCCTCTTGTAAGACATGAGACCAGAACTTGAAGGAGACGTGTGACAAAGTGGCACCCTCCCTTGCTTGATGAAGAGTCTTCAAGATGGCACTGTTTATGGTGATGTAGAGGTGGTTTGTCTGCGGATCAGAGTGGCAGGTTCAACCCAGAGAGAGCCACAGCACCAGGAGAACTGAAGATGAACAGAGGGAGGCTTTAGAAAATGGATAGGAGGAAACATTTGCTGACCTCAGAGCTACAGGCAAACTTGCTATTCTGAAATTTGCAGAACTATAATTACTGAGAAAATGTATGAGTTGGAGGCCTGAAAGTAGAGGTGGAAGGGTCAACCTTGCGGGTTTTGTTGTGGAAACATTCTTTACACTTTTAGAAAAGCAATGTTTGCAGGTCAGATTAGACAATATAAACATTGGACAGTATACATAGTTAGGTCAAAATGCTCATCACATGACCAAAAGCTGAGAGATATGCTTGTAAAATTCCATTACTTCACTGAGACAGAATGTCACAAGTAGAAGTTACCTTCCATGGATTTACTTGCACACTCTTCCAAGATATCCCACTGCAATTCTACAAAGAAGTCTCACATTTGAACCTGTCACCGAGGAACTCAGGGAAAGGGAAACTTGATAAAGATGGACATATCCCTTCAGAATTGCCTTTGGAAAAAAACAATAAACCCAACCACAACGTTGAAGCAGTCAAGATGCTACACATTACGATCTAGGATACGTGGACATGAGAAAGTACACGTGGTACAGGCTCCCCATGGAATGAAACATTCTGGTCAGGCTAGAAAATGGCAAAGGCCAATAGTTCAAAGAAGACAAGCCTTAAAAACAAGTTAACTGTGGCAGCAAAAAGCTAATGGGAGGGCAAACCTGATGATCAAGCTGTATTTCATTAGAAAGTTTTAGATGAAATATTACAACTTATTGCCCGATAGGAAACGTTAAGGGAGGACTTGAAAATTAGAAAATGAACCATAGCAGATGAATTGAGAGTAAAATAGGAACAGAGATAAGAGATACTTGGTTGGAGGAGAGGACCAGAGGGTACTAAGAGTATTCACAAGCCAACCCAGGAGCTCCCAGAAGCAGGGGATAAGAACCCACCATATATTAGAGTGATTTACACTCACCAACATTTGTGAGTAACTCTTGTGGAAGAGAATCATTGGAGTTAACTATCACATGAACATGTTTTTTTTTGTGTGGTTTTCGCTTTAAGGAATAGGAAGGTGTTGACACTCTAATTAAAATGACTAAGAGGGTTACTGTGCAAGATTGCCACTGTCTGAGTCTTCATAAGACACCTTGTGAGTCTTCGTAAGACTAGTCCAAGGCTGATGAACAAACCAAAACAAGACCATGTTTCCAGGTGGAAACTTCATAGATTTATAAAAAATATATAATCATTACAGAAAGCTAAAGTAATCAGGAATTAGCATCATCAAAAATAGTCAAATCAATATTCTATGAGAGGGCTAACATAAGGTCTGCCTCTGAAGGAAACCCAAGGAAAGAATTAAGTATAAAACAGTAAACAGACTGTCATAGAGTCTGCTCCCACATAAAGTTCAGGCAGAATTAAGTATGAATCAAAAAACAGGCTAGCATAGAGTCTACCTTCTAAGGAAACCCAGAAAGAACGACCTCATCTCCAAAACACAGCATCTTTTATAGGGTTTTTAGACAATAAGGACACAGAAATTCATAGAATGACAGTACCTAAATGGGGTGCACTAATATAATACTTTTGCATAGCAACCAATCAAAATATGAATTTGCAATCACTGAAGACATCCCCTACTACCACCTTAGCGTGATTGGTTAGAAGAATTCATGATCTAACTACAGAGAGGAACTAAACACGAATTAAAACATTGCACAGTGAGCTTCTTCTGCACATCCATAGCAACGGACAGAACCTTAGAAAGTAATACTTTTCATTGTACTGAAAGGAAGATAGAAAACGTGATATGCCTCTGAAATAAAATTATTTTCTGAACAAGAACAAATGCATGCACCTGCTTAATTTGTGCACAATTAATTAAGGGAATGAGGTGACAGTTTAGGTAGTGATGCATTGCAATGGTTTGTTTAGCTAATGAATAGCATACATAGAGTATTGACAGGAAACTTTTAAAAGCTACAGAGTAAAGAAATGGCCTGAACATAGTTTCCTCAACAGAAAACAAACTATTATATTGCACACACCACTGTTGAGGCTTCTTTTTAATGATTTTACTGGAATGGAAAAACACACAAGAATACAGAAAGAGAGAGAGAAAGCCTTTACTCATGTAAAATAAATGTGCACTGCTATTCTGCAAATGCAAACTGCTGTCAAAGCAGGCTTTCTGAAGCCTAGTCAGGTTAACTAAACCCCATCTTAATTAGGCATATATTTCTAATTAGTAAAAACTCTTCAAAATTCCCCTCTGATAATTTTATCAAAACATATATTATAGTACACTATAGCATTTCCTCCATCATTTTTGGTTTTGCCATCTTCTATAAAGTCTTCAGTTTATCATAGGCATTTGCTTTCTTCTCATCGAGCATAATTTCTCCCTTCTTTCTTCGTATTGTTGATTTCTTCTCTCTTCTGCAACTACAACCTAAACCTCTAATGCAAAAAGCTTCTAAAACTTTAAAAAACAAACAATATAACACCCATTATGACTGATATTATAATACACCTTTGTAGCACTCTGCCGATGGCAATACTGCTGTTAAAGGCTCTAAACTCACCTATGGGGAGGGAGAGGGCCTTTAACATCCAGTAGAGCCAAAGGCAGAAGGGTTACAAGGCTATTAAAACATTCAACCCATTGAGGATAGAAAGTTCTAAATTTAAATGGGAGAAACAGAAAGATAAACAGTGGTCTGTTGGAGTAGAAGGCTTATACTAGCCGTTATTAGCCCAGAGGCACTTCATTATCTTCAATGAACCTCTCAACATTCAAATTTTCTAATTATTACCTGCAATAGTGTTAGAAATTGGGTCTCTAGTTGGCAGAGGTATGCACCCTGTCCAAGTAGGAACCACAATCCTAGTCAGGGTATGTCAGTCACACACCATAAATTATCCTGTGCTCACCCTCTGGTAGCTTGGGACTGAGCAGGCAGGCCTAACTTAGGAGGTAATGTGTAAAGTATTTGTGCAACACAACACAAAGGAACACAATGAAAACACCACAAAGAGTCTCCATACCAGGTTAGTACAATAGATATACATTTTATAAATAAAACAAGACCAAAACAGCAAAAGTCGAATGAGTAGAAGTTGAGGTATACATTTTTAAAGAATAAAAGTAAAAACAGTGCCTAGAAGCAATAAGTGCCTATGGGGGTTATCTGGTCGCACCGGCCTGGGGCAAAGTCAAGAGTTCAGGCTGAACATGATGGAGCACAGGCAGGATACAGGAGCCTTATACAGTACATTAATCCTGGTCACAAGAGTGAGATGCGGGGTGCAGTCGAGCGATGCGTCGGTGTCAATCTCACAATCGCGGTGAGGCGTCGATTTTCTTCGCATAGCGGTGGCGTTTCATCAATTCCGAAGACCATGTGCAGAGCTGGGAGGCATTGGTACCTCAGATGATACGTCGTGTTTCTCCACGCAGTTGAGGGGATGAGTCGATCTTCCCACACTGCAGCGGTGATAATGTTTTGGTTCTGATGTGTCAGTTCTTTAAGGCGAAGCGCTGGTTCTGAGTGCGATGCACCCATTCTCCTACCGCAAAAGTGACGATGCGTTGGTTCTGCTACATGCAGAGAGGAGCTGCATCGGTTTGACGGAAGCAAGCGCCTGGGTCCACTTCTAATGGAACAGGCACAGGAGTTGATGACAAAACTTTGATATCCCTGAGTCTCAAGCAACAGGAGGCGAGCCAACAAGCACTTGGAGATCACTTTGAGTTCAAGTCAGAATCCAGTGCTCCCTCCACAGGGTCAGAACGCAGCAGGCAGCAGGGTAGCACAGCAGAAAAGCAGTTCTTCCACAGCAGCAGTCCAGCAGATTGACAGTTCTTGTAACAGCACAACAGTTCTTCTGACAGAGGTTCTTTATAGGTCCAGAAGTGACTGATTTGGTGGGGTCAGAGACCCAGTACTTATACCCAGTTAAAGTGGGGTGAGTTCAAAGAAGTGTCTTTGAAGTGCACAGAGTTCCTTTCTTTTGAGCTACCGGGGGTAATCAACCCTTTGTGTGGGGACAGGACACTGTCTATTCAGGTGTAAGTGTCCACTCCTCCCTCCCACCCAGCCCAGGATGAGTCATCAGGATGCACATGGGCACTCAGACACATCTAAGCTTCCTTTGTGTGTGGCTGTCTTGAGGAAATGCACAAAGTCAGGCTGTCACTCGTCCCATGCATGTATTTGAGACAGGATGCAGGGCACAGAGCTTTAAGAGAAGAGAAATGCCCACTTTCTAAAAGGTGTAGTATTAAAGCTACAATGGTTCGAGAAAAATATACAACGAAAAAATAATAATTAATTTGCAACCATCAATACATACAAATGAATCACATGAGGATATCCGAGCAAGAAAATCAGTACAAGAAGATCTGGACATAAGATTAAGACAAAAAAATATGTATTTATCCTGATGATGACCTGAAAATAATATAGGTTGAAACGCAGTTGACGCCTATTCTTGGCTTACACTTATAAGGAAGCATTAACTGCTATTTTCTGTTCCTGTTACTTGTTGGACTGATTCTTGTTAAAAAATGTTGTTTCCTTTTTGCCATTGTTTTTTGTCTTACACTGTATATTATGTTGTGAATGATGTTTCTCTGTGTTACTATGTGAGCACCATTTCTTGTAATTGTCCTTTTATATCTTGATATTGTAGTAAAGAACATATTTTTGTAAACATTTTCTGTGTTGGGTACCCTTCTAAAAATCTTTTGTCTTAATCTTATGTCCAGATTTTCTTGTACTGATTTTCTTGCTCTGACATCTCATGTGATTAATTTGTATGTATTAATGGATGCAAATTTATTATTATTTTTTTGTTGTATATTTTTCTCAAACCATTGTAGCTTTAATATTGTTTACTTATCCCAGGTTTGGGAAATAGGGTTATTCCCTGTTTGTTGTAATCTCACTTTCTAAAAGGAGCATTTCTAAAATAGTCTTGTCAAATTCAACTTCACCAGTAAAGAGGATTTGCCATTACCATTCCAAAGATATAAAACATGACAGAGCCACTCCTTTCTAATCAGGAATTATAGCTTAAAAGTGTCATAAGGAATTCCCAATGTTAACCTATGGCGGGATTAGGGCTCACAGTGGTGAAAAACGAATGTAGGTGTTTTTCACTTCCAGGACATGCAAAACTTAAAAGTACATGTCCTAACTTTTACTTACACAGCACCCTGTCCTATAGCTGACCTAGGGCTTACCTAAGGGGTGACTTATGTGTAATAAAAGGGAGATTAAGGCTTGGCAAACGGTTTTAAATGCCAAGTTGAAATGGCAGTAAAACTGAACACACAGATCTGCAGTGGCAGACCTGAGACATGTTTAAAGGGCTACTTAGTGGGTGGCACAATCAGTGCTGCAGGCCCACTAGAAGAATTTAATTTATAGGCCCTGGGTATAGGTAGTGCACTCTACTAGGGACTTATAAATAAATTAAATATCCCAATTGTGAATATACCAAATGTAACCATGTTTAGGGGGAGAAGCACAAGCACTTTAGCACTGGTCAGCAGAGGTAAAGTGCTCAGAGTCCCAAGGCCAACAAAAAGAATCAGCAAAGAGGGGAGTTAAACACGCAAAACGTTTGGGGAGACTGGAGGAATAAAAAATACGCTTTTGCATTGTTTTACATAAGTTAGCATTCGCTGCGCCATTTTGTGTACCGGCGCCATTTTGTATTGTGATTTAAACGAATTCATTTCCATTTTCGAGAAATGGCCTTCTCTAGGTTATGTTTCTTCGGAGTTGGGTTTTGCCACACTAATGAATGCACTACTCTTATTAGCTCATACCTATCTTCTGAGATGTAAGCCTTTTCCTACGTGTCTAGCGGCGGGCACAGGCAGAGTAACCTTGAGAGATAGATAATGTGTGCCCGGCCTCAGAACCGAAACTTACTCCTTTGTAATTTACTGTCCAGCTGCGTCCCTCTGGAAAATTCCATGGTGGGTGTGTTTCCATTGACTCTGAAATGTACATAATGTATCGTTATGCTTGCTGATGTCAGTCCCCTCTGCAGCACTCCTTAGTGGCTGGGCAGATTGGGCTCCGCTCTGAGTGTATTCTGAATAAACATTATTTGTTTGTATTCTCTACTGTCTGACTGACTCTTCATTTTAGTGGAAGGCAAAGAGGTGGTCATTGGTGATCCGAGTGACCCGAATTGGGCCATTTCCTTCAGTTGGCGCCCGAACAGGGACTCCTTCGGGTGAGTGGCCCCTCCCCTTCCGTGGACGGGGGGAGGTCGAGGCCATCGTCGGGTCGGACGGACAGATCAGGGATCCCTGCACGAAGAGTTCCTGATACTCGCAGCTGCCCCTTCTGTCCTGCCAGACGGTGCCTCGCCCAGTGGTCATCCCGACTGGAGTCCTACACGGTGAAACCCTTGGAATTGACCGTTTGGTCTGAAGAGTCGGCAGTGGAGAATAGATTTGTTTGACCTGCATATATCAGGTGAGTTTGTATTGGATATGGTATCATTTTGGTTTGTATTTCGTACGGTCTAAGGACCGTCTTTGGGACAAAAGCAATTGGAATTGTTTTGCTGGGCATAAACAGTGAACTTGTTTTCTTTTGAGAATGCCCAGTTTCAGTAAATTGTTTGTTTTGTGCTGTTGTTGCTGTTCTACTGATGCTCGATTGGAAGAAAGTTAGCCGGCGCCTCCAGAAGGCACTCCGAATTTTGATATGTATGTGAAGCATGGTCTGGGCCCAATTATGTTTAGTACATTATGGCACAAATATACGAGGAACAATGCCGAGTTGCAGTGGCCGTTGACGGGCACTTTTGATGAACAAAAGATTGACTATTTGCAGGAACAGTTGTTTAAGAAGCGAAGTAGGCTGTCTATGTTTGATTCCCTCAGAACATGGCAGAAAGCAGCTAGACAGAAGCGGTTGAAGGCAGAAAAAGAGGCCCGGAAAGGAAGAATGCAGACATTGACTCAGAAGGCTGAAGCATATGATAGGGAGAAACAGGAGAAGGGTGTTGAATGTGAAGATAGAAGGTTTCGATTACATATTGATAAATCGTACGTGGCTCAGGAAGAAGATGACACTTTTGTTGAAGAATTATTAGATACCCAACCCCCCGAGTCCATATGCCCCACAAAGAATATATCCTATTGTTCCGATGCCCTCACTGTTGCCTGTTACAGTTGCTTCCACTGTCTCTGTCCCTGTGTCTACTGCTGTTGTTTCAACAGCTCTGGCTTCGGCTCCTCCTCCTCCTCCTCTTCCTTCTGTTTCTTTGTCGCCTGTGACAACTGTGACTGTTAGTACCCCTGCCACACCTATTGTCTTGGCATCGCTCTCGCCAGATCTTTCTCTTGCGACACAACCCTCAGCATCGATAGTACCTGACATTTCCGTTGCTTCTCCTTCTCTAGTTTTTCATCGTCCGGTTCCCTTGAGTGATGGGACGCCAGTGCATGGGTTTGGGAATGGAGATTGGACAAAGTTTAAAGAGCGCATGGGTCCGTATGTGCGGTCTGAGGTGGGAGATGAGGAGAAAAAGGTAGTGGATAATCAGGCTGCGCAGTGGGGTCGTAATCCTATTTACAGTGTGGAAGATGTTCGGAGTGTGATGAAAGATTATGAGCCCTTTGTACAACAGCATGCCCTTAAGCATATGTCTGCTACGTTGATTAGTATTTGGGACCAGTGTTTTAAGGATGCTGCACCACATATTTTATATGACATTAAACATCATGTATATGTTAGTAATATGGAGCCTGGCCAAGTTTTTGGCAGTGTTACGACATTGATTGCTTACAGGGGTAGGCTACTCGAGAAAAGTCCTAGGTCAGTATCTCAGTTTCCAATGAGAGAGGTGCATCCCATATATCACCCCGAGATACCGGAACTGCAAGATGGTCGTGGTAATGTTACCCGAGCGGCAGTGGCGGCCAGGTTTCAGGAGCAATGGATTTATACTCCGTGGAAAAGAAGTGAGGTTTTATCTCTTAAGACTCATTTACCAGATCCTAGGAGGAATCCCACTGCTTACTATAAAGAACTGACTGAAGCTGCTTCTTCTACGGTGATGACTCTTGCTGATATTGAAATGTTTTTTGGTCTTCTTGTTCCGGTTGATATTTGGAGGCAGGTTCATACTCAAGATCATGTTCCGGAGTTGGGTGGTACTTGGGACCAAATAAAGGCATGGGATCAGGAAAGGAAGCCCGGTGATAAGCCTCGAGTGGAGATTTTAGCATTGCCAGGTCGCATAATTACGTATATGTATTCTCTTATTCTGCCAAGAAAGATGGATTGGGATAAATTGTCAGCCTGTCGACAGAAGAAAGATGAGAGTGTGTCTGATTTCTTTACCCGATTTGAAGGAACATTTTTGGATTATAGCGGACAAGATTTGTCAGTCGAGGGGGGGGTTCGGTTGTTTGTTAATAGATTTGTTTCTAACTTGCTTCCTGAAATTGCGACTCGATTGCAGGCTTCTGAGAGTACCTGGTCCACCTCTTCGCCCTCTGTTATTTTGAACATGGCACAATATTATGAGCATAGGGATAATGAGGAGAAGGAGAGGACAGAGAAGAGACATAAGGATTTAAAGACGAAGGTGTTGCTACAGCAGGCTTTTAGGGGAATGGGAGAGGACGTGGTGGTCCTGCCCGACAGCTTCCACGCAGTAATAGACAGCCAGTAACTACGCCTTTGGGTTCAAATCAGTGCGCGTACTGTAAAGAGGAGGGACATTGGCGTAGTGAGTGCCCCGTGCTTTTGCAGAAGGTAGCGGTCCCGAGGGGACGGGGTTCTCGTGGAAGGGGTCGTGGAGCCAGTGGGGCAGACAGGGCTCAGAATGCTGTGGCTTCACAGGGTCGTTCTGATAATAATTATTTTGATGACCCTTGTGAAGGACAGTGCTATCATGACGTTTATGATGTGGAGGAAGTGACAGGGATGTTCTATAGCTAGGACAGCCAGGGACAGAGTGGGGGACCAGTTCCGATACCTGTAGACCAGCGTGGTCCTTATGTAACAGCAGAACTGCAAGGTTCAACTAAGGAATTTTTAGTGGACACATGTGCTACAAAAAGTTCTGTTTCTTGAAATGTGGTCCCTGGGGCGGCTCTGTCTGGCCAAAATAATGTGTCGGTTGGTTTCTCTGGTGTACGGGTTGTAAGCCCCATTTCAAAACCTCTTGCATTGACTATAGGTCCTTTCACTGTGGATTCGCCATTCTTGTTGACATCTAATTGCGGTGAGAATTTGATGGGTTTGGATTTGCTGAAGAAATTGCATGCCACTATCTATTGTTCTCCGGCGGGTGTCTATATAACAATGGGTCCAGATGTAGCACGCGCTAAGCAGTGTTTGTCCAAAGATGCACCCCTTCCTGTTGAATTTAAAGATGTGCCATCCACTCTGTGCGCGACGGGCGACACAGATGTGGGATTGTTGCAGATATCGCCGGTCTCGATACGGGTTAGGGATGGTGCTATTTTACCCCGTATCCCTCAGTATAAAATACCATAGGCTGGAGAGCGAGCCTTATTGCAAATTATACAGGATTTGATTAAGAAAGGAGTGGTTGAGGAAACACCTGCTAATATTTGCTATAGCCCTATTCTTCCAAGTCTTAAAAGGACGCCCTCAGGTTCCCCTGATGACCATGAAGATGTTTATCGTTTCGTGATTGACTTGCGTGAGGTTAATAAAATAGTGGTCCCTCAGTTTCCAGTGGTCCCAGGCATCACTACTCTTTTGACGATGGTTCCCTCTACTGCTAAATTCTTTTCTGTCATTGATTTGAAAAATGCATTCTTCAGTATTCCTATTCATCCAGACAGTAGGTACTTGTTTGGTTTTACCCTAGCTGGTAGGAGCTTTAGATTCTGTCGAGCTCCTCAGGGCTATACAGAAAGTCCGAGTATTTATAGTCAAGCTTTAAAAAGTCAGTTGGATTCTCTATCGCTTCCATCAGGTAATGTATTGGTGTAGTATGTTGATGACTTGCTCATCGCTTCTGACACGGAACAAGGTTGCAAAGATAGTACAGTTAAATTGTTGTTGCATTTGGCCCAACATTAACATAAGGTGTTTCTTTCTAAATTTCAATATTGTCGACAGGAGGTTACCTATTTAGGTCACCTACTGTCGAAGGAGGGTAGGAGATTGACCACGGAGCGCATCAGTATCATTGTAAAAATGCCCGTTCCACAAACTCAGAAAGATGTGCGCGCTTTTATAGGCATCACTTCCTACTGTCGGCAGTGGATACCTAGCTACTCGCTATTAATCAAACCCCTGCTTGCACTAACGCTAAAGGATGTGCATGAGCCTCTGCCCTGGACGCCTGAATGTCAGCAGTCTTTTGAGCAATTGAAAACTGCGCTTTGTTCGGCTCCAGTACTTGGGACCCCCGACTACACTAAACCGTTTGTGATGTACGTTCATGAGATGGCTGGTTGCATGCTTTCTGTTTTAACACAAAGATTTAGAGATAAGCAACAGCTGTGTGCTTATTTCTCTGCCCTCCTTGACCCAGTTGCACGAGCCCTCCCGAGCTGTCTAAGAGCGGTCGTGGCTGTGGCCGTATCTATCAGATAATCGGCTGGACTCGTACTTGATACTGACCTAACATTCATGGTACCCCATACTGTGGATACACTTTTGAACAAGACCAAGACACAGCACCTCACCAGTGCACATCTGACTGGATATGAATTAACTTTGTTTGCCAAACACATCACGATCAAAAGATGTGCCACTCTGAATCCAGCCACGTTACTGCCCCTCCCTTCTGAGAATGATGAGATTAATAAACATGACTGTATCTTCCGGACGGAAGAAGAGACGAAAGGACGGGTAGACTTGACTGATGTTCCCTTATCTGACCCACGAGGGGAACTATATGTCGATGGCTCTTGTTTTAAATTACCAGATGGCACTACAACTGCTGCGTATGCTATTACTATGCTGCGTTAAGTAGTTGAGACATCACAAGTTCCCTATCAATCGGCCCAGGCTGCTGAGCTTGTTGCTCTAATAAGAGCTTGTGAATTAAGTGAGAGACTGGTTGTCAATATTTATACTGACAGTCCGTACGCCTTTGGAGTCGCTCATAATTTTGAGTGACTCTGGGCTGAGAGAGGGTTTCATACTTCCCATGGCACTAAAATTCAGCACGGGCACCTCATATTGAGGCTTTTGTCTTCTCTGACACTCCCTAAGAAATTGGCCATAGTAAAGTGTAGTGCACATCGGAAGGTCACTGATGATGTAGGTAGGGGAATGCTTTTGCAGACCAGACAGCTAAGGAAACAGCCTGGACTAAAATGAAAAGAATGTTTGTAGCAGGCCCCGCTAGGTGGGTGCCTGAGGTTACTATGTTTGAGGATACACTTGAAAATGTGAAACAGATACAAAGTGAAGCTACAATAGAGGAATTAGTAGTGTGGCAAGAAAGTACAGCACAATTGAATGATGAGCGATTGATAAGTCAGGGAAGCAGAGATGGATGTTACCAGATGCATATGTTCTTCCTGTAGTGACAATGGCCCATGGCCCAGCGCGTATTAGTGCTAAGGGTATTTGCAAGTTATTAGACCCTGTATGGCATAATGACAACATTTCTAAGACAGCTGCACATTTAGTGAAGTACTGTATGGTGTGCATGATGCATAATCTTGGGAAGGATACTCCTACATCCCCTGGTAATTTCGCACCACCCACCTTCCCTTTCGAAGTCCTGCAAATGGACTATATCGAACTGGAAAGGTGCAACAATTTGAAGTATGTCCTGGTGGTTGTTTGTGCATTCAGTAAATGGGTTGAAGCTTATCCCACTAAAGATAATACAGCCATTACGACTGCAAAGGTACTCCTGAAGGAGTTCTTTCCTGGTTTCGGCTTGCCCCATTTGATTTGGAGTGATAACAGAAGTCATTTTAATGCCAAGGTTATTCAGTTAATTTGTGATGGTCTGCACATAAAACAGAAGTTTCATGCTGCAAACCACCCGCAGTCAGCAGGTTTGGTTGAGAAGTACAATGGTACTCTCAAACTGAAATTGGCAAAGATTCAGGAGACAATGGGGTTACAGTGGCCAGATGCTTTACCATTATCTCTTTTGTCGACAAGAACAACAGCACATTCTAGAACAGGATTGTCACCGTACGAGGTCATGTTTGGATGCCCGGCAAATGTCTGGGGTGTCCCACGTCCTCGACGGTTCTCTGACATTGAGTACCCATTGTTGATCGATTACCTTTTCCAGTTAACTGAAAATTTGCGTTCTATTCACCAACAAGTCCGTGAGTCCCTGCCAGCTATGCCAGAGGGGCCCAGACTCGACATTCAGCCTGGGGACTATGTTCTCATAAGAAATTTTCAGCGGAAGAAGAGTTTGGAGCGGCGTTGGAAGGGGCCCGAGCAGGTCCTTTTGGCTACACGCACGGCTGTCAAGGTCGCTGGCCGAAAGAATTGGGTGCATGGCATGCATTGCAAGAGGGTGCCCCTACCGTTACCCTATGATCAATGGGTGAAGGAGGGGGTAGCTGACCAGGAGTGTGAACAGATTCCTCATTTTGTTCCATTCAGTGACGCTGTCCTTACATGGACGCAAAGTGACGACATCCTGAACGAAGCTGTCCTGCCAGAGATAAGAGCTATTCAGGAGTCCCTTTTTACTGATCCCTCTGTGCCTGGAGTCACTAAGTACAATTTGCGTCCTCGGATGAGGAACAGTGCACCAAAGGAGAAGTCAGATTAGTTAGGGATGGACTGTGTAAGTTAGGGTGTACTTTGCTATAGTACCAACAAAGTTAGTATAGGGTTATGTGAGATTTTTTGTTTTTTAAGTTTTATATAGCGCGAACTAGACCCAAAGATATTGGGTAGCAGAGCACTTTACATAGCACCAGTTTCATTACATGAGAACACATTCATTTTTGTTAGGCACGGGGAGATTAAGTGATTTGTCCAGAATCACAGGATGTTGAGCGTCCTTGCCGAGACTCGAACCCGGTTTCCCAGCGTCGACCTCGACCGCTCTAGCAGTAAGGCTACATCCTCTCCCCAATTTGTGCACTGTTTGAACATTGGACAGGATAGATCGAACGTATCCCCTTGGGGGTACATTATCCTGATCGTCTTTGGATACATCAAGAGCTTAAGACAGAGAAAGCTCCACCGCCGGTGCTCAAGAGCGCCAATGTTTGATGGACAAAAGGAGCCTGTACCAGTGAGGCTCTTATGGACACTGGGAACTTGTATCTTTCTTCTGCTGGCCAGTTACCCCCTTGCTCTATCATTTGCTATGCACCCCTTTGGCAGAATGGTTGCCGATGAGGAGCAGCCAGTAATTCCTCTTGTTCATACACGTGAATTTTGGTCTACTAAGCAAAAAGCGCTATGTGCTGTTCTTATGTTATTACTGCTGTTGGTTCTGGGCGGGGTGTCCTGGGTTTTGGAATGTAATCAGAATGCACCATCATGTACTAAACACCAGGTTGTTTCTCAAGTCCGTACAAAAAGGGCAGCCCCAAGTAATGTGTTTCTAGACACACATAAAAGGTTTTTTGGAGAAGGTACTGCTTGCTATCCTACTGAGTCTGTTACTAGCTTATGGACTGCATATCCATTATCACTTGTTAATTACACTTATACTCGGCCCCCTGGTTTCCTAGAGGTACAAGGAGTATTTGGATTCGGTTATCCAGGCCCATGTCTGCATCATCGAAAGCCTCAAGGCCCAGGCTATCCAGGATGTAACAACAACACTTATTGTGATCATTACTATATGGAGAAGCAGAATGTCACACTGGTGGGTTGGCAGTACAAAGAATTGACAGTTCCCCGAGAGGCTGGTTATTACCCTGCATGTTGCCCAATCATCAATTATACTGACCTCATTTTGTATGCTAACTGCTCAGGGATAATCCTACGTAAGGGTACGTACTCTATGGTAGATCCAAAGGACCCTCGTACTGTTGGGTGGAATTCTAGGTATGCTGCTGTAGACTATGATAGGCCCATTTATGCACACCCCGGGTTTTTCTTCCTGTCTAATGGGACTTATTCTAACATGCATAATGGTAAAGATGATGTGGTCCTTGGGATGGTATTGCCTTTAGGTGTGCTCTGCAAACATGCGAAGCCTAAAGTTAGATGGGTGAAAAGAACACTGACAAAGGAATTTTGCGAAGGGGTGACAGACCTGGAGGTCAATAACTATAGCAATGGTATCACCTTTGGGTATATTCGTTCCTCCATTATTACATTTGGTGGTACCGCTATGGCTAGGGGTGAAAGGGCTAGGGAATATTTTGGATGCAAGCTGCAGATACTGTCTAATTCCACAGTAGCGGCTGTGCGTGACATCACCACCCAATTGGAAAGCATGCGTATATATTTCGAGCAAACTAGATATGCTGTTGACTTCATCCTAGCTAAGATCGGTGGTGTGTGCGCAGTAGTAGGAGACCAGTGTGTAGTCGGGATCACTAATATGGAAAAGAATATTACCCAACGCATTTTAGATATCTTGGAAAATGTTAAAGGAATGGAGAGCGGAAATTGGAGTTGGTCCCTGTTTGGTGGGTGGGGCTGGATCCTTGAAAGGGTGATCTATTTTATTGTGATTTTGATTGCTTGCTGTGTTCTGGTCCAGTGTCTCCCCTTATGTTCTTCTTATTGCACCACTCTTCTCGCTCCCAAGAAAATATCAATCCATGATATCAATGCGACAATTATGATCCAGAAGGAGGAGAATGATCTGATGCAGATCGATGAGGGTATTTTTGAGACTTGTTACCTTCTTACTGTTTCCCTCCCTGAAAGTGAAAATGAAAATATGGAATGCTCTTAAAATCAATTTATCTATGTTCTATTGAATTATATGTCTTTTGCTATTATATACCACTGCTTAGCTCATGCTAAAAGGAGGGTTTGTAGGAATAAAAATATGCTTTTGCATTGTTTTACATAAGTTAGCATTCGCTGCGCCATTTTAAGTACAGGCGCCATTTTGTATCGCGATTGAAACTAATTCTTTTCCATTTTCGAGAAACGGCCTTTTCTAGGTTATATTACTTCAGAGTTGGGTTTTGCCACACTAATGAATACACTGCTCTTATTAGCGCATACCTTTCTTCTGAGATGTAAGCCTTCTCCCACTTGTCTAGTGGCGGGCACAGTCAGAGTAACCTTGAGAGATAGATAATGTGTGCCCGGCCTTAGAACCAAAACTTACTCCTTTGTAATTTACTGTCCAGCTGAGTCCCTCTGGAAAATTCCATGGTGGGCGTGTTTCCATTGACTCTGAAATGTACATAATGTATCTTTATGCTTGCTGATGTCAGTCCCCACTGCAGCACTCCTTAGCGGCTGGGCAGATTGGGCTCCGCTCTGAGTGTATTCTGAATAAACTATTATTTGTTTGTATTCTCTACTGTCTGACCGACTCTTCATTTTAGTGGAAGGCAAAGAGGTGGTTATTGGTGACCCGAGTGACCCGAATCGGGCCATTTCTTTCAAGACCACCCTAATGCTGACAGGTCTAACAGTTAGTAAGCCCTTCCCTAATTTACCAAACCGTGCACCTATCTTTTCCCACACATTAGATAGGATGAATCTCATGCACAAAGTTAGTTATGATATCAATGCATTTATTAATTTTCTCACTATATCTGGTACATAGGTGCAGCAATTTGGTACCTTAATAACACAACACACACCACCTTCATTCGCTAAAAGCATATCTGATGCAAGATGGCCTTGAATAATCATCAAGTGAATAGCCAACATCGCTTCATTATTTTTTGTTAGTGCATCAGCAGTGTTATCAGCCAAATATTCCACCAAAGTAGACGATTTTCTAATCTTAACATCATTCTAAACCACAGCAATAGGGGAAATTAATGCACCAAACTCATCTAATAACATTTGGCCAATACTCTCACGTTGAACTCTTCTATAGTTGGCTTCACTCACTTTAGTCAACGTATTTACATTATACATCAACGTGAATAATAACGCTATATAAGAAGAACCTGTCCAATCATTAGGGAATATTAAAATAAGCTGTTTTGTTACAAATGTGATAGAACCTCCCATGCTGGTCTCATATCACACCACACCTGCGGGAGCTCCACTGATGCCCAATACACAAGTGCTCACAATTAAAGCTCCTCACCCACCCCTCTGCAGTAGCAGTGAGTCTGGCAAAAAAGAAACCTTACATCTGTTGATTTCTTGAAAACATCCTGATTTTCCCCACCTTTTCTTTTCCTCATCTGATTTCTCAATCAGCAATTCAATCATAGTCTGACTTATAATAGAAATAAAATAATTCACAGTTCTAACATTTGAATCATCTGTTAGTGAATAGTCATCTAAACTTGGTAATGTGGTGGACATAGGAGCACAGTATTGAGCAGTCTTATCTGAAAACTGAGTATCCGATGTAACCAAATCGTTGCCACTCTTATGTGCAACACACTTTACAGCAGCAATCCTTTTTGGCAACTTCAAGGCATTCAGTAAATCAAAATTACCTGAGGCATTTTAATTGGGGTGACAGAGAACGCCAAGAACTCTCTGTTGTACCACAATTAGCCAAAATTATGGGCCATACCAAATCCATATTGACTATTCGTATAGATTGTAACACTCAAATAATTGGCTATGCAGAATGCCCTTGAAATGACAATCAATTTAGCTACTTGTGTTGAGGTTACATTATATGTGAACAATGCAGCAACAATGTATATCAATGTGCAAACAGCAAATGCTGCTTGAAGAGTTCCATGATGGTCTCTCAAATGTGAGTCATCCACAAATAAAATTAAATCAGCCAATTGGAGTGGTACATCTTGAATGTCTGGTCTTGGTTTGGTACATAGTTCTGTTACATCAATACAATCATGCTCATCAATACATTCTTCCTCTTTTTCATCATCTTCACAAACTAGCAACAATATAGCAGGATTTAGCATACTGCACCTCCTTATAGAAATGTTTATACAGCCAAGATTATTCACTCCATTTCAGTTAAATGGCTGCTGGTCAAGTGCTGAGTGGGTGTGCAAGTTAACAGTCTTTTAACTGAGTGTGGAACAACTACTTTGAACGTATGTCCCATTTCAATTGTTTCATTCTGTGTAATAGCCAATGCTGTAGTAGCTATGTTGTTTATGTACCTGGGCAGAGCTGCCGCCACTTGGACTATTGTTGCAGAAAAAATATGCCATTGGTCTCTTTGCATCTCTATATTGTTGTGTGAGGACAGAAAGTCCATACCAATTTTTTCATGACAAAATAGATTAAAATCCTTCTCATTCTCAGGCATTCCTAGGGCGGGTGGTGTACACAAATTGTATCTCAGCTCCACTAAGGCCTGCATGTATTCATCGTTCCAGCATTCTGGATTACTCATATCACTGTGCGCAAGTCTTTGTAGAGGCTTCGTAGTCAGATAAAAGTTGAAAATCCACTGGCAACAATACTCAATCATCCCTAGAAACATCCTCACCTCTCTCTGTCTTGTAGGGGTATTCATTCTCAGAATTGGAGAAATGCGTTACTTGGACACCTTCCTCCTTCCTTTTTCAAGTTAATGTCCCAAAAAAATAACTTATTTTTGCAGTATTGCATCTTAGTAGGAGCCAATTCATGTTTTTTTCAGCCAAATGATTCAACAATGCAATTGAGTCCAATTTACAAGCCTCTTTTGTTTTAGCCGCATCCATCACACCATCAATGTACGGCACTAGTTCTGAGTCACAAGGCAATTTTTAAAATTCAAAATCTTTCTTAAGTATTTGGAAAAAGATCGAGAGACTCTTAGTATACCGATATGCACCATACAAGGGCTCTATTTTGGATTTTGAATTCTAAATGCAAAAACACAGACTATCCTTGTGAAGAGGAATAGAGAAAAATGCTGAACACAAACCAGTCACAGTGAAACATTCTGCATCTGCTTGAATTTTAAATAAAACCACTGCTGGATTCAGTACCATGGGAGAAAATGAGATCACTATACCATTTATTTTGCCATTTATTCTCCATTTCCTATTTGGTTTGTGTAAACCCTTTATATGCGAGTTACATGGACTACCTAGGGCTTCTCTCAAAATGCCCTGTTCAACCATCCTTTCAATGCCAAATGCAATTCTCTTCTCTGGTTCACAAGTAAACTTGTATTGAGGAGTATGGGGCTATGCTGCATTCGTTTTTATGGTAATTTGCACTGGTTCTGCAATAAGTCCAGTTTTTGTCCTGTAAAATCCCAAATATTTTTGTTGAAATAGTATCTTAAATCTGGAGGTAAGTCGTCAGCTGCGAGAACCAGAAACATACCAACCTTTGTTTCTTGAGATTTCAATTTACAATCAACATCATCATATTTTGTCTGAATTCTGTTCACAAAACATTAATAATTTACCGACTACAGAAGTGTAGCGGTAATGCATTCACAAATGGGAAGGGGTCCAATTGGGGCCCGTTTCCATTTGTGGATATAAAACAAACGTTTGTTTAAGAGAAGGCAGTGGTCCACTGGACCACTGTGTCTTCTTAAACAAACAAAAGAAGAAAAAAAACTTTTCTTTCTAAACACATCCCATTTATTTAAAAGCAATCACAGACAGGGTGGTTGGCTGACCTCAGCAGGCCACCATCCCTGTGATCGCATCGATTCTTAATGGGTCGCAAATTTCCACCTACGTAACTAATATGCATGAGGTAGATTGATTTGTGACCCACTAGGAATTGCTAAATGAAACTCTATGAGTTTCATACATTAGAAATAGCAATTTCGTAATTGTGATTCCCAGAAAATCGCAATTAGTTAATCACTATTCCTAATCTTGATGCATCTGGCCCTATATTACTAAAGGGTGTGCTGCCTGAGCGTTATGTAGAAAGCAGCAAGAGGGTGACATATATGGGACAGAATAGAAGATTATTCTGTGTCAAGATGAACTTCCACTCTACCTAGCCTGTGGGATTTGAAGGATCAGACGGGAGGAGCACCCAGGAGAGGGAGACAAATTGCACACTAAAAGCTAGACATAAGACACAGCAAATACCTAGAACTAAGTGGTGTGCACATTGATTTGACTACTGTGGAGACAGACAGGAGAGCCAGGTGAGAGACCCAGTGCTCCCTCAGAAACACCCCCCATCAGGGAAACAGCAGATAGAAATGAATCTCTGTGGGGAGGAAGAAGGAGATGGGGGACATTTTGCAGACGGCAAACAAAAGAACCTTCAGTGGGTAAAACCCATTTTGAACAGTATAGGAAAATGCCCCTATTTGCGTGGTCACCCGCATGTTGTTGCTTTTTTTTACTCTATGCACTGGGACACTGCTGTCCAGTGCCCAGTGTATGTGCTATGACCTATAAAACATGTCAAATTGGTATACATCTGAATGGCACAGTTAACTTACCTATACGTCTCCAGCATATGGTACAAAAGTTTACCCAGGGCCTGTAAATTTAATGTCACTAGTGGACTGCAGCACAGATTGTGCCACCACTAAAGTGACAAATGCAAAGCATGTCCCCGGTCCTGCCCCTGCAGGCTAAGTATGCAGTTTTAAAGCTGCCAATTCAACCTGGTAAAATAAACCTCTTGCTAGGCCTAAACCTTCCTTTTTAATATTTATACGCTACCCGTAAGGTAGAACCTAAATGCCCATAGAGCAGGGGACATGGTATTTGAAATGTAGGGCATGCATATTTTATGTTTTACATTACCTGGCAGTGAAAAATCTCCAAAGTTATTTTTTACTTTGGCAAGGCTGGCTCTCCCATAGAAAAGTACTGGGTTACATTATAACTACTTATAATGCTTATTTTCAGTTTGGGAGTAGCTTGGAAAATGATTCAAGCACTCCCTTTAGTAGTCATTTAAAATCCAACTCAATGGTCAAGTCGGATTTTGTATTACTATTTTGAAAATGATACTTTTAGAAAGTTGTCATATTTCTGTCTGAGCCAAACAGAACTTTCTGCTAGTGTTTACGGTTACCCAGATGCTGAATGACTCCTTGATTAGGTGTGAAGTGGCTCCTAGAGCAGAGACAAAGGGAGAGGGCTTGACCTTTCCCTGACAGGATGGCCATCAGGGATGTTCCCAGGAACGTTATTAACTTCAAATGATATCTAACCTGTCACAGACAGATGTAGCTCACATCTGGGATCTGGGCCTGCCACCTCTAGTGTCCTGCTAGCCAGCTAGGCACCAATCCCAGTGGGAAAGGAGCTACCCCCAAGACTGGTTTGGAGTAATCACAAGGGAGGGTTTGCCCATTATCATATCCACATTGTACAAGGGAAGAAAGGTTCTGCCATGTTAGTTTTAGGTAGAGAGAGGTACTGTGGGATAGTTTACACACAGGAATTGCTGCAAATGTGGGTAAGGGCATCCCTGAGAACGTTTATCCCATTGGTTAGGACATAGCCTGGAGTTTCCACTACCCACAGGCTTGCACTGGGCATAGAAATGGCACCCCCAGTACCCTTTACAGAACACCTCTGGACCCGTGGAAGATAGAAGAAGGACTGCACCTGCTGTTGTTATCTGTGAGGAGAACCCTAAGGGCTGCACCTTCTCTCACGTGTACCCAGGACCAAGAAGCAGACTTCAAGCTACAGAGACACAAAAGCTGCAAGAAGCTCCCTTTCCTGAAGAGCTCAACTGACCAGTGACAACTAGACCTGCCCTGAATCCTGCTAGTAGCTTCTCCTGACCTCTAAGTGGTGTCCCTAAGTTTTTTTTAAGGATGGTTGCCTGGAGCATCAACAGAAGACCGGGACAAACCTGCCAAGTCAATCCAATGAAGGTGCATTGCCATTAGGCCAAAGTTTCAGGTTGCTCCCGCTCAGAGTGTTTCAGCAGCAGCAAATTAATTTCTGCGGAACAATGCGTAGGAGCTATCTAGCCTCATGAATCTCTGTTTAACTACAGAATGCAGCATTGCCCTGCTGAAGGAATACGAGCGCCAGTAAAGTGGCTAAGGCCAAAGGTAAAAACTTCACCGGATCAAGGCTCCAAAAGTTTCCGCCCAGCAAGGGACTTGAATTTCTCCTGCTCTGAACTTTCCCGCCAAAAGTTCACAACTTCACCGGAACTTCATCTGATGGTTATCCGGCCTGGTGGCAACAATCTCAGCCACAGCCTGTGGCCTTTCCACTCTGAGGATTTTTGACTTTTATTTCAGATACTAAGTCAGAAAGTATAACTTCCGACCGGGACGAACCTGGTCTCTATATCCATTGCAGTCTGCCTTAAACTTTACCCTTAATGCGGTACAGTGCAATCAGATGATCGCAGTTAGCACTTAATGCTTTATGGAGCTATTACTATTTATTTCTTTAAATATTCATATGTTCTGTAACCCTTATTGGATTTTGTTATGTTGATCTCTTTTTGCTTTTAAAATATAATCTATTTTTATAAATTAGAGTGGGATTTTTATTGTGCTGTGTTTTTATTTTTTTTACTGTTTTGGTACTTTTAAATGCTTTACACATTTTCTTAAGTTAAGCCTGTCTGCTCTGTGCCATAGCATCTAGGGGTTGAGCTTAGACTTAAATTACTAAAAACTTTACAGGACCTAACAAGGATAGTGCCATCATTACTTGCAGTTAACTACCATGCACCCCAACTAATAAGCAACTTTCTCACAAACAGTGTATCATGTGGGTGGTTAATGCATTCAGAAACTCAGCCATGTGAACAACCCAACATGTGTTGGCAGTAAATTAATGCAACCTAAAAATAAATCCACCAAGAATACTGCCATACTTCACCACTCCAAAAAAAGGCCAAAGAGTCAAAAAGCTCCCAGGTGCCATCAGATTGATAGACACCCCCAGTTGGACACTGAGGGGCTGATTAGGATGGCAGGTGGACATACGTCCGCCCTCCACCCTATCGGAAAATGGGACCGCCTGACAGGCTGTCGGCGGTCCCGACAGAGGCATTATGATGCGACCGCCACCACAGCTGTTGAAATGCCTATACTTTGCATTGCAGCGGGTGCTGCTGGCTGCATGATCTTTAAAATATGTACCCAAACATGTTACAAAAGATACTGGATTTTAATCCAATTACAGAAAAACTCCGTAAGGACAAGACAAGATACTGTATAGGTGGACTTATCCCTTTGGTATTGCATTTGAATTCCCTGGTAAGATTCATCACTTCACCGATAAAATAGGAGCAGCAAACTCCCTGTACATCCACATCTCATACAAAGATAAACCAATTAGCAGCTTCAGCTCAGGGAAAAGCCTGTCCAACAAGACCGTGGTTCCAAATCTCAACAAAAACCTGACATGAGGGAAATCATACTCATTGAGGAGGAAAGCAGATGATGGCCAAGACAGTCAACCTCCCCTCAGAAAAACTACCTAGTTTGCTGTAAGCCAATTAGCTCATCAAAGAATCAAAGGAGTAAAGAAGAGAAAGAAGGAGACTCTGACAACTTAGATAGATTAATATGCTTACATACAAGGATAAAGATCAGAACTTTTATGCATATTCTCCATAATGGTGAAAGTTGTACCTAAGTGGTTGCGCATCCAGGTTAAAAGATGGGCGATCTAAAGTTACTTGCATACCATTCAGCCAGATATTCTGGGAGGAAAGACAAAAGTAGAATGAGATATAGAACACACTCAATAGCATTTTAGTCGTCAGTCGGGGCCAACCATAACGGGTTGGCAATATTCTTTAAGAAAGACTTCCCCTTTATTGAATTTGACAAAAAAGTAGACAAGGATGGTCAGTCTGTAATTCTTACAGACTCTTTATTAGGTCAAGCAGTTGCCGTAGCCACACTCTATAATATAACAGAGCGAGGACATCCTCTTAAGGGGATATCTTGAAACATTGGGGGGCTTTGCGAGCGGTAGCTTTGTCATAACTGTGTACTTTAATGCTGTTTACAATTCCTGAAAGAGCGATCTTCCAAAGGTGCAGGTCACATGGGAGCTTTCCCAAAAAAGGTTAACATTTTCTGAGAGTGGTGGGGATGAGAGATGTAAGGAGGGTATTTCACATGCAAGAGTACACATTCTACTCATATGTACACCATATATACTTTAGCAATGATTACAATTAAGTCTCCCTGTTTTCCATTTTTGCTGATAATTACAGACAGAAAGCCATTTATTTCCAGTCTGAATTTATTTTTATACGTAAATAAAAACTGAATTTAGTTTATTTTTTGAGTGATTCTAAATGCCTGCCAGGCCAATGGCTGTGCGGATTGACAGATGAGGGGAATATATTTTGGGTTTTTTCAAAACTAGTACTGGGGTTCAAACAGCAGCAGATATGAACAAGGTTGACTATAAAATGTTCATGTGTTCATATAGGTGTATTGTTTTATCATCTGTGGGTGTTCATATCATTGAAACCTGTTAGACATTCAAGTAAGAATGTACATTTATTGGTTAAATAAATGTGTAAATATACTCGTTTCAGCTTCATTTTTTCACAAAACCCAAAAGAATTATGGATACATATGGATAATATTAGCAAAACTGAATATGGATAAATACAGATGGAAATGTCAAAAAAGAAATACCGTAAAACCGGAAGCCCTAATTACAATCTAAGGGGCAACATGCTCGTACCACAGACTATGGCACCTGAAATCAGAACAATATCCATCTCAGACCAGGCTCAGATACAAAGAACCAGAAACATGGAGGAAGGACCTAAACATCAAATTTGGAGATGGTACCCTTCAATTCCTAGACACCCTGTGCTACGAAATTACTTGGGACACGAAACAGATGAGTATTTCACCCTAAATGAGGGGAAAGAGGCGACTTGGGAGGGGCTATGGAACTCATTCAAGGCCATATTGAGCAGGAAGTGTATAGCACTTATAGTGCATTAGCACAGGATGAGGACCCGGGAGACAACAAAATTAGAAGCAGAACTAAGAATCTCAGTATAAAGCTCATCCAGCAGTGCAACGTTGCTGTCAACTAAGGCAAACTGCAAATACTATACTTGAATAAAGCACCCTAAGAGACACTGACAGGTGAAAGAGGACAAGATAGGCACAAAACTGACAGGTAAGAGGGAGAAAAAGTAATACATAAAGGTAATTAATGCATCCACTGGTGAGAACCATATAAGAGATAGAGATAATTTAGAAGAATTTAAGAAATGTTAAGAAATGTAGAGCTCATTCAATACCAATGAAGAACGCTCTCCCACTCGCTAAAAAATGCATATTTAAAGCTTCACTCTGCACACACTTACGCCACAACAGAAAGACAACCTGGAAGGCCCCATACAGGAAGAAGAGATTAGGGCAGCACTGAAGATATTAAAGAGTAATAACACCCCAGGTCTTAATGGGTTTCTAGCAACGTAAATACAACGAACGCCTCAAAATGAATTTCCAAATTGATGGCTATGTACAAACCCTGCGCGGAGATGGAAAAGGTAACACCATCTATTGGTTCAATTACGATCACGGAAATATGGATGCCAGGCATAGAAACAGATTTAAAATACCTCATATAGGCAAATTGCTCTTTTTAGCGTAGATCTAAAACTATATTCCAAAATACTACCCACACAATTAGATAGTATGTTGCCGGAAAGTATTCACTCCAAACAAAGTGGAAATGTGGGAGGCAGGCAACCACATGGCAATATCAGGAGGCTATGAAGCTGGTCTAGAAAGTTAACATGAAGGGCCTACCTGTGGTGATGATATCCTTAAACACAGAGAAGACCTTCGACCAGGTAGATTGATACTTCTTTAGATTAGTCCTGCAATGCGTGGTGTTCAGACTCGACAATATACATTTTTTATAGTAAATTATTTTAGTCCCGAGATGAGAATTTGCTCTTAACGAACAACATTCACAAACAATCCGGTTGAGTGGGGGAACGAGACAGGGCTGCCCCCTGTCTTCACAGTTATTTGATTTGAGTAATAAGCTTCTCACTTATCAGAACAGACATTTCCCAAAGTTTGGAGGAAGCCACTTTGGGGCTCAAGAGAATAGGATAATGCTATATCACAGTGATACTCAAAGTACGGCTGGGGGCGGGGGGGGGGGGCACATGCAACCTCCTGACCTTTACATGTGCCCCCCTGATAAACAGCACCACTGGGCTGCTTTTTACTTGACTCCGCAGTAACATTAAAAATATGTTAAATAAATGGCCAAGCATGTATTCAAAGGTTAATTGAAGGTAAAGAAAGGAGGTAACTATGGCGTTCTGCTCCGCTTAACTTTAGGAACACCTTCATTTTTAAAGGCATCTTGCAGAAAACATATAATAACATGATAAAGTCTCTTCAAAATTCAAACAAAGTATTTCGTTAACACGCAGAGCAGTTTCACCTTAGTATATCAGATTATATCAGTGCATTGAGAAGTATGTTTTTTTAAAGTGATAGTTTTCAAACATGAATTTAGAAACATGCATGCTTCTCCCCACCCTGACAACAATGCCAATAGTAAACTAAGAGGCAAGTCAGTTATGTTCACCCTCTGGGCGGCCTGTGTTGCTTTTGTACATGAACAACATCATAGTTTATTAAATCAAACACAGGAGAAGGTTTTGTACAACACACATCCTGAAGTCATGCATTTCAAGGTCCTCATTTGCGATAATGAAGAAAAAGGAGGGGAAGTGAAATAAAACAATTTACAATTTATAGAGTTTGTAGCGCAATCTTGACCCTAAGGTATCAGAGCGCTTCACAGGGTTTGCATAGCAGCAGTTGCATGAGTTACATTTGGAGTACCTATAGATACATAGTGACAGTATATAAACAAAGTATACAAAAGACATTAGGATATGTTGATGATGCAGTTTTTAGGTAGATACAGTATATTAGTATGTAGCGCTTTACAGGGTTAGCACTGCAACAATTGCACAATATTACATGTGGAGTATATAAAAATGCATAGTAACAATATATATAAAGGAAATATGTACAATGGACAGTAGTATAGATGGATGCTATAGTTCTGAGGTAGTTAGGGGGGTAGGGTGTTGTGAAGGTGGGGAGAGTATAGGCACAGTTTCCCAGAGGTAGTGAAGCTCAGATTTATTTAGAGAATGAGGGGTGGGAGCAAACAGTCAAGTCGGATGATTTAAGGGGGAGGATTTAGATATTTGTTGAGGAGAAGAAGTTTCAGTTTCTTCTTGAAGTAGGAGAATGATTGATTGTCATGTAAGTCCTGGGGCAGTGAGTTCCAGATTCTGAGATCGTTCCTGGAGAATGACCGAGTGCGAGATTTCGCTTTCTTATATTTTGGCGAAATCAAGAGTAATCTGTGAGAGCTTCGAAGAGGTCTCTTTTGACCCACCTTTGATAATTTATTTGTGAGGTAGAATGTTTTTCCCGAATACAGAGCTTTGTGAGTTAGGCAAGCATTTTTGAGTATAGCTTGTGCTTCGATTGGAAGCCAGTTGAGGTGCTTCAGGGTGGGAGTGATGTGGTCGAAGCGAGTCTCCCCCGACAGTAGTCTAGCCACTGCATGGAGTGTGGCTTTCAAGGAGGCTAGGAGTATTTTTGGGGTGCCAATCATCGTTGCATTACCGTAGTCCATCTTGGAGAAGACTAAGGATTGCACCACAGTCTTTAGGTCTTCGATGGTGATGAAAGGCTTGACATTTTTAAGGTGTTTCGGCACATTTTGCAGAGACATTTATCTTCTCTTTCATGCTCAGGTGACTGTCAAGTGTAATCTCCAGGGATTCGGAGGTGGACAGTTTACAGTTTAGTGCAATTAGGTTGTCGAGCCAGATATCTACGGGGAAGGATTTTTCTTTAGGTTGGATGAAAAGGAGGTTTGTTTTGTTGGGGTTGAGCTTAAGATGGTTACTGGTCAGCCAGGATTGAACCGTGGAGAGAGTGCTATTCATGTGCTGGATTTCTTTGACTGACAAGATTTTCATGTAGAGTTGGATGTCATCTGCAAGAAGATGATAGGCAATTTTGGCTTATTTCAGGATCATTGCAAGGAGTTCCATATAGAGGTTGAATAGGGCAAGAGACAGGATTGATCCTTGAGGGACTCCTTGTGACATTGGCGTTGCTTTTGAGATCGAGTTGTTTAGTTTGATTAGCTGTGAGCATTGGTTCAGGAAAGAGGCGAACTACTGAAGGACAGTTCCGTTGATGTCTGCACGCTGCGAGAGGGTGTTTAGGGGGATGTCATGGTTGACAGTATCAAAGGTGGCTAAAAGGTCCAGGAGGACTAGAAGGCAAGCCTTACCATCATCCAGAGATTTGTGCAGATTGTCTATCATGTTCAGCATTGCAGTCTCTGTGCTGTAGCCTTTCATGAACCCAGATTGGAAGGTGTCATGCAAGTTGTATTTTTCAATGTGGATGTTGAGTTGTGTAAGCACACATTTTTCAATGGTTTTGGCAAGGTGAGGGAGGTTAGTTATAGGCCTGTAGTTATTACGGTCGTTCTGGTCGGCGTCTGGTTTTTTGATGAGAGCGGGTGACCTGGCCGATTTTGAGGGGAGCTTGCATGGCCACTTGATAGGGAGGAGTTAATGATTTTGGTCCACATAGGAGAGATGATGTGCCTGAGATTTTTAACAAGTGCAACAGGGAGGGGGTTAGAGATGTGCGATGTCGGCTTCATGTTAGTGAGTAATTTGAGGAGTTCTTCTTCAGGGATATGTTTGAATTTAGTCCAGGTGTAAAATATTTCAATTGCAAGGGGTTGAGGTTTGTGCACTGTGCTGCTGAGAGGAAGAGACAGCCATCATTAGGAGGTAGGTCTTCGGGTGGACCCTTTTCAACAGGGGCGTCAATGGCACAGGGTGGGGGTGGGTGGTTTGGGAGAGAGTTCAATGTTAGATATTTTTTCAGAGAAGATGCAGCAACTCCTTCGCAGCACTTGAGTATTGAGGGAGAGAGGAGGTTTGCTGTTTTATGATATTGCCTAGGATCATACAATGTGATAAAGTGGGTAAGCCGGAAATGAGCCCAGGTTTTCTGGTTTCACATTGTGGAATTCAGCCACTGGTTGTACTTAACTGTCTTCCCCTACACCCACCTTCCCCACCCAACTGCCACTCTGCTGGTATCAATGCATCCAGGGCCAGCTCCAGGCTAGAACAGTGGGACCGATGCAGTGGTACCTGGCGCTGGGTGCAGTGTTTAGAAATAGCTAATGGGTTTAAAAAGCACCTGCTTCAGAGTTCCTTGTGTGTTAAGCAGTTTTCAGGCAACAATAAAAATGTCAAGATAATTCTGATGATTAATGTTCCTGCTGGAAAGAGATCAGAGGTTTTGCTAGTAGCAGTTTCCACTCATCATAAAGTAGCGCAGAGGGTTACTATGCCTGCTGCAAAGAATGCGTGCCACGAAGATCACATAAATGTATTTTATGTGGCTAGCTCAGTGGGTTACTGCTTTTTTGATAGAGATTCCTTTGTTACTTGCAGTTCATATCTTACAACCCTAACATAGCACAGTGAGTTACGAACTGTCATCAGAGAGTTGCATGCAAACTGCATGGTATAGGTTAGAACGTCATGTTTTTCCCCAGTTTTTCATTATTCTTATGTTACTAAAAAAGGGTTCATTTGGGTAGAAATACATTCTTATTAGTAAAGCCAACTCCAACCGCCATAGTGCGTTTTAAATCTAAAGTTGTGCTTCTCCAGACCAAACAATACTCTTAAAATATGCTGCCTACTAGTATGGATGACATGTGATTCCTACTCCTGGTAATTCTTATTGTCTCATGTAACATTGCCAATAGTCTGATCAGATTTTCATATGTATGATGTAAAGTGATCTGACACCGTAGACTGGTATGAGTAGCGATATAAAACATCTGAAATGCCTATGAGATAGGGATGCTGGAGAGATAGGGGCCACTGGTGGTGAGTGATAGTGAGGGAATTCATGGAGAAAAAGCTCACGGGGGTGCCCAAAAACATTTTCGCACTGGTTGCCACCAGAGCAAATGTCGGCCCTGAATGTGGCCCTCAGACACACCACAGCCCAAACCTTTTGGCCCCTGGGAAAATGTTTTCGAGCACCCATGTTATATGCAGATGTTGGGCTCTCAGTAGACCTCTGTTCCTAAGGCAGTGAACAATTGAAATAATTTGAGGCTTTAGTAGGCTACAAAATAAACTTAAAGAAGTATTACATTTTAAATTTGTCCCCACCTCCACAAATAGAACAAATGTTTGGGAAGTCATATTAGTTTAGGTGGACATGGAAACATATACATATACTCCCCAGGGGTTCTGACTTATAACGAATGAATTTCTACGCTACTTTAGCAACCATTAAGAGAGACTTCACATCATGATCCTCACTCTACCTGTCAGGTTAGGAATAATAAATGCAATGAAAGTTTTACCTACGCTCTCCTACATCTTTCAGGCATTACCAATGGCGATGAAAAGCTCCTTCTTTGAACAATTGGAAACACTTATTTCCAAATTTATTTGGAACAACACCAGACCTGAAGGAGCCCAGAAATGTGGGCAGAATGGCATTCCTGACTTACAGATGTCCCACATTGCTTCCCAGCTGAGGGAAGTGGCAAAATGGTCAAAGTCACACTCAGAAAAGATTTGGGTACATATGGCCCATGCGATTGTGGGTAAGCCACTTTGGGATCTACTTCAGTTAGATTAGAATCAAAGGCAGGAAAATGCTTACCACAGCATCCTGGTTACAACAACCCTTACAATATGAGATTAAATAGCTGGAAAGATGAACCTTTCCCTCGTATACACCCCAATACATCCTAATAAAGTGTTCACAGAAGCAGGGTTCAGATCAGTGGTGTAGCTCAGGGAGTGTGGGGGTCGTCCGTCCGGGTTGCACGAGTTTTGGGGGAGGCGAATCCCTCCCCGCTCTTGCCTGCTGCCTTCGCTGGGCAGCAAATGCAGGAATCGCCTGCACACCCGCTCCTACATGCGGCCATCCCAGGGCATCAAACGCAGTGGCCACCACTGGTGGCAAAAGGTCTGGCTGCGCCACTGGTTCAGATGCCCCTTTCGGAAATAAAGTGGGTGAGTGGGTGCAACATGACTCAACCTTTTCTAGGGGCAACAGAGTATAGCCTTCACACAATGCAAAGTGGATTTTCAAATAGACAAGAGACATTCAGACTTACACTTAAAATTCAAAGAGGCTGGTATATGAGAACATATTCCATTTGAAACCTTAATGCCAAAATTAGTGGGCTCAAAGGCAGAAACATTTACATATATGGGAAGGTCCCATGAAGGGACTGGAGCATGAACTACAGGATTTCTTAAAAGAAAACTCTTCATAACCACTTACATGATTATCTGCTCATAAGGGTAAACTGCTGGAAACCAAGAAAAAGAAACATGAATCACACGTGTGCAAACCCGTCTAACAGACCTCTGTAGCGGTCAGTAACTATGAACTTTGAAGGCAAGCTGATTGCCTGAGAAATGGTACTTATAGAGTAGTGTCTCAGTCCATTTTTCATTATTATTTATAAATTTCACTTGCACTTTTGTTTTTTTGTCTTTTTCTTATATTTTTTTCTCGTGTGACAATGAGGGAAGTTTTCTTTAGGAGTGTACTGGGGCAGATAGTGGCCGCAGGCGTATTGATATTTTGTTTTGTCACTAGACATTGATTTGAGATCAATTATAAAAACACTTGTGATTATAATGTGAATATAGCACGTTGGTACATACAATCTGAGTACATTACAAGTTGATGCACAGGAGGTGGACACGTGTAAATATAGTGAGGTGGCCATATGAATTATAATCATATGTAGATTATCTGAGGACTGGCTAATTTGAAAAAGGTATGTGAATGCGATTTGTCCTACACTGCATTGTTTAAGCTGAATGTAACCTGACATAAAATACACACTTGTATTTTTGTATTTTTTAAAGCATATAAATATATTTTGTGTACATATAATGAATTTATATTGTGCAGCAAACCGCTTTTGCAAAAATATTTATCCAGTCTTTCTTCCTTTCTGTGAGATAATGTGACTGAACAAGGTCCCACAAGTCTGTTGACCATTTCTACTCGTGTAACTGATTTTTCTTCATAGAAAATAGGGCACATTTACTACGTTGTTTGTGGCCTTGACAAAGACCAGCCTGGTCGAAACGCGTCACCCAAATAAACTTTGTTGAAAATCTCCTGGAGTGCGGGCGTCTTTTTGCGCTGCAGCATGAGCACATTGAATATATATATATATATATATATATACAGGCTTGTGGTCGAAACGCGTCATCCTGACATGCTAAGACAATAAATTCTCTTTATTGCATCTTCAACTGGAGTCTGTGCCCTTGTTTGGCCCACCGCGGTCGTTCTTTGGGATCCTGGCTTCATATATATATATATATATATATATATATATATATATATATATATATATATATATATATATATATATATATATATATATAGCACACAAAAGAAACGGAGCCCACAGCTTCGGCATCACTTCATGCTGAGAATTTATTGCTCTGGTTAGTGTAGCAGCAAAAAACAACTCTGAAATACCTTACGCGTTTCGGCGCACAGCGCCTTGCTCACAGGTGAGTTGGATTAGTTTTATGTCATAGTGGTCATGTAATCCTTGCTTTCGACCACAGTTCCCAGAATGCATTATTATTCAAATTTTTTTAAGCTGGGCTTGACCTCGTATTATACTGTGCATTAGAAGCGTTATCCTTTAGTCAAAGTCCAATTATATGCTATTTTACACACTGCATTCAGGAAAAATGTTTTAAAGAAGCATAGTGCACTTCGCTGCCACGCACTGGGTACTTGCTTGACTTGAAAACATGAAGTCCGTCAGAAAGAGGATGACTCCTCCTTCGTTTCCCTTTCGCTTGTATCAACACCGAATAAGCTTGGAAATCCACTTTTGGCTGGTGTGACATAGCGCGAGTCATGCCCCCTCCGTTTAATGTACATACATTGCTCCACTTTACCGGGGGCCTCCAACTCTGCAGGGCGGGCTCTCAGGCAGGAATGGAGAATCCTGTTTGAAATTTGGCACACAAAAGAAACGGAGCCCACAGCTTCGGCATCACTTCATGCTGAGACTTTATTGCTCTGGTTAGCGTAGCAGCAAAAAACAACTCTGAAATACCTTACGCGTTTCGGCGCACAGCGCCTTGCTCACAGGTGAGTTGGATTAGTTTTATGTCCAAGTGGTCATGTGATCCTTGCTTTCGACCACAGTTCCCAGAATGCATTATTATTCAAATTTTTTTAAGCTGGGCTTAACCTCGTATTATACTGTGCATTAGTAGCGTTATCCTTTAGTCAAAGTCCAATTATATGCTATTTTACACACTGCATTCAGGAAAAATGTTTTAAAGAAGCATAGTGCACTTCGCTGCCAAGCACTGGGTACTTGCTTGACTTGAAAACACGAAGTCCGTCAGAAAGAGGACGACTCCTCCTTCGTTTCCCTTTCGCTTGTATCAACACTGAATAAGCTTGGAAATCCACTTTTGGCTGGTGTAACAGAGCGCGAGTCATGTTCCCTCCGTTTAATGTACATACATTGCTCCACTTTACCGGGAGCCTCCAACTCTGCAGGGCGGGCTCTCAGGCAGGAATGGAGAATCCTGTTTGAAATTTGGCACACAAAAGAAACGGAGCCCACAGCATCGGCATCACTTCATGCTGAGACTTTATTGCTCTGGTTAGCGTAGCAGCAAAAAACAACTCTGAAATACCTTACGCGTTTTGGCGCACAGCGCCTTGCTCACAGGTGAGTTGGATTAGTTTTATGTCCAAGTTTTCATGTGATCCTTGCTTTCGACCACAGTTCCCAGAATGCATTATTATTCAAATTTTTTTAAGTTGGGCTTGACCTCGTATTATACTGTGCATTAATAGCGTTATCCTTTAGTCAAAGTCCAATTATATGCTATTTTACACACTGCATTCAGGAAAAATGTTTTAAAGAAGCATAGTGCACTTCGCTGCCACGCACTGGGTACTTGCTTGACTTGAAAACACGAAGTCCGTCAGAAAGAGGACGACTCCTCCTTCGTTTCCCTTTCGCTTGTATCAACACAGAATAAGCTTGGAAATCCACTTTTGGCTGGTGTGACATAGCGCGAGTCATGCTCCCTCCGTTTAATGTACATACATTGCTCCACTTTACCGGGGGCCTCCAACTCTGCAGGGCGGGCTCTCAGGCAGGAATGGAGAATCCTGTTTGAAATTTGGCACACAAAAGAAACGGAGCCCACAGCTTCGGCATCACTTGATGCTGAGACTTTATTGCTCTGGTTAGCGTAGCAGCAAAAAACAACTCTGAAATACCTTACGCGTTTCGGCGCACAGCGCCTTGCTCACAGGTGAGTTGGATTAGTTTTATGTCCAAGTGGTCATGTGATCCTTGCTTTCGACCACAGTTCCCAGAATGCATTATTATTCAAATTTTTTTAAGCTGGGCTTAACCTCGTATTATACTGTGCATTAGTAGCGTTATCCTTTAGTCAAAGTCCAATTATATGCTATTTTACACACTGCATTCAGGAAAAATGTTTTAAAGAAGCATAGTGCACTTCGCTGCCACGCACTGGGTACTTGCTTGACTTTAAAACACGAAGTCCGTCAGAAAGAGGACGACTCCTTCGTTTCCCTTTTGCTTGTATCAACACCGAATAAGCTTGGAAATCCACTTTTGGCTGGTGTGACATAGCGCGAGTCATGCCCCCTCCGTTTAATGTACATACATTGCTCCACTTTACCGGGGGCCTCCAACTCTGACGGGCGGGCTCTCAAGCAGGAATGGAGAATCCTGTTTGAAATTTGGCACACAAAAGAAACGGAGCCCACAGCTTCGGCATCACTTCATGCTGAGACTTTATTGCTCTGGTTAGCGTAGCAGCAAAAAACAACTCTGAAATACCTTACGCGTTTCGGCGCACAGCGCCTTGCTCACAGGTGAGTTGGATTAGTTTTATGTCCAAGTGGTCATGTGATCCTTGCATTCGACCACAGTTCCCAGAATGCATTATTTTTCAATTTTTTTTAGCTGGGCTTGACCTCGTATTATACTGTGCATTAGTAGCGTTATCCTTTAGTCAAAGTCCAATTATATGCTATTTTACACACTGCATTCAGGAAAAATGTTTTAAAGAAGCATAGTGCACTTCGCTGCCACGCACTGGGTACTTGCTTGACTTGAAAACACGAAGTCCGTCAGAAAGAGGACGACTCCTCCTTCGTTTCCCTTTCGCTTGTGTCAACACCGAATAAGCTTGGAAATCCACTTTTGGCTGGTGTGACATAGCGCGAGTCATGCCCCCTCCGTTTAATGTACATACATTGCTCCACTTTACCGGGGGCCTCCAAATCTGCAGGGCGGGCTCTCAGGCAGGAATGGAGAATCCTGTTTGAAATTTGGCACACAAAAGAAATGGAGCCCACAGCTTCGGCATCACTTGATGCTGAGTCTTTATTGCTCTGGTTAGCGTAGCAGCAAAAAACAACTCTGAAATACCTTACGCGTTTCGGCGCACAGCGCCTTGCTCACAGGTGAGTTGGATTAGTTTTATGTCCAAGTGGTCATGTGATCCTTGCTTTCGACCACAGTTCCCAGAATGCATTATTATTCAAATTTTTTTAAGCTGGGCTTGACCTCGTATTATACTGTGCATTAGTAGCGTTATCCTTTAGTCAAAGTCCAATTATATGCTATTTTACACACTGCATTCAGGAAAAATGTTTTAAAGAAGCATAGTGCACTTCGCTGCCACGCACTGGGTACTTGCTTGACTTGAAAACACGAAGTCCGTCAGAAAGAGGACGACTCCTCCTTCGTTTCCTTTCGCTTGTATCAACACCGAATAAGCTTGGGAATCCACTTTTGGCTGGTGTGACATAGCGCGAGTCATGCCCCTCCGTTTAGTGTACATACATTGCTCCACTTTACCGGGGCCTCCAACTCTGCAGGGCGGGCTCTCAGGCAGGAATGGAGAATCTTGTTTGAAATTTGGCACACAAAAGAAACGGAGCCCACAGCTTCGGCATCACTTCATGCTGAGACTTTATTGCTCTGGTTAGCGTAGCAGCAAAAAACAACTCTGAAATACCTTACGCGTTTCGGCGCACAGCGCCTTGCTCACAGGTGAGTTGGATTAGTTTTATGTCCAAGTGGTCATGTGATCCTTGCTTTCGACCACAGTTCCCAGAATGCATTATTATTCAAATTTTTTTAAGCTGGGCTTGACCTCGTATTATACTGTGCATTAGTAGCGTTATCCTTTAGTCAAAGTCCAATGAGTACTTGCTTGACTTGAAAACACGAAGTCCTTCGTTTCCCTTTCGCTTGCATCAACACCGAATAAGCTTGGAAATCCACTTTTGGCTGGTGTGACATAGCGCGAGTCATGCCCCCTCCGTTTAATGTCAGCATGAAGTGATGCCGAAGCTGTGGGCTCCGTTTCTTTTGTGTGCCAAATTTCAAACAGGATTCTCCATTCCTGCCTGAGAGCCCGCCCTGCAGAGTTGGAGGCCCCCGGTAAAGTGGAGCAATGTATGTACATTAAACGGAGGGGGCATGACTCGCGCTATGTCACACCAGCCAAAAGTGGATTTCCAAGCTTATTCGTTGCTGATACAAGCGAAAGGGAAACGAAGGAGGAGTCGTCCTCTTTCTGACGGACTTCGTGTTTTCAAGTCAAGCAAGTACCCAGTGCGTGGCAGCGAAGTGCACTATGCTTCTTTAAAACATTTTTCCTGAATGCAGTGTGTAAAATAGCATATAATTGGACTTTGACTAAAGGATAACGCTACTAATGCACAGTATAATACAAGGTCAAGCCCAGCTTAAAAAAATTTGAATAATAATGCATTCTGGGAACTGTGGTCGAAAGCAAGGATCACATGACCACTTGGACATAAAACTAATCCAACTCACCTGTGAGCAAGGCGCTGTGCGCCGAAACGCGTAAGGTATTTCAGAGTTGTTTTTTGCTGCTACGCTAACCAGAGCAATAAAGTCTCAGCATGAAGTGATGCCGAAGCTGTGGGCTCCGTATCTTTTGTGTGCCAAATTTCAAACAGGATTCTCCATTCCTACCTGAGAGCCCGCCCTGCAGAGTTGGAGGCCCCTGGTAAAGTGGAGCAATGTATGTACATTAAACGGAGGGGGCATGACTCGCGCTATGTCACACCAGCCAAAAGTGGATTTCCAAGCTTATTCGGTGTTGATACAAGCGAAAGGGAAACGAAGGAGGAGTCGTTACATCCGCTTGACCTTTCTGGTTGTGGGGATATTCAGGACTTGTAGGTTCACCAAGAACCCGGCGAACCCAGAACCAACAGCTGAGCAGCATATTGCAATGGTTTTTTATTGTGTACCGGGTATATAGCAATTCATTTGGAAAAATATATACAGTGAAAAATTGGGATGAAAGACACCTATATATTTCTGAAATTGGAACAAAATAAAGAGTTTAGAAACAGTAGCTATTTGCACATCTCCGAAATTGTGAGTACCCATACTAGCATGTGAATTCTAGGACATTTTTCAAAGTGACTTCTTTTCTACACATTGTCTTTCATTTGGAAGGCAGAAATGCATCGAAAGTCAATAGGTAATAACAGTTGCTCTACAATTCTGTGTTACCCTATGTCTCCCGAAAAAATGGTACCTCACTTGTGTGGGTAGGCCTAGTGCCCGTGAGAGGAAACGGCTCAAAACGCAACGTGGACACACCACATTTTTACAGTGAAAACTGACCCTTTTTTTTCAAAGTGTCTAGTTGTGGATTTTGAACCCTAGCTCTGCCGGCACCTAGGAGAACCTAGCAAACCTATACTTTTTTGAAAACTAGACACCCAAGGAAATACAGGATGGGGTGACTTGTCTGGCTCTCACCAGGTTCTGTTACCCAGAATCCCTTGCAAACCTCAAACTTTGCAACAAAAAAAACACATTTACCTCACATTTCTGTGATGGAAAGTTCTGGAATTTCTGTGGATCCACAATATTCCACCCACCCCGCATTCCCCAAAGTCTTCCAATAAAAATGGTACCTCACTTGTGTGGGTAGGTCTAGTGCCCGCGATAGGAAACGGCCCAAAACGCAACGTGGACACACCACATTTTTACAGTGAAAACTGACCCTTTTTTCAAAGTGCCTAGCTGTGGATTTTGAACCCTAGCTCTGCCGGCATCTAGGGAAACCTAGCAAACCTATACATTTTTGATAACTAGACACCCAGGGAAATCCAGGATGGGGTGACTTGTCTGGCTCTCACCAGGTTCTGCTACCCAGAATCCCTTGCAAACCTCAAACTTTGTCAAAAAAACAAATTTTCCTCACATTTCTGTGATGGAAAGTTCTGGAATCTGCGTGGATCCACAAAATTCCACCCACCCCGCATTCCCCAAAGTATTCTGATAAAAATGGTATGTCACTTGTGTGGGTAGGTCTACTGCCCGCGATAGGAAACGGCCCAAAACACAACGTGAACACACCACATTTTTACAGTGAAGACTGACCCTTTTTTTCAAAGTGCCTAGCTGTGGATTTTGAACCCTAGCTCTGCCGGCACCTAAGGAAACCTAGCAAACCTATACATTTTTGAAAACTTGACACCCAGGGGAATCCAGGATGGGGTGACTTATCTGGCTTTCACCAGGTTCTGTTACCCAAAATCCTCTGCAACCCTCAAACTTTTGGAAAAAAAACACATTTTCCTCACATTTCTGTGATGGAAAGTTCTAGAATCTGCGTGGATCCACAAAATTCTACACACCACGCAGGAAAGCTACCCAACCCACACATTTCTGAAAACTAGACACCTGGGGGAGTCCAGCAAGGTATGGCTTGCATGGACCCCCCAACGTTTTCCTACCCAGAATCCCCTGTAAACCTCAAATTTAGCTGAAAAAATCAAATTTTTCTCAAATTTCTGTGTGGGAAAGTTGTGGGATCACTGGGCTGACACAAATTTCCTACCACCCAGAATTCCCCCAGGTCTCCCAATAAAAATGGTACCTCACTCACGTGGGTGGGCCAAGTACCTGCGACAGGCAAGGGCCCAAAACATATTGAGGAGACATCAAAATTACCTATCACAAAACAACCTGGTTTTGCAAGGGGGGTCACCTGGGTTTTTGGCCTGGGCTCGGCGGCCATCTTGGGAAACTACCAAACCCATAAATTTCGGAAAACTAGACACCTGGGGGAGTCCAGCAAGGTATGACTTGCATGGACCCCCCAACGTTTTCCTACCCAGAATCCCCTGTAAACCTAAAATTTAGCTGAAAAAATCTAATTTTTCGCAAATTTCTGTGTGGGAAAGTTGTGGGATCACAAAGTTCATACCACCCATCATTCCCCCAGGTCTCACGATAAAAATGGTACCTCACTCGCGTGGGTGGGCCAAGTACCCGCGACAGGCAAGGGCCCAAAACATATTGAAGAGACATCAAAATTACCTATCACAAAACAACCTGGTTTTGCAAGGGGGTCACCTGGGTTATTGGCCCCGGGCTCGGCGGCCATCTTGGGAAACTACCAAACCCACACATTTCTGAAAACTAGACACCTGGGGGAGTCCAGCGAGGTATGGCTTGTGTGGACCCCCCAATGTTTTCCTACCCAGAATCCCCTGTAAACCTAAAGTTTTGCTGGAAAAAAATCACATTTTTCTCAAATTTCTGTGTGGGAAAGTTGTGGGATCACCGGGCTGACACAAATTTCCTACCACCCAGCGTTCTCCCAGGTCTCCCGATAAAAATGGTACCTCACTCGTGTGGGTGGGCCAAGTACCCGCGACAGGCAAGGGCCCAAAACGTATTGAGGAGACATCAAAATTACCTATCACAAAACAACCTGGTTTTGCAAGGGGGGGTCACCTGGGTTTTTGGCCCCGGGCTCAGCGGCCATCTTGGGAAACTACCAAACCCACACTTTTCTGAAAACTAGACACCGGGGGAGTCCAGCGAGGTATGGCTTGCGTGGACCCCCAACGTTTTCCTACCCAGAATCCCATGCACACCGTCAGCCAAGCGCTGGTCCACATACACTGCCAGCCAAGTGCCACTCGACCCACACTACCAGGCAAGCGCCAATCTACACACATTGTCATCAAGCGTGTGTCCACATACACCATTAGCCAAGTGCAAGCCCACACACACCACCAGCAAAATGCCAGCCAAAGATCAGTACACGCAGACTGTCAGCCAAACTCCAGTTCACACACACACAAACTCTCCCTGGTTTCTAGTGGTTTTCGGGCCCCCGCTTGGGGGTAGATAACACTAAAAAAATACTGAAACAACCAAAATGTGTGCCTAAAAAAAGGGGAGTGACCCGTGCCTATGGGGCTTCTCCCTGACATGCCCAGAAACATATCCCTGGTTCCTAGTGGGCTTTTTGCCCCACCTGGAGGGGCAGATAAGGGGCTATTGCCCCAATCTGCCTTACTGGTGGGGGGCAGAAAAACTTTTTGGGTGTGGGGGCATTAGCATGGCCATTCTGGGCATCCCCCACCCCTATGTATAAAACAAAAACATAATGCCTGGTGCCTAGTTGGCTTTCTGCCCCCCTGGGGGCAGATCAGGGGCTATTGCCCCGATTTGCCTCCCGGGGTGCAGAAAGACTGTGGAATTCTGGGAGGGCTGGTGGGGGCAATGCCATGCCCATTTTAGGCAGCCCCCACCCCTACAGGCGTAAAAAGAAAAAACTCCCTGGTGCCTAGTGTGCTTTCTGCACCAGCGGGGGCAGATTGGGGGCTATTGCCCCCATCTGCCTTCCAGGGGGGCAGAAAGACTAGAATTTGGGGGGGGTTGGGGCATTGGCATACCCATTTTGGGCAGCTCCCAACCCTACTGGTGTAAATAGCAAAAAAAAATCCCTGGTGCCTAGTGTGCTTTCTGCCCCCCCGGGGGAGCAGATTGACGGCTATTGCCCCCATCTGCTTTCCAGGGGGGGGCAGATAGACTGTGGAATTTCAGGGAGGGGGGTTGGGGGCATTGACATGCCCATTTTGGGCAGCCCCCACCCCTACAAGTGTAAAAACAAAAAAAATCCCTGGTGCATAGTGTGCTTTCTGCCCCCCCGGGGGCACATTGGGGGCTATTGCCTCATCTGCCTCCCAGGGGGGGGGCAGCAGAAAGACTGTGGAATTTTGGGGGTGGGGGCATTGGCATGGCCATTTTAGACTGCCCCCACCCCTACATGTGTATAAAAATAAAAAACTCCCTGGGGCCTAGTGTGCTTTCTGCCCCCGTGGGGCAGATTGGGGGCTAGAAAGACTGTCTGTGCCCAAAGTAATGGGGGAGCAAAGCCCTTGCCCAAGGGGCTGCTCCCCCTCCCTGGTGCCTAGTGGGTGGATCCCTGCTTGGGGATTGTCCTCCTTTTACGTCTCCACTATCCAGCACTTTCCCTACTGTTGCATTCACTGGAGTGGGAATAGTAATTTTTACCCCTCTGCTATCCAGCACTTTCCCTACTGTTGCACTCACTGGAGTGTGAATAGTAATTTTTACCCCTTCGCTATCTAGCACTTTCCCTACTGTTGCACTCACTGGAGTTGGAATAGTAATTTTTACCTCTCCGCTGTCCAATACTTTCCCTATTGTTGCACTCTCTAGAGTGGGAATAGTAATTTTTACCCCTCCGCTATCCAACACTTTCCCTACTGTTGCATTCACTGGAGTGGGAATAGTAATTTTTACCCCTCTGCTATCCAGCACTTTCCCTACTGTTGCACTCACTGGAGTGTTAATAGTAATTTTTACCCTTTCGCTATCTAGCACTTTCCCTACTGTTGCACTCACCGGAGTTGGAATAGTAATTTTTACCTCTCTGCTATCCAACACTTTCCCTATTGTTGCACTCTTTGGAGTGGGAATAGTAATTTTTACCCCTCCGCTATCCAACACTTTCCCTATTGTTGCACTCACCGGAGTGGGAATAACATTTTTTACCCCTCCGCTATCCAACACTTATCCTACTGTTGCATTCAGTGAAGCAGAAATAGTAATTTTTACCCCTCCGCTATCCAACACTTTCCCTAGTGTTGCACTCACTGGAGTTGGAATAGTGATTTTTACCCTTCCGCTATCCAGCACTTTCCCTACTGTTGCACTCACTGGAGTTGGAATAGTCATTTTTACCCCTCCGCTATCCAGCACTTTCCCTACTGTTGCACTCACTGGAGTGGGAATAGTAATTTTTACACCTCCGCTATCCAGCACTTTTCTTACTGTTGCACTCACTAGAGTGGGAATAGTAATTTTTACCTCTCCGCTATCCAACACTTATCCTACTGTTGCAATCAGTGGATTGGGAATAGTAATTTGTTCCCCTCCGCTATCCAACACTTTCCCTACTGTTGCTCTTACGGAAGTGGAAATAGTACTTTTTATCCCTACGCTATCCAACACTTCCCCTACTGTTGCACTAACTGGAGTTGGAATAGTAAATTTAATTCCTCCGCTATCCAACACTTATCCTACTGTTGCACTCAGTGGAGTGGGAATAGTAATTTTTTCCCCTCCGCTATCCAACACTTTCCCTACTGTTGCTCTTACTGGAATGGGAATAGTAATTTTTACCCCTCCGCTATCCAGCACTCTCCCTACTGTTGCACTCACTGGAGTTGGAATAGTAAATTTAATTCCTCTGCTATCCGACACTTATCCTACTGTTGCACTTACTGGAGTCGGAATAGTAATTGTTACCCCTCCACTATCCAACACTTTCCCTACTGTTGCACTCACTGGAGTTGGAATAGTAAATTTAATTCCTCCGCTATCCAACACTTACCCTACTTTTGCATTCACTGGAGTGGGAATAGTTATTTTTACCCCTTTGCTATCCAACACTTTCCCTACTGTTGCACTGATTGTATTGTAAAATTTAAGTTTAAATATTTTTCTAATAGTTAAATGTTTTACTTTATTATAGATTTTTGTTTTTTTATATTTTAAATCATTAATATATATTTTTATTTTTAAATTATTTTAAACTTTTAACATAAATTAAAAATAATAGTTTATTAATTGTTTTAAAGTAAATATATATGTATAAGTTATTATGTTTGTGTGTTGGAAAAGCAATGCTGGCTCCCGCAGGAGAGAAGGAGCCGGCAGGGACCGCGGAGTACTTGAGGATCCTGCATGGTCCCCAATAGTTGTGAATGGGTGCCCCGGAGGCATCCACTTTAAATGGCCAGGCACCAGGGAAGGGGCCCACAGGGCTGTAATCGGCCCGGGGAGGTAAGTCGCGCAGCCCCCCTTCCTCTTAATAAATAAAATTACAATTTTTAAAAGGCCGGGCCACAGGGGATGTGGTCCCAGGGCTGAAATCAGCCAAGGGAAGGGGTATTATGTGGCCCCACTACCGTAATAAAATTTAAAAGAACAGCAAGTTGCAACGGTCCTGCCCCCTTTCACCTCCATTCTGCAAACGTATATCCTGGTGCACTACTAGTAGGGGGATGAAGTCCCTTTGGCTCCTGGGGGAGCTTGGGGGCCAACAAGCCCTCCTGTTACTTCCAGTAAGTTCCACACAGTGGGATTGCTGAGACATCTTCGGAGGCCACGCCCCCTTTCACCACCACTCTGCAAAAATGCCTCCTGGCACACTGATGGTTGTGGATGAAGTGCCCTTGGATGCTGAGGGTCCTTGGGGGCCAACAAACCCTCCTGTTACCTCCAGTAAGTCCCACACAGCGCGATTGCTGAGATGACTTCGGAGGACACACACCCCTTTTCCACTACCCTGCAAACGCACCTCCTGGCTCACTGCTGGTTGGGGATGAAGCCCGTTGGATGCTGAGGGTGCTTGCGGGCCAAGAAGCCCTCCTGTTACCTACAGCAAGTTGCACACAGCGGGCCTGCTGAGAGGACTTCGAAGGCCATGCCCCCATTCTACAACACTCTGCAAACACACCTCCTGGTGCATTTCTGGTTTGGAGATGAAGCCTTCTTGGCTGCTGAGGGTCCATGGGGGCCAACAAGCCCTCCTGTTACCTCTAGTAGGTGTGACACAGCTGCATTCCTGATAGCTGGTCGGAGGCCTCGCTGCCTTTCTCTACCAGTCTACACACTTGACCACTAGTTAAAAAACCAAAGAACTTCACTGAAAAAAGCAAAGGTTAAAGGAACGTTATAGTTAGGCTGACATTTGACTCGTACGAAACCAGAGAAATTCAGCAGTTAAAGTTAGCTGAGCTAACTATAGCTTACGTCCCCACAATGCACTGCCTGCTTATGACCTCACATATTACATCGCTCATGACATGGTCAGTGACATCACTCATTACATCACTGATGACATCTCAAATGACATCACTGATGACATCACTGATGATGTGCTCCTAAGAGGCTCTTGTCGACCTCTGCATTATCTTGCATTAATCCTGCCATATACGACCCCAGCGGAGGTTGCTTTCATGGCGTGCAGCACTGCTGAGACCCTCCTGCACCCATGTATCGAGGTTTTGGCCAGTGGAGGAGTCTGTTGGGGTCAGCTGAGGCCTGCGTGGTGTCCCCAGGGTCTGGGTGTCTCCTGGCTGGGCTCTGGGTTGTGACTGGCAGAGCTGCTGGTGCTGAGTGCCATTGGCGGTGAAGTGCAGAGCTTTGCATGGGAGTGGCCCCGTCAGAGAGGCAGAGAAGTACGTCGGTGGGGGCATGTTCCCTGGTCACCCCCCCATGAGTTTGTGAGGAGTGGGCCCTGTTACTCTTCCCGGGCGGCATCCGGGTCCTCTGGGCCCTTCTGCAGATTGGCGCCTGGACCCTGGGAACTGCAGCGGGAGAGAGTGCTCCCTCCTCCTCTGTTTATGGACATTGCTGATCTCTCTGTTCAGCCTTTGAGTACCCTCTTTGCCAGGCAAGTGACACCCTGGGTGTTCCTGTATGGCTGCTGGCCCCTGCCTGAGCTCAGGGTGTTCTGGGAGGGCTGTACTGGCCTGAGTGAGGCCTCAATCTGTGGATGCTTTGGGGGTGACCTCGCACCTGGGGGTAGCCCTTTCTTGGGGGAGTGACTGTGTGGTGTTGCTTGCCCCTTCTGTTCTTCCGCCGCATTGTTGGCTGCGGGCTGATTCAGTGTGGCTCTCCTCATTCTCACTACCTCTGATGGGCAGAATTAAGGTGGCGGCCCCCGAGGGGAATACCATGGACCAATACACAACCCAGGTGATTCCCTTGCAGCACCCTACATGACAAACAAGTGGCAGGTGTGATCGTGAGACAGATTTGCCTACGAAGAACCCACTCGTGTGGAACTGTTTGCATCTATCCAGGGTTCCAGAGAGGCCTTGGAGGGGGAAATTGAAACTGTGGCCATTGTGGTAACCCTCCTTCGCACTGATGTACGCAAGGTCTCTGACAAGTAGCGAGTGGCCGAGGGCTCCATTGTGGACTTGCAGGCTGAGATGTCCTCCTTAAAGAAGCAGGTGGTTACAGTCATGTCCAAAGCCGGGGTCCTGGAAGCACAAGTGGAAGATGTGGAGGGGAGGTCCTGCTGCAATAATGTGAGGCTTTTGGGGTTCCTGGAGTAGGCTGAGGTGACCTCTGTTGAGCACTTTGTTGATTGCTGGATCCATGACACCTCGAGACTTGGCAAACTGTCTCCACTGTTTGCCATCAAGAGAGTGCTTAGGGCACTTGTGGTGCATCTGAGGCCGGACGTACCACTGCAGGCTATCATACCATGCATATTGAACTATAAAGACAGGGATTGTAATTAACGGGGGGCCAGAGAAACGGATCATGCCCGGTTTGAAAATCAGAGAATCTCCATATATCCTGACTACACTAACAAGGTTCAGGGAACATGGAAATCATTCCTCGAGGTCAAGGCCAAGCTTAGATCCATGGGTATACGCTGTATGTTCCTATACCCAACTAGGCTGTGGGTGCTGGCTGGGGGCAAATATCACTTCTTTGACATGCCTGATGATGTGTGGAGATGGTTGGAGGCCTTGGACACAGTGCCCAGGGGTAAGACTGGACCCTGGAAGTCTGGAGCCAGGGTTCCTGGGTGGGGCCCATAGCCCCAACTGGAGGCTGCAAGGAGGAGACTGTGAAGGGAGGAGCCGGCTCCCTCTGCCCAGAAGGTAGACCTTGAGGGCGCTATGCCTACAACTGAGAGTGCCTTGGAGATAAATGACTCAGCTGTGTGACAAGATACTGTTTGTAATGTGTCTTTGTATTAGGCTTTGTGGGGTTCTGAGTGGGGGGAGATGATTATTGTGAAAGACAAGGCTGTAGACATGGGTTAATGAAGCTACACTTGGGGGTATATTCACAAGAACAATGTGGTACGACCAGCAACGTTTGCACAACCTAACACAGGACACAAGTGCACCCGCCTGTGGCTGCTAAATGGCCATACGCATCTGGCAAAGCACCAAACAGGGACATGACAATGCACAAGTACAAACCCACAGCCCTGATGGGCTAGCAATGCACGTATGGCAGGGATCCAGAGAGTCCGTGACACACACATTGGCATACAAATCAAGACACAACACAGTTGGAGACAAGTGAAACTGCGGAAACTTTATCAACAAGTGCGTGTCAGTACGGCCAAGAGAAGTGCCACGAAATGCAGACCAATGCAGCCGCATGTCTGAATGAGGAACTTTGGAAAGCGCCCATGTCCACCCCGGGGGAGTCCATCACCAACACAAGTCAGTGTCAACCCGCGTTGGTTGTCCGCGCATGGATCAGGAGTCCAGGCCAATGCAGCCATGTCCACTGTCCTCTTGGGACATGTGACCAGATTCCCAACATGCAACCAGGCGTCGGGACACGTGCAATGGGTCACATCCAGTTGTGGCTGCAGGTACCTTGTCACTCGTCCATGAACGCCAGTGCAGCAGCGTAGGCCAACATCTCCAATGAGAGATCGTTGTCCACCACATCTGACATGTTGTCGACGTAATCCATCAGCTGACCCGGACAGATGTGCTAACTCCAACCCCTGGCCCCAATGTGCACCAAAGCCCAATCGGGTAGCAGCTCAATTGCTCACTGCACACAACGACTCGTGCTATCTACCAGGTCCAGTTGCCAGCATGCATGCCAAACATCCATGCATGCCATAAACGGGCATCACAGTGACACTCCTGGTCGTGGGCCAACAGGGGGCGCACACACATGTCGAAATCCAGGTCAGCTACAGTCACGTTGGAGAGGCAGACATCCATGGTCCACTCGAATATGCACGAGCGACAATGCAACACAGGCTGAACGCAGGTGACGTTCGCATGGCGGAAGCTCAGCCGGTAACTGATCCGCAGCACTGCCAACGGCAGTGCCCCCAGTACATGCAGCAGACATGCACGGTACAGGTCCTCGTGACTGGAGTCGAGCATGTGTCCGGGATGGTCTGCCATTGCGTCAGTGGCTCTGCTTGAAGCGGCACTGGCTTGCCCTGCGCCAGTCCTGTGGATGAAATGGCACAGCTCGGAGCAATGAGCAGTGTCTGTGTGCAATGGGTACAGGCCTGGGGTGGGGTGTGAGTACGTGTGAAGGCCATCTCACGCACGATAACTATGACCAAGGACTTCTGCGTGTGGGATGTGTACACGTTGGTCTCACGTCAGGCAGTGCGTAGTGTGGGAGTCGCAAGTAAATGCTATCATATCTGTCAGGGGGTGCTGGCCACATGTAAGTCCCAGCTCGGAGCTGCAGATGTGCCACCGCCTGATAGTACAGACAAAGGACCCTTCATCCCTACAGTAACTTCACCATCTGTATGCATTCAGGAGACGTACAGAGGCCTGCCGTGGGTGTGGTGGGATGTCTGCGACCCTGGGAATCATGGATGATATGCCCAGCACGTGGCACATGTGCGGCCTCACTGTGTGTTACGTTGCCTCACAGCTGCTCCACCTCCCACGAGCCCCCACACTTGTGTGCCCTGCGCGGTTGTATCACGTGCACTCCTATGGCACACCATTGTAATGCCTGTCCGCGCATGTCCAGTGGCATGCCACCAACACCGTGACGCTGGCCTTTGAAGGTGTGCGGCCAAGTGAGTGTAGGTCAATGGTCCGGACAGGGCGGACACAAGTGTACAGTCCATGGCTGGCTGTGATCACGCTGTGAATGAGGCTAGGCCAACTGACTCATGCAGCCACAGGACTGATACACATAACACTTGGCATGCATGTGGCAAGACCCCGAGCGGTCGTGTGCTCCTACATTTCCCCGTCCGTGCGGGCCCGCCCTCCTGGTGCATGCTACATTGCAACATCGTCTACTGTGGCCCTGGTGGCGACAACACCCCAACACAGAGACACACTTACCGTACATCCTGCCCAAGGCCAGGTCCGAGCCATGCCCTGCTCCCCCTGCCGATTCAGCACACCCCTGCGCTGAACTGACGTACGCCAGACCAGCACACGCCGCTTGTGCATGCAGGGGGGGCCGGGCGAAGCTACATGTCCAAGGTTACTGCCAAAGCTGAGGTGACATGGTATCTTCCGCTGAGTGATGTTGCAGTGCCGTGCCCATCATGCTGACACAATGACCACACGGACACACTTGCTCAGATGGTGTGAATGGCTACGGGCACGTGCGCCCGGCCACATTTATTAGCAGGCACACATATCGAGTGACACCTGTGTTGGATGTGTGTGGGGTGTGTGCACACCAGCTGGAAAGGGCTGCCTGGTGCAGTCAGAAATCGACAACATGGTACATCGTAAAGGACACAACCATTCAACCATAAAGGCCCCATGACTTGTGCTGCACAGAGTTAGTGGCCCCGGATGCACAGCGTCCTGCACGGGCCTACCGCCACGGGACGCTGACTTGCGGGGCACTGGGGCAGGGTCACGAGTGCAAAGCAGGTTTCCGTAGATGACAAAGGGGCTTGTCGCGGAGTGTCTCGGTGGACAGTGGAAGGTGTGCCCCCAGGGCATGATGCAGAGGGCAGAACCACGCTGAAACAGTCACTATGGTGGAGATGAATGGACCAGACACATGTCGGACACCAAGTCCGGTCCAGCCAGATGAAGATGCAGAAATCCACCAGGCCATGGACTCAGATGCCACCAAGGTCCAACCAGATAGTGCCCATGACTCATTGCGCACAGAGTTAGTGGCACCAGTGCTGTTAGGGGATGCCGCCTGCGATGAGGCGTGTTCAATGGTGTGGACTCCTCCACATCTTACCCAAGACACAGTTCCACATGTGTGACCTACTGGACCGCAGTGTTGGTCTGAGGCAGCGGTCAGCACGGGCCATTCACTGAGTGTCGCCGGCTTAGGTTGGATGGTCCCACCGGCCTGCGTAGTTCAGGTTCAGTGGCACCACGGGATGCAGACTTGCGGTGAACAGGGTTGATGGCACCAGGTCAGTTGTTGATAGTGTTCGATCACCTCTGTGACTCTGATCTGGCTTTTTCTCCGGACTGAGCCGCATCTTCCTCTTACTCCTCTCCGTGCGTTCACTGGTGTGGACTCTGCCATTCATGATTGGCGACTAAGTGCTGGATGTGGGACCTACTGGTCCGCAGGGTAGGCCTGAGCCCTCATCCACGTGTCGCCGGCTTGCGTTGACCAGGGTTAGTGGCACCACGTGTCGCCGGCTGGCGTTGAACAGGGTTAGTGGCACCACGTGTCGCCGGCTTGCGATATGGAATTATGCCTCACTGATCGAAGGGAGTCTGGTGCTGTGGCCGCTGCCACGGACTTGGGGTCACTGCCATTCAAGACTCAGGACACAGTTCCACATGTTGGACCTACTGGGCCCAGGAGGACGCAGGTGCAGTATGTAAATGGGAAAGGAGTAATGTGGGCCAGCGTCGGGGGGGCCAGCGATGGTCTGCGGAGGCTGCAGAGGTCGTGGGACTGGTGCTTGGAGCTTGCACCGGCACGTGGTGGGCCCTCATCGACACACGCCGGTGTAGGCAGGTGAGCGGAGCCTCGTTGGTGCGCTGTGGCCGGCATGACGGGTCGGGGGACCAGCGGCCCGGGTTGCAGCAGGCGCACAGGGATGCAGGCCCCGCCGTGCTCGGCGCAGGACTCGTGGCGGGCCGAGAGCCGCCGCACTGGCAGACGCGTTGTCCATTCCAAATGAGAACCACGCCCAGTGCGATGGGGTTTTTGTTCACACCCCTACGCAGGCCTGGCGTACGCAGGTCCAACCCACTACGCACGTGCATGTAGGGGGGGACGTAACGTGCGACATTTCCGCGTTCTGCCCCACAGCCTGTGGGGACATGGTAGCGTCCACTGGCCACTGCACTCCATGCACCAGCAGTTGATCTCCACATGGCCATTTCCGTGGTTTGCACTCTGTGGTCTGTCCGGCACCTCCATGCCACACCTGGCATTGGGTGGGTTCACATTCCTTGATCACTTGCCGCTCTCGCACATGCCTGCTCCATGCCTCTCCTCGCATCCTGCTATTGTGTGTCTGTGGTGCAATGCCGTGGCTGGGTTGTGGGCATGGCAAGGCCAGCTTCACAATGGAGTCGTGTTGTCATTTCTGGTCGGTTGGCATGTTGTGTGTCATGTTGAATGTAGTTGTGCTGCGTGCTCATTGCCAGTGTCGTGAGTTGCATGACTGTGGGCTGGAGGTGTGTGGTGTGTTCATTTTGGTCTTACCAACGGGCACTGCATTTCCATGGGTGCCATCCTGGGAGCGCTGGGTGATGCTTGACTGTCCGGAGATGTGAGAATCATGCACTCTGCCTGGGGAGTTGGCCACGACATTGTTGAGGAGTCCCAGGCGGTCCTCTGTTGCCTGCACATTCATGATATGCGTGTGCTGTCTGTTGTGGTAGTTGTGTGCAGTGTCGGCAGGGGGCATTAGGGGTACATGTGTGCAGTTGAGGGGCCCTGACACGTGAGGGAATCCAGCTATGGCGTAGGGGCCTTGCTTGGTCTCCAGCAGCTCCTGCGCAGTGTGGGTGAAGTGGAGGTGCTGGGGTACCAGGCTGTTGTTGGCATCCAGGACAGGTGTGATGACCTTGTATGGGGCTGGCTGTGTGACTCCTCCGACTCTGGCACTTGTGGGTTGGATGGTACCAGAGGCCGACATGTGCTGCGCAGCCGGCAGCTTTGTCTGCGGAGGGATGTTGGTAGTCCGCTGGGTTGGCACCGTCAGCAGGTGGGGGATGTGGGTCAGGATGCGGGGGATGGTTGTCCTTTTGGGCCTGTAGTGGGCAATGTCCTCCTCTGGCGTTGGGTCTGGGTGGCAGGTGCGTTTCAGGTGGGTCCGCTGTCTTTGTGTACGCTGCCTCTGTGGTGTTCCCGGGGGGGGTGGGACGGGTCCTGGGGGTGGTGGCGGGCCTGGGGTGGGTGGGGGTGGGTGTTGTGTCCCTCATGGGTCTCGGAGCTGCATGGTCATTTTCTCCATGGCATCTGTGGGTCTTCGGGTGTGGCTCTTGGCTGGGCTCCCTTTCATGCTGCAGGTAGTCGTCCTGCTTAACACCAGCAAAAGGCAGGTGTTAAATCACTGGTGCTACCGCGGCTTATCGCCTGTTTTTGGTTTGCTTCACAGATCTGGCAGTTCGTTGTGAAAGTGGTGTTGTGGTTTTTTCGTGTGTTTTTGCACGGGAACGCCTACTCTGCATCTCATTAGGGTTAGTTGGTGGTGTCCACCGTGGTGTTAAATTTGGGGCAGTTGTCGCGGGAATACTGGCGATGTCTGCAGTTTTCACCCGCTTGTGAATGGGGTGTTAAATCTATCTCCACTTTTGATGGGTTAAGGTGGGGATAAATCGGCGGTAGGTCCTTGTGAATATCCCCCTTGGTGCGTTGTGGTGGCAGGGGGTCCTATACACTTTCGATGATGTTGTTTAATAAGGCTGTCTCTTCACGTTAATGGTAGGTACTAGTTGAGGGGTGAGGGGTGCTGTGGGCTCTGGCAGCAAGAGTAATGTTAGATCGGCAGAATACTTGGTTGTTATTGTTGTTTCACTGCTTATCCAGGGTGGGGGGGTTTTGGACAGTTCGAAGGTTATAGGCTTCCTGTGTTGGGCAGTGTTTGATTCATCTTATGAGTACATGGATGTTTGGGGGGCCTCGTGGGAGGTTACATAGCTGGATGATGGCAGGCACGGGGAGATGTTAGCGGTGACATCCTGACACATGGCTGAGCATATAGGTATGGTTACGTCGAATTTCAGGGGGCTTAAAAATTATTGTACAGGTTATAGAATACACTCCTTCCTTCGGAGACAAAAAGTGCAGATAGCCTGCTTACAGGAAACACATTTGGTGGATGGGGAGTCCCAGAAATTGGGAAAGAAATGGCAGGGACAACTTTACTCTGCATGATACTCGTCAAATGCAAGGGGTGTGGCTGTTTGGGTAGGGCCGGTGGTCCCCTTTCGACACACATACAGCGAAGCAGACGTGGAAGGGCGTTATTGCCTTCTTCAGTGCACATTGGATGGGGAACCGCTTGCAATCCTGAACCATACGCGCCAACACTGATGATCGTTGCTTCTATGATGACATGCTTGATTTACTGGATACTGGTGTGTGGGGTCCCCCATTAAATGGGGGAGATATTTCAATTGTGTTATGGATGGGGAGAGGGATCGACATCCACTGCGGCGGGGGACCAAGCTCCTAATGGTGGGCTCCCTCACCATGGTCATGCATAATTTGGGGCTCTGGGACGGTTGGAGGGAGCTGCACCCGGAGGGCCGGGAGCACACTTGGCATGCAAAAACTCACAACACTTATAGTCGCTTGGATTGCGTCATACTTGGGGTCTGGATCATTCACAATTGGAAGCAGTGACACACCTAGGGCAGTTACTCTCTGATCATGCTCCTGTGCTTTTTAAACTGCGTTGAGGGCTGAAAGGGGTGGGGTCCAATCCTGGCACATGCCTCCTGACCTCTTAACTAATGCGGCCTATCGGGGAGTATTGGCTACCTCTGTGACTAAATATCTGGAGGTGAATTGGGGTACAATGAATACTAGGGCTGTCGAGTGGGAGGCACTGAAGGCAATAATCCAAGCAAAATGTATGGGGACTGTATGAGTTGTTCACAAGTAGTTGGACGTGGAGCTGAAGACCTTATAAAGGAGCTTGGCTGGCATGCCAAAGACCGACACACTGTGCTGCTATGCTTAGAGAACATTTGCGACTGCATAGAGAGATTCGTAGGAGGTGGGAGGTGCTTGACAAAATGATGCTCAAGACCTATCGTCAGCAATTACAAAGGGTGGGAGATAAATCGGGCTGGGTATTGGCGTGGATACTCCAACGGGAGGTGGAATCCATTCCCATATTGCACCTCAGTAATGCTGCTGGTGTGGTGGTCACCAGCCGCAAAAACATGCTGGCAGCCTTGGTGGATCACTCTGTGCCGTGTATCATTTAATGCATTAAAGGCATTAAATGAATTTATGCAGAGAGTGCGGCCCAAATATGTGCAGGAATTGGAGGAGGACATATCCTTGGCGGAGACTGGGGCATGCTATAAGGGCTCTTAACAGGTCCAAGGTTCCGGGTGGGGATGGCTTTCTGGTCAAGTATTATTAATCATACTCTGCTGTGCTCCGGGAGAAGTTATTAGTGGACCTGCTTGAGGCATGGGAGAGTTGTGTATTTCTGGAAACTATGTGCCAAGGTATTGTTTGTCTTATGCTTAAGCCTGGGAGGCACCCGGCGGATCCTTCTTCGTAAAGATTTCTCACTATGCCAAACTCCAATATCAAGATCCTATGCAAAATCCTGCCCACTGGATTGCGCGATGTTATATGTGATCTGGTTCGTGAGGACCAATGCGCTGTTATGCTGGCGCACAGTACAACTTTAAATCTATGTCGGCTAGCTCATATTTTGCATGATCCCTTGGGAGCAGCACATGAGATGGCGTTGGTATCCCTCGACCTGGAGAAGGTCTTCGATATGGTCGAATAGTGTTATCTGTTGGTCTATTTGCAGAGTATGGGGTTTGGACCCAAATTCTGTACTTGTGTGCAGCTTTTGTATACTGACCTCTCTGTTCGCGTTTGGATGGGAGGTGATCTATCTGAGGCCTGGGTGGTTGGTAGAGAGACCAGACAGCGGTGCCCTCTGTCACTGATCCTTTTTGTGTTGGCAATTGAGCCTTTGGCTCTGTTGCTCTGTCAGGAAATGGATTGCTAGGGAATTCGGGTGGGAGATACCACCCACGTTGTATGCCTTTATGCTGATGATGCGTTGGTGTATCTCAGGTTGCCTGGTGAGTCAGTACCCTTGTTGATGCGCTTTTTGATGGTCTTTTGGAGTGTCTCTCGTCTCAGGGTAAATGCCCGTAAATCACTTCTGTTCCCATTGGGGGTACTCTGCGGGCAGTCGGCGGATCAGCTGCCGGAAGTCGGTCTTTGTTGGGAAATGGAGGGGTTCCGATATTTGGGTATCTGGGTCACCCACACGAGGCAGCTTATAAGCACCTCAATGTGGATAGGGTGTTGACAGGCTTTGAATGCTCAGTTCTGTTTTGGAATAGACTGCCTCTCTCTGTGCTGAGTAGGGTGCCCATCGCAAAAATGGCGTTCCTCCCACGCTGTTTGAATCTCGTCCAGAATTTGTTGTTTCCACTTAAACCATGGCTTTTTTCTAAACTGGACAGCCTGTTAATCTCCTTAATTTGGACTGGGCACTGAAGTAGGGTGGCGTTATCTACATTTTGAAGGAATCTGGAGGATTGGCAATCCCAAACCTCAAGTTACACTGTTACGCACTGCATTTACAGCATGCCATGAGGTGGCTAACCGAGGCAAATACATAGGAGAACCTGCTCTTTCGGGGCATGTTTGGTGTTGACACGTTAGATCAACTCTTGATGAGGGGAGGGTCAATCGCAGCACCCAGTTCCGTCTCTGGTCAGAACTACTGTGACGCTCTGTGAACAGCTCGTGAGAAAGGTGCTCCGCCGGGTTCCATTTGATAGGAAATTGTGAATCTGAGACCTTGTACCGTTTCAGGTTATTGAGGGCCATATGTCTATGACGTAATGGAGAGTGGGGGGCTGTCAGGCGGCGGGTGATCTGTATCCCAAGGAGCTATTCGTTTCATTTCAGGAAGCTCAAGATACTTTTGGAATAGGCTCATGTCACTTTCTAGACTATGCTAAACTGGAGAGTGTTGCAAGGGAGGTGTGATGTGACTTTCTGGTCGTGCCACGGGTGTCAGAGGTGCTAGGGGGCCTGGTTCAATGGCGAGAAGAGTGGCACCTGATTACCCTGTTTTATAAGGCCCCCAGGGGGGACATGCTGAAAAACTCCGTGCAGCGCATCGCGCCTGGGAGCTGGATTTAGAGGGTCTGATTCCTGACACTGACTGGTCACATGCCTTACAACTGGTGTGCACTGTCTCCTGCAATAACAGGTTTAAATTGCTACAGTTTAATTTTTGGCATCGCACCTATGTGACTCCTTATAAATTAAACAGAATGGATCCCTCCAAGGGAGATCAATGTATGCGATGCCGGGAGGAGGATGCTACAGTACTACATTTGGCTTGGCTATCTGTTGTGGTTCAGCAGTTTTGGAGGGTAGTGGTCCCCAGAATAGATGAGGTCCCCTGGTTGGTGATTACTCTTGCTCCGATGGCTTGCCTGTTGGGATTGGTGGCCAGACGTAAGTGGCGGAAGATCCCCTACAGACTCGCACAGCTAGCTCTTCTGTTGGCCAAACAAAGAGTGGCCATAGGGTGGTTGGGGACCCGGAGACCACTGGTTGACCACTGGCTCAGAGATCTACTAGAGTGGAGAGCGGCAGAGGAACAACATATGCATCTGGTGCATACAGATGAAGGGGCATTGGAGGAGATATTGGCATGGGGACAACTTCTCAACCAATTTAATGATGATGAGGATTCAGCTTCTGATGTTAGCACTGATGTTGAAGGCTGACTTCTTTGACCATTCTGTTCCTTCATGACTAATGTGACAACCAACTGTGCCAATGTCAAGTATGTTGCACTATGATTGGGTTATCTGGGTCGGTTTATGTATTACAGTCTGATGCTCATGGTGTGGTCTTCTTAAATGATGCCTATCCTGGCATGTGTGCTGTGGCATTCACTTCTGGACTCTTGTATCTCTCTCTGCCTGAGGACTCACCTCCATGAACTTGTGACTTTTGCACTGTATGGTTTGTATTTGTTTTTACACAGAAAACCAATAAAACATAGTTGCTAAACAAGTTCTCAATCCAGACAAATAGGCCTTTAAACATGTGTCAGGCCTCCTACAGTAGAACATGTATATGCAGTTTTCATGTAAGGCCGAGTTGACATTTAAAACGTTTGTAAGCCTTAAACCCCTCTTCTACCACATATTAGTCACTCCTGAGATAGGCTGTAGGTAGGCCATAGAGCAGAGAGATATGTGCTTAAAAGATACAACATGTTGTTTCAAGTTTGATTGAGTTGCATGCGCATTTCCAGACCCTTTTATCGATCTATACTTAAAGACTTATACAACCTTTTAGAAACTGAAATCACCAGTTATGTAGTTAGTCACTTGTTTATAATAGCTAATTTAATACTAAGGGGCATATTTACTAGGAAAGTGGCGAAGCGTGTCGTTAAGCCAAGAAGGCTAACAACACACTCCGTCACTTTAGAAACACAGGGCTGCACAATATTTACAAGAATATGGTGCAGCCCTACGTTTCCTCCTGCGCTGGTGCTAAATCTAGCTGCCTAGCGCCAACGCAGACACCCTTGCACTATAGTGCAAGAGTGTCTGCCTTGCAGGGGTAGATTGTTTATGTGCAGGAAGGTGTCCCTTTCTACACATAAACAATCTTTAAATGGCGTTTTGTAACTTCTATGTGTGCTGCTCAATGCAGCACACATAGAAGTTGCTAAACTTCATTTTTTTAAATTATTGTTTATGTGCTTGAAGAGACACCTTCCTGCACTTAAAAATCATTGGCATTTTGCTGTTTCCATGTGTGCTGCACAATGCAGCACACATAGAAAAAGAAAAACAAGGAGAAATTAAACATTTCTCCTCATTTTGCCAGGGTAAGACCAGGTTTTCCCTGGTCTTAATTTTGGCGCTGCCGCATATTTACCCCACCCTTGTAAATATGGGGCAGCGTCAAAATCAATGGGTGTTGCGGTGGAACACCCACAGCAACACCTATTGCCCTCCCTTTTCAAACTAAGTATAGTGTGAAAGGGTGCCTTAGTTATAAGGCAGCGTTAAGCCACGTTAAGTAGCTTAATGCAGCCTTGTAAATAAGGCGAAGCCCCTATCGCCACTACAACATCCTGAAAAGTGACATTGTGTTGGCGATAGGGGCTTGTAAATATGCCCATAAGTTCTGTAGAGGTAAATGTATTCTTTATTTTGCCAGATATCCACTTGTATATAAAAAAGAAGAATAACAATGACAGACAAGAGACAAAGAAGAAAGAAACAGAGTAAACAGCATTGCCAAATTCAAACTGAGCGAGAAAAAGAAAATAAGGCGGAGAATGTACAGAAGAAAAAAATAGAAGCTGGTAAGCGTACTAAGCAATTTCGGAAAAAAATAAGTCTCAAAATGCAGAATGACGGCAAACTTTTATCTAAAAATTGAATTTTCTCTTCAAATGAACAAAAACGAGTGCGTGTTTCTGACAGTAGGAAATGTTCTAAAAAACAGGGAGTTTGTCAAGGAGACAGAAGCAGTTTAAGGAATTGCGAGTTAAAATGTTCCAAACTAGAGTAATACAGAATATTCTACAAAGGATGAAGAAATAAAAGAGGAGAAGTGCTGCATTTAAGCAAAAGCAACATATTGAGGGGTATATTCACAAGAACGTGCGCTAAACATCTCCAAAAAATGTTAACTCAACTTTACACATCGCAGTCTATCGTGGGAAAATAACCCTGTGTTAACGTGGAATTCACAACACGGCGGTACCATGCGATAGTCTGCCGAAAACGCGGCCAATGTCCGCGATACGACCACCTCGACGGAGATAAAAACACAAACCCCAGCACCAAAAATCGTGCGATGATCCCGTTCGTAATGAGGAAAGCAGCGATAAGCAGCGCCAGGCCCGCGACACACACACGGCATGCGGGAATAAGCACAACAAAAGCAGGAAAAAGGAAGACAAACCAAACAGAAAACAACAGCGAAGCACAATGGAGGCAGCCGGAGCTAGTACACAACCCCACAAGCCCCATTGGCAACATAACATTGTACATGGCAGTCCATCGTGGACAAGGTGAATGCAGCCGGAGAGCGGAGGAGGACAATGGAAGAAAACCAGAACAGCTGGAATGATGCGAAACGCACAAACAAGCAGAAACACGCCAACAACCAGAAGGCAGCAATGCACACCGTAGGTGGGAGTCCAGCGCCACACCAGGAGCTGGATGACATGGAGGAAATGGTGTCCACCACATCAGTCTGGAGATGGTGGCAGGAGTCGGGGACCGGAAACTGCTCAAAATCAACAGACACAACAGCAACAGGGAGAGGGAGAGGAATGACCAGGGACTGGGGATACGGGGGGAGATGGGCACAATGGCACACATGCACAATTAAGCACAGCACAACTGCAGACAAACTATGCCCAAGAGTAACAACACCAACCAAGAGCACAAGTCACACAACTCTGCAATATCACACCACTGAACAAGCACAGAAGTGAAAACCACACTGCCTGAAAGGGAGAAGAGTGAGCCAAATCAGAGCTGAAGGGACATCTCACACACAATGCAGCACACACATAGGAAGCAGAGCACCCCAACATCGAACACAATGTGGCACAAACAGCAACATTTGCACAATCGAACACAGGACACAAGTGCACCCGCTTGTGGCCGGTAAATGGCCATACGCATCTGGCAAAGCACGAAACAGGGACATGATAATGCACAAGTACAAACCCATAGCCCTGATAGGGTAGCAATGCATGTATGGCAGGGACCCAAATAGGCCGTGACACACACATTGGCATACAAATCAACACTCATCACAGTTGGAGACAAGTGAAGGTGCGGAAACTTTATCAACAATTGCGTGTCAGTACGGCCAAGAGAAGTGCCACGACATGCAGACCAATGCAGCAGCATGTCTGAATGAGGAACGTTGGAAAGCGCCCATGTCCACCCCGGGGGAGTCCATCACCCACACAAGTCATTGCCAACCCGCGTTGGTTATCCGCGCATGATCCGGAGTCCAGGCCAATGCAGCCATGTCCACTGTCATCTTGGGACATGTGACCAGATCCCCAACATGCAACCAGGCGTCGGGACACGTGCAATGGTTCACATTCAGTTGTGGCTGCAGGTACGTTGTCACTCGTCCTTGAACGCGAGTGCAGCAGCGTAGGCCAACATTTCCAATGAGAGCTCGTTGTCCACCACATCTAACATGTCGGCGACGTAACCCATCAGCTGTCCCGGACAGATGTGCTGACTCCAACCCCTGGCCCCAATTGGCACTAAAGCCCAATAGGGGAGCGGCTCAATGTGGTCACTGCACACGACGACTCGTGCAATCTCCCAGGTCCAGTTGCCAGCATGCATGCCAATCATCCAGGCATGCCATAAATGGGCATCACAGTGACACTCCTGGTCGTGGGCCAACAGGGGGCGCACACACACGTCGAAATCCAGGTCAGCTACCGTTACGTTGGAGAGGCAGACATCCATGGTCCACTCGAATATGCACGAGCGACAATGCAACACAGGCTGAACGCAGGTGACGTTGGGAAGGCGGAAGCTTAGCCGGTAACTGATCCGCAGCACTGCCAATGGCAGTGCCCCCAGTACATGCAGCAGACGTGCATGGTACAGGTCCACGTGACTGGAGTTGTTCATGTGTCCGGGATGGTCTGCCATTGCGTCAGTGGCTCTGCTTGAAGCGGCACTGTGCTGACCCGCGCCAGTCCTGTGGATGAAATGCCACAGCTCGGAACAATGAGCAGTGTCTGTGTGCAATGTGTGCAGGCCTGGCCTGGGGTGGGAGTACGTGTGAAGGCCATTTCACGCACGCTAACTTCGACCAAGGACTTCTGCGTGTGGGATGTGTACAAGTTGGTCTCACATCGGGCAGTGCGTAGTGTGGGAGTCGCCAGAAAATGCTATCGTATCTGTCAGGGGGTGCTGGGCACATGCAAGTCCCAGCTCGGAGCTGCAGATGTGCTACCGCCTGATAGTTCAGACAAAGGACCTTACATCCCTACAGTAACTTCACCATCTGCTTGCATACAGGAGATGTACAGAGGCCTGTTGTGGGTGGGGTGGGATGTCTGTGACCCAGGGAATCATGGATGATATGCCGAGCACGTGGCACATGAGCGGCCACACTGGGTGTCACATTGCCTCACAGCTGCTCCTCCCTCCCACAAGCCCCCACACTTGTGTGCACTGCGCGGTTGTATCACGTGCACCCCTACGCCACCACATTGTCATGCCTGTCTGCGCATGTCCAGCGGCATGCCAACAACACCGTGAAGCTGGCCGTTGAGGCTGTGAGGCCACGTGAGTGTAGGCCAAAGGTCTGGACAGGGCGGACACAGGTGTACAGTCCATGGCTGGCTGTGATCATGCTGTGGATGAGGCTAGGCATCTGACTTATGCAGCCGCAGGACTGATACACATAACACTTGGTATGTATGAGCCAAGACCCCGAGCGGTCTTGCGCTCCTACATTTCCCTGTACGTGCGGGCCCGCCCTCCGGGTGCATGCTACATTGCAACATCGACTACTGTGGCCCCGGTGGCGACAACACTCCAACACAGAGACACGCTTACCGCACTTCCTGCTCAAGGCCAGACCAGAGCAACGCCCTGAACCCCCTGCCGAATCAGCACACCCATGCGCTGACCTGACATACGCCGGACCAGCACACGCCGCTTGTGCATGCAGGGGGGGCGGGCGAAGCTACATGTCCAAGGTCTCAGCCACTGCTGAGGTGACATGGTATCGTCCGCTGAAGACAGCACACTGTGATGTTGCAGGGCTCGGGCCCATCATGCTGACATAATGACCACACGGACACACTTGCTTAGATGGTGTGAATGGCTACGGGCACGTGCGCCTGGCCACTTCTATTAGCAGGCTCACATGTCGAGTGACACCTGTGTTGGATGTGTGTGGGGTGTGTGTACACCAGCCGTCATGGAGTGCCTGGTGCAGTCAGAAAACGACAACAGTGTACATCGTTAAGGACACAACCATTCAACCATAAAGGCCCCATGACTTGAGCTGCACAGAGTTAGTGGCCCCGGATGCACAGCGTCCTGCACGGGCCTACCGCCACGGGCCGCTGACTTGCGGTGCACTGGGGCAGGGTCACGAGAGCAGAGCAGGTTCTCGTAGATGACAAAGGGGGTTGTTGCGGAGTGTCTCGGTGTACAGTGGAAGGTGTACCCCCAGGGCATGATGCAGAGGGCAGAACCACGCAGAAACAGTCACTATGGTGGAGATGAATGGAACAGACACATGTCGAACACCAAGTCCGGCCCAGCAAGATGATGATGCAGACAACCCCCAGGCCATGGACTCAGACGCCACCAAAGTCCAACCAGAAAGTGCCCATGACTCATTGCGCACAGAGTTAGTGGCACCAGTGCTGATTGGGGAGGCCGCCTGCGATGAGGCGTGTTCAATGGTGTGGACTCCTCCATATCTTACCCAAGACACAGTTCCACATGTGTGACCTACTGGACCACAGTGTAGGCCTGAGGCAGCGGTCAGCAGGGGCCATTCACCGAGTGTCACCGGCTTACGTTGGATGGTCCCACCGGCCTGCGTAGTTCAGGTTCAGTGGCACCACTGGACGCGGACTTGCGGTGAACAGGGTTGGTGGCACCACGTGTCGCCGGCTTGCATTGAACAGGGTTAGTGGCACCACTTGTCGCCGGCTTGCGATGCAGACTTTGCCTTCACTGATCGGAGGGGGTTTAATGATGTGGACGCTGCCACAGACTTGGGGTCACTGCCATTCTTAACTCACGACTCAGTACAACATGTGCCAACAACTGGGCCGAAGAGTACGCTGGTGGAGTATGTCAATGAGAAAGGAGTACTGTGGGCCAGCGTCGTAGAGGCCAGCGATGGTCTGCGGAGGCTGCAAAGGTCGCAGGACTGGGGCTTGGAGCTTGCACCGGCATGTGGTGGGCCCTCTTTGACACACGCCGGTGTCGTCAGGTGAGCGGATCCTCCTTGGTGCGCTGGGGCAGGCATGGCGGGTCTGGGGACAAGCGGCCAGGGGTGCAGCAGGCGCACAGGGATGCAGGCCCCGCCGCGCACGCCTCCGGCCTCGTGGCGGGCTGAGAGGCACCGCCCTGGCAGACACGTTGGCCATTCCGAAAGAGAACCACGCCCAGTGCGACAGGGTTTTTATTCACACCCCTACGCAGGCCTGGCGTACGCAGGGCCAACCCACTCTGCCCGCGCATACAGGGGGGGACGTAACATGTGACATTTCCGCGTTCTGCCCCACAGCCTGTGGGGACATGGTAGCGTCCACTGGCCACTACACTCCATGCACCAGCAGTTAATGTCCACATGGACATTTCCGTGGTTTGCACATTGGGGTCTGTCCGGCACCTCCACACCACACCTGGCATTGGGTAGGTTCTCATTCATTAGTCACTTGCCGCTCTCGCACATGCCTGCTCAAGCCTCTCCTCACATTCTGCTATTGTGTGGCTGTGGTGCCATGCCGTGGCTGGGTTGTGTGCATGGCAAGCCCAGGTTCCCAAGGGAGTCGTGTTGTCATGTCTGGTCGGTTGGCATGTTGTGTGGCATGTTGCATGTAGTTCTGCTGCGTGCCCATTGCCAGTGTCGTGAGTTGCATGACTGTGGGGTGGAGGTGTGTGGTGTGTTCATTTGGTACTTACCAACGAGCACTGCATTTCCATAGGTGCCATCCTGGGGGCGCTGGTTGATGATGGACTGTCGGGCGATGTAGGAATCATGCACTCTGCCTGGGGAGTTGGCCACGACATTGTTGAGGAGTCCCGGGTGGTCCACTATTGCCTGCACATTCATGGGATGCGTGTGCTTTCTGTTGCGGTAGTTGTGTGCAGTGTCGGCAGGGGGCACGAGGGGTACATGTGTGCAGTTGATTGCCCCCGACACGTGAGGGAATCCAGCTATGGCGTAGGAGCCTTGCTTGGTCTCCAGCTGCTCCTGTGCAGTGTGGGTGAAGTGGAGGTGCTGGGGTACCAGGCTGATGATGGCATCCAGGACAGGTGTGATGAACTTGGATGGGGCTGGCTGTGAGACTCCTCCGACTCTGGCAGTTGTGGGTTGGAAGGTACCAGAGGCCAACATGTGCAGCACAGTCGGCAGCTTTGTCTGCGGAGGGATGTTGGTAGTCCGCTGGGTTGGCACCGTCAGCAGGTGGGGATGTGGGTCAGGATGCAGGGGATGGTTGTCCTTTTGGGCCTGTAGTGGGCAATGTCCTCCTCTGGCGTTCGGTCTGGGCGGCTGGTGCGTTTAAGGTGGGTCCGCTGTCTTTGTGTACGCTGCCTCTGTGGTGGTCCGGGGGGGGGATGGGTCCTGAGGGTGGTGGCGGGCCTGGGGGGGGTTGGCGGTGGGTGTTGTGGCCCTCATGGGTCTCGGAGCTGCATGATCATTGTCTCCATGGCATCTGTGGGTCTTCAGATGTGGCTCTTGGCTGGGCTCCCTTTCATGCTGCAGGTAGTCATCCTGCTTAACACCAGCAAAAGGCAGGTGTTAATTCCCTGCTGCTACCGCGGCTTATCGCCTGTTTTTGGTTCGCATCGCAGATCTGGCAGTTCGTTGTGAAAGTGGTGTAGTGGTGTTTTTGTAAGTTTTTGCACGGGAACGCCTACTCTGCATCTCATTAGGGTTAGTTGGTGGTGTCTCCCGTGGAGATAAATTTTGCGGCAGTTATCGCAGGAATACTGGCGATGTCTGCAGTTTGCACCCGCTTGTGAATGGGGCGTTAAATCTATCTCCACTTTTGATGCGTTAAGGTGGCGATAACGCGGAGATAAGTCCTTGTGAATGTGCCCCTGAGAGCGTTGTTGAGAAAGCTTTGCTTTTTTATCTTAATATTGAATAGAATGAGGATACTAGACAAAACAGTACTGCGTATGAAGAAAGAAAACATTAGAAAAAAGCTTAATAACAAAACTAATTTTTGGAAGATATTTAAAAGTGAAGTGAAACACCTTATTTTAATAAGGAAAGCTATTTCCAAGAGAACACACTAGCGCATGCAGTTGATTTAACTGGTCGTTGCTATGAGGTAAAAGATGGCACTCCTGTTGTAAAAGAGGAGATGGTTCCTAGGAATGTATAGCTGAAGAAGTGCAAGTAAGGCGTAGACAGGCCCCAGTATACAACTGGAACTGTAGTAGTATTCGCAGTGTTCGTCAGGAATCAATTGATTTATTAAGGATTTTTATACATGAGTTTCCATGCAGAAGTCTAAAACAGAAAATTTCAATTTTACAAGGATTAGATCCATGCAAAGTGAGGAAGTATAGTATTTATAGTTTAGTATAGTATAGTATTTAGTATTTAATGCGTATATCGTAAGGCTGCTTTCTATTATAAAAGATGAGAATCCCGATAGATTAGTAGAGGTACTTCTGCTGACACCGAGGGTCCTTGAATGCTGAGAAATCACCACGCATCCCCCTGACATCTCGTGAGGGGTGTCCAGTTCGTGACCAAGACGGGGTCCTTCACTCTATCCCATCAGGTAATGGGGTTGGATCGTCCCTTGGGGGGATTCTTGGCTCTACACCTACACACACTCTAGGTACACTCAGAGTAGGGTTTGCATAGTAGGAGTACGCTAGATTACTACCTTTTTTATATGCCTGCAAATATATAACTGATTAGCACCACGGTAGAACTATATTACTATTTACTAGTTGGTGCATGTAATCACGTTTATCTGCTTCTGTCTACTAATCATTGCAACCCATGTATTTTATGCAAGAATAACGTTGGTTCAATAAATATTTTTGAAAATGTCCCACTGTGTATTCTCCATATATTTCTCGGAGAATAAGTGAGCATGAGTGACTGAGTGAAAGATTCTGTACTTTTCCATGATTCCTGAGGAATCAGGGTTGTCATGTTCAGTGGTTGCCAGAAACTTTTCACTCCCTGGTAGGTTAGGGGGGCTTACTGTGGCACTGTGAGCGAGCTGGTCTATAGGCCGTCCAACATATCCTGCTGGGGTGTCTGGAATGAGTCTTGACACCAATCCCTTAGTTTATGTTGTCTGAATGATGTGCAGGCCCTACGGATTGGTCGGAACTACACGACAAAGCCAAACTTGCAGTATAGTTGTGTACTCAAAAACTGAACCGGAGAACAGAGATAAGTGGCAAGAGTTTGCTGTATATTTATTTGTAGAAGAGCGGTTTTATTTGAGTAAATAGCAAATTATATTTAAGCATGTTATGATAAGTTAGAGGATAATAAAATGCCAGCTAGAGCAGTACATAACAAGTTAGAATTAGTACCAATTCCACAAGAACTTCAAGATTTAAATGTTTACGTATCAATTCTCATACAATGCATACATCCTTTCCAAGCTCCTGTGTGTATGCAACCTACAACTGGGAGATTACCTCAAACAGAGCTTCGGAAAGGTCTTAAAGGTAGAGTTGTATTCTTGCATTAGATTTCAAAAAGAAGATTGAAACTATTGGGGTACAGACAGATTTCGATGAGCCACTTGCTATTCTAGTAAATGGTGTCCCTACTAACAGCAAAAAAATATGACAAGAGTTAGTGGATGTAAGGAAAGTAAACAAATCAACATTGTATCTGGTAGAAAATAATATTTATTAAACAAGTGCTGATGTTCAAGATAGAACACATATGGAGGAAGAAACATTACCATCAAGTGGTCAGATTGATAAGGTGGATCAATTGAGAACAGAAGAAATTTATGGACACTATAGCATCCATTCTCTGCATTCTAAAGAAATCGTTGGTGCTGCTATTGATCTATTTAAAATGAAACAAGCTAAAGGAGCTCCCATGAGTGTGTGGGTAAAAACCTTAGAGGCTGACCGTTTTCCCCCACTGTTTGCCATTGGAGCAGGCGGCCGCTATGATAACCTCCCTTTACAGATACCAACAGCTGAATACCAGTCAACACAATTGTATTCAGAGGATCCAAGATTTCTCCAGTGCATTCCATATATTTTCAATCTTCTGTTTGAGAGTGACTTGTCTGGATTTTCATATGCTGTAAACCATAAACCTAAGACAGGAGTTTATCTTCAAAATCTTTCTGCAAAGGACTTTGTGGAGAAAGTTCATGAAAAAGATGAAAATTAGAGTACAAGTTATTACCTTGATGGTGTGGCCAACATGGCACCAACAAATTTTGCTATCCTCATCACAGAGAACTTAAATGTATGTTGAGTAACCTAGGTGCACCTACTTGGTTTCTGACACTCAGTTGTGCTGAGTACACGTGGGATGACCTGCTTGAATGTTTGAGAGAAGCAAACTCAAACCTTAAAGACATCAAAGTGAAAACAACAGGAAAACTTTTCTGCTTGGATCCTGCTAATGTTTGTAGATATTTCAACTACAGGTTGTAAGCTATGCTGGCTTTCATCTGCAACCAAAGAAATCCTCTTCTTGGCGAAGTAATTGAATTCTTTTGGCGAAAAGAGTACCAAGCAAGAGGTGCTCTTTATATTCACATGCTGTTATGGATAAAAGATGCACCGCAATTTTGAAAAGACAGTGATGGGTCTGTCTTGCATTTCATAGAACAGTATGTGACATGCGCCATACCACATGACAATGGTAAAAAGGCTTGAGACAACAAGTTCTACGCTTTCAAACTCATAGATGTGGAAAGTACTGTCGTCACAAATACAGATGCAAAGGAAAATTTAATACAAGATGTCGATTTGGATTCCCACGACCTGTCATATTTCTCAAGGAAGAGTGAACATCTTTTTGTCTGCAGTCAGACATACACTGACATGGAAATCACCGAAAAACACATACAATCTGAGAAGAACAGAAGTTTCCAATTATGTTATCACTACAACCCAGAAGCAATGTAACAGAACACATAGAAGACGGGAAATATGCAGTAGTTGGATGTGATGGTTGTTTGGTGAAACATGTAAAAGGAAATCTAATTATACATAGATGACTGAGTTGTCAGACTCCAGACAGATGAGTTTTTTTCAATTTGGCACTTCTACAACTCTTCTAGCCTTGGCATACTGAATCAGAACTACTTGGAGACTATAATTCCTATGAAGATTCTTAAAACGCTGTAAAAGACACCATTCAGTGTTCCGTCTTCACAAACTACTTGCAAACGTTGAAAGACGAGATTGAACAGGAAGAAACTATTGCTTCTGAGATAGCTAAGTAGAGTTCAGAAAGCAGCCAAAGTTCTGGACCACTTACTCAAGATCCCCTTGGACAACCAGTTATTCAAAATGAAGCAGCTATAGCTATGAATGAGGTGGAGACTGCAATGCAACAAGCAATAGAGGATACTGTTGATTTTGAACATTTAGAAGCACAACTAAACAATTAACAGAAAGAAATATATATCGAAGTAAAAGATAAAATAGAGCATGGATTTCTGCAAAACAAGAAACAATGTGAATGCCCTTCATTTAGGCTAATTCAACTATACATCAGTGGTCAAGCTGGCACCGGAAAAAGCTTTGTACTTAAAGTTCTTACTGCATGCCTACAGGGGACAACAGATTCAAATTTATCGTGTATAGTAACAACACCAACTGGATTAGCTGCACACAATAGTAAAGGAATTACTCTACATCGACTACTAATGCTACCTGTTGAACATGACAACAAACTGGCATAGCAGAAGTTAACCAGTGTAGCTTGTCATGAAGTGTCTAAAGTATTAAAGAAACAGAAGCTTTTATTTATCAATGAGGTAAGCATGGTCTCAAACTTAATGCTTGTCTTCATTCACTTGATAGTGCAACAGATTTTAAGCACAGAGTACGATGTGTTGTTTGGAGGAAAGCATTTAATTGTCTTTGGTGACCTACTGCAACTAGCCACGCCTGTTTTCAAGACACTTTTTCATGATGAAACTCGTAATTCTTTAGGGAGTATTGGAAATGTAAACATTTGGCTAAACTTTGAAAACAAGGAGTACTAGTTAGGAATATGCGTCAGGCATCTTACATGGAATACAGACATTTTCTGCAGGACATTAGAGTAGGAGTTCTGACAAAGGAAGAGAAATGTACATTACAAAGTTGACTTATCAACAATCTTTTCTCCTCTAAACACACAGCATCGCAGCTAATGTTCAATTTCATAGAAGAAGGCAAATCTGTAGTGTGTTTGATGCCTGCTCTTCAAGAGTGTTCCAATTGTAATGAAGCATTACTAAAACTGGAGAAACAAGAAATTTTGGAACTCACAGCTATTGCCAAAATGGAACACCAGGGAGTTACAATACTACTAAGTGAAAAACTGCAATCAAAATTGGATTAATCCGAGAGATCTGTATCTAGGACTACAGGATTAGAAAAGTGTTTCAGTGTGTGCAAAAACTCTAGAGTAATTTTGTGGAGTAATTTAAATGCTAAGGAAGGATTAGTAAATGGTGAAATGGGTAAAGTGATTGATTTAATAAATTTTCCAAATTGGGATGAGGTTGAATACTTAGCAAAAAAATTGATCAAATTGATGGCGTGAAGCAGAATGGCCGATGTATTGTATGTTTTTTGCGTGTAATAGATTTGTATGTCTGGCGACAGCAGTTCCAACTTTCTCTAGCGTATGCTATAACTATCCATAAATCATAAGGCTTAAGTGTAGATGCAGCTTTTATTAAAATTGGAAGTACTGTACTTGTTGTTGTCCAGTTTGTTTTTGGATGATTTTGATGAAAAGAAAGTTAGTGCAAATACAAGTTGTGTCAGAGAGTACAATCGGTTAAGAAGTGATTATGCACTTCACTTAGGACAATATCCTATTTATGAAAAACAAATAATCGGTCCTAAGTGGAAACAAACAAAACAATCAATGGATGTTTCTCAAAAGAAGCAAAAGAAAGACCAGGAAGAAGGTGTTAAAAATGAAAAAACTGGAAAATGAGGGAGAAATAGTAGGTTTCCAGTTGGAAAATAGTAATGGTGTCAACTGCTATGCTAATGTGGTTCTCAATGTCCTCTTCCATTTACTGTATCTTATAAATGCAATTCAACATAAAGTAGACAACAGATTCTGCTCTCAACTGTGTCATTTGCTGGAACGTTTACGTAGTGACAGAACTTTAGTACATTCTGCTTCAAGCATTCGAGATCTAGTAGACATATATAGTGGATCTGTACTATTTACTTTCAACACTCAACAAGATACACAGGAATTTAAAATGGTCATGCTTTGGAGCAAGAAGAAGTACATATTCATGACTTATGTGGACTGAGTTACACATGGAACCATGAGAGTGAACATTGCTCTTTTACATCTACCACTCAAATAAATTCTGAACGATTTCTCTAATTAACGTTACCAGGTTCCAAAACTGTGCCTTTTGACAGACTGATCAAAAAGGCTTGCCAAAATATGACCTGCCCAAATTGTAGATCAGATTGTGTGTCTACATTGCAATTACAGAGAAGTGGGAAATACATTATACTAATGCTACATCGATGCAGAGCAGATTGATCTAAAATGGAAAATGAAATTACAAACTTCAAAGCAGGACAAATTTCAATCTCTGGAAGAATATACACTACAGTGGCTATCATCTTTCATGAAGGACTTCGTATAACTTCAGGACACAACATTGTGTATTTAAGAAAATTAAGTGAATGGACAGAATGCAATGACAGCAAGCTTACATTGAAACAAAAAATGCCTTTCAAACTTCCAAATTCATACCTCATCTTTCTTCAACCAAAGTTCTAAGGAGGATTACTTTTCAAAAAGTGTTAAGCAATGTTTGTTCTTCATGGATCACCAGAGTTTAAATCATCATTTGGCCTACCAGGGGTGATGTCTTCAAAACAGTCTCTAAAATTCAAATATGATTTAAATCTATTTTGAGTAATGAACTACTTGCAAAATCATAACATTTTATTTTTTTCTGATATGTTTCTTTAAATTAGTTCAGTAGCTATAGTTAAAATTATTTATTAGTTGTGGTGAGTGCAATGCATAGGGTCACTTATTTATAGTGCCATGCTGTGCAGTTCTGTTTTTTCTACAATCTAAATGATTGTTTTTTCCCCGCTGTTCAAGGATGAAGCTTCATGCTTTACATTGTTTACATTGTACAAGTATGAAAGCTGAGAACAGCAAAAAAGGGAACATGAGATGTTTAAATTCAATGTATAATTGCTTTACAATGATGCACTTGTGGAACATTTTATTATTAAAATGAACATTTTTATTGTAGAAACTTCAACTTTGCTATCCAAATTTATAACATGTAACAATAACTTATATTTATGGTTTCTCTTTTTTACCACAGATCAATGGAACCATTTATTGCAGTAATGTAGGTGACTAATTACATCTTTACAATTTATAATACATCCAATAAGACAGGAATGCAAAAATTGCTGCATACAGTGACAGACTCAAGAAGACACTGATAAAGATACTGACACATCCATGCACACTATCATGCTATACATTGGTATCACACTTACGTATACACTTACCCACCCACTCAGAGTGAAACATAGACTTGCACACCTAGTAACAGCCTCATGCATACACTCACACACCCAGATACGCACTAATTCATACACTAAGACACCCAAGCACAGACTGATGCATAGAGTAACACACCCAGGGACACACTGATGTATACACTCAGACATGTAAACATACACTGTTGCATGCACTGAAACACCGAGGCATACACTCATACACCCTGCCACACATTCATACATATACTGACACACACTGATTCAGTTATTGAGTCACTTACACACTCACTGATACATACACTCAGACACCCAGGACACACTTATACATATAGTAACACAGCCATGTAAATACACTGATGCATTCACTAAATCACTCACTGATACATACACTGAAGCATCCTAGGACATACTCACACATATACAGACTCACCCAAAGACACACTAATAGATTTGCAGACATATTCAGACACTCCCTGACACGTACACTCAGACCCACAGGTGACAATCATACATATACTGCGACACCCATATTCAAACACATCTGGACACACTCATACATATACTGACACAGCCAAGCAAATACATTGATGCACTTACTGAATCACTCAGGCACTCACTCATACATACACTCAGACACCCCGGGACATACTCATACATATACTGAGACACCCAACAACACACTAATGCATTCACTGAGTCACTCAGACACTCATTCATACATGCACTCAAACACCCCAGTACACACTCATGCATATAATGACAGAGCGAAGTAAATGCACTGATGCATTCACTGAATCACTCAGACACTCATTCATACATACACACCGACACCCCGGGAGGCACTCATACATATACTGAGACATCCAAGCACACACTGATGCATTCACTGAGTCACTCAGACACTCACTCACACATGTACTCAAACACCCCAGGATACCCTCATACATATACTGGGAAAGCCAAGCACACACTGATGCATTCACTGAGTCACTCTGACACTCACTCAAATGTACACTCAAACACCTGAGGGCACCCTCATAGGTATAAAGACACAACCAAACACACGCTGATACATTCACTGATATACCCAGACACTCACACATACATACATTCAGATACCCCAGGACACACTCATACATATACTGAGAAGCTCAAGCACACACTGATGCATTCTCTGACTCACTCAGACACTCACTCATACATACACTCAGGTACCTTGGGAGACACTCATACATATAGTGACACACCCACACACACACACACTGAAACATTCATTGACACACTCAGCCGCTCACTCATACATACCCTCAGACAACAAGGGACACACTGATACATACACTTACACACCCATGCACACAGTCATGCATACACTAACTCACTCAAGCATTCACTCATACATAGACTCAGATACCCCAAGAATCACACATACGTATAGTGACACACCCACACAGACAATTCTACACCATATATACAATATGGAAATAAAACGAGGAACACAGCTCTCATGTTATTGCTTGGTAAGGTTCTAAAAAGAACCTTTTTTAAAACGTTTTTCGGGTTAGTTTTTTATTTAAAGAATTAGTGTACCTATAAAAACATGGTACAGAACTGTTTCAAAACTAGTTGCATGTAAATGAACATGCTATCAAGCTTCAATTTAGAGCAAACAACTTTGGATGTTAAAATCCCAAAACAAAATTTAACAAGGATGACTGTTAACTGCATACAAATACTCAGTGACAGCTGTAGTTTTCAATCCTACTGGCATGTGGCAGTGTAAACAATGGGTCGCCAGGTGCCCTAAATTTGGACACACAGCTGCCACTGTTATCGTCATTGAGGTGGAAAGTAGTGACACAGTCACAGTTAAAACAGAGGCACGGGCAGCAGCTTCCTTCTCACTGACCATCCAGTGATAGGCTCTCTTGTGGATAGTCTTAAGATGCTTACACATAGAGGATGAACCATGACTGTACTTTTTGCTGGTTCCTCTTGAAAGTTCCTTTCTGCAGATATTACACTTAACAATTTTGGCATCCTCGACCCCACCCTCTCCATGACTAAACAGGTCAACGCCGTTTCCTCATCCTGCTTCAACATCCTCCGAATGCTCCGCAGGATCTTCAAGTGGATCCCCACCGAAACAAGAAAAACAGTCACCCAGGCCCTCGTCACCAGCAGGCTGGACTACGGAAACGCCCTCTACGCAGGAACGACGGCTAAGCTCCTGAGACGGCTGCAACGCATCCAGAACGCCTCTGCACGTCTTATCCTCGACATCCCCCAACGCAGCCACATCACACCCCACCTGAGAGACCTGCACTGGCTCCCTGTCAACAAGAGGATAACCTTCAAGCTCCTCACCCACGCACACAAAGCACTCCACAACTCCGGACCAGCCTACCTCAACAGACGACTCAGCTTCTACACCCCCACCCGCCAGCTCCGCTCGACCAGCCTCGCCCTCGCCACAGTCCCCCGCATCCGGAAACGACCGCCGGCGGCAGATCCTTCTCCCACCTCGCCGCCAAGACCTGGAACACCCTCCCCACCAACCTCCGACAGACCCAAGACCTACTGGCCTTCAGAAGACTCCTCAAGACCTGGCTCTTCGATCAGTAGCAGCACCACCCCCTCTTCCCCCAGCGCCTTGAGACCCTCGCGGGTATGTAGTGCGCTTTATAAGTGACATGATTGATTGATTGATTGATTGGCATTCATTTTTTTTCACCGGATGGAATGGTGAAAAAACGCTAAACTTCATTCTCCTTTTTCCGTGGTGCTGGTTCTTGTTCTTCCTCCTCCTCTTCAACAAGAACCAGATCTGCTACTGGTACAGATGTTGATGGTTCAGCCATTTCCAATAAACACCAATCAAACTGTACACACAAAACTGCAGATGTTGCAATGTTTGTGCTGCTTTTTCTCTGCTCCAGTACAAATAACTGGTGAGGAGCCCGGTATAATTTTGTAAAAGGTGTGGCCCCTATGTGGCCAATTGAATGAGAACGTTTTGCTGTGCTAGCCCGCGAATCCGCAGTGCCTGTTGGCAGATTCGCGGGGGTCGCAAAATACATAACTCAAGTAGTTTATGCAAAATTAAAATATACAGTCCGAAGTAGTTAACAACTAATAGGTCTAGTGTGATTACAAACGCCCAAACGGTGTTCTTTATAAGAAGATTTTTTTTTCGGCAAATCCGTTGTTCAGGAACCGCGGTTACATTCTGATCACATGATCAAACTACAAAACCTTGTTCTTGCTGACTAGCGTGGATGTAGGTACTGCTGAGGTGCCGCAGTCCTCAAAAAGAAAAACAAACTTATCTTGTAAACATACCAACATATTTTTATAAAGAAAAAAAAAGTAAATTTTTGTAAAAAAGAAAACGTGAAAGTTATATGTACAAATAGATAAAAAAATCTAAAACTTAAACAAAACTGAAATAGAAAAAAACATTAAAAAACTGAACAATTTGAAAAAAATAGAACTATGTAAGCAAATGATTATATATTGCTAAATTTAAGTCATTTACATTACAAGTATACGAAGTTAAAAAAAATATTAACCAGAAAAACTTAGAAAGCGTTGATTTACTCTCCTACAAATGAAAGAGAAATGCTAAATAAAACAAAAACATTACATTTAAAAAAACGTTTAAAATTCTCATAAACAAAGAAAGCTGAAAGGGACATACTAGTCAGACATGCGTTACAGACATACAGACACTAAAGGACCCACTCAAACATCTGTAGAGCCACTCAGACTTTGACCCAGTTACCCATACAGCTACTCACACACCGCATCACTTAGTGTTACAGATACGAACACAGATACTCACCTATACACTCACTGTGAAAAGTGCACACTCACCAATACACCACTGTCACACTCACTCGTTCACCTATACACTCACCAATACACCCACATACATATCCCAACACCACTCATGCACTCAGTCCCTCACTCTTACACCCACTAACACAACCAGTCACTCACCTAAAGAATCTCTCATGTACCTACTCACTGTTCCACATATCCCTGTCACACCCACTCATCCACCATACAGTCACTAACAAAGCCACTCACTTACCCACACAGCCACTTAGACACCCAGTCTTTTACCAGTCTTTTACCAATACAGGTATTCACACAGCCACTCACCCACCCGTACAGCCAGTCACATACCTACTCACCCTCCTGTTAATATTGATGTAGATGTAAGCAAAACAAAATCGGATCACTGTTGTCAAAATCTCCTGATATGACCTCTCCATCAACCCCGAGTCAGAGATACATGATCAGGCAAGGCCCTGCAACCTAGGCTACTGATTGACAGATCACAGGTGAGGTGGCATGTAACCAGCAGGACAAACATGGGAACAGCAACATTCCAGATTAGTCCCACAGATATGCAGCGATACCACAATGGTCCTAGGAGATTGGACCCAATGAAATGCACATGGCCGGTTGGGCGCGTGTTCCAGAAACACCACAAAGTTAGATGCCACTTGAAGTTAGGAACACAGCACACACTGCACACGCAGTGATCACCCGCTCCCCATGCCAGACATCTGGACACGTTACCCACTGGCCCTCGTGTCCACGCAAGGTCAAGACCCACCTGCAAATGTCATCAGGTAGGAGTAATTTATGACTTTATGACAAGACCCACATTCCACTCCTGAAACAGGATTTATGAATTGTTTTATGATGCTTGAAGAAATGTATATAAATACATTCAAATCAATTGTACATTGTCAGTCCTCAGACTCGGTTAAAGCAACTGTTCCTTTTTTACCAAACACCTCGTGTTTGCTTTTACAAGGTAAATTCATATTCGAGCAACATTTTGGCGAGCCAGCAAGGAGAGATTGGTGCTTCCACCCCGACTGCAGCCAAAGGAAAGGACCCTGCTCTGACTGATTTACATCAGCGCAGCAAGGAAGGTGAGCAGATGCCACAATTGATTGAAAGCTCTGCTGAATCCATGGGGCGAAGGTCCATCCTGAAGCTGCCATCAATGGTGTAAGAGACTACATCTGATCCTTAGTCCCCAGCATTTAGCATATGGTAAACTAGGAAGAAGCGCAAAAGTTTAACCTGAGTGCCCTGCCATTGATAGAAATATGATATATTGCCCACTTCTTGTGTCCGAACTGAGCAGTTGCAAGGCGCCTTTGTAGGCGATCCCACGAAGGTTACCTTTCTTCTATTGTCAGCAGGTTAGGAAAGGTGAATATTAGTTGTCGCTTGGACAACTAGGTACAGATGGTACGCTTGGCCTTAGGTGTGATATAGGGTCACCGCTTGAACCGATAGGTGTGATACAGATAGTAGGCAGGGTGTGCTACAGGGGTGAGGCCTCACTTCCTGGACTACTAGGCGTGATACAGATGGTACGCATAGGCCCTGGTTGTGATATAGGGCCTGCACCTTGATCCTTTTTTTTAGTCTAAAAGGGATTTCTCATTGCTACCGGTTTCTTAACACTGCTGGTGTCTGAAAGAAGTGAGAGGTGTTATTCACTTGGACAGCTGGACATGATACAGATGGTATGCATGACCCCTGTGTGTGATATAGGATATAGTTTGGACATTTGTGGAAATTTGGACCTTGGAGATTAAGTGTAGCTTGTGCTTGGCCAAGGAAGCCCTGTGGTTGACAAGTTATTCCTTGTTTCTGCAAAAATTGTTGTTATCGTTGTCTCTGAGCCGATATTGTCAGACTATCAGGCTCACTTGGTCCCGTGTACCTTGCAAAGCTTCCCCTCATCATCAGGTAGCATACACTAAGGAGCGGGATAAGGTTTTCTTTTTACAAAGTCATCATTTTTTCACTGTTAGTTTTTTCTCTTCTCTCTCTCTTTCTTCATTCTGATTATCAATTGATGCATTCTTGATGTTGTGGTGCTGGTAAATTGTCGCAGTTTCTCGTCTTGTATTGAGTGTTGTGTTTTGTTCATGGCTTTATGTGTTTATGAAGGCGCCGCTAATTCGTACAGTCGTTATTCCATATCTGCTGTTTTGTTTCTGAATTCACACGTTTTGAACTAACCATTGCCCTTTCTTTCATGTTGTGATTCTTCATATGCATTTTTTGTTGTTGTGTATAATGTCTATCCTAATGCAGCTGTGTAAATAGTATTGAGCTTGTAGAAGTAGTGGAAGACCAGTAATCCCTGTGTATTTATCAGAGCAGAATTAAATATTAATTGATCCTGAGAAGCTAGAGCGTATCAGTCTCTTAAAAAGTTCCCGGCTATCATGGAGTTGCTGCTAAAACACATGCAAACTAGATTCCCCACACATATCAAACATCCTAGCAAATATTGCCATGTATGGCACGCACATTTTAAGGCACTCACTTTCCCCTGGCCAGAGTGGGAATCTTCAACACCAACATAATCGAACACACGAGAACACACATTTGGACCAAATATGTAGGACAAAAGAAGACCAGGAGAGAGGCACTGCTAGAACTATGGGCCATCTTTGAGGAGGCCCAAACCGACAGTCCTACCCTAGAACCTGCAAGCAAGGCGTCCGCACCTCTCCCAGTGCTTGAATTGTTGGTGCTATAACCTCATCGGCTTCTTTGGAGAGCAAAATGGAGGTTATCTCTCTGATGCCGGCCATCCCCGCATTAGTCTATACCAATCCACCGGTCGAGGGAGCCGGGGGCCCCCCAACAAACTACCATACCGAGACGAGGGAAGCCAACTGGCCCCCAGGCAATTCCAGCATCACCCAAGCCTAGTACTAGAGCTCCCCGAAGCTCAACCCCCGTCCATCGAACTCCCACTTGCCCGGGTGAACGTACTCGGGTGCATAGCAAACTGGACTAAGGAGGGGAAACGATTTGGCAAGTCTGGCCTAGGGAAGGGTCAGTTGAGACAGAAGGTACGGCTGTGGTCAAGGATTGCATCAGATACGGAAGGGAAATCCCGACTGGAGTTTTCCCTACATACAGCAATACCTCGTAAGAGGAGAAAGAAGGCAAGTCCCGGAAGGAAGGAAAAAGCAAGAGAACAAGATAAAGTTGGGATGGAACCAGGACGTCGCCACAAGGTCCCTGTGATGGGAACAGATGATCCTAGTCAGAGAAGCTAGAGCTGCAACGTCACAGAAGGTGGTGGCACCAATGGGGTACCACCGCAGAAAAAAGAATGGACAAATTTAGCATGTAGTAGCAGGGTTCGAGGAAGTAGTACAGTGAATGTCCAAGGCTGAGACTAGGTTGCAATCCTCTCTCCTCCAGAACTAAACAAGTGGCAGAAGTCAATATGGGCCAGTCCCGCATACGGTGGCTGACATGCATTCCCTCACAATCACATGCCCCATGCTGTCAGTGACCCAACGGTCCAAGGAGGAACGCACTGTAACAGTGTGGGTAAACAACACAACCCCCAGCTTCATAGTTCCTAATTGACACAGGGGTGACAAAGTCATGTCTAAGGAAAGGGACTGTTCCCCTTTCCAAAGACTCCATGGACATGCAGGAATTTTCGGGCATGGTTATGAGGGTCCCCTTCACCAATCCCCTGGAGACAGATGTAGGAGGCAGCCACGTAAAAGGGCAGCTATTGTATTACTCCTCACCCTCGACAAACCTTCTAGGTAGAGATTTAATGGCCAAACTAAATATGACCATTCATTTCTCAGAAGATGGGACAATGACCTGCTCAACCCCTGGGGTTGCCCCATATAGAATCATGTCTTTAACATGCCCACAGTGAACAGACAGGCCAATAAGGGCAACACTCTCTGACCTGACGGCCTTCACTAACACCATACTCACAATCATTGCTAATGCACAGGAGCTGCCGGGTTGAAAGCTACAGCTGCCCCGTGAATTTGTGTTCCTTAGGTTGAGTCACATTGATATGGAACCCCAAAAGGAGGCAGTGTTTTGCTTGGAAGCCATCAAGGTATGGCCCACATACGGGGTACTGCTGGCATCGACCAGGCAATTGCAATGTGGGCATGTATCATCGTTGTTGTGTCCGATCTCAGCATGCTGGAGGTAACCGATTACCAGCTACTTAGGGAGTGTCCCAGGGGCTCAGAAATCATTTTTCTAACCCTATTACGGTTAGGGTGGAACTGCAGAATAGGGCCCCATTGCCCATGGTGGTATTAGCAATGTGGCAGGAGCAAGATCTGTCAGCAGTACCACCATACCTATGTTCCAGGAAACCCTATGACGTGAGTCCAATCAATACCATCAAGCCAGTAAAGATAACCCTGCGAGAAGGGATAATCCTGCCCCGGGTACGTCAGTATCTGCTCTCCAAATAAGCGGATGAGGGTATAGCACCAACAATTCAAGCACTAATTGATCAGGAGGTCCTCCCCATGGGGGCCTACCCGTGTAATACGCCAATCTTCCTGGTAAAAAAAGAGTAAGGGAGGGACCTGGTGCCTGGTGCAAGGCTTGCCCCCCCAATAACATCGTGGTCTCATAATTCCCTGTAGTACCAGACCCCTCCATCATATTGACAAACATACTTGCACAAGTCCTCTATTTTTCCATGATAGACATCAAGAACAAGTTTTTTTAGGATTTTACTATACCCCGACAGTCAGTACTTGATGGCGTTCACCTTCCCATGGGTTCAGCTGCTATGCCGGAGACTGCTGCGAGGGTACTGCTAGTCCCCCACTATCTTCAATAGAATACTGAGGAAGGATCTTGTCAACATCCAATCGAACAGCACCCTGATTCAGTACAATGACGGCATCTTAATGTGCAGTCCATCTGAGGATCTATGTCGCCAGGGCACAATAGCCCTCCTGACTGTACTTGCCAAGAGAGGATACAAAGTGGAGGATGGGAAGTTGCAGTATGTACAAGAGGAGGTTAGATATTTGGGCCAACTGATCTCAGCAGCTGGTCGGCGGATCACACCAGAACTTGCGGATTCTATCAGGGCTATGCCACCACCAAAATAAAAAAATGGTATCCAAAAGTTTTTAGCATTATGCAACTATGTGCTACAGTGGGTCTTTGACGACAGTGTGCTTATTGCCCCCTTACTCGAAGGCGAAGACCGGCCACGAGGAACTAGAGTGGACGTCCAAAATGCAGGAGACTTTCGACAAGCTCAAAACAGAAATAATGCACACCTCCATGTTAGGGATGCCAGATTACAGGATTAAAGGATTTCTTCTTAATCAGCCTCAGAGACTGGCGAGTCATGTCGGCTGTCCTAATACAGAAGTACCCCATGGATCACAAACCCCTTGCATACTACAGCAGGCTCTTGGATTCGGTCATGCAGGGTCATCTTCCATGCGAACAGGTACTTGCGGCAGAGGCCTTTTTTGTCAACAAAAGCACCTCCATTGTAATGGGGGCACTGCTGACGCTGTATACCGAGCATTCAGTGTTTGCCATCATCCAAAAGTGCAAGAGCACACTGACTACGCAACAGGTTTCAGGGTACGAACTAATGCAATTTGAGGTAGATGGTGGAGGTTTGTACCCCTTAATCCTGATATGATTGAGGAAAGTAATATCCAATGATTATGTTCCGGTAGACAGTGGTTGCTCCTTTTTATTTAGTTTCTTTATTTTTTATTTTTCTTTGTTACACCTCGTAACGTTGAAAAAGGAACAGAAAACAGCCGACACGTGTTTCGCCCGGTGGCCGGATGGCCGAGGGCTTTTTCAAGGCTGATAAGTAGTCAAACCCACAGGTATATGAGCGATACATACATCATAAGTGCGTAATATGTAATTAAACAGAGTCAAACCCAAAACAGTGGATATACAAGGGATGTGAGTAAAGGGTAAAAAACCATAAGAGCAAAAAGATAAGCCAAAAATAAAAGGTTGTGGACCGGGTAGAGATAAACGAGGATGGAAAAAGGGGAGGGAAAGACAGGGTAAATGAAGGAGAAACAGGAACAAAAATAAATATTAGGGTATGAAAAATGAAAATTCGAAATGGCATATAGTACATTGATCAACTTCCATAGATTCATCATCATAAATACATGTCAAAAATTCCAAAATTACTCAATTTGAAGAAACAGGTTGAAGGAGAGACACACACACAGAAGTATAAATGTCAGGATGACAGTTTGTTATACCATTAATATTCTATATGTGCACAACAATTAATGGTACTCAATTTGAAGAAACAGGTTGAAGGAGAGAGATACACACAGAAGTATAAATGTCAGGATGACAGTTTGTTATACCATTAATATTCCATATGTGCACATCAATTAATGGTACAGAGGTGCTATCTGAAATGTATGGCAGTCTTTACAGAGCGTAAATGAGAGCATGACTTCATATGCATTGTGATTACAGCAGGGTGATGAAAGCTTACCAAGGTTCCTGAAGAATGTTCGTGAAAACTGTAAAGAAAGGGGATGTATGTCAGGAGCAGTGATTCAATATGTCATGGCTATTATAGCCATATCAACCTTAATAGTATTAGCATTTTAGCGAGAACCCCCGTAATGAGGTGGCATAATGATATTGTAAAAGTGGCAAGCTGAGTAGTCCGTGTAAGAGCTCTATCAGTCATAGGCAATGCAAAGAAAGAATGAGCACTCATATAAATTAACGTATCCCAGCGCATGCAAGTATCAACAAGAAGGAAGCCCCCGTATTAAAAGGGTAGTGTAATTATAGACAAATGAGCAGTTCGTGTGGAAAGTCTAACGATTGTGAGTCACGGGCGCTCATAGTCTATAAGGTTTCCCCACACGTGGGAACAGGGATATACCGGGTAAGGTTGAGAGAGAAAATAAAATAAAATGTAAAATACAATTTACAAGCCGCCTCATAAGTAAAAACAAACGTGCATTGGGGGTCCCTCAAGGAAAGGCAAATAGAGAGGGGCGGCTCAGCGTGACAAAGTGAAATCATAAGCAGGTCGAACCCGATAATGTGAAAGGCGGAGCAGGGGAACAGAAGCGGTATCTGAGACACTCACCGATCGATTTGAATTGTGCAACGTGGTCCTCTGCGGTCCGCGAGAATGAAGAAGCCGCGAGGCCGAGTCAGGCTGTAATAAATGGCCTCTGACTCGGCGTGAAAAACGTGATGTGCCATCCAACTCAAAGCAGTCGGAAGGCCATAAAAGAAATACTGGTATGCTGGCTGTGGTTTGAGATACCAATAAAAAATGTTACAAATGGGGAGAGAGCCGGGGCTAAAAGTAGGCAGCCCTTAGTGAAAAATGAATACAAAAAGGAAAAGCCAAAGTCAAAAGGTATAGCAAAACTAAGTGAGAGGCTGGTCCAAAGGACATGAAAGAGTTCCTAATGGCCAAACATATCTCAAACCACAGCCAGAATTCCAGTATTTCTTTTATGGCCTTCCGACTGCTTTGCACAATGCCCCGACATTTGCACAATGCTTGTGTAGGGACCTCTCCCATGTCACCTATAATTATACTGACAACAACGCTAGTATTCGACATGCACTACACAGCGCACTCTTACTCAACACATGGTATCAGCACATGACTGCTGTGGGTGCCCAGACATCGGCCGGGTCATGCTTCATCTGTTCGCTGATACCACATGCAGTAGGCACAGACAGGCTTTACATGTCACAAGAGGTAGCCCCCGAAAAAGCAAAATGCCTTCTCCACCTGTACCTATGTAGCATTAGGGCCAAGATACAACCAAACAGAGTAGAACCCCATAGAATAGTAGTGAACGTGACCTGCTACAAGACCAATCCCACAGCACTATACCTCTTCACCAATCCTCACAAGATTCAAACGGAGCTAGATAGAATGCACGGATGGGGCACCGTAGGGGAGTTTACTGTTTGGCCCCTTGACTTTCCAGAAAAAATATTCTTGAAGGTAGCAAAGCCACCACATCAGTACACAAACACGTCCGCTCCCACTTCTGTCTGTGGTCCCAGGGTGGCCCTTAGCATGTCTGGTGCAGTCTTCTTCAATAACAAATGGACGCCAGACATTGAGTTCCAGTGTATGGCCATCCACCTTGCGAAGGGAAATGAGTCTGGTAGGAGAGGGTTAAATACCAGCATAGATAACCACTGTCAGGACATATGGGACACTAAGATAGATAGGTACACGTAGTTGGAAGGGAAGGGACAACCCCTAAATGTACAGAAACTAACACTATTCTTTGTGTTTCAGAGGAAAAGGAATGGTTCCATTTGGCACTAATGAGAACTGTGGTGCAATACTGCACGTACCAGACATGCAATAGGGCACCAAGCTGATGGATACCTAATGGCAGTGCAGTGAAGTTGCCTACATCCAGCTTGTCCCCGGATGGCGAGGCCTCTGCTTCCTGGTCACCATACACACACCTACCCTGGGCATTCCTGGAGAAGATCTGTCAGAGTTGTACCAACATTGCTACAGAAGAAAACAACTCTATTTCATCAGGCTCGAGAAAAAAGAATTGCTGATTATTTTGACTGGGCTCAGTTCAAAGACATTCCGGAAGAATTCAGACTGTTTTCAGACACACAAGTGAATGTGGGAGGGTCCACATCCTTCTTCACAGTGCAGATGAAAGTAAAGGCTGCTGGTTGCATATAACCAGATGGGAGTTGATAAAGATGATGAACAGTACTGAACTTGGCTTTAATGCAATTAGGGAATAACTAAGACCCATCCGCCTCATGGTGATGCAACATCAGTATGTGTTGGACTTCATGACTGCATTGGAGGCAGACGTTTGTGCCAAGATCGGTGCGTCCCCTTGCATGTTCATCCCAGGCAATGACTTGAACAATGGGACTCTGACTCTTGCCATCCATCATTGCATAATTTACAAATGGACATGCATAAGGAGGGAGGTGCCCCTAAGCAAGATTGGTACTCTGGCTGGTGCCAGTGGGTGACAGGACTGTGCACCTTTTGCTGCATATTCTCCCATTTTGTACTGTTTTAGTGTGGTTTCTTACAAGTAGGAGTTTCCTGCTGTAAAAACGCAGTCCTCAAATTGGGTAGAATACAAGTAGCTAGGGAATTAGTAATAGTTAAGACTGAAACACGACAAGCCCCCAACAATTTGACAGTCATGAAGTATGGGATAAATTATGTAGTTGAAAATTCAACTAGAGGGGGAAATGTTAATATTGATATCCATGTACGCAATGATATGTGTATGTACAAAAACAAAATCGTATCACTGTTGTCGAAATCTCCCGATATGTCCTCTCCATCAACTCCGAGTTAGAAATATATGGTCAGGCAGTCCGTGCAATCTAGGCCTGAGGCTACTGATTGACAGATCACAGGTGGGGTGACACATAACCAGCAGGACAGAAGCGCAAAAAGGAAAAATCCAGATTATTGCCAGAGATAGGCAGTGACACCACAATGGTCCTAGGAAATTGCCCCAATAAAATGCACAGGGCTGGAGGGGCGCATGTTCACAAACACCATAAAGTTAGATGCCACATAAAGTTAGGAACACTCAGTCAATCAGGACACAGTCCACACTACACACATGAACGTCATTTAAAGGTAGTCAGGGGTCGCAGCTGTGACCTCTAGATTGCTCCCTGCTACTCCTGACACTTCATTTGCGACCCCTTTGCCCCCTCTGAGGCAAGGGTTTGCATAGGTAGTGCCAGGAGTAGCAGGGAGCAAGCTAGAGGTCACAGCTGTGAACCCTGACTACCTCCAAATGACGCCCATGACAATGCATGCAGTGATCAAGTGCTCCCCATGCCGGACATCTGTACATGTTACCCACTGGCCCTCATTGTGTCTACGCAAGGTCGAGACTAACCTGCATTTGTCATCATTTGGGAGTAAGTTATGACTTAATGACAAGACCCACATTCTACTCCCGAATCAGGGACTATGAATTGCTTTATGATGCTTCAAGAAATGTATAAAAAGAAATTCAAAACGATTGTACCTTGAGTCAGTCCCCAGACCTGTTCCTGTATGCTGCACTCATGGCCGCAGTGTTTAATAAAACTAACTGTTCCTGTTTTGCCAAATGCCTCTTGTCTTTTCTTTTTCAAGGTAAATTCATATTTGAGCAACACACCCATACAGACACTAACAAATACTCATCCACTGATACAGCCAGTCACACACCCACTCATTCACCTATACAGCCACTCACACACACACTCACACACCCATGCAGCTACTCACACACCCACTTATTCACATATACAACCACTCACACACCCACTCAAACTCCTAGACAGCCACTCACCCACAGATTCAGTCTCACAGCTACTCAGATGACATATGTTCAAAATAGTATCCCTCATTAGTGTTACAGAGGGAATGGTAATTTAAGTTATACAGTACCTTAGTATATATCTTTTAAGTCTCAGAAAATTTTACGAAACACACTCACTGGATGATGTCATCAGTGATGTCATTTGAGATGTCATCAGTGATGTCAATGACCATGTCATGAGTGATGTAATATATGAGGTCATAAGCAGTGCATTGCGGGGGTGTAAGTTATAATTAAGGCTCCCTGTTTTCCGTTTTTACGGATTTTTACAGATAAATACAGATATGTTTTCTGTCTGCATTTATTTTTAAAAGTGGATAAATACAGAAAATTGTGCTTCTTTTAAGTGACTTTCCATGCTGTCTTTCATGAATTATAGGCCAGCAGCTGAACAGATGGACAGCATGGGAAATTCAAAAACAGGATGACATTTCTTTAAATAATGGCATATGTCAATATACACTTATGGTATAATGCTAGTATTTACCAGTGGATGTACTGTCATGTAATATTTGGCAGCTAAAACACAACAGAGTGAGTGCACATCTATCAGTGAAATAGATATGGAAATTTACAGTTTTATAACTTCATTTATACGCAAAACACAAAATAAATATTTATAAATACAGATAAAATGGCCAAAAAATAAATATGGATAAATACATACGGAAATGGCCAGAAAATAAATACCATAAAACCGGGAGCCCTAGTTATAATTAGTAACTATAACTGCCTAATTTCAATGGTTTTGTACGAGTGAAATGTGAGCTTAGCTATAACGTCCATGTAACCTTTGGTTTTTTCAGTGAAAATATATATCTATATTATATATATATATATATATATATACATATATATATATATATATATATATACACACACATTTACCTGGTATATACGTACTATACTTACTATTTCTTTGTAAAGGCATGCATGGTAAAGGCATATCTGTGGTAAAGACTTGCGTGGTAAAGGCAATGCGTGGTAAGGCATTGCATGGTAATGGATGAATGGTAAAGGTATTGCGTGGTAACGATCGCGTTGTAAAGGTTATTTCTCCACTGGTATGTTGTGATGCAAGGTGGAGGACACGCACTGGCAATTTGAAAGTATGTGGAAATCGCTGCTGGAAGTCATGTACTAAGGTATCCCCAACTCCTTGTGCCCGTCTAGATGGACAATGATGGGGCTGTTTCTTTGACAATCTAGAAGCTGGGGTGCCACAGGAATCCCAGACAATGGCCTGTAGCCACCTTGAGAGACACAGAGATGCCCTCGCCGTGGCGACTGAATACAGGTAGTTGGTGGAGGCCTGGGGGCAGCTGACATCCTCCAGTGGCTGACTATGTGGAGGGAAAGGATGAGGAGAGAGAATTGGGGCTCATGTAAGAAAATGTACTTTTTCTTCAGTGATCCTGAGAAGAATACCGCTAACATCTTCTCAAGTAATTAAAACAGTAATAAAAATAGATGTAATAAAATAAATACTCCCATAACGTATTTCATTTCAAAGAAAGCATGTACATTTTAACATTCATGAGCACTTGCTTACTTTTAAAACACTCGCTTTGAACAGTGGCAATGATTTTAGTTAGTTGGTCAAATTACGAAAACTGCGCATAAATTGAATGCCAGTGTGGTCTTCATCAGTGGGGCGTTCTGTCTGGCGTGGGAAGCTCATCAGAAACTGCAAACATACTTTTCAAACCTCAGGAATAATTTTGTTTTTGGAAAAGTATACCATTTAAAGAGTGAATCAATCAAATGTAATTTAATGTGGTTGATAATTCTGTCGGGATTCGAATTTGAATTTAAGAATTTTGTTTTTAATCCAGGTTCAGCAATCAAATGATGGAAGTCAGATATGACAGAGCCCCGTGGCATCTGGCGTGCTGCTGGGGCCAGAACAACGTTCATTAAATGAAGATTCAGTAACGGCGAAACCTTGCTAGTAAGCATTTTAGTAAAAACTGAACACACAACCTAGCAATTTATCTTGTGTTTAAAGACGCTGGTACACTGCCCCAACTGTTCTACTTCCAATGTCTTAATTTGTGACTGAGCAAGCATGTTTTTCTTCCCATTATACGTCATGAGTCTTCTTAGATGTGCTTGCTGCTGATTCTGCCAATATTAAAGGATACCTCATTCCCATGGAACTTGACTCTACACCAAGAAAAATGTATTTTACGGGAGGCACAACTAGGATAGAAACTGAAGATTTGTTCCCCTTCTGTCCTTCTCAGCCTGCCTTTTTATGCACTTTTTTGTGGATCTTTTGGTCAGGCATCAGGCTTACAGAAACCTCAGGGGACACAGACCTTGCATCACCCAGTGGTACAGTGGATGACTACCAAATCATACAGTTTGAGGGGATAGCAGATAATTGTTGGGCTCATCAAGGCAAGGACAAGATTGCAGTTACCACTGCAGACTGCTTTTGGGAGGTGAAAGGTATGGAGGGAATGTCTGATCCCGCGCAGCATCTGACAGAGATATAAGAGAGCCACTGAGGGACATCGGCTGACCACCCTTGAAATCAACAAGGTGCAGGGGAAACAGCAAGAGGTGGCTTAATAGTCACAGGACAGCAGCTCAGAGGGATAGTGGTGGTGATGCTGAGCTTCAATGGAAAGCAGCCTGGGGGGCACAGGGTCCTGAGCCGTCAACATAAGATAGGGCTCACAGATGCATTACCTCATTGGGAGTTGATGGTGGGCAGCAATTCATAGGACCCTTTAACCCCTCTGAATAGCTTAACATGGCAGCCACCCTGGGTGAATCCCACAGGCTGGGGTGCCACAAGAATCCCAGACAATGGGCTGCAGCCACATTGAGAGACACAGAGATGCCCTCGCCGTGGAGACTGAATACAGGCAGTTAGTGGAGGCCTGCAGGCAGCTGGCATCCTCCAGTGGTGACTATGGTAGGTATGGCCCCCCAAGGACCTTCATCCTAAAGACCCAAGAGATTGAGAGGGCTTCAGCCAGGGCAGATGATAGACACAATCAATCAATCAACCTGTGGTGAGGGAAATGACAGGTAGACTTGCTACAAACTATAAAGCTTATAAGCTGTGGCCTGGAACAATATCTGCACTGGATCAGACAGTGGATACCTGACTGAATCCGAACACAGCCATACTAGTTGCCGCTAAGGTGCAAAACCCTAGAGCAAATTAAACAATTGAATGGGAAAAAAAGAAAATTTAAGACATTATTGCAAAGACCTCAATGCAAAAACAAGACACGGCCTACACACATTGCTCACTGATCCCTCTGAAGACAGGCCTGCTTTGCCGACCGACAGAGACTCAGAAGCTCCCATAACAAAGCAATTTATGGAGGATCTATTTGAAGGTCTCGGAGAGAACTTCACCACTTTCGAAATCAAATTGGAAGGGGCAATTCCTGACATTAAAAAGGATGTTAGGAGGTTGGCTGAGAGTGTTGGAATGAGTAAATATGATGTAAATGAATAACATGCTATGTGTAGGCCCTACCGCAACAATACCAATAAGTGCAATATCAATGTATGCCATAACTTGTACCCGCACAGTAGCGCCGACACTGGCAATCACGATATCAATGTATGTCATAATCCATGCACAAATGACGATACTGTTACTAGTAAGAACAATGTCAATGTATGCTTTGACAACTGTACGCACAATGTTAAGGATGTTGATAAAAATGATACCAGTGACTGTCATTATTTTTTAGGAGTTCTAATGAACTCTCATCATTCCTGTCGGTTTCACCAAAGGTGACCTCCCAATCAACCCTGAGTCCGACATACAAGTCCCACGATCCACACCCAAGCCTATCGAATACCAGGTCACAGGTGACATCTCTCATAACCTAAAAACAAACGTGCGCCCAGGGAAAACCCTGATCGATCCCACAGATAGATTGTTGCACCACAAACAGGTCTGAGGAAATTGGCCCCACTAAAACTTGTTTGGCCAAAGGCTTACATTCCCCAAACTATCACAAAGCTAGATATCACATGTAGATAGAAACAATCAATCAGGAACGACATGCACACCACACGTAGTGATCATTCGCTCCTTATACCGGACATCTGTGTCCTTATCAGATGCCCGCACTTGTTGATTTATGACTGGAATGCTTTTTGGAATGTAGAAAATTGCTTTATTGTACCTCATGAACTGTATATAACAACGGCCAAAACTTTATGCACCAAGAGACTTTGAGAAGACGTGCTCTGTCGAGGTGCTCCTGGCCTCGGCATTTAATTAAACCAATTTGTTCCTGTTTTGCCTCTTGTCTTTTCATTTATTTAAGGTAAACTCATATCCGAGCAACAAGACTATACGACCTGAAAGAGGCAGCAGATGATAGATCTGAGAAGGAACAATTCCTCAAACAGGAGATAATCATTATACATGAATCACCCTCCAGGGGAAGCTGGAAGAACTGTAAAATTGCTCTAAGTGGAATAATATAACAGTCCGTGGATATTTCATAAATAACCATCAGGAGGTATATGCATAATGATCCTGTGAGCAGAGTGTTGGGACGGAAAAGCCTTCTGCATGGTAAGAGACGTATACCCCTGCCCTGAGTGCCCAAATGTACTGGTGTCTGGATCCCTAATGCTGAATTTTTTTTGTCAAAGGCAAACACAGATAATGTGTGTGCACCATGACATAGGCCTGTCTCACGGATTGCAGTCTTGTTGGACCAGGAGGGTTGCCCAAAGCACTGCCCTCATAATGGTGGAAGGCTACTGCCTTCAGCGTGAGTTAAGCAGAACAAGCGTGGTGGTGGCAGCATACCATGTAGCGATCAGTAGTAGTGAACAGGTCCTTTTTACCATGTCACTAGAGTGAGGCCTACAGGCTCACTCACCCGTTTCAAAAGTTCAGCTGCTGTCTGCTTAACTCACCCCTGGCCTACATCAGGTAGATGTAGATGGGACTGCATGATGGAAATGTATGCTGAGGGTATGTGTGCTCGTAAGAAGTACAATACACAAGGGGCAAAGTGTGGTAAAGTGTGCACATAGTAAATGTGTGAATGTTGGCAGTGTTTGTTTTTAAAATAAGACACTCTAATATAATACAAAAAGGCTGCAGCACTGAACAGTGAGCGCAGAATGAATGTGTTTATGCTTGTGGAGGGATACTGCATGAGGATAACAGTGCTGTGCGATAAGTGGGCTATGGATGTACACAGAGTTCAAGTGTACCTGCACTGATACATTACATGGAGGACCTTGGGTTCCATTTTGGGAAGCCCAGGCCTGCCTGGTGAAAACATGAGGAGGAGAGGAGTCCCCTAGACAGATTTGTGTATTTCTGCATTCCTGTAAGCTGGGAGGGACATGCACTAGAGGATGGGAGAGCCAGGCTCTTTTGTGCATTTCAAAGGATTCTTTGATTCAGTGACAGATCACAAGGAAGGGGCCTGGACACATCTCAGGAAGAGAGAGATGGGACTGGTAAGGGAATCGTAAAGAGTAGGGGTGGGAGCCCGGGGTTAACCTTTTGATGAACATATCACTGTGGCTGCCATCCAGGTGTGAACTCTGGTCACTTCCATGAATTGTTTTGTGGGTTAATCAAATTCGGAGCACTGCCTGCTGTGACAGACATCCTTCAGGAGGAAGAAAAAAGGGGAGGGATGTCCATTTCAAAGAAGCAGAACCCCAACATAAAACTTCAAATACTCAGACACTAAATTACATTTTTTGTCTGGAAAAGGACTAAAAGCTGGGGAGTTTGAGACCGCAAAACTTTGTTGTCTGCTGGGCAGCCAGACAGGATGTGTGAGGAGGCAAAGTTCAGCAGGAATTCTGCCTGTGACTAGGACTTGGGAGCCCTGGACTGCTAGTTTCCCTGCAGGGTGAGGTGACATCACTCAGGAAAACCAAAATCACATGCCCTGGAACCTGGAGCATGAGCTCCTTCCTGCTCCCCAAGACCAGGGTGCCCTGTGAAGAAAGGAGAGAGTTGGAAGGAGCAAGGTCCAGAGGGGAGCCCTATCATGAAGGCTCCCAGTGTAAGGAATCTGCTCTTACACTGATCTGGTCTTAGCCCCTGTGCTGGATTATTCTGCAGGAGGGGCCACCGTAGACTGAGCCGAGGAGCAAGGATTCTGTGGAGGGCACCAGGCCTGCACGACCTTGTGGTGGGTGGCCCCGTGTTCCAGAGGGGGAGGCACCGTGAACAGATCAGTGTGACCAGACTTGTGAGTGCTGTGGTGGCAACCCCGTATGCCGGGAGGGGCCGCCGGAGATGCTGAGGCCAAGGGTTCATGCCCATAGCCCAGGACTAAGAAACTGCTACTGTGACAAAGGCAGGTCAAACCTGCACACTGTGAACTGCACCAAAGGGGGCCTGACGATAAAATGACATCGCTGGTGCCCCATCGGAGCAAAGAGATCAACCCCATCCCACGAAGGAAAGATTGACACTGCATGATTGCCGGTGCGGGACAACCCCAATCGCTAGGACCAGCCGGTAGCATGGCTCGGGGAGACAGCCTGTACCCCCCAGGTGCTGCCGGGTGTGCCCACATGCAGACTGACTTTGCTGATCCATAACAGGACTTCGCTGCTCCACAGAAGGGTTCCATACCCCTAGACCGAGCAAGCCGTGAACTGGGCCTGTAGGGCTCCTGGGGACAGTATTTGACTGTACATTGATTTATTGTTTGCGCTGCTCGCACGTTGATTTATAAGTTGTGCTCACTGATCGGTATCTGTGCCACCCCCCCTGCTGACTGCTCATCCAACGCTACCTAACTGAGAGTCAGGTGCAGAAGGGGTGCTTGGCCCAGTGGAGCAGGATCCATAGTAGGGTTGGCCCCTGGACATAGAGAGAAAAAGGCCTCAGCCACCATGGTTGGGTCCAGTAACTCCTGCTTGCCTGGTGGCCCACTGAAAGGGGTTCTGACACAGACAAACGTAAGACAATTGAGTTGGATAGAATACTGAACAATGCCCCACCTGACATCTTGTCAAGAGTCCACTCCTTTCAGATTAAGAAAGAGTCCTGGTGGGAGCATGTAGAAAAGGTAGCCTAGATGCCCTCTATGAAAACATCTTAGTGACAAACCTACAGAAGAGCCAGACCTTTCTCAGAGTATGCATTTCAGGCCTTCTCAGAGTTTTAGTCAGGCAGGATTGATATTGTGTGAGGGCACAACTTGGCTTTGACAGGTAGGGATGGAGGACATATGGCGCTCACAACATCCCACTGATATAGACTACACATTTTATTCAGCAGCCTACTGCATCCAAGCAAAGCTTGCCCATTTGTTCCCCAATATAGCTTCCGCAACTGTTGCTTCTACTGAGATAGGGCACATAACACTCTCATGCCTCAATCACAAAGAAAATTCAGGTCATGTGAAACAGACATCCTGACCAGCGATAGAGACTACAGGATAGCCTACTTCAAAACAAGGAGGCAGTTGGTAAAGTGCAGAGATGCATAACTCACTACCTGGAAGATAACGAAAAGGGAGACATAGACAGTAACACCCTTAGAGATGCTCCGGTGGTGGTATGGGGAAGTTTCCTGTCAGCCTTTTCTAAGCTGAATAAAGAAAGATGGGGGACACTGAACCAGCTGGAAACCCATGTAAACTGCAGGGTATCCACAAGCACACAGGCTCTATAAGAGACTGGGTCAAGTTATTCATAATCAGAGCATGAGTCAAACTGCTGGATACTGACGAAGCAGGCCATGCGCTACTATAGGTTAAACAGAAATAATGAGATGGTGCAACAAGGGTGGTAAAATATTGACTTGCATGTATGTACATATATGTTGGTAACTGTAGAGCTCAATTCTATGAGAATTAACATAAAAGGCCTTCCCTGTGCTTTTTTTCTTGCAATGTTTTGTTTACATTCTGGAAATATCCAGTCTCCTGGTCTTGCTTGTCCCCCGGACCTGGCTAGTTTGTTTCCAAGTAGATTGTATGTAGTCTTGCTGTTAAGGGCTTTACAGGTAATGAAGCTCCCCTTGAAGGTGATCTGGGCTGGAGGGGGAGACAGTGCTTGTCTATGAATGTGGTAGTGAAGTGGTCAATTTTTTTTTACCCTTGGTTGAGCCGTATCGCTGTATGTAGGACATCTTCAGGGGGGTTTGGGTGATAGTGGGGAGACTACTGAGAAGAATGTTGCCCCCATCCAGGTGGGAAAGGACTAAGGGCCTGATTTATTATTTGGCGGACGGCCTGTTGTTCTGCCAGGGAGGCAGTAAATTACTCCGTCCCCATGGCGGAGTGACCGTCTGCCAAATTTATAAATGACTGCCATGCAAGTGGTCATTTTAAAATTATAAATCATTGCGGTTCCTGCAAATGCAATTCGCCGTTTGGCACAGGGCTATGTCTGCATGACGCAGCCCTGCACTAAACAGTTTTTTTATTTTTTAAAAAGAAAATCCAGAAACAGGATTTTCTTTTTGAAAATAAACAACTATAATGCTTCCCTTGCCGTGTGAGTTATCTCCCATGGTGGAAGGAGCATTATTAGCATCTTACTCTCCCCCACTGCCCGAGTTTGGCTGGTGGTGACAGACAGTAAACAAATAGCTATGTGTCCACCCATTCTGATAGGGTGGGTGGACATATAGCCATTTCTCCGACGGCCCTTACTCTGTCAGGCCGTTGGAGAGGTTTGGCTATCGCAGTGACGGAGTAGTCATTGCCGTAGTCAAAGCTATGGTCTGCCCACATTTAAATCGGGAGGGCAGACCCTTATGTTGGTGATAAGGACACAACATCGCTGTTGAGTATCCTTACCGCCAACATAAAATCAGGCCCTAAGACTTGTACAGTTGAACTGTAGCCATCTTAAGGGAAAAACGACTTCCCTTTCTTCAATTGGGAGAGTTTGTGAGGTTTAGCTTTAGGAAGTTAGTTGACATCAGAGAGTGGTTGACTTAGAAGCAGGATTTGAGTCTCTGTATGCTCTTGAGTGAAGATATGTTCAGGTACGGTTGGGAATCATCGGTCTGCAACAAAGGATCTGAGAGGTTTCATGTGAAGGCTAACGATGATAGGAGAAAGGATGGAGCCCTTGGGTACTCTGCAGGAGACATGGAGTGTCCTTGATATTGTGGAGCCTATTTGCATGTGCGGGCACCAGTTGATGAGGTAGGATGTGAACCATTTCAAGATACTGCCTGAAGATCCCAAGATCATTTTCAGAGTGTTAATCAGAGCTGAAGGGTCGGCTGTTTTGAAAGCTGCTGAGAGGTGGTGCAGGATCAAGAGGCTGGAGTCATTGCTATTGTTGAAGAGGACAAGGGTATTGTCGAAATCGCAGTGTGGTCTGAAGCCTGAATGGTAGTCCCGTAGAAGATTATTCTTGCTGCTCCTCTAGCTTGGTGGTGCATGTTTTCTCCAATGATGCTTTGATGATGAGGTATTGATGACAAGAGTGGAGTGTTGTTTTTGTATGGTACATTTATTTTCATTAACATCTTGAGTCTTCTGGGGTTTAAGGGCTTTGGCTTGCTTTGCTGGATCAGGGTTTGAGTGGAGCATAGTGCTTGTGTCCACATAGTGGTATTGTAGATGTCAAGGAAATTATTGACATTTGTAGTGGGCTGGAAGTGTTCTGGCAGGTTTTTTAGTTCTTCTTTAATGATTTCCAGATGGATGTCTTTAAAGGAGCAGAAAATACTTTTTCTTCTTGTTGGTTGTCCTTGATGTTAAGGTCTAAAATATGCAATAGTGAAGACAATGTTGAGTTGTGGGTCCAGTCGAAGGATATACGTGTCTGGCAGTGGATATTAAGGGACAGTTATAGGATGAGGTCCAGTGTGCTGCCTATGGCATAGGTTGGATGATTGAGTTGTTTTATTTCCAGTGTGCTGAGAAGTGTGTAGAAGACTTCCATCGTGGATTTCACATTGGAGTTGCCAGGGAGTTTGAACTGTCTGATGAATGTGCGGGTGGTATGTGGATTGAGGCAGAGCTGATGAGGTCTGAGATTTATTTTCTGAAATGTTTGTTTGATCCAGGAAGCCTGTAGAGCAGGCAAAAAGAGGCTGTTTGTGGATTGAGAGAGAGAATTTTCATTAGAGGAGAATAAAAGACTCAAGAGTGGTAGAGTTGCTAAGACTGCAGAGCCAAGATGCCCTTTGTATGACCGAAAGTCCCACTCCTGTGTTGAGTGTGCAGTCTATGTGTAACCTTCGGGGATGAGAACATCCAGGATGTGTGGGAGGCAAGTTTCAGTGATGAAAAGTGCACATAGGTTGTGACGGGTGAGGATGCCAGCAATATCTTGAGAGCGCAGAGTGTGCATTGATAAGCCTTAATTGACTGTGTTGTGGGACGGCTGTATGTTCTAGTGCATGGTTTGCAGATGTGGTTAGAAGTGATAGATCTGTGAAAGGGGTGAATGTTTTTAATAGGCTGGGTGTGAGTGTAAGAATTGTGTAAACTGTTATGTTTGCAAGACATATAATGAAGCTGTGTTACCTGGGGCAGAGATTTTGGCCCTAGGTGGTGCCCTCGACTGTGTCCACCCAGGTCTTTGAAGAGCTGACTAAAGTAGCGGAGAAGGTAGAAATCACAGATGGAAACCAGTGATGATACTCCCTGTAGCAATAGATTCTCAGAAATGCAGTGATGTCACTTTCTAGGAGGGAAGCGAACGATAGGTTTAGCTGATACCTGATCGGTGCCAGTCTTCGGTTGTTGGCCAGATTATGTTTATTTTATCTTCAAAATAAAAAGTAAGTCTGGGCGGTGAACTCCGCTCCACTCGCGGAGTTTGCAGAGTTTTCCGCACTCCATGTTATGCGGAGATGGCGGAGCTCCAAAAAACTCTGCTTCGCGTTGCGGAGTTTTTTTCCTTGCTCACGTTTGTCAACGTCATGTTGGCGAGCTCGAGCGAGGAAAATCCACCTCCCGGCGATATTTTTCCTCGTTCGCGATCGTCAACATCAAGTTGGTGAGTGCAAGCATGGAAAATCAACCTCCCGGCGAGATTTCTCAACGCGGGCGGTCAGATTTCTCATTACGAGTAGTCGCGTATGCTCGCGACCGCTCGCGTTGAGAAACAGTCCGTTCGCGTTGAGAAAGCTGCCGCTCTAGTAAAAATCTACTTGAGCGGTAGAAAGGAAGCAGCACCCGCTTGCGCTGTGCATGGTGCCGTTTGCGATGATTGCACAGTGCGGACAAGCACCTGGCACTGAAAATCACCACGAACAGCATTTATCTAACACACTCCGCTGCTCGCGGAGATCCGCGTAGCGCAGCAGAGTTTTTTTTGCACTCCGCCCAGGCTTAATAAAAACACAATTAAACCATAAAAATGCAATTTGATTGGCCCACTTTAAATTTTCAAGTGTGCCTCAGCAAGTGGCTTGTTGACCTAAAAAACTGCAAAAACTTTGAGATATAAACTGAAACTTCAGAACACAACAATATTGGTTCATATTTTGCTGCATCAAAGTTCGGTAACAAATATTGTTAAATTAAATTATTTAAAATGGTCAAAATATAAACAAATGTAATGCAATGTTAACAATATATTAAAATAGTACATATTTATTATTTAATTTTAAAATATTTAAACAGCCAATTTTGAATGTAAAGATAAATGTAACTCTTTAAAAAATATAAAACAATTACTAATAATTCATATTGTCTATTACTTTTAATAGTAATTGAAGCATAATAAAAAGTTGGTTAATGAAATCAACAAATATTTCAAAATAAAGGTAATAGTGCTGTAGCATGTGTTTCATTTTTTCTACATTTTAAAAAAAATTATAAAAATAAAAGGAATTTACATTACAAGCTAACATAAAAATATTGGTTATTTGTTTCGAGCTGAATAAACTCCACCACTCGCCCCCCATACTTTACCATGAGGAGAACTCCTCCTCGACTATAGCGTTTCCTGGTGGAAAAATATAGGTAAAAGTAAAAAAGTGTATCTAAATTGAAAAAATGTTTACAAATATTTATATCATAAACATTAATGTAAAATAATATTACAGCACTATTTCCTTTATTCTGAATTAATTATGTAATTAATTTACATATAATAAATTAAATTACAATTGTTTTACTAAAGTTTAAAATAAATAATAAATCCCTCATAAATAAAAAACAATAGTGCGCTTTAATAACTATAAAACCTGATGTATAGAATTTGAAGAGAAATTTTTAATTTTGTTACAAATATCTATTTAGCCAACACACGACCTGTTTCCGACTTCATGTACCACTCTAAAAAATATCAAGTACTTGCCATGTCCAAGCAATACTAGGAAGACCAAATTCAGGTCAAGCCAAACCTTAACACTGAATAAATACACTCCTGATTGAAGATCTCAAAGGGGGGAAAGGGAAACACAGGTTATGAAATATATAGCATTAGTTGCATCATACATCCATATTATATATTATGGAGTACACTACATATATACTCCCCTCACAAATATAAACAAAGGTAGGCTAATGAGAGTCAGCAAAAGAAATCCCACCTGAATGCATATTAAGGAACACACTTCCTCTTTAAACAAGTCAATATGGCAGAAATCATTATCTGCAAGAACATAGTATATATAATATACAACATATAATAATTGTAATATAATATAATATAATATATTGTAATATAACCTTACTCTTCCAAATGACCATGTGACTCCCTCACTAGCATCTCGAATATAGCAATATCAATTCAATCACCAAGGAGAAATGTCATAAACGAGGAAGAAGTAATTCCCATCCATCCATAGACAAGTTGTTACTAGCTGACAAAGGAAGTCCACAAATGGTGTTCCTATCTGATAAATGGGAATAGGAAGTCCCAGTCGAAGGAGTATGTCAGCCTCCCAGTCAGTGGATTACAGGTAGATACATCCCAGGGCTCACGCTCGACACAGGTAGTCTACAGCACCTCCAGGCTCAGAAAATGATCCGAGACTTTAGAGAAGATTGATAATCGGTCTTTAAGTCTCTATATCAGATTCTTACAGCCCTCTGTAGTTACCATTTCTTTAACCCAATCTTCAGTGGAGGGTGGTATTATGGTATTCCATCTCCTTAATATACACATCTTTGAAACTACTAAACCAGCTTTTCCAATGTGAAGTTATACCCGAGATTTCGGAGAGGAAATGCTGTATAATCATTTCATCTGTAAATTGAAAACTACAGCCACAGGAAGCCTACATAGCTTCATGGATTGTAGAGCAGTATTATGTTAATGCTGCACAGGACCACATGTAAAATGTTACCTTCTGCTAGTCCTCATCTCCAGCAATTGGAAGGTGGTGTAAGCATTGATTAGCCCAGTGCCATTCATGAAGTATTTTAAAAAGTTTAAAGAAGCTGAGTTTTAATCATGTCTTCTAAGACCCTCCCCTAAATGACTCAGGATAGTAGACTATTCTTCATATGTACATTCCGGTAAAAGTCGTATTTGCCAACAGACCCTCAGCAATACTGCAGTAGGAATAGAGATTAATGATCTAATTGTAGTCTCGTAGAAGAAGGAAACAACCTACCAAGTGTTCAAGTAGGCCCACAAAGGAGAAAATGGCAGCTCATATGGAAGGGATCCCAGTGCCGTTCTAAAGCACCATGATAACTGAACGTTTCACCATTTCTGACAAAGGTGTAAACTTTATTCAATTTTCAGATCCTCAAAGCATTTAAGGAGGCCCCCAGATATTAAGTCTTAAATACTTTTGATACCCACTACCGACCAATCGGTCTCAAAAAAATAATGTTCCCAAATTTTAAGTTTAATGTTCATCTATAATGTAACTTGAGTAACTAGTACACTGTACTCCATACTTGCAGTGTAGAATATATGATAGGATTGTGGGGCCCCCACTGTGCTATGGGTGTGAGTATATATAGAGTCAGACGTGTTGGGATTTAACCCTTAAAAGGTTTTACATAAGTGTGTTCGCCTACATGCCAAGTAATCAGAACACAAGTGTGGCAACCATAGGCCACTCAAGTTAGTTGTGCTGTATAATTTTGTCATCCAGAGCCTCTGCCTCACTCTATTCCATTTGAACTTTATAATTACAGAATGTATCTCCTGAACTAGGAACGTGAGAATCATCAATGTCAGCATGCCAAAAAGTGTAATCAAATCTGGGTGCAATATTCATCTTTATCACTTGTACTCTTCACCAGACTGACAGTTTCAGATGTGCCTATTTTAAAATGTCAGACAATGTTTTTTGCAATAGTGGCCTTATGTTATTTGGAACCACCTCTTTCATTTCCTGGTTAGCCAATAACCCAAGATATTTTAAGTTCTTGGAAACTGACAGGAACAAGTATGCTTCAATCAATTCTTCCCTTGGGTTGGTGGTGAAGGGCAATAGGTTACTCTTTCCCCAGTTCGCTCTAAATCCTGAAAAGGACAAGAAGTTGGAGATATTAGACAACAAAGTAGGAATAGAGAAAGAAGTGTTCAATCATTTGAGGAGAATATAATTTGCACATTAAAACATAATTTGTTGGCTAGCGGCTTGCTCTATCCTCTCTACCCCCAGCATTCTGGCTCAAGTGCTAACAGGAATAGCAGTGGTGACAAGGGCCAACACTGTCTAGTCCCTTCCCTGATAGGAAAAGGTTAGATAGGACCCCCCACCCCACTCCACAATTTTTCCTTGCTGTATGGTCCACCTAAAGCCTTCATATCTTTGTCATGATTTCCTGTCTTATACCACCTCTTTCCATAGTAAAGAGTAAGAACTCTCATTCGACACAATCAAACAACTTCTGTGCATCCAGGGAGAGGGAGATTTCTGATCCACCTCATCACATATGTAGGAAGGTGGAATCTGACTATATGGTTGCCCCCACTTTTTTTATGGTGTTTTGCTGGTTTATGACTTAGTTGGACTGGGATCCTGCTATTCAGGGCCCCAGTCTATCTGCTCTCTCTAAATGACATGGAGTGCACTCTAGGTGCACTAGTGATTGGTTACTGTGGTGCCTTATGAGTCCCTAGTATATGGTACCTTAGGTGCCAAGGGCATAGGTACTTCACAGGCCTACCAGGGGCTGCAGCATGTATTATGCCACCCCTGGGAAGCAGACTAAATCTGACACCACAGGCCTGCTACTGCAGCCTGGGTGAGGTGGTGCTAGCACCCCTCACTGAGATATAGGTTTCCTATATCTCTCCTGCACACACATATAAACCTATCAGTCACCCCTAAGGCAGGCCCTATCAATCCTGAGGGCAGGGTGCTTGGCTTCTATGTGAGGGGGTGCCTCTGCTTGAGCAGGGCCCCTCTGCAGCTCTCAGAGTCTATTCTCTGGGGCTGTTTGTGGATGCGGTTAAACCATATACTCTTAAGTGCATTATATCCTCGCGGTAAAATGCTAACTTTGGAATGGCTGCATCAAAACATGTCGTGTTTGGTGTCAAACATCTTGGAATACTACCCCCCGCCAATCCTGGTGGCGGGGGTAGCATTCCACCCTTCTAGAGGGATAAGACATGTACCTGCTGTGGAAACGCGGTAGAATCCTGAAGAGCCCTGGCATCACAAAATGGATGCCACCAGTCACAGACACTGGGCTGCCCTCCTGCTGATGACCGAAACTCACAGTGGAGGAAGCCCAACAATAGGCATCCTGTCACAGGGAGGTGTGACCACCTCCCAGACAGGGTTTAGTGTATTGGGGCTGGGTGGGTGCACTCTTAGAGTGCTTTGAAGTCCTGCACTGGGGGAGCAGAAGGCTCCTCTGTGCATATGCCAGTTCAAACCAGCTCAGGGGCTACCTGCCCCTGCTCTGGCACGAAACTGGACAAAGGGAAGTGGGTGTAGCCACCCCCTCCCTTGACCCTCCCATAGGTGGGGTCATAGAGCTAGTCCATCCCCTCTTTTTAGTATAAGAGGGGGAACCTTGCCATTGCAAAGCAGATAACCCCTGGACGACACTCTACAGAAGAATCCTGGCCCTTCGACGTTCCACTACCTTTGGAAGACAGAAGAATCTCCCTTGGAGTCAAGGAGTGACTCCCCTGCTTGGCAGGCACCAAAAACGACAACGACGGTCGCAAACTACGCCGCTCCCGCCGGAGTCCGAAGTCCCTGCAGCCCAGGAAGTGGATTTCCTGACCTCTCCCAGGCCATCGTGAGTCCCCAGCGAAGCTGAGGCAAGTGGACCCCACGAGTAACGAGGAACCGCGACCCCTGGGTACCGTGCACTATTGTCAAGTGCAACCCCTTCACAACGTTCTACAAACCTGTGCTTTAGACCACGTATGGTCCCGACCTCCAGCAGAAATCTCTCCGAAGATCAGAGGCCTACACCGTCCCGAGTGACCGTGGGCCCCTGTTGAGTGATTCCGCCCGAGGTGTCTTTGCGATCCCTTGCCCGCTGGCTTGTGGGTCCCCAGAAGACTTCTTAAAGAAACCAAAGGGCTCCCCTGGTTGCTCCAGGCCTGCCCTGACTTACCTTCGCTGGGTGAGTTCCACAGACCTTGCTGGTCTGCGCCATCGACTTTTCTTTATCTCCCCGAGACTTGCGGCTGCCAAGGCTTGTTGGCTCCGATCGAGTTGCCGACACTGCAGTCAGCTGCAGACGTCGAGGGACACACCGAATCCAGCTCCTGGTCATCGTCGACGCCTCCTGGACCACGTGGCTGAAGAGTCAAGTCACCCGCAACCGACCTGAATCACTCGACGACGGTGGGCATCCATCTTCCTTGCCCCGAGTCACTGCCAAGTGACTTTGAACACTGTCCCCTCTGCTTTCAGGTCATCCTTCTTCAGAATCCAGGCTTGGATTCCACCGGACACTTCTTCAGCTCCCGCAAGCAGCAAGTCTTCTTTGTTCGCCATTGAAAACGACGCCGCGACCCGACACCAGAGGACACCTGTGCACCCGGCTTCCCTGGGTGAGGTAACTCCAGCACTATGGTGCTCCTGTGGGTGTGGGCCCTAGAACGACTTACCCTGTAAGTGACTTGCTTGTAGGTTCTATAGAAGTATCCTAAAACTCTTTATTTCCAACCGCGACTTGCCCCAGTGAAGTCAACGGCGATCCGCGCCTGTGTATCTACACTGCACGCGTCCCCCGTGGGTCCTTTACTTACCTGCCTTGGGTGGTTTCGTGAGGCCCCTGCACTTCTGAAGGCCCTAGGCCTTGTCTCCCTGCAAGTCGTTGTCCCTAAGTCTCTTACTTAGTATATGGTCTGGTACGCCCCTAGGGCCCCAGCCATATTTTGTGCTTAACTTATTGTGAAACGTTGATTTGTGCATATGTTTGTCTTCTAATCTCATAAAGAGATTAGTAGAGAGTTATTTAGAAATAAATACATATATATTTGATATATATACCTGTGTGGTGTCTTTTCATTTGGTGATTCAAGAGATTATATGGTAAAACAAGCTGCTTTACATTCCTCCGAGACTTAGCCTGAAGGCTGCTCTCCACAGCTACCACTAGGATAGCTTTCTTTAAAAGGTTGTCTTAAACCTATCTACCATAAGAGTCGATTTGCCCTGGTGCAAGGTGTCCACTTTAATTAGTGAACAGCATATACCAGGCCAACTTCTCACATTGGTGGGCAGCGTGTGGGATTCCAGCTTGCCATTGTTTTACCAGAAAATCTCTATTTGGATTACTAACTGAAAACCATTATAGGTACTCAAGGTACATATAAAGTCAAGCTTAGTATCAATAAGTTCTACTGAACTTAGAGCTGTGTGCCAAGGGATAGCACACCCTTTCCACAGCTCAAGCTAGGATCAGTAGGCCACAAACTAGTGTAGGTAGTACAACACTGCACAACACTAGAATGTCCTTAAGGGGTGGACCCAGTGGATCCACTCAGCCTCAGTATAAGGACATGGCTTTCTCTGACTTGAGAGCCATGTGTGTTGACAGACACCTGAGGCTAGGACAGAGTCCCTCAACACTACACCTGATAGATCTGCTGACAGCAGATGACCTTAGATTGGCTCTAGGAGCTAAAGGGTCTGAATCAGTGGGTGGGTCAGTCATAGTATCTGGGTCAGATGATGAAAATCAGAATGACCAAGACTCTGTGATTGAAGGGCCAGGCTTCAAGGGGCCTGAAAAGGACAGAGGAATTCTCCATAAGAGAACTGACAGAGAGGAGGAGAGGCACAGATCCCCTTCCAGGGAATCTGACCACTCTTATCACTCTGGCAGAGAATCTGTCCAGCAGAGGAACTCATACTTTCCCTTAAGAGAGACCTCCTCTGAGAGAAGGTGCAAACTGCTCCAGTATGAGGAAGCCAAAGTGGCCCTCAGAACCAAGCAGTTGGCACTGGATAGAGAAGCCCTGGAGATCCAGAGAGCTTCCAGAAGGGAGGGTTTAGAACCCCCTGGTGGCAGCAACAGTGTCCCTAGAGGCAGAGAATATGTCCCTGACCATAGGAACCTGAGCAAGGTTGTTCCTCCCTACCAGAGTGGGGATGATATCCACAAGTGGATAACTGCTATGGAGAGGGCCTGTAGAGTACAGCAGGTCCCCCAAAAGCAGTGGGCAGCAATCTTGTGGCTCTCCTTTTCGGATAAAGGTAGAGACAAGCTCCTCACTGTTAGAGAAGAGGATGCTGATGATTATGAAGTCCTGAAGAGTGCACTGATAGATGGGTTTGGCTTAACCACTGAGCAGTACAGGTTGAAGTTCAGAGATACCCAGAAGGCACAGACTCAGGACTGGACTGACTTTGTAGATTGTGCATCCAAGGCTCTGGAGGGTTGGCTGGTTGGCAGTAGGGTTACTGATTTCAAAGGATTTTATAATCTAATGATGAGAGAACAGATCCTTAATAATTGTCAAAACCAGCTTTTACACCAGTACCTGGTGGACTCTGATCTGACCTCTCCCCAAGAATTGGGAAAGAAGGCAGACAAATGGGTCAGAACCAGGGTAAGGCCTAAGAATCAGGGTGGTGACCACAAGAAAGATTCTACCAAGTCCCAAGAGAAAGGTGGGGATAAATCCAAGGATAAGTCCACTACAGGGCCCCAAAATTCCTCTTCTGGGGGTGGGTCCCAAACTCCTTCCTCTCCTGAAAAGAAACCCTATTGCCATGTCTGTAAAAAGCCTGGGCACTGGAAATCTGATCCCAGTTGTCCCAGGAATGGCAATAAAGAAAATGTTCCTCCAACAACTACTACCACCCCTCCTGGTACTACCAGTAGTAATCCTCCAGTTGGGAGTAGTGCACCCAAAAAGTTAGGTGCTTTTGCAAGAGGAACAGAGGTGGGCCCTAGTTTAGACAGGACCCCCTCAACAGACTCCTCAGATTCTGATGGTGGTGTAGGATATGCCACCTTTACCATGGGTCCCATAGCATTGGGCAGGTACAGACTGGAGCCAATAATTAATGGTCAGAAAGCTGTGGCATTTAGGGACACTGGGGCTAGTGTCACCATGGTGGCAGGGAAACTAGTCCCCCTCACCAGCTTTTACCTGAGTTTAAATACCAGGTGACCAACATTGATGGTGTCAGAACAGATCACCCCATGGCCATAGTCAATCTCAGCTGGGAGGGGGTCACAGGCCCAAAGAGAGTGGCAGTGTCCCCAACCTTACCTGTAGATTGCCTGATGGGCAATGATCTGGAAATTTCAGCCTGGGCTGAAATTGAACACCAAACCCATCTGAAGATGTTGGGTGTCCCTGTAAAGGTTAGGGGGGCTGTGATGGCCACAGCCCCAGCCCAAGATTATGGAGAGATGGAGCCTGGAAGAATGGCCCACTCTCCCCCAAAAGAGAGCACGAGGGTTGAAGAAAAGTCTTCTTCCCCCAGACAGTAGGTAAGGGTCAGCCTCCTCAGGGAACTGACCCTACCCCTAGTGAAGGAACTGCCCCAGAGGTAGTCAGGCCTGGCCTGGCCACACCCCTGATGGCAGAGGACCCTTCCAAGGTGGTACCCAGTCTGGAGCAGGTAAACTGCCCCTCTCTACCCTGCCTCAGTCAGCCCAGGGCTGCAGAGGTCAGGGAGGTCAGTGGACCCCCAGGGCCCCCTGTCCAGAGGAACCCCCATCAGCAGATAAGGGGCACCCAGTCTAGTAGCCCTAGCCAGGTGAAAATTCCTCAACCCACTGAGGGATCCCCCATACCTTTATGTAGGGACTTCCCCCAGAAGGACTCTGTTAGGCAAGGGCAAACCTGGGACCAAAAGGTTCCAAACCTGCCATGTCCCTCCAGTAGTCCATTCAAAGGGACCCAACCCCCAGCTGCAGGCAGCCAAAGGTTGACCCTTAGAGCAAAATGCAACTCAGTCATGGAAAGACAGGCATACATGGTGACCAGTGATCTGAGGAAGCTGAGCCAACCTTCCTAGGGCCTCACTTCCCTACTCAGACACCTCACCAGCCTTGTTCTTTACCAGAGCACACCAGAGGTAGTGATTCCCCATGGTGGAGACCCTCTCACACCCTTAGGGTGAGGGATTGCTTAGTGGACCATCAGACAGGGGGCAACCATGCTAGTGCAGGTGCTTCCTTATATGGCCACTTAGTCAATAAAGGCTCAACTGGCCAAGGTTAGCCTTATCTCCTTTCGTTTGGGGGGTTATGTAGGAAGGTGGAATCTGACTATATGGTTGCCCCCACTTTTTTTATGGTGTTTTGCTGGTTTATGACTTAGTTGGACTGGGATCCTGCTATTCAGGGCCCCAGTCTATCTGCTCTCTCTAAATGACATGGAGTGCACTCTAGGTGCACTAGTGATTGGTTACTGTGGTGCCTTATGAGTCCCTAGTATATGGTACCTTAGGTGCCAAGGGCATAGGTACTTCACAGGCCTACCAGGGGCTGCAGCATGTATTATGCCACCCCTGGGAAGCAGACTAAATCTGACACCACAGGCCTACTACTGCAGCCTGGGTGAGGTGGTGCTAGCACCCCTCACTGAGATATAGGTTTCCTATATCTCTCCTGCACACACATATAAACCTATCAGTCACCCCTAAGGCAGGCCCTATCAATCCTGAGGGCAGGGTGCTTGGCTTCTATGTGAGGGGGTGCCTCTGCTTGAGCAGGGCCCCTCTGCAGCTCTCAGAGTCTATTCTCTGGGGCTGTTTGTGGATGCGGTTAAACCATATACTCTTAAGTGCATTATATCCTCGCGGTAAAATGCTAACTTTGGAATGGCTGCATCAAAACATGTCGTGTTTGGTGTCAAACATCTTGGAATACTACCCCCCGCCAATCCTGGTGGCGGGGGTAGCATTCCACCCTTCTAGAGGGATAAGACATGTACCTGCTGTGGAAACGCGGTAGAATCCTGAAGAGCCCTGGCATCACAAAATGGATGCCACCAGTCACAGACACTGGGCTGCCCTCCTGCTGATGACCGAAACTCACAGTGGAGGAAGCCCAACAATAGGCATCCTGTCACAGGGAGGTGTGACCACCTCCCAGACAGGGTTTAGTGTATTGGGGCTGGGTGGGTGCACTCTTAGAGTGCTTTGAAGTCCTGCACTGGGGGAGCAGAAGGCTCCTCTGTGCATATGCCAGTTCAAACCAGCTCAGGGGCTACCTGCCCCTGCTCTGGCACGAAACTGGACAAAGGGAAGTGGGTGTAGCCACCCCCTCCCTTGACCCTCCCATAGGTGGGGTCATAGAGCTAGTCCATCCCCTCTTTTTAGTATAAGAGGGGGAACCTTGCCATTGCAAAGCAGATAACCCCTGGACGACACTCTACAGAAGAATCCTGGCCCTTCGACGTTCCACTACCTTTGGAAGACAGAAGAATCTCCCTTGGAGTCAAGGAGTGACTCCCCTGCTTGGCAGGCACCAAAAACGACAACGACGGTCGCAAACTACACCGCTCCCGCCGGAGTCCGAAGTCCCTGCAGCCCAGGAAGTGGATTTCCTGACCTCTCCCAGGCCATCGTGAGTCCCCAGCAAAGCTGAGGCAAGTGGACCCCACGAGTAACGAGGAACCGCGACCCCTGGGTACCGTGCACTATTGTCGAGTGCAACCCCTTCACAACGCTCTACAAACCTGTGCTTTGGACCACGTGTGGTCCCGACCTCCAGCAGAAATCTCTCCGAAGATCAGAGGCCTACACCGTCCCGAGTGACCGTAAGCCCCTGTTGAGTGATTCCGCCCGAGGTGTCTTTGCGATCCCTTGCCCGCTGGCTTGTGGGTCCCCAGAAGACTTCTTAAAGAAACCAAAGGGCTCCCCTGGTTGCTCCAGGCCTGCCCTGACTTACCCTCGCTGGGTGAGTTCCACAGACCTTGCTGGTCTGCGCCATCGACTTTTCTTCATCTCCCCGAGACTTGCGGCTGCCAAGGCTTGTTGGCTCCGATCGAGTTGCCGATACCGCAGTCAGCTGCAGACGTCGAGGGAAACACCGAATCCAGCTCCTGGTTGTCGTCGACGCCTCCTGGACCACGTGGCTGAAGAGTCAAGTCACCCGCAACCGACCTGAATCACTCGACGACGGTGGGCATCCATCTTCCTTGTCCTGAGTCACTGCCAAGTGACTTTGAACACTGTCCCCTCTGCTTTCAGGTCATCCTTCTTCAGAATCCAGGCTTGGATTCCACCGGACACTTCTTCAGCTCCCGCAAGCAGCAAGTCTTCTTTGTTCGCCATTGAAAACGACGCCGCGACCCGACACCAAAGGACACCTGTGCACCCGGCTTCCCTGGGTGAGGTAACTCCAGCACTACGGTGCTCCTGTGGGTGTGGGCCCTAGAACGACTTACCCTGTAAGTGAGTTGCTTGTAGGTTCTATAGAAGTATCCTAAAACTCTTTATTTCCAACCGCGACTTGCCCCAGTGAAGTCAACGGCGATCCGCGCCTGTGTATCTACACTGCACGCGTCCCCCGTGGGTCCTTTACTTACCTGCCTTGGGTGGTTTCGTGAGGCCCCTGCACTTCTGAAGGCCCTAGGCCTTGTCTCCCTGCAAGTCGTTGTCCCTAAGTCTCTTACTTAGTATATGGTCTGGTACGCCCCTAGGGCCCCAGCCATATTTTGTGCTTAACTTATTGTGAAACGTTGATTTGTGCATATGTTTGTCTTCTAATCTCATAAAGAGATTAGTAGAGAGTTATTTAGAAATAAATACATATATATTTGATATATATACCTGTGTGGTGTCTTTTCATTTGGTGATTCAAGAGATTATATGGTAAAACAAGCTGCTTTACATTCCTCCGAGACTTAGCCTGAAGGCTGCTCTCCACAGCTACCACTAGGATAGCTTTCTTTAAAAGGTTGTCTTAAACCTATCTACCATAAGAGTCGATTTGCCCTGGTGCAAGGTGTCCACTTTAATTAGTGAACAGCATATACCAGGCCAACTTCTCACAACATACCTGCCATAAAATGTGTGAGATGGTCTGCATATTGTCACCTGAGGAGTGCCGTGGTACAAAGTCTAACTGAGAGTGATGAATCAGATCTGGTATTAGCATCTTTTGTCTACTTGCCAGGACCTTAATCAACTATTTAACAGCCATGTTTAGTAGTGAGATCAGGTGGTAACTAAACATTTCATAGAATCTTTCCCAGACTCTTGCAAAGCATGCTTACTGCTTTTCAGACCTGACATCCTTGGAGTGGTATTCCCACAAACGTTTTGCCTTCACTCCCTGTTTTTTTCTGAATTCGTTTTTGCTGGCATTATGATTCTGTGCACTTTACTCTTGCTAACTAGTGGTAAAGTGCTTGTGCTCTCTCCCTAATCCATGGTAAAATTTGCCTGCACCTGATTGGTACATTTAATTTACTTGTAAGCCTCTAGTATAAAGTACTACTTGCACTTGGGACCAGTAAATTAAATGCTTCAAGTTGGCTGCAACAATCATTGTACATCAACTCAAGTATCCTTTTAAAACATCTCTCATGCCTGTCACTAAAGCCTATACGGCAGTTTTAAACTGCCATTTCGACCTGGCAAAATAAACCTTTTGCCAGGCCTAAACCTCCCTTTTAAATACTCATAGGTCACCCCTAAGTTAGACCCTAAAGGCTCACAGGGTAGTGCACATGGAATTTAAAAAGTAGGACATGTGTGTTTAAGTTTTACATATCCTGACAGTGAAAAACTCCTAAAGTCGTTTTTCACTGCAGTAAGACTGTCTCTCCTATAGTATAACACTGGGTTACCTCATTACACTTAAGAAGCGATAACTTCAGTTTGGAACCAGATAGAGAAATGCTGTTTACACTCAAATGAATTACAATTTAAAATCCTCTTGAAAAGTAAATTTGAATTTTAACTTTCTATTCTGAAAATGTCACCTTTAGAAAGTTGTAATTTGTCAGCCCTAAACCAAATGTGCCTTCCTGTCTATGCTCAGGGTCACATGACTCCTGTTGTGGGTTGTGTAGTGCTTCCAAATATTGAGACAAAAGAAGGCCTAGGACGGGATGGCTGGGGCGGAGTTGTGCCCTGCTCTGATAATACTTCAAAGGGCCTGCAGCACACACAAAGGAACCTGACACAAGGCCTGTCCTTGACTTTGTCACCCTAGACAGTTTGGAGCCAGGACCAAGGGGAAGGGAAGAGCTGACCAGAACCAGTTTTGGAGTAAGCCAGGGAATTCCCCAACACAAAAGCTGGCACCAGGTATAAAAGTGGTTCCTTCAGAGCCTCTCATCAAAACACTCCTGGACCTGTGGAATATTCAGAAGAAGGACTGTCCTGCTGTCTTAAGAAGGAAGATTGAACCTGCTTGCCTGGAACCCAGGCTCTGCGGAAGTGACTCTAAGGGTGAGCTGGCTGATCTCCTGTTTGAATTACAGGGACACAAGATGGTTCAAGAGGCCCCCCTGCAACTGCCCAGCTTGCCAGAACCAACTGGAGCAGCCTAGACCTGTCTGCGCCCTGCTGCTGACCTCTGCTGAAGTGAGTACTGATCACTAAGAGGTGCCCCCCAGGTTCTGGACCCTTGGCTGGCATCATCGGAAACGTCTTCTTAAGCAAAGGTGAAAATACAGAAGATGTGGGCTTCTCGTGACCAAGAAGTTACCTCTTTGGGCCAAGAATTGACTGCCCATGATGACCGTCAATGTGAGGCTACAGCTGGACATGCTCTTCGCGCCAACAGCGGCTGTACGCGACGACAGCCAATGTGAGGCTACAGCGAGACCTGCACTTTGTGCAGACAGTGATAGACTGCGTCAACTGCCAACTCGAAGCTCCAGCAATGACCGGCTCTTTGCACTGCAACAGCAATCGTCCGTGATGCCCGACCTTCTCCTCTCGCCGACAATAACCTCCTTGTGGCCCCGCCAATGCGAACAGGTAACTATTCAGCAGGACAAACCGGCTCTGTGTATTCGACTCACACTCCATCATGGCCGCCCTGAACTTGTGACTTGCTCCCGGTCCAGCACGACCAGATACAGCGAGTGGAGTTTTGTGATTTTTGGCACTAGTTTAATCTAAAACGTTTAAAATATTCATATCTCCGGGTCTACTGATTGACTTTTTGTTGTTTTGGTGTCGTTTTACTTATTAAATTTTACTCTAAATTGGTGTGGTATTTTTCTTGTGTTGTGTTTTCACATTATTACTGTGCTGCATAAATACTTTGCACATTGCCTATAAGTTAAGCCTAACTGCTTTTGTGCCAACCTATAAGAGGGACAATCACAGGTCTATTTAGTCATTTTTGTGGGTCCTCCTGACAAGGATTGTGCTTATTATTGAGTGGGGCTTCTATTCCTCTCAACTAATAACCCAATTTCTTTCTCTGCTCTATTAAATTTAGAGAGGCAAATCCCTGTTGATTCTGCATCCTTGAACATCGCATTTATCAAAAATGCTTAACCTACTGTTGCTGATCTTTATAGGTCTATTGGAAACCCATCCTCTCGAGGTGACTTCCCAGCAGACATTTCTTCAATAGCTGCGTGGATCTCTGTAGTGGCTTCTGTCTTAAAACCAACTATTGGATTTATTGGAGTGTATTGGGCTTTCCTGTTCACTTTTAGATTGTGGGGTACTGACCTATCACAGTAAAGATGGACCTAACTGCACTGCAGACATTGGGGCCCAGATTAATTCATGTTTATTAAGCCTTTGTGTTGTCCTTGTATCTCACAAGGCGGCACAAGGCCTAAGCAAAGGCTTCAGTAAAATCTACAAAGCCACGCAAGGGGTAGTTTGCACCACCTTGCATGGCTTTTTAAAGAAATGTAATACAATGTTATGGTCTGCGCTGCGTTACATTACAGATGAGTTATATACTGACAGTGGTGTTCTGAAAAGAGGACAGCGGTTAATACCTCCAAAAGACAAAGGATAAGGTAGTAAACTAGGTGCCTCATGACCATTTAGGAAGGAACTGGATTAAAGCACGTGTAGTAGTGGGGCAAGGGTGTAATAAACACCCCTGCTGCTTCTGGAGTGCGATGGGGGCCCTGATGTTCTTGGGGGGGCCGATGTCCATGTGGGGCTCCTCTACTCCAGAAAAATACAGTTACTTTAAAAAGAAGCAAGATTTAAGTAGCTGTGTTGTTGATACTGCCGGGTGAAAACAGGCTTAGGTGTGCCCCTGCAGTGCAGGCACAGGCCTCTCAAGAGTAGGTACTGGCCCCACTTGGAGGTGGGTGTGTGACCTAGCAATGACCTGTGCTACAGAGCGTGTGATCCGATAGCACAGCAAGCATGGTTAGTTTCACTTTGTCTGCAGCTGTCTATAGCGCGTGTGCCTCTCAGTCTGGAGAAGCAGCCCTCTTCAGATCTGGAAGTGGCTGCTGGAGAGTGCCAGTGTCCTAGGTAGTGAAGCCTGGTGGGCCATGATACTCTTTGTAAACTAAGCATATGTCCTCTCCTCTTTCTTTTCTAAGAACATATTAGTCTTTAATCTTCATTTAACGACTCCCACCTCCTCCCCAATTCCTCTTGGCCCACCTCACTCTACCTCCTGCTCATGCATGTGTGTTTGTGTGTGTGTCTGTGTGTGTCTGTATGTGTGTGTATTAATATCTACCTGAAACGGCAAGACCTTATGTGTTAGAGACAATTGTGTCTGCAGTGTGACGGTATGAAGTTTGAACAAGTGTGTGAAGGTGTGAGTAAGCCCGAGTACAAGAATTAATGAGTATTATTGTGAGCATGATTGAGGGTACGTGTCATTGTGAATCATGGTGTGTGTGTGCGTGGCAATGCCTGTGTAAAATGCCTCAGTGATGAAAGTGAGGGATAGACTTTTGAGATCAAAGACCTGTTCCAAGGTAAATGGGAAGTGCATTTCCTCTTACTTTCCACATGTTGACTAGCAATGCCCCTATAAAGTTATCTTTAAACCCTGTCATGGTTTGGCCAGTGCCACTGATCCATACTGCTTGCAAATGCTCTCCATTTTCTTAAAATGTCCCTGGAGGAATGTCCCCAAACCACCTCTGCACAGTGATACTTAAGCGTTATCAGGATGTGGTTATGATTGCTTACTCAATGTACTGTAAAATAAACACATTGTCACCTGTTCCCACAGAAAACAATACTTAAAACTCCACTGCCAACTGAGGGCTGCTGGTGTATTTTTCACCAGACATGGAAAAAAGGAGGCCCATTAACATTGAACATTTAAAGTGTGCAAGACTTTCAGAGCCTTATCACTATTTTCTCCAAGGTGGCACATCCTTATGTGCTACGCTACTGCGAGCAACACACTAGAGAGTAAAGGGCAAAGAAGAAAGACTAGTTGGAACAGTTCCTTCATGTACTGGCTTAGCTAATGGTTTTGCTATGTTATAAGCTAGTGAAGAATCCATGTTCATAAAGGGGATTAATGCACTGGCTTCACGCCCTCGGTTTGTTTTTTACAATGCATGCCTTGCAATGGAGGCATCTGTTTGCAAAACAAGGATATGCAATGGATCCACATACTTCCAGATCTGAAGCTGGAAAACACCATTGTAGTTCTTTTCTTTTAGAAGAGCTAAAGTGCCAGCACCCCACAATATAATAAGGTTCCCTGTTATTCATTTGACTTCTCTAATCAAAGAATCTACTTACAACACCATGAGAGATAATGCTAAGCAGGAGGCAGAGTAAGTTAAAATAACCAATCAGGTTCAAGCTTCTGGCACAGAAATGTGTGTGGGGCTCGGTAGTCACAGGTTCAAATGTTGGTAAATTCTCTGAGGCCAGAGTTATAATGCACCTGCTACAGCTGTCCGTGTGTAATCTGCAGGTCACAGGTTCAGGGAGTTAACATCTGGCCTCCTAAATGCGGTCCAGAACCTAAAGGCAGTTCACAATGGACAGCATATAACTAGGAATATTCACTCATTATTTCAAGTTGTCATCAGAAATTTGTTCAGGCTTCATCACAAAACTTCAGCCAAAAAACAATTGTTCACAAGGAACTCATTATAACACAAAAAATGCAAATAAGCTAATACGGCACTACCCGGTCGTTTGCTTGCCGTTCCGGACTAGGACGGACCGCGCTACTGAGAAGTGAGAGCTGCATTCCGAACTGGACAGTGGGAGGATTGCCCCACTAATTCCTTTGCGCATCCGCGCACAAGCGGTACTGTGTATTGCATTACCCCTACTCCTGGCTCCCCCATCCACGCCGGCAGTCCGCCATACAATAATATTGACATTCCTTGTCGCTGATCTGCCCGCAGAGTCCCAGAAGGTGTTACTATACACTACTAGGGACTCCAGCCATGAGGCTGCGACCAGACGATTAACTCCGCCATACCTTCGGCCTAACACAAAGCCTAGGTCCCCAGCACTCCCGTCCTGAAGAGACCCGACATCACTAAAGGGTTGAAACATCGTCGACTACAAAGGGAGGGAGAGTCCCAGAATATTGGAAATAATTATGCATTAGAATCAATTCTCCCATAGGACCTCCCTCACCATTCCAATAACCAATTGTTCCTCTCCATTGTCACTGTAAATTACTTCACTGTCGGTTATGGTCACTACACTGGGGCACATCAATCACGTTTTTTTACTTTGTATATATTGTAAATACATAGTGTTATTTCTCTCTCCAAGCATTGTTTTGCAAATAAAATGTATGCCCATCTTCGGCAGAAGTGGGCACTACAGCAAATCCGTTGTCTGTGGGCTTTCCCTATTTACACGATTAAATGATTACCATTACTAATGAAATAACAATGGTTTAATGTCATACCGATTGAATCTAACTGCATTTTCTTATTTAGTTTGAAGGAACTAAATGCTCCTAGCTTATTTGCATTTTTTGTGTTATAATGAGTTCCTTGTGAACAATTGTTTTTTGGCTGAATTGCTACACCCAGTTCACAAGGACATATGGGTTGCTCTTGTTTTTGTTAGAATTCATCACAAAACTTGGCAAATAGTTTTCGTGAAGTTAATCAGATACTTGTCTTTGAGCCTGAGGCTTCATTATCATAACAAGAGGGAACGGGAGAAATTGGATAGGGAAGGGCGCTGCTACTCAAAGGGGGATGTGTGTAATTTCGTATATGCACCGTCTTGCATTAAATGCTAGTATGATAACGCTGTAGGTTAATGTGCCTGCCACACTAAGGGGCATATTATCAAGAACGGCGTTAAAATTATCGCCGCTTTAGCGGCAGAAAACTGCCGCTAAAGCGGCGATAATGGGCTTGATAATATGCCCTGGAGAATACCAATAGAAGCCCAGGATCACAGCAGAACATGGGCTTCTATTGATATTCTCAAGGGCATATTATCAAGCACATTATCGCCGCTTTAGCGGCAGTTTCCTGCCGCTAAAGCGGCGATAATTTTAACGCCGTTTCTTGATAATATGCCCCCTACTTTTTTGTATCACAGTAGAGAAAGGTCGAAGAACTAAGGGGTGGCGAGAGAAAGTGATTTGCTCAAGATCTTACAATATGTTCAAGTGTGGCCTCTTAGCAGTCACCTAAGTGAGTAGTGACTCGGGCCTGATCCCCAGGCGCATTTGAGGGGCGAACTGTCTATTGAGTTATTATGCAATTCATGGTACTATGCTAGTTTTACTGGAATATAGCGAGTTAGAATGGGAGGCAAAAAACGAGCTGCTTGTGTTCGTTCAATGGCAGAAGATTCTAGTGAGTAAAGAATACCAGTAGTTTCAAGAGTCACGTTGTCGATAAAGATGTAGCACATTTTCTACAGTGAGGAGGTGTGAGATAATTGTTTCGGTCAACAGAAAAATATTCGGTGTAAACATTCCAACTTGTAGTTTCTGCTTCAGGTCTCTTTCTAGTTTTCTGTGAGAGGAGGAACACAGTGGTAGTCTCTATTAACCCCGGTGCTGAAAAACAATCTAACAATAATTATGTTTTTTTCGATAATGCTTAATAACGGTTTTCTTTTCTAAGAGCTGAAAGGACAAGTGTGGGAATTGGATTTTTAAAGCAGGAGAGATGTTGTGGGGCCACCCAACAACATTCCTTGCAGGGAAGCCTCCCTCATTTTTCGTTCCATCTCTGTATTTATTGGTCGTCCGGAACGCCTCATTGTATACAGCTTGTGGTTCGGGATTGCATGCTGTGTGTATGTTGTTACAAGTGCAAGGCAGTAAGAAATATTCCTCTTTCATCCGTGAAAGGACCTTAGAGACCCTGAAATAAAATAGTATTAGATGCTACAGGCCCGTTCGACTCGTTGTCCCAAGCATCGGAGATATTTGAATTCTAAGTAGGTATCTGCAGTGGTTGTTAATGCGGTGGCCACTCGCTCTGTTATTAAGTTTCTGAAGGAGGGTGTTCCAGAGTCAGGGCACGAGTCGGGGGTACACGCGGGTGGACGGCGTCCCCCCACTTTTTTCACAGGGTGGACGCCGTCCACCCTGCCAGGAAGTTGGGCCCCACTAAAAAAGATGCTGAATTCGTCCCGGTGTAATTTACAAACACCGGGACACATCCTGCAGCGCCTGCACGTTGTTATCTGCTTTCTATCGGCAACAACGTGCAGGCGGGACGGGGCTATCTTAGTTCTGACTCCTGCTGGGCATATAACAAAGGCTGAATTTTAGGGGTCATCTGGCCTCCTTTTGTTCGAGTCTCCTGGCTGGCAGCAGTCAGGAGCCTCACACCTAGAAGCAAATGCAGCAGAGGGGAAACAAAGGCTCACACCTTGTTAGCACTTCACACATACTTAAGCAGGGCCGGACTGGGAACCAAAACCGGCCCTGGCAAACTGCTCGGCAGGGCCCCCCTGGGGGGGAGGGAGGTGCAGCCGAGCGGTTTGCTAAGGCCGGTTTCGGCCGATTTTGTTACAGGGGGCCGATTTTTCCGACCCCCGGTAACAAAAACGGCCCCCATGGGCCCAAAACCGGCCCTCACCCTGGCGGCCCACCGGGGAAACGCCCGGTGCCCGCTACGGCCAGTTCGGCCCTGTACTGAAGAGAGGCAGCTTTTAACTTTGTTCAGGCTCTGTTTAGGAGATATGCATGCACTGTAAGAATATCAGATGTGTTGATCTTTCCCAGTATTTGCACAAAATAAATAGCATTTATATAGCGCTTACTACCCCTGAGGAGGCATTGTAATAATTTAAATATCACTATTTTTTCTTTTAAAGCACTATGGCTAGAGGAAGCTTTACGCTGACAAAAGGCAACATTGGTTTATGTGAAGCTCACAAAAGTGTGAATCTTCTGCCTAAATCAGGAGGGTTTGCAAGTATACTCAAAATGTGCTCAAATGTACTCATGATACACCTGCTAAACATATATGTGAGGGCTTAAGATCTGATGTCACTTTTTGTGATGCCACTTCCTGTGATGTCACGCACTGTGATGTCACACGCCGTGATGTCACGCGCCGCGATGTCACGCGCTGTGATGTCACGCGTTGCGATGCCACTTGCATACTGATTAATTAGGTTAGTCCCCCCACTTCTTATTTTAGGACTTGTGCCCTGTCCAGAGTGTATTGTCACAGACAACTTGGTGCCGTACACTTCTATGGAAATGAAAGCTAGCTTTTCTTAAGGACCTGGGTGTTACTCATTTAAGAGCCGCGCTGTACCTACCCCGTGCCCATGGGCTTGCTGAAAGCGGGCAGTATCATCTACCTAACAAAGAGGTGTTGAGAGAGAGGCTTCGGCCCACAGGACAAAACCAAATATGGGGGTGTCTTCATTCCAGTTGTTGAAAGGAAGGATGGCAGGGACTAAGATGCATCTGGAGTGGTTGAAAAGTACTTGTAAGGATGGGTTGCGATGAAGTGATGAGTTGATGGGTAGGATCTGGAAACATCAAGGTAGTTAGGCGCAGATCTGATGGTATGCATGGAGTGACAGTCGAAGAATGGTGAGCTGGTGATAGAGCTTTGATGAAGAAGCCCAGAGGGGTTAGGAAAGGTGCTTTGGGATGTCATGGGTCTTTCGAAATAAAGGAAGTAAGGAAGGGTTTTGTTGTGGTGGAGACAAGTGATACATGGGTGGTCTCAGCATTAGTGAGGTGTATGGATGTGACCAGGCCGAAAGAGCTGGGTGAGGGGCGTGAGAATACCAGAAATGTATGTGGGGAAACAACCAGGAGACTTGGTACTTAAAAGAATGTGGATGGACGATTATGTTTGTAATTAAACAACTGTTAGTACGTGTTTTGAAGGGGTGCAACTATCAATGATGCAGCAGGGGCAGTGGCTCACTGAAACCTGAATATTGAGGTATTTTACCCCCAAACCATTAGTCAGGGGCCCAATTTACTTACCTGAATAAGATCCCCGGGAGCCTTTGATATGAGACTAGTGTTTTGTGTATTTTGTGTGGTCCTATCTTGTGTGCTATTTGTGTTTGTGTGTACTGGGGATGTGTGTCTAGTGTTTTTAAATTAGCAATGAGGTTAGTTGGAAAGTGTTGAGTCATCCTGTTCACTTTTGGAAACCTTGGTACCGGCCTGTCACATCTACTGGACACTTTGCCAGACTGAAGAATTTTATTTTGTGGATACAACAACTTCCTCTTCTGTTATACATCCCTCTAAAATCTCCCTCATGTCATCAATAAGAGAGGGTATTTCAACATTTTTTAAGAACCTTTCCTCTAGGATTCCTCTTTCTGTGTAGCGCCATAGAGATATTTGAAATACGAGGTAAACTCATTAGTAGTGTCTAGAGCAGTGGTCTTCAAACTTTTTGATGCCAAGACCCCCCAATCAAAACATTTTAGGCATAAGGATCCGCTCCCGACAAATATTTCTAGAACATGGTAGTCATTATCATTGACAAGCATAAATGTTCTCCAGAGAAACGGTCAGTCTGTGGTTGCACCTCATTAGTACCAGTTTAACACTCAAATATAGCAATAAGCAACAAAAAGGTGACCAGTACAGCTTTACAAAGGGCCTTCTACAGAGCTGCAACACCTGTTGCTGCTTTTTAGTAACTTTTAAGCCTTTTGAGTAAATAATTTTTGTTGTTGTTAAAATCAGCAGATTATGCCGCACAATCACATTATTCCAGTGGCCCTTGGTATAATAGCTGTAATGCATGGACTGCAACTTTATTGCATGGCATTAGAGGAAAATCATACTATATTTCATGGGATGCTGACAGCTTGGCATTTACACCTGCATGTAACTGGAGGTAGCTGAACATCATTCATCATAATTAAAGCATATGTAGATTTTTAAATCTTTCACCCTCATGTAGCTACATATAAAATAACGAGCAGCTTCAATGAATAATAAATACCTTTTAAAAAGTTGCTACTCAGTGGGAAATGCACTATAATAAATTAGGAAACCTCTATTAGTTAATGCACTGCAAAAGTTTGTGTGAAACCAGAGAGCCAGAGAATTAAATCGTGGTTGGTGCAGTGGAGAATAGTGACGTGTGTATTTTTAGTGCTATGAGGTCACAGCCTGTGAAAAGAAAGCACTGTGAATATGCAAGTCATTATTTTATACTTGCATTACACACAGTATAAGATAGGCCGCTACAAAATGCGCAAAATGTTTTACGATAAAATGGTGCTTACAAAATATTCGGGCTGCTTACAAAATATAGGGGCTTATTTATAAGCCCCTTGCGCTGCATCATTTTTTATGACGCTCTGTTTGCGCAGAGAGCAGACCCATATCTATGAGGCCACGCAAAGTCACTTTGCGTGGCTTTTAATGACCTCCTAGATATGGTGTAAGCCAACGAAGCGAAAGTCGGTGCATTGCTTTACACTGCGCTAGGGGGGTGCGTTCCAGGGGCGTTGCGGTGGGTTTTCCCATGGGTTTTGACACATTCCCAGATTTACAAGGGTCTGTAAACCTGAGGATGCGTCAAAACTGTACGCTTCCCCAGGGGATGCGTAACGAGGAGAAATATCTTTATTTCTCCTCAATTGTTACCATGGGTTGTTTTTGCGCAAGAAGGCGTACCTTCTTGCACAAAAACAATCCTGCCAACCATGCAGACACCCTTGCACCATGGTGCAAGGGTGCCTGCGTTGGTGCCAGGCACCAAATTGTGCGCCGGCAGAAAGGACAGGAGTGCACCGTATCTTATAAATACAGTCCATTCCTGCCCTTTTGATTTGGCATAGGGCAGCGCCGCAAAAATACTTGTGGAGGTGTGCTACACCATTTCATTGTAAATGAGACCCATAGAATTTAGTAATATCCAGACCCTATGTAATGCAATTTTTTTACATAACTGTCCTTCAACACATTCTCAGGGATAGTAATCTCTATGTAAATACAATGACAATTAAAAGCAAGCACTTCACAGCTTAGTTAACTCTGTGCACTACCACTCAAAAAGCTTCAAGTAATTCGATCAATTAACTGCAATAGCACTCGCCTGTCCTGAGAAATCAAAGCCAGGTAGACAGCTAAATACACCTTTCTGCCAGTGTGCTCCTGGCCTGAAAGAAATGCAAATGTGCACAACGAGTTAATCTGCAAATCCTTTACATTCGCAGATTACCCCTACAAGGCATACAACAATCGAAGGAAATCAGACATGAACAAGGAAATCTAAACTTGCACAGGGCGTCTGTCGAAATCCACATAGAATGTCTTTGCACAACTGTTATACATAGACTATTTAAAACATACATACACTGTTTTGTTAAAAAGATGCTGTGCCCTCGCCCAGAGTAGGTTGCATACTTTATCATCGGGCCCCATCTCCCCCCAAGGCACTTGCTCATTTAGTGATGTAGTGGGAGGACTCTTACGTCAGAAGGAGCGCTTGAAGTCCAAAGGTCATATGTGTTCGGTTTTATGCGCACCACAGTTGGCTCAAGTCGCGCTTAGCCAATGAATTGGTGTTGACATGACCTTAAAGCAACAGGTTTTGTGCTAATGGACACCTAACGTGAAATTTCTTAATTTCTTACGGTTTTATTGCTGTCTCCTGGTAACTTTAAAAAACAAAATGTCAGGTTGTGACTTCTAATATCAAATCTGCTCATTAGCCGGCTAATGTTTACCAGGTTTAAAAGTTTCTTTAGTATGTACAAGAGCTCCTGTCTCTAGTCCAGGCCTCTGTTTATGAGCCCCAGTTGTTGTACTACAGCCTCTAGTCTCCAATCCAGCACATCCTGCCTGATTTGAAATGTCGCAATATCCGTTTGGTTTGATTTCACCCCCAACAGCCATTTTCATATTATTGCCTTTTTATAATTAAATCGCTGCTTTAATCGAAGTAACCTTATGTACCAGGGTGTCCAATGTAAATTCTGCCACGTCTGGAAAAGATTTGGATGCCTTGCCAAGTTCCTTCTGGATGCCAGATGCAGCTTCCAAGAACAATTAGAATTGCCTTTGTGACTTGGGCTTAGGCATAGGTAAATCCAGTACACCATCATCGTAGTGCTCTGAGGAATATTAACGGCATGCATGGCCAATTACGTGGAGTGTAATATCCTGTATGACATCACACTTTGGTTGTTCCTCGAGTGTCACTGCTAAAAGGGGCTTCAAGATTGACAGAAATGGACTGCAATTATGAGAGATCAAAAGACACAAGTGGTGGACATGCTGTCACATTCTGCAAGAGGGCTTGATCCACAATCTCAAAAGGGTGTTACAGAGTCACAGGAAACTGCAGCTTTATTGGATTCATATTATCTACAGCACACATGTTCTCATAGAGGTGTGGCAGAGCCTAGCACCTGAACCAATGCCGACTTCAAACATGAGTGCTCAGCATAGGCTTAATCATTTTCTTCCAAACAGTCCCTACTCTCAAACAGCTAACTGATTCAGTAAATTTGTGTGTTGTCAAATCTCCAAATGTGGCTGGGGTAATCACTACCTCCCTCAGGGCCCGGTGTCACTGTTCCAGGCACACAATCCAGCATTTATAAATAACCTCCTAGGTAGTTTAACTTTAGAACCTGCTCCAGCTAAAATCTGCATTTTTTCAGTTTAATCATTTTTATTAAAGTAAAAAGAAAATATGCATATGTTTCGGCACACCAATGTGAAGAAAGAACATTGAAATACATTGCAAAAACCAGAAATGAATATTCAAACATCCTCAGAAAAACCAATAGCTACATTATAACGGTGACCAGAATAAATAAAGAATGATAAAGAAAATGGGTAAGTATATCAAAATTAGAGAAAGAAAAGAAAGAAAAGAGGAAAGAAAAAGAAGGGATATATGCTGTGAAATTGTAGATATAGTACCATAAATTCATATAAAAATACATTTTATTATAACGAGCAATATGTTTGTTATAGAAAATTTAATTATCAACAACTAATAAACAGAGAGCTAAAACACAGTGTACAATGAAATTGAAATACTACAATGAATAGACCAGTATCTAGTCGAAGGTTCCCAAAGTTCTTTCCATGTTACCAATAAAGATGAAGAGTGTAAATTATAACAATCTAAACGGTGATTGTGACAAACTAAATTTAACCACTGTTGTAATGTGATATTATCTATAGATTTCCAATTAGTGGTTATCACCTGTAGTGCAATGGCAATAAGTAGATCAACCAGTTTACGAATTAATGTATTGCGAGGCTAAATAATACTTAAGCCACCTAAAACAGGTTGTTAATAGAAAATGGAGCATGAACTTCAGAAATATGTGTCCTATCCTTGTCCATAACTGCTCCTAATATAACGACAATTTAGGACATAGGAAAAACATGTGAAGGTAAGTACTGGAATTGGAATTGCACCACCAGCAAGCATCACCTTGAGGCAATTTACACTTGAAGAGAAATTTAGTTGTACAATATAACCTATTGTAGAAATAATAGAGCGTTTGAGTGAGATTAGCAGGACGAGCTGTAGAATTAATTTTTCTCATATCTTCTGCCAGAGTGTGGTAGGCCAACTAGAGTGTAAGTCTGATTCCCATAAAAGTTCTAATTTCGACTTTGGTCTATCTGAAGGGGGAGATAGCAATGTTCTGTATATTATTGAGGTCTAAGAGAATTGAAGTATGCGACTAAGAGGAGATTGCAGGGAAGAACCCTGAGCGGAGGGATTAGGGAGCGACTGCAATGTAGGGGCCAAAAGAGACACTAAAATTTGATATCCCTGGATGGATTTCAGAGAGAGATTAAAGGAAAAGGAGGGAGTTGAAAATAGAATGATACTATTATTATGTTGAACCAATTGAGAAACAGTAAATATACCTCCATTGTAAGCAATGTATTAACAGAAACAGTGGTTCCTGTGGAACAATGTAACTAATGATAATACTAAAATGCGCAATCACAGTATATGTACGGGTGGAGTCGATATTCGAAGGAGAAACACCATACACAACTCATGTTATAGTACGAACAATAGTTGTTTATGTAGAAATAAATGCAATTATACAAAAACAGTGCAATGTGTCCCCAGTGAACAAGAAACCTAGAAAGTAGTGACTTTTTTGTGACATATGAGTTTGATTTCCAACATATTTTACAAGTCGACCACCACAAGTAGTGCATAATACAAACAGCTTCCTTATATGATAATAGGTGCTGATGAATGGTTCGCTCAGTTTGTGTCAACAGCGTTTCAACCCCTGTGTGAGTAAGGGGTCTCTTCAGGACCTATCAGTATAGGGACATCTGAAAGGAGGGAGGATATGTCAGCGTGACTGGTGTGCACCACAGGGAAGTGGAAGGTGAGAAAACGGTACTCACATGGGTCCCGGCCGGGCACCCATGGAAGGGAGGGGAAGTTGACAGGAAATAAGGATGCGCCAAATGGCGAAGATGTACAGCAGAATGCTGGATACACGTCAATCTGTGTTGTCCAGGAAGGCCTCCGGAGACAGTGTCCACGGGAATGCAGTATGTGGGTAATTGATAAAAATCCAACTTGTGGGATTGATAGGCGTATAGGCAGCCACGACGATCCGTGTGCCTTGGACCCGTGTCAGTGTCCAGGGGCTGGTACGCGTGCAGCCGCTACGCGTCCTGAAGGAGCCGCTTCCGTCAGCTTCCACTGTTGAAATGACACATTGCACTTTTTTTTGTATAATTGCATTTATTTCTACATAAACAACTTTTGTTCGTAGTATAACATGAGTTGTGTATGGTGTTTCTCCTTCGCATATCGACTCCACCCGTACATATACTGCGATTGTGCATTTTAGTATTATCATTAGTTACATTGTTCCACAGGAACCACTGTTTCTGTTAATACAATACTTACCCTGGTTCCTTGTGAGTAGGGTTTCCCTTGTTTCTTTTTTTCGTCCATTGTAAGCTAGACGGCCGAAATAGTGCTTTACCATTAACTAGTATATTTTTATTATAGCAAATAGAGCTTTGGACAAATTTGTCAGCTAAAGGAAGAGGAGCAACCAAGTAAGGCTTAAAGAGAGTACAAGAATGAGAACCAACTGCAGGTACCCAGTATTTAGGAAGTTGTGACATATGAATACAGTGATTATGAGAAAAGAGGGAAATGAGGGCTAACTCCAGTTGAAACCATTCTTTGAGTGGCCCCATCTTCTGATTTTGAAGATTTGAGGCGATGTAAAGAAATACGTGATGGCATGCCATTCCATAAAAATGTAGATAGAAGGCTATCAATAGCTGTAAAATACTTTATCGGAATTTTGGTTGGCAGAATCAACAGATAAAAATTAATGATTGGAAGCAGCATCATTTTAATTGTATCCAGACAGCCCCACCAAGATGAAAATAAGGGGGACCAACCCTGCATCAGTTTAGACATTTTTGCCAGTAGAACTTCCTTATAAAAGTGTAGGGTATCTCTAAAGTTTTTGTGGTAAACAATACATAGACATTTGATATTTTCAGGGTTCCAGGTGAGACCCATTCCAACAAAAGGCGCTTTGAAGGAGAACTCATTCAAAGGCATCGCTTCAGATTTTTCAATGTTAAGCTTATAGCCTGAGACTTCTGAATATTCATTAAAGATTTCAAATAATGTAGGAAGTGACATTTCGGGCATAGAGATATGAAGCAGAAAATCATCTGCATAGGCCTTAAACGTAATTTGGACCTTATACATCTGGAAGCCAGCCAGAGATATCCTCAGAGTGCTTCAACTTATAAAGAAAATGTTCAAGTTCAAGTATAAAAAGTTTGGGCGATAGAGGGCAACCCTGCTGTGTGCCTCTGTGAAGGGGAAAATAGGAAGATTGGATACCATTAACCAAAACAGAAGAACATGGGGAAGAATATAGTAAGGAGATTAATTGGAAAAATTGAGGGCCAAACCCATGCCAATGGAGAGCATGCATTAGAAAGTTCCATTCTACTCGATCAAATGCCTTTTCGGCATCCAAGGCCAGTGCTGCCAGGGATTGATTAAGTCTAACAGCTTTAGTGAGAATGTTTAAAAAGACTCACAAATTATTTGTAATGTTCCTATTCTGAACAAGCCCAGATTGCTCCATATCTATTAGATCTGCCATAAAACCGTTAAGATATAAAGCAAGCTCTTTGGTAAAGATTTTACAGTCAGTATAAATAAGTAATATGGGACAAAAGTTCATACATAAAGAAGGATCTCTGTCTTTTTTGTGGTTGAGACAGATCATAGCTTCCGTAAATGTGCCCTAAGATTTATTTAAAGACAGGAAATGAGAAATTAACCAAAATAATTTGGCAAAAAAGTAATTTTAAAAATTGAAGGAAAAATTCAACGTGAACCCATCTGGTCCCAGGTCTTTACCAAATGGAAGAGTTTAACAGCAGAAAACAACTCATCCTCTTGTAACGGAGCCTCAAGAGGTGACAAATCAACTAGTGAGGATTTGCGCATGGAAGAGTGGGAAAAGAAAGAAGAGAGAGAATCTTCGGATGGCGTAGCTTCCGGGGTATAGAGTGTTTGGTAATAAGCCTCGAAACACCTATCATTATCAGAGTCACTGAAGTATTTAGTTCCTGACTGATTAGTAATACAAGCAATAAAGGATTTTTCTTTCCTACTTTTAAGATAGTTGGCTAGTAAAGTTCCAGTTTTATTACTCCCCCATAGTATCTAGCATTAGTGTACCACATGCCTTTTCCATAGTAGTTTTAATAAATTGGATATTGGTGGCAACAAAAGCATGAAGGTCAGCCTTATTATTTAAATACGTGAAATATTTATGTTGAGATTTCTTAATTTTGCTAAGAATAGCAGCTGATTTCTTCTCCATACTTTTTCGTTTATTAGAAACATAAGAAATAATACAACTTCTAGATGCAGCCTAAAAACACGTCACAAACAAAATGAAAAGAAGATTTACCTGTATTATTAATCTTAAAATAGCCATCAACAAACGCTTCATAAGAAGAAAGAAAGACGTTATCAAAGAGTAAGTGATTATTGAATCTTCAACGAGAATGAGATGAGGAATTGGGAAGAATATCTAAATCAGTAGACACAGGAGCATGGTCGGAAATTAAAATTGAACCTATCTCAGAATTAACTAAATGTTGAATAAGATTCTTGCTAAGGAAAATATAGTCTATCCTAGACTGTGTTTTATGAGGAGCAGAGTAAAAGGAATATTCTTGGAGATCAGGGTGAGCTAATCTCCAGGAGTCCAAGAGAGAATTATGGGTAACAGCATACGTAAACGTTTTATGAGCTCTATGAGGAAGAAACTTTGTAGATGAATAGCGATCCAGAAAAGGGTCCATTATTTAATTGCAGCCACCCCCTAAAATGAAACTATCAGAATAATTTGTATTAACTAACTGCAAATTATGTTTCCAGAACATAGGATCCGGGGTATTGGGGCCATATACATTAAGAATCGTAAAAGTAACGTTATCAATAAAAAGTCACACCAAAACCCATCTACCTTGCTGATCACTTTCCTTGGAAATAAGGGAAATATTTAAACTTTTATGGCATAGAATGGCTACTCCATTTTTATGTTGCAGAGCAGAGGAAAAGAAAAGTTCTTCCACCCATTGTTTTTTAAGTTTGATAATGTCAGCATCAGTAAGATGAGTTTCTTGAAGCAGCGCAAGCTGGCAGCGCAATCTAGATAGGAGGGACAAAACTCTTTGACGATTAATAGGATTTGTGAAACCTTTAACATTCCAGGTTATAACTCTAAGCGGTATGTTAGATTTAAAATTCCCTTTCCTATGATGTTTCTTCCGTGCTGTTTTAGATTAGCAGTGTGTGGCTAAATTACATGCATGGATGTTCGCGTTCAGTAGCCCGTCAGGTATTCCTCGTAGTATGCAGGCCTCATTAACCAGAGTAACGCCATTTTGTTTTTCGCAATCCTTATAAGACTGCCTGTGCCGTGCTCATGTTAGGCCTTAGAGTTCAGAATTGCTTGCCTCAGCAGAACATTGCATCTCTTTATATTTTCTGTTCATGCTCAAGGCTGCAACTCGACTTGCTAACAGTATAATTATTTTGCTCTGCATTCCATTGTATACATGTAACTCTGCTCCCACGTTAATAGAAGGTGAGACTCGGCACAGTGGCCTTGGGCGGCTGATAGTGCACCCATCTGCCAGGTGTTAGCCCATCTTTCTGTGCCTTCTTTGTTTGTGTCCGGCTCAGGCCGGTATTTTTCCACCGAAGGCGTGGCCGAAGTCTCCTGAAGGGTTTATCTTCTATTAGCGAAGGTTGAGGAGGCAGTCCCTCTCCAGCCATCTCATGGTGCAGGTGATGACGGGCTCCTCTGCAGAGTGATGGTAATAAACGCTTGTTTGTATTCTCTACTGTCTGACCGACTCTTCATTTGGGAAGGCATAGCAGGTGGTCATAAGTACCTGCGTGGCCCTAGAGGGCCACATCCTTCAGTTGGCGCCCAAACAGGGACCCCACGAAAGGCCCCCCTCACCCATAATCGGGTTTGTAGGGGCCAGGGTGGTGTCTGGTCGGTTGGGCTTGGTTCTCGCAGCTGCCCCGCCCTCCCGATCAGATGGATCTCTGGCTAGTGGCCCTTGGCTGGGGTCCTGGAAAGGCGAAACCTTGGAGCTGACCGTTTGGTCCGAGGAGTCGGCAGTGGAGAATAACTTTCTTGACCTGTGTGCACCAGGTGAGTGATTTGGTTCTTGGAAAATGGCGCCATTCTTGGTTGACACGTGCCTGCGGGCCGTGTCCTGGTACAGTCTCTGACTGTCTTGTTGTCTGTTGTCTTGGACTTGGTGGGTCTGCGGACCCTTGAGGTACACAGAGCGCTTGTGAGCTGCCTGCCGGGCCAACTGGAAATTGGCCTCTTTGTAAAAGGTCCGGGACCACTCATAGGTTCTCTGCCAGGCCAACTGGAAATTTGATTTGCTTTTGAAAAAGGTCTGGGGCTGAAGCCTGTCCTCCTGTATTGGTGCAGTCTTCGGGCTGTCTTGGGTGCAGTTTGCGAACTGCCTTGCTTGAACGGCACGAGTCGACGGGCTGTGTCTTGGTGCGGTTTAATATCATCTTGGTTTGTACTTGGCGGGTTTGCGGACCCTTGGAAAAGACACAGAGTGTTCGTGAGTCTACCAGGCCAACTGTAAATTTGGCCTGCTCTCGAAAAGGTTTGGGACTGTTTGCAAACAATCTGCCAGGCCAACTGGAAATTTACTCTATGCTCGAAAAGGCCTGGGGCTAGAGCCTGTCTTCTTGAACTTGGTACAGTCTCCGGTCTGTTTTCTTGAACGTAGTACAGTCTCAGGGCTGTCTACCTGTCTTGGTGCGGTCTTTTGACTGTTTTGTTCTGGGCTGACTTGTGGCTTGATTATTGTGTTTGAGTGTTATGAGGTTTGTGGACCGACGTCGGTGGTGGTGTTTGTGAAATGCGTGCTTGAGTGAGTAGCGACTGTGCTTTCCGGACAGTGGTCCTGGTTTGTAAACGGTTTTCGTTTCTTTATATCTGTGGGTGTTGTCTGTCCGATAGGGACAGGGCGTGTATCCATGTTAAGATGCCTTGTTTCAGTAAGTTTGGATGTTTTGGATGCCGATGCTTTTCTAAGAGTGCGTGGCTGGAAGAGAGCCAGCCCGCCCCTCCGGAGGGTACCCCGAACTTTGACATGTATGTCAAACATGGTCTTGGCCCTATTATGTTTAGCACGTTGTGGAATAAATATACGAGGGACAATACTGAGCTACAAAGGCCACTTACTGGTTCTTTTGATGAACAGAAAATTAATTTCCTGCAGGATAAATTGTTTGCTAAAAGGAGTAGACAGTCCATGTTCAACTCTTTGAGGGTGTGGCAGAAGGAAGCGAAGCAGCGGCGCATGAGGGAAGAGAAGATGGCCCGGAGGAAAGAGACACAAACGATTACACAGAAGGCAGTAGCCTATGATAGGGATAAGATAGAGAAAGGCATAGAACGCGAAGACAGAAGGTTCCGGCTACAGGCTGATAAAAGTTATGTGGTTAGGGAGGAAGGAGACAAACTAGTTGAGGAGCTTCTGGATTCTCGCCCTCCGCCGCCCTATGCCCCACAGCGAGTATACCCTACGATCCCTACTTCCTCAGCCCCGACTTCCGGGACTGCCCAATCCGGTATTCCCGGCACTGCTGCATCAGCCCTGGCCCCACTTGCTTCTCTTACACCTCTTCCGCTGGTAGTGAACACAGACGCCGTCCCTTCCCCTGCACTGTCCCTCCCTTCTCCCGACCCGTCTCTGGGTTCCGCCTCATCTGCTACACTTCCCTTTAAACCCCCAACACTGACCCCCTATGTGATGGTGCCTGTTTCTGCCTCTGCTCTCTCCTCCGGGGGCACCACGCCTCAAACGCCGTTACAGATCGAGACTCCTACGCGTGGACTCTCTGCCACCAAGTGGGCAGCAGCGCAGGATCGCATGAAGAAAGTGTTAGTGCGCTCAGCTGTGGGGCTGGAGGAGAAGCAGATATTAGCAAATCAGGCAGCTCAGTGGGCTCGACACCCGATTTATAGTGTGGAAGATATCTGGAGTGTGATGAAAGACTATGAGCCCTTCATACAGCAGCATGCCCTTAAACACGTCAGCCACTCTGATACAGTTGTGGGAACGGTGCTTTCAGGGCACCGCGCCGCAGATTATTTATGACATACGAGACCGAGTATATGTTACAGACATGGCCCCAAAGGAAATTTTAAGTAATGTGACTACACTGGTGGGTTACCGAGGCCGATTACTCCAGAAGGTTCCACTATTAGGGACACAGCACCCCATGAGGGAGGTCCATCCCATTTATCATCCTGAAATACCAGAATTACGCGACTCTACAGATACTGTAATAAGACAGCGGGTTGACGCTCGGTTTCAAGAACAGTGGATCTATACTCCTTGGAAAAGGAGTGAGGTCCTTTCCCTAAAGGGTCAGCTACCGGACCCGAGGAAAAATCCCACTGCATATTATAAAGAATTGACAGAAGCGGCCTCCTCGACAGTCATGACGCTGGCTGACATAGAGTTATTCTTTGGTATGTTGGTACCGGTAGATGTATGGAGGCAGGTCCATACCCAAGACCATGCAACGGAATTGGGGGGCACATGGGAGGAGATTAGAGCATGGGATAAGGAGCGCAAACCCGGTGGGAAGCCCAAAGCAGAGTTGTTAGCCTTGCCAGGGCGTATTATCGCCTACATGCACTCCCTTATCCCACCGAAGAGAGTGGACTGGGATAAGTTGACTGCATGTCGCCAGAAGAAAGACAAGAGTGTGTCTGACTTCTTTACCAGATTCGAAGGGGTGTTCCTAGACTTTAGTGGCCAGGATTTGTCACAGGAGGGTGGTGTTCGATTGTTTGTGAATAGGTTTGTCACCAATTTGCTCCCTGAGATTGCCGCCCGATTGCAGGCCTCAGAGAGTACTTGGATGACGTCCTCCCCGTCAGTTATATTGAGCATGGCTCAGTATTATGAGCATAGAGAGAATGAAGACAAGGACAGAATGGAGAAGAAGACGAAAGATTTGAAAACGAGAGTATTGCTGCAGCAGGTTGCAAGAGGAGGGGGTAGAGGATGTGGTTCGGGCTCGGGTCCGCGGGGCCCCAGATCCAACAGGGGTGGCGCTTCGAGTGCACCCGTGGGGCCCAACCAATGTGCGTATTGTAAAAAGGAGGGGCATTGGCGGAACGAGTGTCCAGAATTGTCGCAGAGAGGTGGGGCTCCGAGAGGCAGAGGTTTTGGAGGTAGAGGACGTGGAGCAGGAGGCCAAGGGGGGACGCAGTCAGACAATACAACAGACAATAGGCAGAGCGGAAACTATTTTGACGACCCTCGGGGACGACAGTACTATCATGACGATTATGACCTGGATGAGGTGACAGGGTTGTCTCACAGTTAGGACAGCCGAGGGCAGGGCGAGAGACCAGTTTCGGTGCCTGTAGATCAGTTTGGACCCTATGTCACTGCGGATTTGCAAGGCTCCACTGAGAAATTTCTAGTTGATACAGGGGCTATGAATAGCTCTGTTTCCCGTTCACTGGTCCCGGGGGCAGCTCTGTCTGGCCAAAATAATATTTTGGTGGGTTTTTCAGGTGTGCCGGTTGTTAGCCCCATTTCCAAACCCCTTGCTTTGACTATTAGTCCCTTTACAGTTGACTCCCCATTTTTACTGACATCCAATTGTGGAGAGAATTTATTGGGGTTAGATTTGCTGAAAAGATTACATGCGACAATATATTGTTCCCCGGACGGTGTCCACATGACTGTTGGTCCACGAGTTGCCCATGCCAAGAAATGCTTCGCTAAAGATGACCCACTCCCTCCTGAGTTCCATGAGGTGCCGCGTACGCTATGGGCATCAGGTGATATGGATGTAGGGCTACTCCAGATCCCACCTGTCATCCAGATAAGGAATAATGCCAAGTTGCCCCAAATTCCGCAGTACAAAATATCCCAGGCAGGAGAAAAGGCCTTGTTGCAAATAATACGCATAGCAAAACCAAAGGGGATGATGGACGGAGTGTTGAACATTGCAAGCACTCACCCCCAATCAACTGATCTGGGTTTAATCCATCATCATTCTTTAGCTCACTCCGCCACCCCAGTTCAGACATGGCCATATGCAAATCAGTCTGACCCAAATAATACGCAACCTGATTAAGTCTGGTGTAGTTGAAGAGACCACAGCCAATTTGTGTAACAGCCTTATTATTCCTATCCTCAAGAAAGCGCCTCTGGCGCCTCTGGCCCTGACCACCACCCTGATGTTTACCGCTTCGTAATTGACCTGAGAGAGGTCAATAAGATTGTAGTTCCTCAATACCCTGTGGTCCCTGACATTACCACGATACTATGATTCCCCCGACGGCTCAGTTCTTCTCAGTGATCCACTTAAAGAATGCTCTCTTTGGTATCCCAATACACCCTGACAGCCGCCACATTTTTGGATTCACAATTGCTGGCAGGAGATTTAGATTTTGTCGGGCTCCACAAGGCTATACGGAGAGTCCCAGTATTTACAGCGAGGCTTTGAAAACGCAGTTGGATTCATTAGAGCTTCCCACTGGAAACGTGGTGCTGCAGTACGTTGATGATTTGTTAGTGGCTTCGGACACTGAACAAGGCTGTAAAGAAGCCACAGTTAAATTGCTGTTTCATCTGGCATGCCATGGGCACAAAGTGTCCTTATCGAAATTCCAATATTGTCGACAAGAGGTCACCTACCTGGGTCACCTACTGTCAAAGGAGGGTCGCAGACTAACACCCGAGCGCATAGTGGCTATAACTAACGCACCTGTTCCTAAGACCCAGCGTGAGGTACGTGCGTTTCTGGGTATAACATCGTACTGTCGCCAGTGGATCCCTAATTTCTCCCTACTAGCAAAGCCCCTTCTTCACTTGACCACCAAAGATGTGCATGAGCCCTTGCCTTGGACACCTGCATGCCAACAAGCTTTTGAACAATTAAAAACTGCGCTTTGCTCTGCCCCCGTGCTTGGCACCCCTGACTACCAGAAGCCTTTTGTGCTCTATGTACATGAGGCGGAAGGTTGCGCGCTTTCTGTTTTAACACAGGGTTTTGGTGGTAAGCAGAGACCCTGCGCTTACTTCTCTGCCATCCTTGACAATGTCGCCAGAGCGCTCCCGAGCTGTCTAATAGCTGCAGCGGCAGTTTCTATTAGACAATCGGCAGGGCTCGTCCTTAACACTGACCTCACAGTTATGGTCCCACATGCTGTGGACGTTCTTTTGAACAAGACAAAGACACAGCACCTCACCAGTGCACGTCTTACTGGATATGAACTGACTCTATTTGCTCCGCACATCACCATTAAACGATGCATTACTCTCAATCCAGCCACGTTACTACCCCTCCCTTCGGAAGAAAAGGACAGTGATTTCCATGATTGCTTGTTTCGGATGGAAGAGGAAACGAAGGGACGGGTAGACCTGACAGATGTTCCCTTATCTGACCCCCAAGGGGAACTATATGTCGATGGCTCTTGTTTCAAACTGCCGGACGGCACTACTACTGCCGCCTAAGCAATAACGACATTAGATACTGTAGTTGAGACATCCTGTATCCCATATCAGTTTGCCCAAGCTGCCGAGTTAGTGGCCCTCCTGAGAGCTTGCGAACTGAGTGAAGGCCTGACTGTTAATGTCTACACTCACAGTCAGTACGCCTTCGGGGTAGCACATAATTTTGGGCGCCTCTGGGCAGAGAGAGGGTTTCTGACATCCCATGGGCAGAAGATACAGCACGGTCCATTGATACTCAGATTATTATCAACATTGACTCTTCCTGACAAGTTAGCTATAATATAATGCAGCACCCATAAAGCAGTGGTGGATGATGTGGGGAGGGGTAATGCCTTTGGGACCAAACAGCCAAGGAGACAGCCAGAACAAAGATGAATAGGATGTTTGTAGCGGGACCTGCTAGATGGGTTCCAGACAATGCGATGTTTGAGGACACTGTGGAAAGCGTGAGGGAGATACAACGAGAAGCGACAGCAGACGAATTGGCAATGTGGGAGGGGAGAACAGGACGCTTAGATGAAGATGAGTGTTGGACTGATTTGTCAGACAAACGGAGATGGTTGTTGCCCAATGCTTATGTTTTCCCTGTAGTCACTATGGCCCATGGCCCAGCACACATTAGTGCAAAAGGCATTTGTAAATTGTTAGATCCAGTATGGCAGAATGAGAATATCCCTAAGGTTGCAACACAGTTAGTGAGGCACTGTATCATTTGTTTGAAGCACAATCCTGGAAAGGGCACCCCTACACCTGCTGGTAACTTTGCACCACCTTCCTTCCCTTTTGAGGTCATCCAAATGGATTTCATTGAAATGGAGCGAGTAAACAACCTGAAGTACGTACTGGTGGTAGTTTGTGCCTTTAGTAAGTGGGTAGAGGCCTACCCAACTAAAGAGAATACAGCCATAGCAACAGGGAAGGTACTTCTAAAGGAGTACTTCCCACGCTACGGATTGCCACGCGCGATCTGGAGTGACAATGGGAGCCACTTCAATGCTAGAGTCATTGAACTGGTGTGCAAGGGTCTACAAATTACACAGAAATTTCATGCGGCCAACCATCCTCAATCGGCTGGCCTGGTTGAAAAGTACAACGGTATCCTCAAACTGAAACTAGCCAAGATTCATGAGAGCACAGGATTGAAATGGCCTGATGCATTGCCCCTAGCACTAATGTCAGCAAGAGTGACTGCACATTCTAGGACAGGATTATCGCCTTACGAGGTGATTTTCGGGCGCCCTGCTAATGTTTGGAGCGTCCCGAGACCTAAACGTTTTTCAGAGATAGAATACCCTCTTTTGATTGACTATTTGTATGCCTTGTCTAAAGATCTGCGTTCTGTCCACCAACAGATATCTGTCGCCCTACAACCACTGCCAGAGGGTCCCGGACATCGGATCCAGCCTGGAGACTTCGTCCTTGTTTGCCAGTTTCAACGCAAGTCCTGTTTGGAGCCGCGGTGGAGAGGCCCTACCCAAGTGCTCTTGGCCACTAGGACGGCTGTGAAGGTGAATGGCCAGAAGCACTGGGTGCATGCTTCTCATATAAAAAAGGTGCCTCTCCCACTCCCGTATGATTTCTGGGTGAAGAACGGGATTGCCGACCAGGACGGGGAGCTGGTTCCCCGCTTTGTTCCCTTTTCTGATGCCCGGCTGAGAGGGGCACAGACCGACAAGGAAAGTGATGAGGTTTTGTTCGAGGCGATTCCCCCGGAGATAACGGCCACCTCGGATACTCCAGCCCCCACAGCACCAAGTCCTGAGTCTCGATCCCCAACAGATTCTGAGACCTTACCCTTGTTTGTTGATGAAGAAGTGCCTGGGCACACTAGGTACAATCTGCGGCCCCGACGGAAGGACAGTGCGCCAGCAGGGCAACACAGGAGCTAGGGAAGGACTTGAGCTTAGGGTGCAGGAGTGAAGAACATTGGTGCACTGCCCTGAACACTGGACAGGATCGTTGAGGGTATTTGCCCAGGAGGGAGGTTGCCCTATCCTGAAAGAAGGATTGTTTTCAACAAGGGCCGCGATTCTTTTACTGGGTTGCAATTGTGCAGCTCCACCGTGGGAAAAAGAACGTTTGATGAATGATAGGAGCCTGCCTGTGAGGCTCTGGACGGACACAGGGAAGAAGAATACCCCTCTGGCTGGTTGTACAGTGGCTCCCGTTTCCCCAAGTACTTTTCAGTAATGCATACTTTTGGTCGCCCCATTCCCGATGAGGAGCAGCCCTTTGCGGCTCCCCGCTCATATCCCCATGGTCCTGTGTGGTCTACCTGGTCCCTTAAAACTAAAATTATATTTGTGGTGATAATTTTGCTTTCTCTGATCTTTGTATTTGGCATACTGTTCTTCCTGGAAGAAAAATATCCTGTGCATGCTTGGATAAGTACTACCCCCACACCCCCTGAGCATATTATTGGTACTTTAGCCCCCAAGAAGGAAGAACACCACAAGACTTATAAAGATAACGTTTTTATTCAGACGCTGCATCAAACACATGTTGTTTATAATACAACCAACTGTTGGGTGTGTGGGTTGCTGCCCTCAGCCACACACGAGTGAAAAACTGCTGCCTATGCCTTTATCCTATGTTAACAGTTGTGAGGGTTGGTTTATATTACTTAGTTTGGTCTGCCCCTTTTCTCAACCAGATTTCTTGGAACACAAGAGCACTAGGCCCCGTTCATCAATGACAATGAAAGTGTACCCTCAACAAAGGTCACCATATGAAACTTCCCCTGGAGATGGGCGTTTTGATCGGATTTTCCTGACTTCTTGCCTTAGAGCAGTAAAGAGAGGGGTCAAGATAAATAAAACAGAAGAGGACGGGGACAGATTCTTGCAGTTTAATGTGACTGAATATTATCAATCCTTTCAAAAACGTAATGTCACTAACGATAAGCCCATGCCCCTGGCGGTTGTAAATGTGCCGTCTTCCTTCTGCGTCCAAGGAATAGGGAGTATAGAAGTAGGAAACAGTACCTGCAAAACGACTTCCATACTGAAGATGCCCAAGAGCCCGCCATTGATTCCACCACCTAACATTTATTTTATTTGTGGAAACAGTGGTTATGTGTGGTTACCTGAGGGGTGGTCAGGACGATGCAACCTCTCTTACCTCCTTCCCTTAGTATATGTGCCCCTTCTGATTATCACAAGACGCACCGGCTACAGCGCCGGCATGTCATAATTTCCCGAATAAGGAGAGTTGTTAATGCAGATGATATTGATCAGACAGATACTTCCTTACAGCAGTTTACTGATATAATGAAGGGTCTCACACCGTTCTAGGGTCCCATATTCAATAGCCGCAACACTAGGCGTTTGGCAAGAGTAGTAGAGGGGTTATCAACACAACAGCAGATATACTCACGAACATCACAGTAGAGCTCCAGGCCATGAGACTTGTCTCGCTCCAAAACAGGATGGTTTTAGATGTTATTTTAGCCGATAGGGGTGGAGCATGTCGCGTCATCGGGAGCAGCTGCTGTGTATATATACCAGACACTGCCCCGACTGTCAATTTAGCAATTCAGAAATTACATAAGCTCGCTTCAGAGATCCATGTAGATAATGGCTCTTGGTCTCTCACAGGGTGGCTCTGGGGTCTACTAACGTCATGGGGTTGGAAGATTCTGCTTGTCCTACTCGGGATTGCAGGTATTATATTTACTTGCTGCCTTTGCATTGATTGTCTCCCAGCATGCTGTTCTTATTGTGTGACTAGGCTTACCCCAAGTGTTCCAAGACATGACAAATGAAGTTCCAAAATGATGATGCAGGAGATTCAGTCAATTATGCTGATAGATGATGCTCTCTTTGATTATTAAATAGCAATATGATGGCTGTTCATTTTCATATTATCCTACCTTGCTCAATGCATTTATCCAATCCCATCCCCTTCCCTTAGAATTGTAAAGACCCTGCCGGATAGCAATAAAGGTTTTAGCCAACACTGCTAAAAGGAGGGTCTGTTAGATTTAAAATTCCCTTTCCTATGATGTTTCTGCCGTGCTTTTTTAGATTAGCAGTGTGTGGCTAAATTACATGCATGGATGTTCGCGTTCAGTAGCCCGTCAGGTATTCCTCGTAGTATGCAGGCCTCATTAACCAGAGTAACGCCATTTTGTTTTTCGCAATCCTTATAAGACTGCCTGCCTGTGCCGTGCTCATGTTAGGCCTTAGAGTTCAGAATCGCTTGCCTCAGCAGAACATTGCATCTCGTTATATTTTCTGTTCATGCTCAAGGCTGCAACTCGACTTGCTAACAGTATAATTATTTTGCTCTGCATTCGATTGTATACATGTAACTCTGCTCCCACGTTAAGAGACGGTGAGACTTGGCACAGTGGCCTTGGGCTGCTGATAGTGCACCCATCTGGCAGGTGTTAGCCCATCTTTCTGTGCCTTCTTTGTTCGTGTCCGGCTCAGGCCAGTATTTTTCTACCGAAGGCGTGGCCGAAGTCTCCTGAAGGGTTTATCTTCTATTAGCGAAGGTTGGGGAGGCCATCTCAGCCATCTCAGGGTGCAGGTGATGACGGGCTCCTCTGCAGAGTGACGGTAATAAATGCTTGTTTGTATTCTCTACTGTCTGACCGACTCTTCATTTGGGAAGGCATAGCAGGTGGTCATAAGTACCCATGTGGCCCTAGAGGGCCACGTCCTTCAGGTATGTGAGGCAAATTCATAACTGAACATTGGAAAAAAAATCCAGAAATGAGTATTTCAAAAATGAAAAAAAGTATCAGCAAAGAGTAAAGAGGAAGAGTTAGAGAGCGAAAAAGAAAGAAGAGAAAAGAAGAGGAAAAAGGCCAATGGGAGATAAAAAACTACAGCAAAGATAAAAACAGCAAAAAGGCAATGTAGGAAGAAAAAATCCCAGTTGCGAAAACACCTTACATATAAAAATAATCAACCCTATGGACGAGAATAGTGCAGAGCACCTAAAGAAGTTAGAACCAGACACGGCTCCGGATCACATGAAAAAGATAAACAAGATAAACAAGAACTATCAAACAAACCAAATATCACTGACACAAAGATGGAGAGATCTGGAGAGACATAATAGATGAATGCAGGCTCCATAGTTTGATTGACGCAGCTGCTGCCCTTACCTACCGCTGACACTTCTTAAAAGCTCCACCACTTTCCTTCTCCCCTACGTACCTTCAGCCCTTTCAGCCTGCCAGCCCACCAGTCATCTGTGGTCATCTGATTACCTCCTCAGTGTGTCGCAACGAGTGCGGGGTTGGCAGTCGTGCGGTTGGACAAGGCGGTTTAAACAGACTGAGACAGATTCCAGTAGACACAGCGGTCACATCGCTAAGAGGCATTAGGCAGCACAAGGGGTAAAAGGTGGAAAGCAGAACTGTTGTAGAGGTATTGTAGGTTGGTTGCTTACTAGCACCACATTGGGTAGAGCCTGGTTATGTGGAAGCAGCCCCGTTAGGTTGGGGTGCGGCTTGTATGACCGGTGTTTGCCCCTCCCCCACCACCATATCTACTTTGTTTGTGTTTCCGTTTGCTGCCGCTATCTGCTACTGCCTATGAGTTCACGAATCGGCCTGCAAATCTGTCTAAATCTGCTTGCCGGTTTTTTGAAGAAGTCTTGACGAGGCTCTAAAGAGGAGGACTTTCCTCTCCTCTCTCCTTTGTGTGCTTGTGCCCCTTCTCTGGCCAGCAAAACCTTAGAGGACCAGAGTGGGTGTGGCGGCACTCTGTATCCTCATGTAGTTGAGTACAGTCACACATTTTGGGAGATTCCATCATCATCATCATTAATATGTGCGAAACTAGCTTGACAAATGCTTATAAACGTTGATAAAAAATGCTGACAACGTGGGCAGATGGAATGAGGCAGAAACTGGCGTTGTAAGCCTCCTGCCTTTTTTCCACAGTTACCCACAATTCTCACGCATCTCACCCTTGCAGCCGTGAATGTGAGTGTGACCGTGGTTTAGCAGCAGCTTTGATGAGTGTGGCGAGCGCGGTTGCCGGTAGTTGGCAGCTGCAGAGTGTGTGCCTCTGGCGAACCGCGGAGGTGGCCTGACTAGGTTTGGGGGCAGGCTGTAGTTCTTGCTGGTGGGCCCCGCTCATGTCAGTAATGGCATCAGCCATCAGACTTGGTACTTAGCACAACACCTGGCCCAGCATTAACACCAGGTCAACAGAGGTGACAGCGGCGACAGAGGCACAGAGGCAAACTTTCACCACAGGAATGCCAAGGATTTCCAGGATTGCAGGAAATCCAGGGCTGGAAGGGACTTCCGGGACTGGTAGACCTACCATCTGCTTCCCTCTCGGTAACTGGGAGCTGGGAGGCAAGGAATATTTGCTTTTTACTCATTACTCCATTACTTCATTATAGTATTCCGCCCCAAGCCCCTCTTGGCCACCCCGGTAGCTGGGCTCTTGTTGGTTTCATTCAAGCCCTCCTATATACTTCCTACACACTGCACTAGGATTAGTGGAGTGGCATCCATCCAGGTCCATTCAGGCCCAAACATTAGCCTTAGATCATCAATAAGGGCAATAAGTGGCAGGCCCTGCAGCAGTTATAGCTATCGTGGAGCTGGCCAGTTGGGGAAGGGAGAAGAAAACGAGAAACACGGCAGGGAATACTAGTGGTCACTGGAGGATACCATGACCACAAGAAGGTCAATCCTACGAGCTCTACAGAGAGAGCTAAGAGCCCGTGCAAAGTGCTCACTGGGCACATAACACCAGGCTATTGGCTGCTCCACCGATGTTACCATTGTTGCCTATCACTATCACACAGACAATCACAGAAATAGCAGGATTATTATTTTGAAACAAAAGAGGCATGCGCTCAGGCAAAGAAAGACCACCTTTCCCCCCAAAGAAGAAAAAAGAAGCTTCAAGTTTCAATAACATCAAAAAAAGTTAAAGCAAAAACTATAGGGGGAAACCAAACTTTAATTTCACCAATTACTTGCATGTTTGAAATATCAATGAAAATTCCTCATAAATTTGATTTTAGGAAATATCCAACTGTAGCTATGTTAACAATACAAACAGAGATGGAAACACATAGCCTTCCATCTCTGATCAAACCAAAAAGTAAGAGGCAAGTTGCGTGTCAGGGACAAGACCTGCTAATCTTGGCTACCTCAGGTCACCAAGTGACAGATGAAAATGAAGGCTTTCAAGGGGGGCATATTACTGACTTCGAGATGTTAGCATTAGCCTCAACAACCCAAATTCTACAAGAACATCCAGACTTACCTGAAAGACCTATAAATAAAACTCAGAAAGTACTGATATCGGGGCACCACTCCCTCCGGAAATTACAGTAGAAATAAAAAAGTGCAAAATTGCAAAGGATTCAATGCCCTCCAGGATCCACCAGTATCAGGTGGTCAGGAACCACAGTATAATTCAATAAGTGGAACAATGAATCTCCCCAGCTTAAAATCAGAGGCAAGGCCGGATATGGAGAACAGCTTATGGTCCTACGAGATCTTCAAAGAGGGTAAATATCATCTAGAATGAAAGGGCGAACCTAAAATACAACTTGATAATCTGCAGCTTTGGAGTACACCCTGTGACAAAAATAACTGCAGTGATAGGAATCGTTTCATCAAGACAAAAATGAAAGATGAAGAAAAATTAAACTTTTCAATTGGTACTAAAAGCACATCACAATGTTTCTTGGAATGCTTTCAAAGTCAAAATCTACCAATTTCTGGAACACCAGATATTGGGGCCATATGGGATATATTTTACCGAATTCACATCTGACATTAGAAGCTCTGACGTATCAATCTAATAAAATGGAGGTACACATTGATCTTCTTAACGTCATGGCAAACTCTGTGGCCGGTATAGACCACAAACTGGCCATGTTAAACAATCTGATACTGCAAGCACAAACACAAGCTACAGCTTCATATTTAGACTGCTCTTGTGCTCTCTTAATCAATAAATTGGCCACAATACCGGATGTTATGAGCACTATACTTGAGGACTTAAAACTGAATCTACTAATCTTAGGGACTGATAAAAAAACTGGGAACAGGAAAAATAGAGGACATAGGAACAGTCAAAATGACAAAGTAACTCAGAACAATTTAAATTATTGGACTCACCGGGTGAAAAGCCGGAAAAGCAAATTCTAATAACAGAAAAATGTCTCGATCAGTAAGAAAGGGAGATATCTAACATTAATAAAAAATATATGGTACCACTTAAAGAAGAAAAATCAGTAGGCCAAGGTAATAAGCAATCAACTTCTCCACCCTTTACTCTGATGAAAAAACGGAGAAAAAAACTTCATAAAACAAGAAATAATATCAAAAGTAACTCAATAATCACTACACCTCAAAAATAAACAACAGAATTAATGGGGAATAGTATAAACAGCCCAAATCAAAATAAAGAAATTTCTGGGAGTCACACCAGCAAAATTAAAGGAAAAAATAAAAGTATTTTCCACTATTTTAAGACCAGAGGAAAAAAAAATCTTACTGAGCAATGCAAAGAAAATAGTGAGCTAAGCGTACTACAAAAATATGAACCTCTGGATAAACGAAAAAGCGGAATACAATCTTATGGACTCAAACCAGGCACGCAAGGGAAGAATATGAATGGAACAAAGAGAAAAGCCCATAGATCATCATGGGAGAGGATTGTCCGCATGAACCACAAACCACAGATAAAGCTTGATAAACAAAAAAGATCATATGACCGGGAAAAAATCGAGGAGGATCAGAATGATGTTGCAGATGGACATTCTATGGAGAATCAGATACATACAATACAAAGAGCAATCAAGGTTCAACAAAGCCCAAAACAGTTTCACAATAGATCTAAAATGTGTGTGCATCTAGAACCAACTCTCTTGACAGAGACAACAAATTTACAAATGAGTTCATCAAAGAAAGAACATATATATCTGGTGCAGTAGATAAAGGAATAAAATAATCAATAAACATAATGATGGTAAGATCCAACTTATTTTCAAACCAGAATATCAGTCCAGGGGGCAGGCAAGACATTCTAAATAGGGGAAATATTCTAGACTCTTTAAAGCAATTCCTTCTCTTGAAAAAATCACAAGTTAAAATATAGAAACTATTGAATTCCTCCCAAATAAAGAATATCATCAAGAAAGGACATTAATAACACTGAATTCCTCCGGTCTATTAGAACTAAACATCAATGAACATGAAACATTCTTAAACTGGGGAATAAAAATCAGTATGCCCACTCAATCTGTATACCCAAGCCCATTCACACTACAAGAGAGAACAGAATATCAACAAAAAAGATATAAATCACAAAGTTTTCTCAATATTAAGAAACCCTATAGGCAAAATGAATATCTTACTAACAACAACAATGATTCAAATTGAAGAAGAAACGCCTATAAAATAAATCAAGGATGGATTACAGCACGCCTTCACGGGGTAGTACAACCTTGACAGAATAAGCCAAAGAGTGTTAAGGAGGAAGCATATAATCAAAGAGAAACTATAAGACTATGTTCTTGGAACATAAATGGGGCACACGCTAAAATACAAAATGCGTACCAATCCTCGATGTCAAGCAACTTTCAGATTATATTCTTGCAAGAAACTTGGGTAACCGAATCATTGACGTTAGAGGGTTTTAATGGGTACTTGCAGCCGGCAATTATGGGCGGCTCAGTGGGGGTCTAGCAATACTTATAGCAATAGATTTAAAACTGGAGTACAAACAAATTGTCTTAAATGATAACAACATTCTAATAGTAAATTAAAATGGAAAAAATAAATTTAAATTACTATTACTTTATATATACATCCTGATTTAAGAACTAGGAAGATCATGGCTACCAATCTTACTAGTATTTTATCACAACAAATGATTGAGGACCTATACACTGAATATATTATTTTGGGCTGAATTTGCTATGGCCATATACCAGAGATGATGCAATACTACAACAGGACCATCTTTGGGCAATACCTCAACAATCATTACCCCTGGTAAAGAGAACCTCAGGAGGAGTAGATTGAGAATTTTAAATGGAAGGTTCCCACAAGGTATACCGCCAGCATGGACATACCACTCACATGGCCACAAATCAAGAATTGATTAACAATAGTATCTTTGAATTTATTCCAGAAGATATCATCCTTCCAGACTGAGAAAACATATGGCAGTGATCACGGCCAACAAATATTGGACTTGCAGCTCCAATGTACAAGACATAAAAAATGTATAACCCTACCTGGAAAGACGGGAGCAGTTAACTATAGGAGACTGTACTGGAAAGAAGAGCTCAAAGTATCTACCAGCATATTGGCACTCAAAATAGTTAAGGAAAGCTTTGAAGGGGAATCTCTCACTGTAATTGAAAGTTGGGAACTTTTTATAAAAAAATGAGTTGCCATCTCTTCATTAAAACCTTATTACAAAAAACAACCTAGTAATCAAGTTGAAACAATACATAAAATTATCATACGCAACTCACATTCTAAAAAGAAACCGTAACAGACTATTGAGACAGATAAAAAAATGACTAGATAACACAGCTTCATGTTCCAAATTAAGAAGTATAAATTATAACCTGAGAAGGTTGATTTGGGAAGAAAAAACTCAATCAAAACAAATACTCTGGGCTTAAGCACTATACACAAGTAAAAAGAACAACTCAAGAGATTTCTGGAAATTGGTAAATGGCCTATCAAGAGCTAGCAAAACATCTGTATTGTCTACATTAAGTGAAGCTGTCTGGAAAGGATTCTTAACGCACCTCAATAGTAACCTGGAATTACACAAAGTATAATGTGCTTAATTGTATAGGAATGGAAAAAAGATTTTGGAAAATGAACTAGCTATAAATGAAATTCAAGTGGGTAAAGTAATTCGAAAACAAAAAGATGGTGCCCGGGGCCCTAACGGGATTCCATTTGCTTTATACAAAGAAAATCCTGCTGTTTGGGCAGAATATCTTACGAAAGTGTTCAAGAAAGCGGTTGAATCATCATCAATAACAGAAACATGGAAGGGTTTATTAATATCACCTATACGCACAAAAGGAGACTGGGCTCAGCCAGGGAATTATCGATTAATTTCATTACAAGACACAGATGCCAAAATGTAGGAGTCCTACTGTCAAGGCTATCTACTTGGGCAACTGAGAAGCAGATAATTCCACCTAATCAATCAGGTTTTATGCAAGGGTTGGGGACAGCGATGAATATACTAGTCCTATCAGTTCTAATAGACAGATACATAGCAAAGAAGCAACCATTATATCTGTGTTTTGTGGATTTTAAATCTGCCTTTGATTGTGTGCACCAGCAGTTACTTTGGGAAAAGTTAAAGGAGCAAGGAATACCATCTTCCGTTCTGAAACCGATTCAACTACTATATTCAAATACTTGGATTAGAGTACGATTAGGTGTATGAAAAAAATTGCAACTTCCTTGGGCTTAAAGCAAGGGTGCGTACTTTCCCTGTGTCTTTTTAACTTGTTTTTATCAGATATAACACAAGACATGGACGAGGTGAATGCTTATCCACCAAAATTAGCTGGTAGTCACATATCAAACCTATTATATGCAGACAATGTTATCCTATTAAGTCAAATAAAGGTAGGTTTACAATGTCTGATAAATAGGATATCAAGTTATTCCCTAGCAAATGGCATGGTTATAAATGACACCAAGACAAAAACAATGGAAGTCAACAAAAACACAGTGACAAAATATAAGCACAAATGGTACCTCCAAAATTGTCAATTAGAACAACTAAAAACATATAAATACATGGGAGTACTTTTCGATGACAAAGGATAGTTCCAACCATACAAGGGTGATATGCAAAGGAGAGCTAACACCCTGTTGACTGCATTTCTAACCTTGCAGAAGTCCCTAGGGGTACCTAGTTATCTCCTGTTTCTAAAAGTGATATCTGAAAAATGATTGCCAAGTCTAACATATGGTAGTGAAGCACTGTGCGTTAAAGACTCTATAAAAATAATTAATGCTGTGACTAAAACCTTCAAATCACTTTTCCACCTTCCACACAATGCATCGTCTGCCCAAATTAGATTAGAATTTGGGCTATATAACTCAACTAATTGCTAGGAAAGGCCAATTCATAAAAGTGTGGAAAAGAATTAAAACAGACAAAACTAGTCAAATGTGCCAGTTGTTATGGCAGGAAATACAAACAAATCAGAAATCTCAGTCTTGGAAGTATTTACAAGCTGCCTTAGATGAATACTCAGCACATGCAATTTGGGATATGTCTATAACGAAAGAATCTTTTAAAAAAACTATTAATACAATTAAAAAAACAACTATCGATGCATAAAGATAAAGAATCCCTTGCAAAAAGAACATATGCATGGACACTATTGAATGAGTATAAATCTGTCAAATCAAAATCCTATTTAAAAACCCCTTGGTCTTTAAAGCTAAAAAATATTTTTTTTAAAGCACGATTGGGCCTTTTCTGAGGATCATGTCACTCAATGCCATGGCTGCTTACAACAGAACTGACATCTTGTTGATTATTTAAAAAAGGAAAAGAGAGCATTATCCATTTGCTTTGCATATGCCCAAAATTGAAGGAAGAAAGAAGAATGATACTTAAGTGGCATTTTAACACTCATGGAATACGGACTTTTAGACAAGCACTTATAAGATGTCTAAAATCAAATGACATAGTTTTGAACTCTGCATATGTAATATTCATACTAAAGATAAGAAAGAAATTGGACTCTGATGATTTGATCAAAGAGAACACATAGAACATGTTTAATAGTTAATCTGAACAATAAGATTTGCAAGACTCAGATTTGTTATATTTTAAAATGTGTATGTCTGCAATTAATATAATAAGTATGTTTTTATCTTAAAAGTATGTTTTACCCTAAATGTATTTGTTATAACATGGACTTTTGCTTTTACATATTGTATGATTTTAAATAATCAAACAATAAAATTTAAAAATTGAAAATTGAAAAATCGGAGAGACAGAATAGTACCAGACAATATAGTAAGAGGTAAATACAAGCGGATAGGAAACATAGCATCAAACGTACCATGGACTAATAAGAATGAAAAGCTGTGGAGACAACACGTACATTGAGGGAGCGCAACAAGACAACAGGACATGTATGTTAAATTATACACTTGGTCTGAAAGACAATGAGAAAAATATGGGTTATGCAAAACACAAAGACCAAGACAGAACAATTCCTAAAGAGAAGAAAACATCAGATAAATCAGAAGGTTTATCAAACAGAACATATATAACAATCAAGTCTTTGCAGCAGCATCAATTTCCATATCCTCAAGACGATGTTGACGAAGAAAGTCCTAAAGTTTAGCTTGCTCTTCAAAGGTGTAAGAAGTCTCTTTTTAAGTTATTTTGAAAAAACATGGGTGGACAATGCCATATCTAATGTTCAATTGTAGATGAAAAACCAAAAAGCGTTTTCTTCTTGCAGCTTTTGCAATAGAGACGTCCTGCAAAAAATACACCTTGTTACCAGGCTATTGAAGTGGGCCTGCTCGTTTGGCAGCAGATAAGATATGCATCAAGTCAGTGTGCTGTAAAATAAGAATGATGATGCCCCTAGGTCTATGATTAGGAGAGCTTGCAGATAGTTTTGGACCAAGACGATGGGCTCTTTGAATATTAAGCAGGCTGTAGTCGGATAAGCGTACAATGGTAGGTATGATTTTTTGCAAAAAGGAGATCATGTTAGACCCTTCTGAATTTTCCGGAATTCCGTGGAGCTGTAAATTATTTCTCCTGTTTCTATTTTCTAAGTCTTCAGTAGACCTTTTAAGCAACTCTATTTCCTTTGTTAGCTGGGATATGACCAAAATTGAGTCCTCCACGTCGCTGATCCTTTGTTCGATAGTCACAATACGCTGGTGATGTGTGGACCATTTCTCTTCAATACGAAGTAGAGAGGCATTAGTTTCAACCACAAAGGGTTTCAGAACTCTTAGTTCTTCCATTACATCATCTAAAGTGAAAATAGTTTTAGATGGTCCTTCTTTGGTCGTTTCACTGAAGATGAGGGTTTCTTGGGCAAATCTCCATACGCAGAAGAGGAACACCCCAAACCTAGGTCGGTAGAACTCTCCATAATAGCCGCCAGAGACTTAGGAGCTAAATCTTTTTGTCTAGATTTAGGATGAGTGATAAGTTTAGTAGAAGATATATGGGGTGGAGACTTATCCATCTGTTTCAGAGATCTAGCCATAAAAGCAGTGTAAATAGCATAGAGACATCTTAATATATAACAAAGATGTGAGACAGTGTAATGGGTCTGCTCCAAGTGAGACTAATTGAACACCCTTTGCAGAGTATGGTGCAGATAGCATGAGGGCGTGTACGGAAAACAACATTCGGGCAGAACACAGTTAAAGTGTAGCAATAAAGTTCCTCCACTGAGCAGAGCAGTAGACCCAAACTGTCTATGTAAAAAGGAAGGAGACTATCAGGCAGTTGTTCTGGCAATGCAAGAGACCTATGTGAGGCATTGAAGGGCATAAGAATTCTTTCAACGTTTAAACGAAGAAAAACGCCCCCTATATAGTGAAAACAGCACAATGTACCTTCAGGTAGCAATGCAGGCAAGCAGAAAGAACCACTACATGTTGCAGAGTGGCTCACAACCGAAGAAATGCAGCCCCCTCAGTCATGACGCAGCACAGATATGTCTCTCAGAAATCAGAGAGGACTACAAAATGGCAGCGCACCATGACAGGCAGGAACTTGAAGTCCGAAAAACATGCAATGCACAGAAAATTAAATGCCTCCAAACAGATCAAAAGGAAGGTGCCGACCTTCCGATGAGAATTTCTGCCATCAGATTAAAGAGGCAGAGGCAATGTGTGACGGGCCCTCATGAGTACGTTGGAGTCGGACGGGTGATTCCAGGTCTGGTTGCCTTTTTGCACAGAGCACCGACGTGCCTCATCCACTTTTTGTACTTTAGTATTTTAAAGTTGTTGCCAATCCCTCCAGCTAGCACCCGACCCTTTTTGTCTGGCGCTAGGTTGTTCCCATCAGCTTTGTCGCAGCTGATTGTTCTGCAGACCTGACTTCCATCCATATTCACCTTTATGAATCGGGACATTGGGCGTCTGAGCAGTGGTGTGCCAGTAATTTAAACAGCAATCCAATTAGACCAGGAACAGTACAGATTAGTGAGATTCTCTATCAGTTCAAGCAAGATATTCTAGAATATAATAATTGTCCTTCTTTACTAACATTCCTGACATAAACTCTCCTCATTAAAAAACGTAACTTGATTCAATTTCTAACAAAAATGGGCTCTTATACCGGCACCCAATTGAAAAGCAATAGTAAAGGAGAGTAGAAATGTAACCCCCTGTTAAACTCTCAGTCTGCAAACATGGGATAGCATTGTTTTGAGTGTGCTAAACAAAAGTGCAGTGACTATGCACCAGTTCAAACTGTGTGGCCAAAGTATTGATTCTAACATAAATTTCTCTTTTTTAGCAGAGTCCAGCTCGATTGCACAAAGGCCTCTATACTTACTGCCTTCAGGCATGGTTTGGAGTTTGGGAGACGGGTTACTCTATCAGAAATGTGAAAGATATCCCATTGGCCTCATTACAAGTGCATTTATTTCATGACACTTGTAAAAATGTGGAAGGGATGGTCCACCACACCTTAAATCCGTCTCTTAATTTATAAGGATATGGTTGTTTGCTGAAAAACAGAATCATGGGAAAGGGTGGCTGCTTGGTCATTATAGCCAAGGACTACCTACAGTTGAAAGAAGCCAGCATACCCTACCTGAGAAGCACAGAGATTTTATTTGCCCAAGCAGTGGTGTTCCCTACATGAACCGCACAGTTTATGCTAGCTTGAGGTAACCTTATAGTAATAAATAATTTGTTAACAACTTTCTCAATCTCAAGGTCTTGATCACATTAGGCAACTTTAATTTTTGTGTAGACAGTATCCACAATCATACTGCTCAACAACAATAAGACTGGCCTTCGTGTACACCAGTTAGTACAAGTGGAACACTTTTACATGGCCATAGTTTGAATCTTCTATTTGCATACTATAAGGAGCTATTACATTTTAATCTAGTCAATAGTCATTAAAGCGTAAATAAAGGTTACTAGATATAAAACCTTTATAACATAATCTGATATATATATAGATATATATATATCTTGTGATCAAGGCCTGCGAAGGCCTAAACGCGTCATGGCGGAAAGCTGTAAATAAAATTTGTTGCACGAGCAAAAGTGGTGTCCGCTCCTGTTTTGTTTCGGACTGCAAGGGGGCACCCAAACTCAGGAGTCAAGTTATATATATATATATATATATATATATATATATATATATATATATATTACTGCTTTCCGCGTTTTATGTTCCGGATTTCCTCACCCAAACGACGGACACGGACCATGAGATTAGTGCAGTTATTCCTTTATTTTCCGCAGTGTCGCCATAACGTTTTAGCTCGTCCGAGCCTTGCTCACATGACATTGTACTTGTGTTAGATTTAGCAATATATATATATATTTATATATATATATATATATATATATATATATATATGGAAAGAAAGCTTCCGACACGTAACAGCTCCACTCCTCACGGGGTCGGTGCGAGTTCCGGGTGTCGGAGCCCGGCTTTCAAATGTTTATAAATTCCGTGCGCTCGTTCTTTGTGCGAACGAGCGCACGGAATATCTAAACATATATATATATATATATATATATATATATATATATATATATATATATATATATATATATATATCATTCAAGGGAGAGATCTACAGGCAGGAAACCAGCTTTTAACTAGTTGTCTTCAAGGTTAGATCGATAAATTTCTGAAACTTAATGCAGCACACATAGAAACAGCAAAAACGAGGAGAAATCAATTATTTCTTATCATTTCGCCAGGTGAAGGCCAGGTTTTCCCTGGTCTTATTTTTGGTGCTGCACCATATTTACGCCACCCTTGTAAATAGGGGAAGCGTCAAAAGCAATGGGTGTTGCGGCAGAATGCCCACCGCAACACCCATTGCCTGCCCCTTTCACGCTAAGTGCTGTGTGAAAAGGGGCCTTATTTACAAGGCGTCGTTAAGCCATGTAAAGTGGCTAAACGCCGCCTTGTAAATACGGTGAAGGGCTTATTGCCATCAGAACGCAATACAAAGTGATGTTCTGGTGGTGATAAGCCCTTGTAAATATTCCCCATAGTGTGAGTAAATTCTCTAATCCTGCAGTGAATGCACTCTTTAATAATGATGTCAAGTACAACACTTACATTAGTTTGTTAAACCACACAAGAAACATGTGCTGAGTGCACGATACTGTTAAGTATCTGTGACGTAATTTGTGAAAAAGAAAGGTCGGTAATTTTGCGCTGCATCACAAGTGCACATGTGCCAGTTACGTCATGGTTTTGGAGAAACATCAAGTGTATTTTAAGCAGGCTATGGGCTGACATCCGGCTATGGGCTGACATCCTGCCAACCCGGGTCTGCAACCCTTTTAGGTCCCCAGGAGCCGCCCAGTAATGTTGCAATAAAGTGTCCCATGTTGAAGAAGCTGTACCAGTACTCCTGGGGCTGCTTGTCAGTCATTTATAGCTGCCTCTCACAACCCCTCCCTTTCTCAAGGGTCACATGGTGACAAGTTTAGGAAGAGAGGGGTTTGCAAGAGGCCTTGCAGCCAGGAGAGACCTCTGATGCCAGGGCAGGTCACAAGCTGTTTCCTTGCGGAAAAGAACGTGACCTCCATCGACCCCAACTAGACGAGCTGAGGACATTTCAGCCAAGACTGCTGGGTAACCTAATAGCCCATCTCTTTACCTTTCCTCTCGCTTTTCTTTCTCCCTTTCTCTGCTCGTTTTATGTCCTTCACACTGCGGTTCACCCTTACTCTACCACTTCTTTCTCTCCTTTGCTCTCTTCATTCTCTTTCATTGTCCATTTTTATCTCTTTTTGTGTAGGAGGTGCAGCAGCAGGCAATAAATCGGGCATTTGGCAGCATTGTCAATTCTGAATGAGAAGAAACAGATGATTTTTTCAGCGCGATCTGTGTCTAGAAAGCAAGTTGCATAAATACATTGGGCAACTTTATTTCTAGACATAAATGTAAGTCCGAATTCAATGTTTCTGATATGTAGTCATTTATCATAGACACAGACTAATGTTTTACAAGTTGGGGTAAATGTCTACGTTTCAGAAACATCAGATGTGTTTCTTCTCTGTCTGGCAGAATTTTGAATGCTGCCTGCTAGCATGACCACTGCTCTCTGTGCTGTGCTGAGAGTCTAAGAATTGAAATTCCATAGAGGCTTCACTCAACACCTTTTTTGAGCCACTGACAGGCACGGTGAGAAACGTGCACCTCTTGCAACCTGAACTCCAGAGCTCTCTATCATGACCCATTATAAAAACATGGAGGTGACTCAGTCCAAAGTATGCACTAAACGAGAGTATGTGTAACACAAAAAAAGCACAAAAACACAGCATCATGGAAATGGACGACACTCTTAACAAGAGTAGATATAGTAAAACGTGAATTAGAAACAGGAACTAAATTACGGACATTGATTGCCTTAACAATGTTTTCATTCTTCGCTCAGAAGTATTTTATGCCTGTGAAGTTAAGCACATAAATATAGTGCCCAACCAGTCGCGGCCGGGGCAGGTAAGAGCGGTGGGGCGACAGACGATGATGGGGAAAATAACATTTAAAAAAAGAAAAACACCTTGTGCTAGCCGCATCGAACACACGGTAAGTGTTTTTCTTTTCTTTTCTTTTCTCTCGTCATAATGGGGATCACACCACAACGTGGAAGGATACAGTGTTCCAAAATATTGTGCACCTTATCTTTTGTTTCCTTGAAACTTGTTCTACATTTTTCAAAAAACAAATGCCTGACTCCGAGAACAGTGGAGCTGCGGCTGACCCAGTCGTAACAGCTTTTAACTTAACCGGTTTAAATGAAACCGAGGAGGGTGTTATAGACATCCATCCAAACTTAAGAAGAGCCATCATTTTAAAACTCATAAAACATGGCCTACCACCAAGAGGCGGTAGAGCAGTTTTAGTGATAGAGGCACACGAATCATTTCAGACAGAGGTATTCTATTCATGGATAGTATTCCCTGAATCAAATTCAGTAACAAAACTGTTTCACTTCTACAAAGAAGATGATCCACCAGAGGAATATATTCCTTTCGAGGATATTGAAATTCCACTAACATACCAGGAACATCAGCTCTGGTTTAAAGGCGCCCTAAAACATCACAGAAACATTACCAGGCTCGGTCCACTAGGTAGACCAGGAGCAACATGGCCGATTCTAGCCGGCTATACTCCTCATCCTGAACTCGATATAATGTCAGACGAGGAATTACATACTCAACTTACAGAGTTAATAAAAATTTACAGACAATTGGTCCAATATGTCATGCGGACTTTCACATTCCAACCACCATTGACCATTCCAAACCAGGCCCCTCAACCGGGGACTACACTAAAAATTACACCACAGACTTTATATGCAGTCATGGGTAAAATGCCCACAAAACGTGAGCAAATTCCATTCTGGATAGCTCAAAAAATTACTCAAATAGAAGCAGTATTTCCAAATACTAGCCCTTATGAGAAACACAGAATCCTAACAATCTGTTTACCAATGGGGATCACACCACAACTGGAAGACTGCACCACTTGGGGCTCAGTCTTTGCTGCCATGTATACTAAAACACATGGTGTTCCATCAATTGCAGTTATACCTGATGTCCTGAAACAAATTCAAAACGAATATGGGGCAGAGCCTGCTCTGAATTTAGGTATGAAACTACTGAAAAACTTCAACCAGGTCTCAACAATAATATTATCTAATATTAAAGGGGAGGCAGCAGCAGTGGCGATCCGCCAACGATTAAGAGAATTCGATGTTACAGAACGTCAAACAGAACTACCCAGAATAATAGAACAATCTTATGCAGAATTAGGCAGAGATAGTTTGGGTGGAAGACCATTGAAGCCGAAACTATCAGAAAGTCCTGAGAAGGACTCTATTAAACAAACTCCTACATCTTCTAAAAAGAAGTGGGAAACTAATAAACATAATTCAAACGAGAAACGTTCTCAATCCCGAGGTAGGTCTCCTCAAAGGAGCCCTCTGAAAGGAGGTATAACCTCAGAAATAGGGATAATTTGAAAAAGCCTGACAGGTATCAAGATACTGATACACGTTCCTCTCGTACCTTTCAGATCTCGTCACAGACATCGGAAAGAAGAGGACGGTCAGAACATAAAGAAGAACGTGTGAAATCCAAAGAAGTTAAACACGCTCAGAAAAATAAAACAAAACCTCAATTCTCCAAAAAGAAGGTAGCAGGTCTGAAGATCAGACATGCCGAGGATACTGAGAACACAACTCAAGAACGGAGAATGGGCTCAGACAATGCTGGACAGTGCAGCAGAAGTCACAATAGCTCGCCAGAGCCTGAAGGAACTTCTGGAGATTGTGGACTTGAATGAGTACATTACAGTTGAGACTGTAGACACCAGGGTTAGTACTCCACAAAAGTTATATGAAATAACACTCCGGATGGAGGGAGACATACCAAGAAAGGAGAAAGCACTCTTTTGGAAAAACTTTCAAGGGGCTATGACATACTTCTAGCAGAAAAAGACTGGCCACCACAATTTGTCAGGGAGTGCCCACATGGCAAGGACATTATTATGCCTGCCTTCTCCAACCATATTCCAATTCACCTAAAATATACATATGCCAGGAAATGGGCAGTAGCCCAGGCCCCAGCATTATATAAAAATCATGTAGGATGGGATGAGGACTCACCTCACCATAAAATACATCTGAAACATGAACCTACTGCACAAAGGCAGTACCCAATAAAACAAGAAGCTAAAAAACAGGTCAGGGAGATCTTAGATCAACTTGAATACCAAGGGGTGATTGAAACCTGCACCTCCTCTATGAACAATCCTTTGTTTCCTGTCTCCAAACCAGACCATACATATCGTCTAGTTTCGGATTACAGACACTTAAACACTTGTTCTAAAACATTTGCAGTGCAAAATGCACATAGCACAGCATTAATGAATAACATTGTGCGCAAAAAATATAAAACCACATTAGGCATCTCAAATGGTTTCTTTTGTCAAAACATAGCACCTGGAAGCAGGTACTTAACAGCTTTCTCAATAATGGGGACCCGGCGTCAATTTTGTCGACTCCCACAAGGGTTCAAGAACAGCCCGGCGTTATTCTCAGCGAGGGTAACAGAGTTACTACAAATTTATGATAATGAGGCATTGTCATATGTCGATGACATCTACCTGACAGACGATGACCTAAACAAACACTTGAACAGGGTGAGTACCATTATATTGGGCTTCGCCACTGAGGGCTACAAATTCAACTTCAAAAAATCCAGAATTGCCCATCTCAATGTCCTTTTTCTAGGATATGAGCTTTCAAGTGAAGGGAAGAGCTTGGCAGCTAACTTTTTAGAAAAGTGTGCGCTGCTCCAACCTCCAAAAACGCTGAAAAACTTACAATCCATCCTGGGTTTCCTAAATTTTGGAAGAACTTACATTCTAAATTACGCAGAAAGGGTTAAACCTCTCTACGAATTAATCAAACCTGATTTTTCAATCAAAAATTGGACACAAGAACACACAGAAATCTTGCGTTCACTCCAAGCTAACATGTTAGCAACAAATCACTTACAAACACGCGTAAGTCAACGCAACTTAGTGATCCGAATAATTTTGGGTCAATGCGGATTCACCTACTTAACATTTAATGAGGGTGAAAAAGTACCAGTAGCATACAAATCTAATTTGTATACACAAGCAGAAATGCGCTTCACTTCAACAGAAAAAATACTGACAGCAGTTCAAACCACTGTAGCAAAAGAAAGAGCCCTAGCCCAAGGAAACGCATTATTGTCGTAACCCCAGTACCAGCTTTAGAAGCGGTCACAAAAGTGAGCATCCCGAATGCAAAAGCTTTACATCCTAGATGGATACAATGGGTTAACTCTCTTGCTGCAACAGATGTTGAATATGTTTTTGATCCTGATCTAAAAACACAAGCGTTCCTGCAAAATGAACATGAATGTCCTCTACCCACTAAAATTCTGCCTCTCGATCAGTACGAATTCATAATTTACACTGACGGATCCGCACAACCCGCAACAGGGGGTAAGCAAGCTTACAGTGCAGCATGTGCAATCGTTAAAGGTCGCATGCGAGATGGTATCTTCAGACCTATGGTCACAAAAACTCAATCTCTAGGAGATTGTACAGCTCAGCGAGCTGAACTACAAGCATTCAAACTGGCACTTGAAAGTACAGATCGCGAATTCCCTACACTAATAGTGTGCGATTCGTTTTACTGTGTTCAGTTGTATAATGAATATATACAAAATTGGCTTGAAAATGGGTTCAAAGATGCAAAAGGTGGCACAATAAAGCATAAAACGCTTTGGGAACAAGTAGTTCAGTTAAAAAACGAACTACCAAAGGCTCACGTGATCCATACACTGAGTCATCAACGTGATGGCGTACACGTTGCAGGGAATTCATTGGCTGATGAAGCCACAAAGGGGGCTGTTCAAACGGCTTCCGTAGCTGCGATCACTCGTTCAAAAACGAGAATAGACAGTGAGATAATGTTGGCTGTCAATGCCACGAGCAAAGGCAGTGGTGCAGCGTTACCAAAAAAGTTTCCACTCAAGTACTCTTATGTAATTGATGTGAACAACGTTCCTTTTGCTCGAATCCCTGGAGTGGGGGATAGGGTAATTCCAAACAAGGAACGTAGATTAGGACTAATCCTAGCAGCACATGAAGGGATAGCTTCTGCCCATGCAGGTGTTTCTGCAACAGTATCTTTACTCAAGCAAAGATATTGGTGGCCTGGCATTAGGAAACAAACCAAGAACTATGTATTAGAATGTGACATATGCCAACAGATGAAAGTCTCCACAGTGAAACGTCCTGCGCAGACACCCCTGTTAATTTCAGACAAACCATTAGCTTGTGTTTACTTGGACCACTGCGGTCCCTTGCAAAGGGACGGTAACTATAAATATATAATGGTCGCAGTGGATTCGTGCTCAAGGTTCCTATGGATATGGCCTCAGCGCTCGGCTGACGCTTGAACTGTTATAAAAGATTTGCGAGTCTTTATCGGCACATACACAATAGGCACGCTACATTCTGACCAGGGTCCTACGTTTAGCTCTCGGGCTTACAAAGAAGCCATGGCCAGTCTGGGCGTTGCATTGCGGTACTCCTCTCCGTTTCATCCTGAGGGAAATTCTGTTGTGGAAAGGAAAAACCGGGACATAAAGCAGTCTATAACAGCTAGGGTATTAGGTTCGGGTGATGGGTGGGTCAAACATCTTTATGGGGTCCAAAGCTCATTAAATAATTTGCCAAGAAGTTCTCTAGGGGGGGTCACTCCATATGAGGCCCTATTTGGGACAAGAATGTGGGTACCTGACCTCGAACACGTAGGCACAGTGGTGGAAAATAAACCTTTTGATATCAAAGATCGTTTGGCTGTTTTACAGGATCTAAATGAACTAAGATCGAAACAAAGCAACGTATTCCTGCAGCCAACCACCACTGGGGAAAAACCGGCGGTCCCAGCAAGGCCTGTCTGGATTCCAAAAGTTGGGGATCTAGTCAGAGAGAAGATTGCGGACAAGAAGGAATTTGGACCTTCTTACAGAAAACCAGTACCTGTCCTAGCTATCCACGGAACAAGAACAGTACTTCTGCCACCCCTTGCTGGAAAAAAGGAGAAAAGATTTGTGTCCATCGACCTCATCAAACCACAGTATGTGGCCAATACTAAATAGTAGGCCTCGTGTACTCCGACCTAGTAGCAGACACACTCCTCTCGCTACTATCCAAGAGGTTCAGACTGAAAGACTGATAACCCTCGAAAATTCAGCAGTAACAGATGAAGGACTAAGCAACAATGCTATGGAACTCATCCCTCTTGAAACTCAAGTAACAGTTCGTCCAAATACACCTGTCTACACCAATGTAACACGTGATCAACTGGTTCCAGCGATTTCAACAAATCCTGATGCAATTCCAACAATTGACAGAACTGCTTCTGGCTACTTCATTAACTTTGATACGTTTTCTGAGGCTCCGAGTGAGCCTGAGACGTCGCCAGCATCATTAAAATTCAAACAGCAAGTACAAGACTTTCTTCATTTTTTGAAAAAAAACTTATCTGGTTTCACCATGGATTGAACTATGGATTATTTCTGGAATATTTTTCTTCCTGCTTTGGCTAGCTTTGGTTATGACTATAAGTGTGCTTATAAATGGCAGATACATCCATGTGAACACTGAAAGAAAAGATGTGAACTTACTTTTGAAACCTCACAAATCTTCCCATCGTGAAGCAAGAGACTTGTCAGCAGTGAACATCACAGCCGTTTCTATACAGGATGGTATAGTGTGGGACAAAACTGATTTCGATATCTTTGGCCCGACGGAACAATTGAACATTCCACATTTATTTAAAATTTCACTAAGTGATCTTATTTCGTCCAGTACCTATTCTGATGATTGGGACTTTGAGACTGTAAATGACATAATGTTTGATCTAGAGAGGTCTGCTGCATTTTCTAATAATGAATATTTAGATGGTTCATCAGACTATGAACAGCTGTATTGCTATAACCACTATAGTCATCATTTTTTGCATAAATCTGCAACACCTAGAAATGTGTTTATGTTTAACCAATGGGAGCATTGCCCTACACCTCCAAAAGGTAGTTCAAAAACATTTGCTAAAAAGTTTCCATATTTTTCAGGATATAATACATCTGACCCAGAAACATTTTACTATAAAAATGTAAACAAAACAGGACTGAAAATTATGTTAACAAATACAAAACAGATTTACTCTGCAGCATTTAGTGCCCAATTGTCTAGACAGGGATACAACCTTTGGAAAGACTCAATAGACACAAAATCGGTCTGGGGTACTAAAGAATGGCAAGTGCAGGGGGCAGAAGCTTTATTTAGAGCATGTATCATCCCTCGGCAAATAATGTTTTTGAATGACACTGTCCAACAAACGTCTTGCCTTGGGTTAGCCAAGATCAAAGACATGAAAACACCTTCTGTACCAACACCTGCAAGTGATAACAATACACAGGCAGCGGTTACAGTTGACACAATACTACAACTCAACAGAACAAATCCTGATTGGAAAAAATGGTTGATCTGTCCCACAGAGACAAACACCTGTCAAGAAAGATTCCTGAATAAAACACAGGGCTTTACTATTCACAGGCCAGACCCACGATACGTCCAGAGACAACATCCAGGGGTAGTAACAACATACAGTGTAGGAAAATTATGCCTCGATTGGCTGCAGAAATCTACACTTAAGGATGTGAAACAACACTTATCTTTACTTAAAGAAGACGCAGACCTTAGGGAATTCTTGCTTGGACCAATAAAACCGCGTCAAAAACGTTTCATATATGCCGGCATCTATGCTGCTTATAATGAAGCATGGAAGGTGTCACAGATAGAGGCAGCAGAACGAATACGTGAACTTGATCGTATTAACTTGGAGAAAACTCTCACTGTGGTTGATAACGGGTTAACAACTTTGTCATCCAGAATTTATTCATTGGACAACATTGTATCCTCTGCTATCGACATACTAGAACAAGATTTAGCCATGTTACAACAAGGCCAATCTCAGTTACGTTCTATTGTGTTATTAAGCTGGACGCTACAATCATTGCGTGCGGGCTATGTGCCTTGGCGTTTTATCAACACGTCGGCTCTGTTTGCAGAATACAATCTAACTGATAAACAGATCGAACTGGCACAAAGGGGAGTGAAGTATACAGTGCTGAGCATTGAAAAACTGGAAAAATTACCATTCACTGTGGCAGAAAAACCAGCTACAGAATGGCTTATTCATGGCAAAATCACTCTACCTGTGACTACTTTTCAGTTTCAGTATTGCCTCAAACAAATGCAAGCAGGCAAATATGAAAGGTTGGGTAAGGAATACATTAAGACATCCTGGACTTTACCGTACACATATAGATGTAGGAGTGAGGATCGAGAAGCGTTTCTGAGCGGTACACACTGTAAAAGTGCACTAAGCGGTTCACTAATTTGTCAGGACATTTCTTTACACGGGGCTTGTAATGGTTCTGTGGCAAATTTGTCCTGCCATCAGCAGGGTACACCAGCTGCTGTGATTAATCCAACGTTTGGACAACTTTCTAATGGGAGTTACCTCATGTTGAATGATCAGAGTTCCTGTGGCATGTTGCCAGGCATCCCATATCTAGTAACGGTCAACTCCAGGGTCACTTGCTGTATGCAAGTATTGTTTGCCCCAATAGACACAGTCAGGGAGTCGCCTTTGTGGCCTTCGTTGAATGTCTCTTTTATAAGATTTGATACTTTCAGCAGAATGAAAGCCATGCTTATACAACAAAGAGTGCCTTTGACCTCGGCCAAAGAAACCTATGATCTACAAGTTGCAAGGACTTCGGCTGAGATACAGGCTTTAATACGTACAAACTGCCCTATACATTTCGTAGAAATGATAGGACGTATCTTTAACATGTTAGATACAAGCGGAATTGTACATGTATTTAAGACCATCTGTTCCAGACTATTAGCACCTTTCCAGGCGGTCCTCGGAATCATCCCAAACTTTGCACATTCAGTGTTTGGTGGTGTGCCATTAATTCTAGCACTTGTTGCAGGAATTCTGTTTCTATTCCTGCTATTACGCTATGGCCAGCCTATTCGCCGACATCACTCCGAGCGAAGTGGAGAAAGCTCTCCTTGAACGAAAGTGCCGTGAGCGAATAATACAGCTCTTGGGCATGCCTCGTCTACGGGAACTTAATACAACGTGGTTTCTGTCATTCAGACCAATCTGGCAAGATTGCATCTTACCTGTTCTACGCTGCCTGTTTTGCGGTGAAGAATGCGTGCTGGACTCTTGTCTAACACTCCCATCAGTCATGCCAACGGATATCGATACTCTGCTGGACCCGATAACGGCCCATGCTCTGTGTTGTCCCCAGAGGCTGCCAATCCTGATGACGGCATTCATTGAGATCTCACAGACGCTTCCGGCTGCTGCTGAGGTACGAGATGGATCAACAGGCACACAGGTAACAACGGACGTGAACATTGCATCTTCTGCTGAAGGCGATGTTTCTCATCTCAGTGCAATTAACATTCTGAACGAGGTGTTCCAAATGTCACCAACTTTGGTAGACGATATTTTGGCTATGGAAATAGATGATCTCATGTTTACACCAGACTCGTACACTGACTTTGATTCGGCTCACAGTGTACCAGAGACGCAATGAATTTGGCCTTCATGTTTTCAAACCTTGGAACTCTTCCCAAAATTAAACTTTTCCTAAAAATACATGGCAAATCAATCTGCTTACAGTAAAATTAATTTCCATGATATGAAATGACTTTGATTTTTGAACAACTTATCAATCATTTCGTCATATGTAAATTTTGCTGATTTTTCTTTCAAGTTGCATTTTATTTTCAATATCTGCTTGAAATGATAACAATGCCTAAAATGTACAGTACCATTTGCATTTCAACGGTTTTTTCTCCTTTTCAATGCTTTTAGAACGTTTTTAGCGACATGTGGTACTTAATTTTATGTTTAGCATTTAAATGTTTAGCATTTTAGTATTATCGTACATACGAAAGTGGAGTGGGTGTTGTATTCCGCTTTAGGTGTCTGTATATAGGTTTTCCTGAATCATATCCTTATATAGGCACAATTCGCATTGCCCTTATATAGGCATAGAATCCCAGTCCTTATTTAGGCATTAACCGTGCACTCCAAATACAGGCATGGTCACTGACATCCGTCCACCCTAACGTCACAACGAGTTCTTAGAAACCAGACCCTTAAGCTTCGGGAGTTCCCCCAGCACAGGACTATTGATTTCTCCAAGAACTCATCTATTATGTATGAACCATTATACCTTAAGGGTACATTCCTGACGTCTTCCTCTGTCCGACTTCACATCAATGCTAACATTCCAACGTACCTACCAGGTATAAATATACCTTCCCTTGCCCAAGCAAGTTAGAGGAGACCTCGACTTCAGAGGAGCCCGTATCCTGGCCTGACGCACTGAGAAGACGCTGTCATCCCTGCTCGCAGAGAGTCCCGCTTCCAGTGATCTGACTTCCCTCGCGGGGTGTTAGAGTTCGAGTCCGGAAAGAGATTCCCACCTCTCTCATTCTTAAGGTATGGAGCTGACTAGAACCTAGAGGGACTCTTGGCATACTTGGCATACTAGGCTTAACATACTCTTAGTATACCGTAGTAAGGAATACTTCACCTACTTCCTACCTTTCCCTACACCTAGGTTAGGTTAGGTACATTGGGGTAGAACTAGCGTAGGTACACATCGTATGAGTACTCGCATTTTTAGTTCATGTTATTTATGTGTGTAAATATCTACTAAAAGATAATGCTAGTGCAGTATTATTTATTTCTACTGCTTACGCTGTACATTATTTATCTTGCATACTGTCTTGTGATCGTAACAGCACATATTACTTACACGAGAAACAAGACTGTTCAATAAATCTTTTATTGAAACACCCGTCTATTCTTTCTGTGTAACTTTGAGGAAAACTAAGCATGCACAATTGAGCTGAGTGAAACGGTTATCTATTGTTTCCACGATTCTGAAACATGTTCCGATTCTAAAGGGAAACAAAGTGGTCATGTTTTGCGGCTGCCAGAAACTACTCCCTTCTTGTTATTCAAGGAGTTTCTAGTGGCCTCTGAGCTAGCTGGCTCAAGTATTTAAGTTTAATATACTCGATAGGGACATATCGACCTTAGTCCTATGTCAAACCTATAGGGTATATTATTCCAATGCGCAGAGCCTATTAGGGAAATAGGAGCTACACTACAGTATTTTGGGTTCATTTATCACAGAAATAGTGCTGAAAATTGTTACAATACACCAATTTTCTCAGGCGGAGCCCAAACCCTTTCATAAACATCAGGCTCACTCGCTTCGCTCATTCGCATGCAAAAAAACTATTCAGCTCTTACACCCCACCACTTTCAAATTCTACCAGCCACCACTACACAAAGCCCTCCTTTGTGTCCTCAACTACAAATGTGAAAAATGGGGTTGTCCCTCCTTCTCATTATGTGCCACCAGATTATGGAATATATCAGTTCTGAAATTTAAAGAACTAGAAAATTTGGTGCACTTAAAAAGCACCTGAGAACACCTACTTTTATAGGAATATTCCAATGTCCAGTAAACATTTCTGAATAAATAACTGGATAGTGGTAGCCTTAATCTTGTAACACCAAGAGACATCCAAAGTGGTGAAAGCTGTCATCTTAAAGAAAACATTAACATAACATAACATAATTGTTCCCTCCTTTGGAGCCAGACATAAGCTGTAGCACTGAGGAAGAGGCCTGCTGTTGCTACATTCTTGAGAGAAGGAGATAGGAAACAAGAGTAGTCTGCTGGTCGAAAATCACTCCACAAACCTTGATTTTCAGCTGCTTCAAACTGCTATTAGGACCCACAGCTTGCAAGATAAACCTTTGCCAAGATTGGAAAGCTGCTTTTACTGTCCTGCCTGCCTCAGATGACTGAGAAATGTCTCTGCAATTTTACTCCACATTTCAGGTCCTGGTGGTGGTCTATTTACTGGCACCAGCTAAGGAAACCCCAGGCCGAGCCAGTGACTTTCTTTTGCTATGCTTGAGTTGTTCTTAAGTCGTTCTGCTTTCACCATGGGAGAATGAGTACCTCCTCCATAATTGCCTAGGTTGTTCTTATCAAGTCATGCCTGAGATGTCCAGACTATTTAGGGCCTGATTATGAGTTTAGCGGTGCAGGAGCAGACCGCCATGCTGGTTGCCCGCTCCTGCATCGCCAAACCCATGGTCGGGTTTCCGAGTGTCTTGTGGGCTGTTTTGGCGTTCCGACAGCAGTGCCTCTGTAAATGAGCACCTCAATGGGAATGCCAAACACAGTTCCTGCATGGCATGGACTGTAAAGTCCATACCTTGCAGAAACTGGGATGCATGCACACAGGGGAGCACATGTTGTTCCCCCCTGCATGCATCCCCATGCAAATGAGCAACAGTAGGGCCCCCTTTGTTTCAGGACCACTAGCCTTTTAATGGAGGAAAGACCTCCATGACACCACTGGCGGTCCCCTGGCAACTGCAGCATTGCAATGCTGATCCAACCACCCAACCTATAATGAGGCAATTGAACCGCCACTGCAGCGGTGGCTGGACCACCACCACTGCACCTCCGTGAGTCTGGCAGTCCGTGGGCCGCCAAACTCATAATCATGCCCTTAATTACAACAACAGCCATGACAAATGATGTGAGGTTCATCAGAAAGTCCGGCTGAAAGAATTGAATGAGCCAGAAGCATCCTTGACCAACATGCTGCTCTCAGTGAGATTAGCCATTACTTTGGTGATGGATCATTTGTGTTGTAATGTGGCTCCCTATCCCTCTGAGCATGTTGGTATCCCCCTGAGCTGTAACTGCAGACCATTGTCACTAGACCTTCAAAAGGACAACACTGCTTTCAGTTGCATAGACCCCTGAAGAGTGCTGGTTGCCAGTCACCAAGCATTCTACAGCATGATTGCTGGGCCACTAACACAGCTGCTCCTAGTGCCATGACAAGTCAGACCCATGAGGAAATGCAAACACATCAATATCTTAAATAATGTCCCTGAACACTGCTCATGCAACTCAGTGCAGATTACACTGTTCCCCTACTCTAGTTTATAGGTGCAGTGATGACAGAGCATTTAAGCAAATTCAGATGCCAACAGTTGACAGAGCTTGCACCTTTATGGGCTAATACAATTCAGGTGAATACTGAACTAACCTTTAGTGCCATAAGGAGTCCTAGTGACAAATCCACACTACTGGAGAACTGAGAACTTCTGTAAGAGTCAGGAAGGTGAAATGTTCAGGCATCACAAATCCTAAAGTGACAGAATTCTCACCTGTTAACAGAAGTATGAAAATATACATAGTGTACTGATAATGAAATGTTCCAAAATAACGAACAAGAAAATGCTTATTTTCTTTAGACCATAATGCCCTGCGTCCCACAGCTTCGACTCAGGCTACCAACTATCAGTCAAACAGCACAAGGCCCTCAGAGGGCACAGGACACAGCCTTTAACATGCAGGATATATATATTTCTGTGCCTACACTGATTAATCTCAAACACGCGGGATGCATATGGACACAAATATTCATGATACCAGTTGTTTGCATCTACGATTTTTTAATTGAGCAATCAATTCCTTTTTATAATTGTACATTGAATAAATTGCAAATTTATTTCCCCATAAAAATGAAATTATGCACTTGCACTTTCTGCCATATAATGATGATCAAATGTACTTTACAGATAGCATTGTAAAAAATGGCGGATCAATATTGCCATTGTTTTAATTTGAGGGTTAGCAGTCTAGTACTTGTATAACAGTAGAAAGTAACAAAGGATCTAAAAGCACTTCTGCACTTTAAATGACGCTCTAGACTATGGGACTCTATGGTCCAGTGGAAGGCGGAGAGCCGAAACGCGTAGACCGTCCATACTTTTGTTTTGCACTATGGTGTGCTGAATAAACACTCTTTTAAAAAGGCAAATTACCTGTTGAGTTCACTCTTTATGGTGCTGTGAAGTCCTCGCCGCGTGAAGGTGTGGAGATCGTTGGAGATATAAATAGATATATATAAATACAGAGATATATATCCTGCATAGGTATATATATACATATACCTATGCCCCTGGTTGGAGGTTACTCCTACTAGGTGTGCTATAGGCAGTATGGCACCTTATTTTGAGGGACTGTCCATACTTTTGTTTTGCACTATGGTATGCTGAATAAACACTCTTTTAAAAAGGCAAACTGCCTGTTGAGTTCACTCTTTATGGTGCTGTGAAGTCCTCGCTGCGTGAAGGTGTGGAGATCGTTGGAGATATTAAATGCAGTGGCTGTGCTGCATATCATGAGCACTCGGGGATCGAGGCGAACCAGCTTGACGTTTTGCAGCCGACAATTACGAGCGGATATTCCAGCCGACGCCTCTGCTAAAGGGAACGCCGGCACGGCATCCAGAAAAGCTGAAAATTGAGACGCGGCGGACGGCGAGAAGACACAGCGGTGAGTACGAGAGGTGGGGGGAGGCATTGTGAGCGACGGCCCATCACGTTGTGAAAGCGACGTGAGGGAGGTGCTCCACTGCCAAAACTCACATTGAGGAAAACCGCTGATACTGAAGCCGTGCTGGGGAAATGATTAGCGGTTGCAGAGCAATCACTGCTCCCAGGTAGCCACGTACTGATTGGTTGTGATCACACCAAAATGGCATATATGGCATTCCCCCGACTTTTACAAAACTGAAGAGGAATTGTTACAATAAAAAAGTGACTCGACAGTTTGAAAAATTAATACCAAAATGAAAATCATTGAAGAAGAGCACACCAAACGCAACAAAAAAGGAATAGAACATATACCCTCACAGAGAAAAAAATAAGGCAGAAAGAAGCAAGAATAGAACACAACGAGCAAGTGAACTATTAAATGATGATATGGAAGTAATTGGAAACTCAAACACCAAGGAAACCCAAGTTGAAGGAAAAAAGAGAAGAATCCAAGGTGCCATCAGGGAATTACAACAAAATAGGATTGTTGAGGTCAACAAATGGTGGGAGAAAACCACCCTTGAAAAGTACATCAAATTCAAGAGAGTGCCAAGAGGTCTAAGGATTTTAATAATGCCAACATTGAATGATTTGGATTTAGACCTAATTAAGCAGTGGCAGTCTGACACAAACGATTGTTCATTCAAATTAATGAGGACCTTGATCATACACGCAGAAAGGAAATTGGAGATAACGATTACAAAGATCAAGGAACTAGAAGAAGAATTGGATAAATTTCCGGAGAATGAGGAAAAGAAGGAACTGTTGGAATCCATGGAAAAGAAAATAAGTAAACATGAAACAGACGTGGAGAAGAGGAAAGCTAACCAGTTTAACAGAGATAGAATCGACTACGCAAGTGGCCGAATATACACATTTGCTCGAAAATATGATTCGCTCAGGAATAGAGCAGTGATGGATAAGTGTGCTGGGTATGAGACAACAGGAACAGTGGACAGCTCAGACATAAGTTCAGCTGATGAAAACCAAGCACATCAAATTTGGATTTTTTTGGGGAGATGAGACTAGTCCAGATGATCACGCGACAAAGAGGAAGAGGAACAACATGGGGAAGAGGACAGAGCAAACCACAACCATAAAAAGCAGAAAGCGAAGTAAAGAACAAAAAAAGAAGAGGAAAGAAAAAGCAAACCTAATGAAAAAATTAATTAAAAAGGATTTAGTTATAAACATCTCTAACAAAATCCTAAGCTCAGATCAAATCAGTCTGCTTAATAAAGGACTCACTTTCTGCCCTAATCAGGATGTCAACTTACCAAACCTCCGTATTGACCTATATAAATTTTGCCGCAAATTAAAACTTAAAAAACATTATGAGGACAAACCACAGAATCCAAATCAAACATCTTTGTCCAATACTGATATATCACCATTAAGTCAAAGAGACATACCAACATTGAGAACTTTAACATCTCTAGGAGAAGAACATGAACATCGGAATCCAGTAATGGACCACTATGCGGAAGATGACATACAATTCTGCCAGAACATGGGCATCTCGACATGGAGAGGGGGAGATAGTGGACTAAAAGTACAATCAACCTTTTGTCCACAACTCCCACCAGGCAATAAAATAGGCCTATTCCATGAAATTGTGGTGGAAGACATTAACAAACTACTATCCACAAAATCGCAGCTAAAAAAGAACAAAGATAAATCATGGAACCTGACACCAGGAGAACATAAAGCCCTGAAAGAACCAAGAGATGATCCACAAATCATTATTAAGGCTTCCGACAAAGGCGGTAACATCGTCATTCAAAATCTCAAAAACTACATAGACGAAGCAAATAGACAAATACAAAATGAAGACCATTACGAAAAACTAAATGAAAATCCAATGGAGGTGTGGACTCGCGAATATCATCTAATGTTACAAAAATGGAAAGATCGAGGATTGATTGACTTTGAGGAGTATATGTATTTGAAGGTTGACCACCCCACCGTTGCAACCATATACTTCCTACCGAAGGTGCATAAGTCAATCACTAACTCACCAGGAAGACCTATTGTGAGCTCAATTGGATCTGAAGAGGAACTGGAGGTCTTGTTTTTAACTGAAACCTGGCTCCGAGAAAGTTCTACCCCAGAAATTTTAGAAGCTCTACCTCAGTGCTTTGATATTCACCGCCGGGACAGAGTTGGAGCAATAGGAGGGGGTATTGCCATTATTTGTAAAACACAGATAGGGTGTATTATCTCCCCTCTTAACATCGCAAAATCCGAGGCATTTACCTTTAGCTTATCACTCTCGCCTTCAAGCTCCTTCTCAGGCGCTTTGATCTATAGACCTCCAGGGGCCTGTACTCAATTTTTAGACTCGGCCCCGATATGCTAGCAAGCATGTTAATAGGGAAAAGTGCCCTCACAGTGTTAGGGGACCTTAACATCCATCTGGATGACCTCAATGACCCCTTAGCCAGAAGATGCTTAGCTGACATGGAGGCCCTACAGCTTCTACAACTGACACCGTCAGCTACTCACGAAAAAGGTCATCTCCTAGACCCAATTTTTTCAAACGATCTCAGACTGGAGGTGCTTGCACCCAAACGGGTCCCATGGACAGACCACGCCATGATCCCGCTGTGCCTCCGTAAACCTAAGACAAGTGAGCAAAAAAAAGAACCTATAGTAGTGGGGCGCAAATGGCCTAGGAAAATTCCAGAGGAGTGGATCAAAGATCTGGAATCCTCCACCCCACCAGACACTAAGGACCTGGAAGAGGCCTCAGACAACTGGCACACCTGGATAAATAGTTCCATCAATCGAAACTTTAGGAAACCAGGCCCTCTCACATATAAAAATTTGAACAGATCGTCCTGGTTCTGCCCCACGCTGGTCGCCCAAAAAAGAGTTGTAAAAATTGGAACGTAATTGGAGAAAATCATATGACCCAGAGCTCAAAAGAGCCTACAAACTAGCAATACAGCTCTACCACAAGAGCATCAGGAAAGCTCAAGCAGCCTTCCTTGAAGGAAAAATTGCAAGGTCCTCTAATTCCTCCAAGGAGCTTTTTAAAATTGTTAAATCACTCACCACATTAGTTCCTCGAACTAACAGCTCCCAATATTCTGAAGAAAGATGTAATGGGCTAGCCTCATTTTTTAAGAGCAAAGTGGAAAACATCTATAATTCCCTCCAGCCCAACTCCCCTAAGATGCCAGATACCATAGGAGGTCCCCGTAGTACTTCAAATTCCCCAAGCAAGAGTGAACATCTGGAATTGCCCAATCAACCTACACCTGTCCTCCTGTCCTTCCCAAAAATGGAGGCAGATCAGGGACATTCCATTCTGCAGAAGATTAAATCGGGCTCCCCGCTTGATCCAGCCCCACCACATATACTAGTCCAAGGGGGGAACGTTGTTTTCAATCAATTCTCCAACCTTATTAATCTTTCCTTTGAAAAGGGCAAGGTCCCCAAAGAGTGGAAACACGCCATTATCAAACCTTTGCTAAAGAAAACACACCTTGACCCCGCAGATTTGGCTAACTATCGCCCAATATCCCTACTGCCTATCTTAGGCAAGATTGCTGAGAAACACGTGAATAGCACGATTTCCAGCTTCCTTGAAAATAATAACATCATACACCAGACACAGATGGGTTTTCGACCTAACCACAGCACCGAGTCAGCCCTGCTGGTGGTTACTGAAAAACTCAAATCCATTCTAGACCAAGGGAGAACTGCGGCGGTAGTACTTCTGGATTTAAGCGCAGCGTTTGACACGGTAGACCACGCTGTGCTAATCCATAGACTTAAAGATGTGGGAATCAGAGGAGTCGCTAGCCAATGGGTTGCGTCATTCCTGAGGGATAGATCATTCCAATGTATGGAGGCCGGATTTAAGTCCGACTCCCTACCAGCACCGTGGGGAGTCCAACAGGGATCTTCCCTGAGTCCAACACTTTTTAATATTTATCTTAGCCCCTTGGCACATATAATTCAGGAATTCGGTCTCTCCATCGTGTCATATGCCGATGACACTCAGCTAGTGTTCTCCATCTCAGACTCGCTTAATTCGGATCATAGACAGCTCGTCCCTTGCCTGGAAAAAATTGTATCTTGGATGGCAGATTGTAGCCTCAAACTTAATGGGGACAAAACGGAGCTAATGATTCGAGGCAACAATTTCAGCCCCCGCACTGAGATCTCCTGGCCTTCCGACTGGGGATCACCTCCTCCCCCAAAAACAGCCATAAAAAACTTAGGTATGTGGCTGGACCAGAACCTGACAATGGAGGTTCAGGCAAAAAAATTATCTGGCACCTGCTTTGGGATACTCCGCATGATCAAAAAAATAATGTCCCTGCTCCCAGAGGACTCTAGGAAAACCGTAGTCCAGGCTCTGGTGGTATCAAGGCTGGACTATGGCAACTCCCTCTTTCTGGGTTCCCCTAAATATGTCACTAACAGATTGCAGGTTGTCCAAAATGCAGCTGCCCGTCTGCTGCTGAACATACCCAGACATCACTCAGTTAGACCTGCACTCAGGGCTCTTCACTGGCTTCCGATACAAGCCAGAATCAAATTCAAGTCCCTAAGCCTAGCTCACAGAGCCATGCACGGGAGAGGACCCTCTCTGATTCAAAAGCTGGTCTCGCATTACTCTCCCTGTCGACAACTCAGGTCTAGCACCAACTTCCTGATGAACTCCACCGCAATCAAGAGATCTAGATGGGGTGGAAGGTCATTTACCCACCTGGTGCCAAAACTCTGGAATAGTATGGATCTGGAACTCCGAATAATTGACAATGAAGTGGCATTTAAAAAAAGATTGAAAACTTGGCTTTTTCCTTAAACCCCAGTGCTAAACAGACTCCTCCTGCTTCATTTCAGCGCTGAGATGCCTACGGGTAGTCACGCGCTCTATAAATCCCATAAACATAAACATCTCTCCTCGAAAAGACATCACGTTTCATTGACATCTTCTTAATGGATTATGTAACATCTTTACCATCGTACTTGAGAGACACAACGGATTTCCTCAGTAAAATCCTGAACATCCAGTGGAAAGACGGATTCATCATGGCAACAATAGATGTGACATCTTTATACACGTCAATTCTCCATTCAGATGGAGTATTGGCTGTTAAACATTTTCTGAAAACAAGATCTTTGAGTTTTCTGGAACATTCAGAAAAGCTTTTAGAAATGCTGTTGTATTGTCTAACCCATAACATCTTTCTCTTTAATGGAGAACTCTTTCTGCAAAAGCAGGGGACGGCAATGTGCACATCATTTGCCCCCACAAATGCAAATCTACTAATGGCAGTGTGGGAAGCTGATGTATTAAATACCCAATATAAGTCCAATATCAAGATCTGGACAAGATTTATTGATGATCTTTTTGTGATTTGGGAAGGAGATCAACTAGACCTTGAGAACTTCATCCAATCACTAAGTAGAAACATATATAACCTGTCATTCACATCCACAACCAGTGAAACTAATGTCATCTTTTTGGATGTGGAAGTCTTCATTAAAAACCAAAAGATCTGCTCAAAAATACACAGGAAACCGACCTCCTGCAACAGTATCCTCCACGCCAACAGTGGATATCCAAAACCCCTAAAGTGGAGTATTCCTTACGGAGAAATGCTCCATGCAAAGAGAAATTGCTCTGAAACAACCGACATCGAACAACAACTGGATGAAATGAGCACTCGTTTTCTGGAAAGAGGTTACCCACTAGAAGTCATAAAAACAGCTAAAACAAAAGTCAGACTCAAATCAAGAAAAGATTTATTAACATCACAACGAGAAGGACTAGAAGGATGTAATGAAAAAGATGAGACGATACGGTTGATTGTAGTCTTCAACAACGAAAACAGAGAACTGAAAGAAATCATACAATAAAATTGGAACATCTTGATGCTTGATGAAACATTGAAAAGAAAGCTATCTCCAAATCCAAGCATTACATATAGGAAAATAGCCTCCCTCTAGGAGATATTTTAACACACAGCCACCTTGAGATCAAACAACCCAAAACTTCATCTTGGCTAAATACTCCTGGATTTGGGAAATGCTCAAAATGTAGGGCCTGCGAACATGGTCAAAACACCTCATCATATAAACTTCAAAATGGGAAAACTGAACGCATTTTTGATCATATCACCTGTGAATCCAAATACATGGTGTATATATTAGAATGTCCCTGTAAGAAGCAAAATGTGGGGAGTACGATCAATAAATTGAAGTTGAGAATACTCCAGCACATGCGAGCTATTAAAAACAAGGATTTCTCTTATCCAATTGCTAAACACTTTTTTGAACATCACTCGAGTGACAGCCAACAATTAAAATATTTTGGCATAAAAATTGTGAAGCAAAAGGAACGAGGAGGTGACAGAATCTTGGATCTAAGGAAAACAGAATCTCGACTCATCTTAGCCATTGGAACTGAAAATCCATTTGGCCACAATTTGGATGCAGAACTGCATATACATTTGCAATAATATCAAATGCAAGAACTTTTGATAAGGCAGTCACATCAAGATCTTGCACCTGAGATGAACAGATCCTGTATAAAATATATTACTAATAACTGAAAGAGATTCTGCACAGGGATGAACCAAGAGAACATATATTGAAAGGATGCTCACCATGAATGAATTGGTTGATTAACTCAAACACATTGGTATAAGAAGGGGAATTTGAAAATACTCAATTTATGAAAAATACAAACAACATGCTCTATGGAATGGTATGGGACCTTGTTTAAAACTTAATGACACATCAAGATCTTGCACCTGAGATGAACAGATCCTGTATAAAATATATTACTAATAACTGAAAGAGATTCTGCACAGGGATGAACCAAGAGAACATATATTGAAAGGATGCTCACCATGAATGAATTGGTTGATTAACTCAAACACATTGGTATAAGAAGGGGAACTTTGAAAATACTCAATTTATGAAAAATACAAACAACATGCTCTTTGGAATGATATGGGACCTTGTTTAAAACTTAATGAACTTTCATTGATTAACTTATTAGGAGGGATATTGCCTATATCATTGGATTAAGATGCACAACAATTACAAATTATTCTTAAAAATAGAGACCTTTTTTATGAAATATATACTTTATATTTTTCATATTGTAGCCTATGAGAAAACAACGCACAAAGCACTTTAGTGATACATAGACTTCTTTTCTCTTATCTTTAATTATAATAGGCATCTAGATGTTCACGCTTCAATTGAGAAATCATTATGGCTTGAAGATCTATCCCTTATGAAATTGATTATTATCATTTTATTCCCATGTCATTTAAAAAAATACATGAATTATTTTTGTGACATATTAAATATATTAACGAATGCCACGCGTGTTAACAGTTTTATCAAATTCAATCTAGTACTTCACTGTAATTGATTTTCTGTGCCTACACTGATTAATCTCAAACACGCAGGCTGCATATGGACACAAATATTCATGATACCAACAGTTGTTTGCGTCTACAATTTTTTAATTGAGCAATCAATTCCTTTTTATAATTGTACATTGTATAAATTGTAAATGTATTTCCCCATAAAAATGAAATTATGCACTTGCACTTTCTGCCATATAATGATGATCAAATGTACTTTACAGATAGCATTGTAAAAGATGGCGGATCAATATTGCCATTGTTTTAATTTTAGGGTTAGCAGTCTAGTACTTGTATAACAGTAGAAAGTAACAAGGGATCTAAAAGCACTTCTGCACTTTAAATGACACTCTAGACTATGGGGCTCTATGGTCCAGTGGAAGGCGGAGAGCCAAAACGCGTAGACCATCCATACTTTTGTTTTGCACTATGGTGTGCTGAATAAACACTCTTTTAAAAAGGCAAATTACCTGTTGAGTTCACTCTTTATGGTGCTGTGAAGTCCTCGCCGCGTGAAGGTGTGGAGATCGTTGGAGATATAAATATATATATATAAATACAGAGATATATATCCTGCATAGGTATATATATACATATACCTATGCCCCTGGTTGGAGGTTACTCCTACTAGGTGTGCTATAGGCAGTATGGCACCTTATTTTGAGGGATTGGTATAACCTCTGGCCTCCCTGGCAGAGTTCAGCCAGAACGGTTGTGGATACAATGAATTTGTTTTACAGATTCAGGACACCTAACACTCCTGATTTGTTTTTTGAAAAAAATGTTGACTATTGGACACACATTCTCCTTGTTTGGAAATGTGCGGCCAATTTCATGCAATTGCATTTTGACCTTTTCAAATTGTCCCTAGATTGAATGTGTGGATTGTTTTTTAAAATTGTAAATATCACCATGAATTATTAAGAACAATGTACTGATTTAACTGTCCCTCGAGTAACTGGAGGGACATGTTTTTGAAAGTATTTCCTTTATATCCATGGTGACTGGTGTATATGTATTTTCACTAGGTGGTTGGGCTCATGCACTTTGAGAAAGGCTTGTTCAAGCCGAAAGGCGTCGGTTTGGTAGAATCCACTGAATAACTGTTTTACTGCAACCTTCTACCTGGAATGCATGCTTTTCTTTGGCTTACCAATTGATTTAGGAAATATGCAGGCTGGGGTCACGCCAGCCACGGAGCACCCGCACAGTGGTGAATGAGACCAATTTCTGCGGCAGCAACAGGAGTTCGAAATTGGGTGGTTCCTGCTGCCGCCATACTGATTATCGCCAGTTGGGTCTGAATGGTTGAGCATTGGGTGAGCAGTCATGACTGGTCCACTCGGCTCAGAGTGTATCCCGGTGACCAGCATCGATTGGTGGATTCAATGGCAGTGCCCACAGTAGGGAAAAGAGACTTTCTGGTTACTTGGAGGTGTGTGTGATTGCATTGGTAACAGCAGCAATGGATTTAACTGATAGTGATTCGGAGAGGCTGGAGGCAGCCAAGCATATCTTTGATGATACAGAAGAACCCAGAAGCATGAGCCATGCCAGTGACATGAAGCGTTCAAACTTAGGTACAGTGACTCTCAAACAGAAAATGTTTGCTTTAGAAAAACTGACTAAAAAAAGAAATGTCACTGGTGGGAGCTGACTTCTTTTATGCACTACTTTGAAGTAAACTGGGTCCCATGGGGCATGCAAATATTTACAGTCCCCACCTACGAAACCCCAACACCCAGGACTGTTTGAGGAATGGGCCAATTTTATGGCCATATCCTGTAAAAGGATGATGGAGATCTTAGTAAAATACGCGGAACTTGATCTGGCCTGTATACATAATGAATTGAAAGACCTGAGGAAAGATATAGAGGGAAATTTAAAAAAAAAAAAATAATTCAGTGTGATAGGTGTGGTTATGTGAAGGAGAGAATTCTAACTTTCGCCAGAAAATATGATATCTTTAGAAACGAAATGCAGCAGGCACATACAGAAAAAACAAGATTGTTTCTCCAAAGAATCCAGTTCGGACACTAGTTTGGGTTTTCACAACGAGTACTGCCTCTTTCGTCAGGCCGACAAACCGAGAAAAGATTGATCCCCACTGAAGGGAAAAGGAGGGGGGAAAGGACAAAGAAGAGGTGCCAACAGAAATGCAGGATCAGAAGAAGGGGTGGGCTAAGCACCGCAGGCTGGGCGGACAACTCACCAAAAAAGAAGAACTAAGCCCCAATCCGACTTATGAATTTGTTACACCGCGAACTCACCAAAGGTGAAATCTCACTTCTAGAATTGAGACTGCCATTCTGCGCAAGCTCAGGGTTTAATTCTGCGCAAATTCGAAGTGATTTCTACTTGATTATAAGGAAATTAAAATTGAGCAAAATTAATAAAATATCAAAACGCAAACCCAGTGTTCAGCAGATTGATCCCACTACCTCTGATCTCCAGATTGGGGAGGAGGAGGGGCTATTAGCACTGGAAGCATTGTATAGGGAGACTGAGTGTGATGACACGAATGTGGAACTGGAACACGTTCTTGGCGCCTTGGGTATAGATCTGGAAACACCCACTGGCAGCAGTTTTAAACCTAAGTCACATGTGATTCCAACGCTGCCACATGACAACTTGGATGTGTTCCACGAGATAGTGATTAAACAATTGATCGCTCTGAGGTACAAGGGTGGGAGAATATCTGACAATGTTATGTCTACCCAACAAGCAGCCTTAGAGGCACTAAAAATGACACCTCCATTGTAATATAGAATTCTGACAAGGGGGAAATGTTGTGATACTGGATGCTGGCTTGTATGAGGAAGAGATCTTGATGCAGCTGTCCCAGAATGATTGTTATGGAGTAATCACAGTTGAGAAATATAAGGCTTCTGTATGCAAGTATCAAGATAATTTAATAGAGTGGAGGGACAGAGGGATTCTGGAATACGATGAGTATGATTTTCTACGGTCTGATTATCCTAGAGTCCCATCTTTTTATGTACTGCCTAAAGTGCTTAAAAGCTTGATTAACTCCCTGGAGAGATCGATTGCTTCCTCAAATGAAAGCTTTTTGGAGAATACTGCTTTCCGGATTGTGGTGGCCCTCCTTGCATATTGTAAAGATAGCTCTCGGTAGATCTCCTTTCTTGATATTCAATTGAGGTTGCAGGAGTCGAAGATACATACCTCTGTACACCGTAAAGCAACAGCAGGTAATAGCACACTGCACTACAAGAGTCAACACCCCAAGAACTTGATAGAAAGTAGACCCTACAGGGAGATGTTAAGATTGAAGAAAATCTGTAGTAATGAAACGAAACTCTCCAGGCAGATCTCACAAATGAGAGAAAGTTTCAAAGAAAGTGGCTATACATCTAAGGTCATGAATACAGCTGCCAAGAAGGCAGAACCCCTCACTAGAGCTCAGTTACTCTACCCTAATTTTAAAACCAATAAGAAAGAAGAGATTATACAGCTTATCATGGCTTGCAATTCTCTTTCTTACAAGATCAGGAATTGGATTTGCCAACACTGGGCATTTTAAAAAATGACATAGTAATTGGTCCAGAATTGCCCACAAGACCCTCCATTACTTACAGAAGAGGCAGAACCCTAGGTGATGAATTGACACATAGCTATTACACTAGGACCTGCAAGGTGGATCCTGGTTAACTAAATCTAAGGGGTTTTACAGGTGCAGCCACTGTAAAGCCTGTAGATTAATCTCCAACACTAAAATGTATGATACATCTGAAGGGAACAAGAGAAAAATAGGTAGTTTCTATAATGCAACTCTCAACACTATGTATGTCTTAGTTTGCCCCTGTTCTTTTATGTATGCGGGCAGCACCATTTTTCCACTTCGTAAACGCATACTGGAGCACCAATGTGCAATAAGGAATGTGGACTTTGCGTACCCTGTCGTAAGACATTTTCATGAGCTGCATAACAGTGATGCAGAGAAGCTGACGTTTTTAGCTATAGACAGTATTCCAAGTAACTTGAGAGGAAAGAATAGAGTGACACAACTGAGACACCTGGAGTCTAGGTACATACTGGACCTGCATACGAAATCCCCGTCGGAGTTGAATAGAGACAAGTAGATGGAGGTACACATGGGTTAAACCTTCCACGTTGGATATATCCCTTTTCCTCTCTGTTAGGGTGCAAATTACTTACTTTACTTTATTTTGTTGTTTTTCTGAAAAAATATGCTTTGTATGAGTTAAAACCTTTGTTGGGGCACTTGCCCGGGAATTCTTCTTCTCTAGCAGGGTATTATGAGGTCCGGATGTAATGAGGAGAAGAGAGTTTCCCTGATGTAATACAAAGTGGCCATTGGTCCTTGATTATTCATGTCTCAGGCAGTAAAATGAAGGAACTGGCCCAGAATCCACCTATGCCCAAGGGTGGAGATTACTCCAACTAGACGTCAGCGGCTGTTATAGGCAGTATGACACCTTATTTTGAGGGATAACCTCGGCCGCCCCAGCAGAGTTCCACCAGAGAACACCTTTTACTTAAAGTAAATTAACTGCATTTAAATGATTAAGGGACACTGTTGGGAAAGGTTGTGGATACAATGAATGTAGTTTGCACATTCATAACATCTACACTGATTTTTTAGATTTTTTAAAATGCCAATTATTGGACACATATTCTCCTTGTTTGGAAATGTGCAGCAACTTTCATGGAACTGCATTTTGACCTTTTCAGATTGTCCCTAGATTGAATGTGTTGATTCTTTTTTAAATTGTAAATATCACCATGAATTATTAAGAACCATGTACTGATTTAACCGTCCCTCAAGTAATGGGAGGGACATGTTTTTGAAAGTATTTATATCCATGGTGACTGGTGTATGTGTACCTTCGATAGGTGGTGGGGCTCATGCAGTTTGAGAAAGGCGTGTTGTAGCCGAAATGCATCAATGTGTGTTAGAATCTGCTGAATAAAATGGTTTACTGCAACACACTACCTTAAGTGCACGCTTTTCTTCTACTTGCCAATTGATTTTGGAAATAAATATATATTCACTGGAAAAACCAAAGGTTAAAGGGGCGTTATAGTTTGGCTCAAATTTGTGATCAGTGATGTCATCAGTGATGTCATTTAAGATATCAACAATTATGTCACTGATCATGTCATGAGTGATGTAATACGTAAGGTCATAAGCAGTGCATTGCGAGGGCGTAAGTTATATTTAGCTCAAGTAACTAAAACTGCTGAATTTCAATGGTTTTGTATTAGTGAAATGTGAGCCTAACTATACCTTGTATCAAAGGGTGTGCAGTTCCTAATAGAGAATGCAGGGGAAGGGGAGGTCTTTCTTCGTGATGCCCTCACACACCCCGAGGGATGTCATGCTTCATCATTGGGCCATGCTCCTCGTCGGGCCGGCGCTGTAATGCCTGGCGGGCTCCCGTAAACGGGGCTCTTTGGCGGAGATCTTTTGAAGAAGCCGTAGGGTGCGTGCGGGTGTGAGGGCAGGGTAGTGCACAGGTGGTGGGTTTAAAATAAGTCTGGAGCAGTCCTCTTCAGAAATGATTTATTTGCTAAGGTAGTTCCAGCTTAGTTAAAACGTGTTTGAGCCCTACGTGGATGCAATGTTCCTAAAGGGCTATCGCAGTGTAGTGTGTCCACATGTTTCGTGCCTGTACTGCCCCTAGCGGGTCATGTGGCACTTCATCAGGACCTAAGAAAGTGAATGGTGCACTACCAACGGTCTTGTTCCCTAGATGTGGTATGATTTCCAGATGCGGTAGAGTGATACCCTAGTAGACTTATACTGGGGTAATATAGACCCCCAGTATGGAAGTCTACAGCCTTACGGGGAATGCAGAGCACCTCGTTGCTCTGAGGGGAAGGATGGCAGGCAACTAGCGTGATTCTTACCCTTGCTCCGGGCCCCAGGGCAAGCGTACGCTGCATTCCCCGTAAGGCTGTAGACTTCCATACTGGGGGTCTACATTACCCCAGTATAAGTCTACTAGGGCATCACTCTACCGCGTCTGGATATCATACCACATCTAGGGAACCAGACCGTTGGTAGTGCACCATTCACTTAGGAACTGCACACCCTTTGATACACAGTTCTATTTGGAGCTTGTGTGCAGGACCTGTTTAAACACAGCTCCTGGCCCCCCACATTGCACACCCTTTGATACACAGTTCTATTTGGAGCTTGTGTGCAGGACCTGTTTAAACACAGCTCCTGGCCCCCCCCTCTTTTTTGACCTAACTATACCTTCCCTTTACCCTTTGTTTTTTTCAGTCAATTTCTAAGTTTTTTTATTCTATTGACTAATTATAAAACCCCTGTAACCTTTGGTTTTCACTTTGAATTTCTAAGGTTTTTAAATTCTATTTCCTAACTATAATATCACTGCATACTTTGGTTTTGTCAGTGAATTTGTATGTTTTAAAAATTGTATTTCCTAACTGTAACCTATAATCTATGACCCCTTTACTGAAAAAGAGACCACAGTTTTGCATAAAATTGCTATGCAAGAAGAGTACTGCCTATTCCCTAGTTAGTAAGTAGTGCCTCCCTAAGTAAATATCCAGTATGTATTCTACACTACAAGTATGTAATGCAACAGGAGGAAATTTCACCAGTGAGGCAATGTGATTATTCATCCAGAATTTTGGGATAGCATTAATGTTCTTTAAGAAAAAACTACAAGAGTATAAACAGGGGAATATGCATCAAATAAAGGTCCTACCTCTTAACTATATAAAGTAAGTGTATGTTTGTTTAGTAGAGATTTCCTCATATTGTTCAGCATTACAATGCATCTCCAAAATCGATTAAAAAAGTGATGGGGGTCCTATTTGTAACATACCAATCTTCCTGGCAAAATGCAGGTAGCCCTTTTCATTCTACTAAGGTGAACAGGCCATGGCCAGAATGAGAGGAGCTTGGAAGTGATTTGCGGATTCACCATATTTCTAGTAATTAAACATGAGAATCATGGACTCTGCTTTGACCAGAAGAAGGCAAGAAAGAACTCACTTGTCAAAGTCACTACAGGTTGTGCTGTAATAGATCCACGATGCATGAAAGGTTTTAGATAGTTTTTGAATCTGGAATTTCCAAGAAAACACACTTACTTTGCTTTCGCTAAGCCAAGGACTTACAATAATGTGTCCTTTACAGAGGTAGATCTTCAACTGGGGCACCAGCTTTGTTTAAATGTTTAAGTGGTTCTTGTTGAGGTTTATTTTCTGTGAATTCTGCTTCAGGCTTATAACGGAATCTCACCTGCTTTTTTATTGAACAAGAGTCCTCACGTTTCCACAAAATGTCTACCCAATTTGTGTATTTTCTACTAGTTAGTTACTAAGTGGCAGGTCGTTTGGTGAATGCACGGTGTTTGCTGCCCATTATCTTCGCATAATGTGGGAAGACTATTGCATGTGAGGTTTTTTGTGTGGTTGTGAGGTGTGTACAGTAATATATTGTTTTTATTAATATATATATATATGTTTTTTTTAAAGTTAGGAGTTACGCACCAGTTGCGACCTGTCGCAAAAGCGTAGCAACCCTAGCGTGGGTTTGACAGAATTGAAACAGATATGTAGACACTTTAAATGTTTTGGTTAAGGTAAGTGGAATACTAATATAGCAATAAAAGTATTATAATTTTAAAGGGAAAACATTTTAAAAGTTGTTTTAATACTTTTTAGGGAGTCACAACACCTCTGCGCACCGTGCCGGCATGTACTTTTGGATCCGTGCTGGGTACGCGACTCCAACGTAATTTTTGTAGTAGTAAAACACTTATATAGACACCTTTAAAGTTTTCTTTAAAGTAAGAGGTTTAGTAATACAACACCGAATTTAGTATAACTATAGTGAATTACATTTAAAGGTTCGTTTTAATGTATTTTGCGGATTCACGATGGTGGCGCAACGTGAGTGTGAAGGTGTCTCACACCTCATGTGACTAGGAAACAAATGGATTTGTGTGGACAAACAACATTGCATATATATTAGAGGAACCACTCATTTATTTTATCTTTTCAGGACTGTGGATATATTTTTCACAGCTCTCTTGTATGTCTCAAATTTGTTTTTCTTTTGGTTTTTTGGGAGAAAAATGGTGTCTCCTCCACCACCACCACCACCTGGAGAGAATGAAAGCAATTCTTCCCATGAAGATTAGCCTACACCTCCCAAAAACAAAGCATCATTTGGGAATACTTCAGCATCCCTGCTGGAGAACAAAAGTGAATGCTAAAAAGGTGACTTGCACGCTGTGCAACAAAGTCTTGTCTCATGTGTCTGACCGGAAATATTCTTGTGGCACCATGAGTATGATGAAACATCTGTGAACCATTCATTCTACTCAGCTGTCAAGAGCACTGATGGAGCAAGAGAAGTGAGACAACCCACCATCTTCTTCCGATGGTGCTCAGCCAAGTACTTTATCTGGTTCGTCTCTAGCCACTCCTCCTCCAGCCTGGGTCCCTGAATTTCCGGCTGTCTGACAATTCTGTTGAATATGTCATACCATACTTACTATGGGAGAACAGTCCATCCATACTCTTGTATCTTCCATTCACAAGTTAGTTTTTTTGCATCAAAAATCTTAGTAGAAGTTTTGTGCTTTAACTTCCAAAGCACTCTGTTTTCTTTCTTCTTCTAAATCTAAAAACCCACAAAATTGTTAAAAAAATAATTCAAAAAGTTAAAAAAAAATGGTTCTTGTTACAACCACCTATTCTGGTTTAAGAAAGAATGATTACATGTTATATGTATGCTTGTAATAGTGTAAATATGTCTTCTTCATTCTGTTGGTTTGTGCATAGATGATTGTCTGGGTATGTGAGTAACTGCATGGGTGAATGAAAGTGTTTGTTAGTGGCTATATGTGTGACTGAGTTTTTGTGTGAGTGACTGTATGGGTGTGTGAAAGGCTGTATAACTAGCTGTATGGGTGAGTGACTGACTACATGACTGGCTATATGAGTGAGTGAGAGGATGCATGAGTGCATATATGGGTGAGTGAGTGGGTGTTGAGTGGCTGTATGGGTGTGTCAGTGGTTGTCTGAGTGAGTGACAGGGAGCATGGAGTGTATGGATTAGTGAATGGTGAATAAGTGACTATATGCGTGAGTGGCAGGGTACGTGAATGGCTGCCTGAGTGAGTGAGTGTATAAGTAACTCAATGGGTGAGTCAGTGGCTGTGTAAGTGCCTGTATGAGTCAGTGAGTGGGTGCATGTGTGGCTATATGGGCGAGTGAGAGGGTACATAAGTGGTCCATAGGTAAGTGAGTGAGTGTATGAGTAACTGAATGAGGGAGTGAAAGGATGAATGAATTACTGTTTGGGGGAGTGAGACTGTGTCTGAGTGGTTGTATGGGTGAGTAATTGGATGCATGAGTAGCTGTATAGATGTGTGAGTGGATGGGTGATTTGCTGCATGGGTGAGTGAGTGGATGTGCAAGTGGCTATATAGTAGAGTTAGTTCCTGCATGAGTAGCTATATAGGTGAGTGAGAGGATGCATGAGTACCTGTATGGGTGGGTGGGTGTGTATTGAGTAGCTGTATGGGTGAATGAGTGGGTGTGTGAGTGAATGGTGGGATGTATGAGTGAGTGTATGGATGAGTGAATGGTGCATGAGTGCCTATATGGGTGTGTGGCAGGGTGTATGAGTGGCTGCATGAGTGAGTTAGTATATGAGTAACTCAATTGGTGAGTGAGTGGGTGTGAGTGGTGCATGGGTAAGTGAGCAAGTATATGACTAACTGAATGAATGAGTGAAAGGGTGCATGAATTACTGTGGGATCAGTGAGAATATGCATGAGTGGCTGTACAGGTGAGTAACTGGATGCATGAGTGGCTGTATGGATGTGTGAGTGGGTGTGTGAGTACCTGCATGGGTGACTGAGTAGCTGTGGACATGGTTGTATAGGGGAGTGAGTAGGTATCTGAGTGAAGGGGTTCATGAATGGATGCATGGGTGAGTGACTGGGTGTGTGAGTGGGTTTATGGGTGAGTGTGTTAGTGGATGAATGAGTGGTTCTATCAATGACTATATAGGTGAATGAGTGCATGTATGAGTAAGTTAGTAGCTGTCTGAATATCTGTATGGCTAACTGAGTGGGTGTGCAAGTGTCTGTATGCATGTCTGAGAGAATATATGAGTGGCTGTTTGGGTGAGTGAGTGTGTGTGATGGGCTATATGAGTGAGTGAGAGGGCACATGAGTGTTTTTATGGGTGAGTGACTGGCTGTTGAGCATCTGTATAAGTGAGTGACTGGGTGTGTAGGTAGTTGTAAGAGTGAGCTACAGGGTGCATGAGTGGTGCATGGGTAAATGAGTGACTGTGTGAGTAACTGAATGAGTGAGTGAAAGGGTACATGAATTACTGTATGGGTGAGTGAGAAGGCATATATGTGGCTGTACAGTTGAGTAACTGGATTCATGAGTGGCTGTATGCATGTGTGAGTGGCTGCATGGGAGAGTGAGTTGGTGTCTTAGTGACTTTATAAGTGAGCGATAGAGTTCATGAATGACTGCATGGAAGAGTGAATGGGTATATTGGTGAGTGCATGAGTGGATGAGTAGTTTAGTGGATATATAAGTGGTTCTGTTGGTGACTTTATATGTGAATGTGTGCATGTCTTAGTATCTTTATAAGTAAGTTAGTGGGTTTATGAATATTTGTTTTGGTAAATGAGTAGATGTATGAGTGGCTCTATGCATGTCTGAGAGGGTATATGAGTGGCTGTAAGGATGACTGAGAGGCAGTGTGACTGGCTATATGAGTGAATGAGAGAATGCATGAGTGCCTGCATGGGTGAGTGAGTGTTAAGTGGCTGTATAAGTGAGTGACTGGGTATGTGAGTGGTTGCTTGGATGAGTGATTGGGTATGTCAGTGGCTGTATGGGTAAGTGAATGGATATGTGAATACATGTATGGGTAAGTTAGGATCACTTGCCAGAGCTCATGAAAGCAGCAATCATTGCATGGCAGTATTCTACTATCCCCACCTGGTAAAAGAAACTAGTGGGATAGGATATCAACTGGTCTTTATACATGAAGACCCTCTCTCTGCATGACTATGTCAAAGAAATATGGATGTGTTGCTACATGTATGTTCATACATCTAAATATGTACCACTGCAATACCTGTTGTAGAAGAAAAAGCATAGAAATAAAAGTTAGTATTTGATTTACAAAATTCAAGAAATATAACAGTACACATTGGTCTTGCTATAGCAGAATTTTATAATATAGTAAAATATGTTATTTTCCCTTTTTACTGTTCTCAGTTTTCATATTTTTACATCATAAACGATGTACTATATGAAGCTTTATCCTTGAACGGTGGGGAAAAAACAATCACAAGGTTTGTACAAAAAAAAAACTTAACTGCACAGTACATCACTGTAAATAAGTGAGACTATCCATTGCACTCACTACAATTCGTTAAACAGTTGTTTTGCCTACACCTATTGTACTAATGTAAACAAATGTGCCTTAAAATGTTTCCCTTTATTATTATACCTGCTGAACAAGTAGCAATAAATGTAAAGCACACTTGAATTGTCAAGATTCTTTTGAAAACATCACCCCTATTAGGCCGAATAATGTCGAAAATGCTGATGATCCACGTAGATCAATCAATCAATCAGCACATTTGTAAAGCGCACTACTCACCCGTGAGGGTCTCAAGGCACTGGGGGGGGAGGGGTGCTGCTACTGCTCGAATAGCCAGGTCTTGAGTAGCCTCCTGAAGGTTAGTAGGTCCTGGGTCTGCCGTAGGAGGATGAGGAGGGTGTTCCAGGTCTTGGCGGCGAGGTGGGAGAACGATCTGCCGCCGGTGGTCGCTCTTCGGATGTGGGGGACGGTGGCGAGGGCGAGGTCGGCGGATGAAATACAATGCATTACTGTTTTTTCATAGATATACTACATGTAAGTTTGGTTGAAGAAACAAAAGGTGATAATTTTGTAGTTTGAAGGTAGTTTTGATGTTAATTGAAGGTTGCTGTGATTCCACTGTGCCCATCCTGTTGCAGTCTTTAATTAGAGAGTATAGTATCCACATACCATATTAACTCCCTTGGGGAACTTTTTGAAGAGATCCCCCCTGATAGGCCAAATGATATCTAAAACATTGATGATCCACGTACAAAAAAATACCATATATTCCTTCTTCCCAAAAATAGTCCATAGAAATTTGGTTGAAGAAACATGAGGTAAGAATTTGACAGTTTGAAAGGCAGTCTTTGTTTAAATTTAAGGTTGCTGTAATTGCATTCCGTCCAACCACTTCCACTCTTTAAATAGACAGCATACTGTCCAGATATTACATTAGCTCCTTCATGAAAGATAATAGCTATAGCTGTATAAGTTCTTCCCGAAATTGATATTTATCTAGCTTTGAAGTTGGTAATTTCGGTTTCCAGTTTAAATCCATATGCTCTGTATCATTGAACATTAATATAAGGTATTTCCCAGTTCGTTGTAGATGCAACGTACACATCTAATCTACAATTTGGACAGGACATATTTTGGTTTGCGTGTTTAATCAATCTGTCGAAAGACACAGTTTTGCAATCTGGTAGTGATAAGTACAGAAATCGCTTACATTTATTTGAGTGGTGGATGTAAATGAGCAATCTTCACAGTCATGGTTCCATTTGTAACTCAGTCCAAACAATTCATCAATATTTACTTCTTCTTCTTCCAGTACTCCAAGCATGACCATTATAAATTCTTGTACCTCTTGAGAGTAAATGTTAATGATCCATTACATATATCTAAAAGGTCTCGAATGCCTGAAACAGAATGGATTATAAATCTTGCAACACACTAAACCCTGGGGTTTCCCAGGGGAGGGAACTAGAGGCTATGGGGTATTCAGGGTGAGTTGGCCTCCAACCTAAGCATGTATACACCGGGAGTTTACAAGGTACTTGGTGGAGTACCAGGCATCTCAAAAAAAGTGAAGGACTGTCCTCACACACCACCAGGTGTCATGCTTCATCAATCGCAGTCCTCGCTCTTTAGAAACTCCGTTTGGTAGAGAGCTGGCCTACACCTGGAGAAAGGGAGGCACTTCTAAATCTAAGTGGGGGCCCGTGAAAGTGAGTGGTTTTAAAAACCAATGTAAAAGCCACAATATATTTATTAAACGGGCAATTACTTGGTACTAAAATAAAGTGTGGGGAATGGGGGAGTTAGTACCCATCACCACCGTGATTGTGGTCGTCGACATGTTTCTGCCTAAATGGCCCTAAAGGTCCGCGGCATTCATCAGGGCGGGAAAAAAATGGGCTACTATCTTACCAAGGTTGGTTCGAAATTACCACTGGGTAGGGTGACCTATGTCAACCTCTACCTCTATGAGTTTCTTTAAACCTGTAATTCAAAATGAGATTGCCATTAGAGAGATATCAGAATCTATCTGAGTAGTATCCGGTCAGAGCACAATAAACATTATAAATCATGCATATATATATATATAGTGGCTATTGAGTGTGAGACACGTGTCACTGCAAACGTGAGACACACAGTACTTTTTACACAATAGTGTGAGACCAGCTCATGACCATACCCCAATGGAGGTTCTTAAGCGCCCCATGGGAAGAGGGTAAAAGAGAGACCCCTGTAGTCACACTCTGGAAGAAAATTAAATTGATTGGAAGATAAACGTACGTTTAGTATTTTTTGGGGAAGTCGGGTTGACTACACACAAGAACTCATCCACACCATCATTCATACTCTTACTTCCTCAAGGTGTGTCTCTCGCCGCCTGCCTAGGTGTGTTAGCTCTTCCCCGATGTAGAAAGGAGAGGGTCAAGAGCATTACCTTTTAAAGGTCATCATAATTGCTCAATTAGTTGCACACGTGCTGACAAGCTTGTTCAGGGCGTTTCCGGTGTCCGGGTGGTTGCCTGGAGACTCCATGCAATAAAGTGCTTGATGTTCGCGTCATGTGGGCCTTTTGGCTGCTTGCCATAATTGCTGCCGAACTGATGCACGTGTGGGAGCCCAGGTGTCCCGCACAGGACTGCCTGGGCCTCGCATCAGCTGTGCCCCCAATTAGCATTGAGCCGCTGCACATGTGCAAGCCCCGGTGTCCCAGCGGGGACTGCCTGGGCTTCGCATCACATTGCAGCATGTGTGGGCATGACCCGCATTGTTGCTGGCGACGCGTCGCAAGTGACGTGACGCGGGGGTGTGGTTGGACAGGAGTTGAGCTGGAATGGGAACCGGCTTGTGTGTTATTGTTTGCTCAGAAAGCCTCAGTTTGGAAACAATTGCATATGATTTTATACAAGGTTTTCCACACTTGGGTGTAAAGCATAATCTTTTTGCCACAAATGATAATTTACAAATAGAAATAAATATAAATAGTGATGCAAAAAGAAGCCAATAAAGTCATCAAACTACATTGGGCACAGAGGTGGCAGAGAGCCTTGAGACTGAGTAAAAGTTGGAGCAAATAATGTGGTGCAGAAAACAATCTCTTATCTGGTTTTTCTTCAATTTGATTTACAAGATGTGGTAAATGGAACAGTGCATTGAGAACAACATTTGCATAGCAGTAAACACCTGAACTGCTTTCCAACTGGTAGCTCCCTCATTTTCCAGTTTTTTCTTCTTAACGCCTTCTAGCTTGTGCCGCTTTGCTTTCTTTTCTTGAACATCAGTTGTCTCTTTTGCTAATTCCTGGAGCGGTAATAGAGGGGGTGATTTCAATTTAGTTCAGGACCCGGTCTTGGAATCATCTTCCGGTTTACGGAAACAGAATAAACCACGCATGAAAAAAGTGTTAGACAAATGCCTGCAAAATTTAGATTTGGTAGATGCATGGGGAAAACAATTCTCAGATAAGAAAGAATATTCATGTTTTCCAGCCAAATATGGAACAGCTGCTAGACTGGATTTCTTTTTAACTTCTCAAAATTCAAGCCTAATTGATTGCACGTATATTCAAAATAGCTTTTCTGATCATGCTTTAGGTAAATGGGAGATTTCAGGAGTCAGGGTGGGCAAGCAACCTCCAGAATGGTCATTTAATAGAGTTTATCTTGAGGATGAAGATTGGTGCAGGGAAACCCAAAGTGAAATAGAAAGGTTTTCCCATCAAAATAAGGTTACAGTCAAGGTAGAAAATGTTTGGGAGGCCTTTAAAGCCACAATTAGAGGGTATATAACCTCCAAAGATATAACAGCTAGGTGTTACCGTAACGTACAAAAAGCACATTTGGAGTCAGAAATTAAATATGCTAATGAGCAATATATGAAGGAGAAGACGAATGTGAATAAAATGAAATTAGTGTTAGTACGAAAGGCCATTTAAGAGTACTACTACGCCAAAATATAAGTGGCTAATGCCACATATCTTCAACGGGTAGACGGGAGAGTGAGTTCTCAGGCAACTTTTAGCTTGGCAAATAAAAGATAGACAGGCACAGAATAGAATTACTGCTCTGGTAGAGAAAACAAAGCTAACACAAGGAGATGATGGAGCGCTGAATCTTTTCAAACACTCACCCACAACTAAACTCCGGATTACAAATGAAGAACAAATACAGAAGGAGTTTTCTAGACATAACGAAGCGATCTACTCAGTCTGCCAAGATATTGATAGGCTTAAACTAAGGGATTTTCTTGCAAAATTTCCTATACCTAGGCTACAGGCAAGTGAAAGCAAGGCTATGGTCGCTAGGGTTACGTTAAAAGAAATCGAAGATACAGTCCAATCCCTGGCTTATGACAAGGCTTGCGGGGAGGATGGGCTACTGTTGGAATTCTTTAGGAGATTTAGCTCAACACTAAACCCCGAACTACTAGTACCAGCTAATCATATTTTATTCGGGGGAGAGATACCTAGCTCCTTCCGTAGGGCAGCAATAGTTAACTTTTTGAAGAAGGGTAAAGACAAGGAGGGCGAGAATTCCTACAGGCCCATAAGCCTCTTAAATACTGATTATAAAATTATAGCTAAGCTATTGGCAAATAGAATTAATAAATGCCTAGGGTCAATTATACATGCTGACCAGTGTGGTTTCATTAGAGAGCGACAACTGTCTTTTAATACCAGTTTTCTAGTCGAAGCCTTAGATTATTTTAGCCAAAACAAAATTCCAACACATATTATGTTATTAGATGCCGAGAAGGCTTTCCATTTGGTTTGCTGGGAAAGTCTTTTCTATATTCTAAAAGAATTTGGTTTTCATGCCAAATTCATTCGTATAATCTCTAAATTCTACAAAGGGGCATCGGCGCCAATCATTATTAATGCAAATAAGACTGGTAATTGCAAAGTTAGTTGAGGAACGAGACAAGGCTGTCCATTGTCGCCGTTACTCTTCACTTGTTTTATAGAACCTTTGGCTATTGCAATTCATTCCATTAGTAGCTCGACATTCTCGATTCTAGGAATGTCTAATATCAAGTTATACGCAGATGACATCACCCTATTTTTAAAACCTGACTTAGAAGTTCAAAAACGATTATTTGATATTTTTCATGATTACCAACAAATAGGCGGGTATAAAATAAATAAATCTAAGACAGAAATCCTGATCTGTAATACTGATTTGGATACACTGTTAATTGAATTCCGCCCATTGGTCAATGTTAGACCCAAAAGATACCTTGGTATTTATGTTTCCGTAAACGTAAATGACCTGTATGTTTTAAATTATGTTCCTCTAATAAATAAGATTAAGGGACTGTTCGCTAAGTGGAATAAAATGCCCATTTCAATACTAGGTCGTGCAGCTCTTATTCGCATGATGATTTTACCCTTGTGCAATTTTCTATTTTCAGCCATCCCTACTGCAATACAAATGACATTTTTTAAAGAAATGCAAGGCTTGTTTTCTACTTTTCTCTGGGCAAATAAGGCATCGAGACTAGCTATAAATATTTTAAGGCCAAGTAAGGAAGGTAGTATAATCCTTCCTGATTTAAAAGAATACTATTTTGTAAATTTTGCACATACTATGTATAGATCAACTAAGTCTCCAAATATTAATAGGTATGATAATTGTTTTTTAGATTTAATCAACCAAGAATATGAGATTATTCATTTTATGCGTTTAAGGAAAACCCCCAAAAAAGTTAGGTATGAAACACTACAATGGAATCTTAAGCGTAAAGAACAAATGTTTTGTTGCTATGCAATCCTCTAGATCAATGCCACAACATTACTATCAGATATCTATACAAGGGCAGGTCCATTCCTAGATAAGACTGAAATCTTTAAATGGATGAGTCAGGGCTGTGGTAAAATAGGGGATTTCTTAGAAGTAAATTGGAAAAATTGGAATGAAATAGAGCCCAATAGCAAACATCACAAAAAATGTATGCAATGTTTTTTTTTTAGGATCAAATATTTCCTGCAGAACCTAAATCCCATACATATAATTGAAAAAAGGGAGTTAACGGAGCAGATTTTAAACCCTCAAATTCGCAAAACAAATCAGTAGTTGGGCTTCGTTACTACGCAGCTATAAAACTGTTAACCCTTATATGAAAGCGCCAAAAAAATGGCAATTAAAGGAAGGACTCCAAGTGACGCTTGTAGCTTGGTACCAGATTAATAAGTTTAATTTTTTCCTATTGAAGCGGCCAATTTAAGACGGCTGCAATACTACACCAAATGGCTCCTATACAGAACCCCTGATTTTCTCCACAAAATAAATCCCCAGATTTCTGCCAACTGTTTTCGTTGTAATCTGGAAGGGGGTGGGTACTGGACACATATTAATTAGTACTGTGTTAATAAATTGAAAATACAGCAGACGCTAGATATCCGACTGCCATTTTTGGATAGTCACTTGATTTAACTGTGGATATAATGCAAAAAAACAAATATATAGTGGTGTTATTAGAACGATCCCTAATACTCCAAAGGTGGCGGACAGATGAAATTCCGACCTTTCAACACTTACACTGCAAATTAAATAAGATTAAAGAGTCAGAAAAAAAATATGCATTAAGATCTGGATCGTATAGGAACTTTACGAAATTATTGAAATCGCTGGATTCAATTGGTGTTTTTACTGTTTCGTGTCTTTAAGGTTGTGAAAATATGAATAAAATGGGGGTTTTTACATTTTCTCATATTTTATGCATTTGTGATATATTTGGGAGATCGGCTATAATGATTATGGTTTAGAAATGTCTTATTTGTGAAAAGATCTGGATTGTGCAATATGTGAATCATTTTTTATTGTCTCCAAATGTGTTGGTGTAATAATTTATTATGTATTTTCCCCCTCCTCTTCCCTCCATTATTCTCCTCTACCTCCCCTATTCCTTCCCTCTCTCCCCTATTCTTCTCTCCCCTTGCCTATTTTTTTTCCTCATGTTTATGCTATGCTTTTGTACTCATGTAATTCCTGTAACTACGCTCCAGTAACTGATGTAACTTTGTAACCATGTTCTGAAACTATGTTTTCTTCCTCATGTAAAGCGCTCTGATACCTCCGGGTCTAGCCAGTGCTATATAAAACTCAATAAATAAATAAATAAATATGAACTACTCCAAAATAAAAAAAATAAAACATTTGCAGGATCCAAGGAGCAAAGTTCTCCTGCTGTCTTCACTTTGATGTCCTTTATGTTTGTGTTCGCTTCCACAAAAATTCAAGCAGGTCGTCCCAGGCATACTCAGCACTACTGAGTGTCAGAAACCAAGTAGGTGCATCCAGAGTTTTCAACATACATTTCAGTTCTCCATGACGGCGATACCAATACTCATTCGTGCCATGTTGCATTGCCATCAAATTAATCAAGTTGTACTCCAAGTTTTCGTCTTTCCCATGAACTTTGTCAATAAATTCCTTTGCAGACAGATCTGAAGATTAACACCTGTTTTCGGTATATGGCTAACTGCATCTGAAAGTACAGACAAGTCACACTCAAACAGAAGATAGAATATGTAGGAAATACACTGTTGAAATATTGGATCCTCTGAGTATATTCTGCTTGACTGGTATTCAGCTGCTGGTATCTGCACAGAGTGGTCATCAAACCAGCCACCTTCTTCAGTGGGAAATGGCTGTGGAAAACAGCGAGCTTCTAAACTTTTCTCCCACACACTCATGGCAGCTCCTTTTGCTTGCTTAATTTGAAAGAGATCAATAGCATCACTGATGACTTCTTTAGAATGCAGAGGATGGATGCTGTAGTGTTCATAAATTTCTTCTGATCTGGATCGATCCAATTTTTCAATCTGTCCTCTTGATGGTGAAGTTTCATGTCATATCTTGAACAACATCAACATTTTTCTAATAAATCTTATTTTGTACCAGGTATAATGTCGTTTTTTTACTTTACTAACATCCACTAACTCTTACCAGATTGTTTTACATTTTGTAGGCACACCATTTACTAGAATGACAACTGCTTCATGATCGTCTCTGTGCACACCAACAATTTCAATATTCTGTTTAAAATCTAATGGTAAGTAGACAACTCTTCCTTTGAGGCCTCTCTAAAAGTCAGTTGGTGGCAGCTTCCCTGTCTTAGGCTCCATATGAATTATAGCCTGAAATGGGTGTAAACATTAAAGAGCTGGAAGGTTTAATAACATTAACATTACTAATGATATCAACACCTGAAAGTAGTTGCAGATTTAGTGTCTTACATTGATTTTGTCAATTCAATCTCTTCAGTTAAACTAGAATTTTGCATCCCAATAGTATCTCTTGAACTCTTTTATCTAAACATCTGGTAATCAGTTGATAACTGATAAATTGATCTCAGAAGTTTTCAAATTTGTAAGGTGGCGCTAAAATTTGCAAAGCAGCAATGTAAAAATCTATAGATTCACTAGGTTGATATTCCCCTGTGAATCAATTGAGCCTGTGCACAACAACACTTGTTGGGTATCAAATTCCCTTATCACCTTGCCACAGGCTGAGAAGAAAAGAAGAAACTTTGATGTTATGCAAAGTATGTGTGCACATGAAATTAAAGTCAGGTTGTATCATGCCCTCCGCTTACATATATAGATGTATGACTTTAGGATGTATATATTTCAGGGGTCTCAAACCTTTTCTGTAATAGGAGCTACGTATGTTGAATGAAAATCATCCTGAGCTACTAATATTAATAGTATTTTAATAGTGACTACAACAGACAAGATTTCACTTGTGGCCAACATAAACAAGATTACCAGCAGCGATTACCTTAGTGCATTAGGAAGGGCTGCCAGAAGAAAGGGTTTGTCAATTTAGAGTGTTTCTACATGAGTAATACATGACATCCACACCTGGCACCAAAGTAATAATGTTAGCAATAAATCTCCCAAATGTCACATGATTTATCAATCCAAAATCAGTTTTAAATATATTTTAGAAATGTAGCCATTTTTCTATACACACCAGCATATGAATTCTGAAAATACAAACATTCTTGTTTCCAGTTAACACTTTTAGTGTTGGTATACATATTAATTATTCAACCAAACATGAGCTTCTAACATAGCTGGTTGAGCAGCATACAGGAGTGCTACTTGCAGTAGATAGAGAGCTATCTACTAGCCACTAATTTGAGAAGCCTGATATATATCTTCAGGATGCACACAAGAATACAAGTAGATTGAAGTTTCAATGTTTGCTGAATTGCCTGCCTCAGAGTAACCCAAATGAGAAGCAGTAAAATATGAGTTTCTATACACAGAGATGAGCCGGAAGGAGGCGAGATTGCAGCGTGTCATGATTGGAGTTCACAGTAGAAATTTAATGTCAAGGCGGTTTGTTTGAGGAAAGCAGAAATGGCATAGGAGAGCATATCAGGAAAAGAGGTGTGGTAGCTTTCAGGAGTGCACATACATTTATTTGTGGCTGTTGGCGAACATGAAAAGAAGCCCCAGCAGCCCAAAGAAAAATAGTAGCACCCACCTTTAGCACTGGTCTTTCTTGGGTCACAGAAAGTATTTACTCAGTGCCGCCATCTTAACTTTTGCCAACAAGGGGAGCATCAGTGATACACAGGGCAATTGGTGGAGTGTGTCTAGTGCCATCCCGACTGAAGATGAGAAGGCGTGGATATGGGGAGGTGCCCATTGTCAATTTCTGTTGTGGTAAAAATCATAATCAAGTGTTCTAAGGTGACGAAGAAGAAATGTTTATTTTCTGCTTGCTAGAGAAAGGTAAGACATAAAGCAAGCTTAACTTTAAGATGATAAAACACTGCCTGCCACAGTAGTGAGAGCAGTGCCATTGACCTGTGTTCACCAGTGTCCTCAAGTGCCCAAAGACTTGGTTCCCACCTATATCATTAGAGCAGATTTGATTTTGTGGGTGAATAATTTTGATCCTGTAACATTAGCAGATGATGGGAAAGTAGCTGAGTTACTGAGTAGATTTCTCTTGAGTGTGAATAAGGTTAATTTGGAACTGAACAATAATAAGAGAGTGTCCACATGTAAGAAGGTTGCTGTATTTTGGAGATTTCAGCTGATTTCCCAATACTGCTAATAAAAAAAGTGCAAAGAAATTGTTAAAAGTCACATGGCAACATTTTTTGCACATGCAATTTCAAAAGGAATATAAATTGAGAAAAGGTGAAACCTTCGAAGGGTTGTGTAATCTGGCATTAGAGAAGCAACTTTTCATTGTTTGACTAGTAAAGCTGTATTGGTATTTTTCTGATTTGCAGGTAGTGGCTGGAAAACAATCTGCAACATTTGCTGACAAGAGGACGGTGAACCAGGTAGGCCAGAAGGAAAAGGTTATCCAAGAGGCAAAGCTACTGGAGACAAGAAACCACCACAACAGGTCCATATTCCATAAAATCACAGTGGCACTGATGTGGCCAAGTAGGGCAAGAACCATAAAGGAAATAGATCATTTATCAATGGTCACAAACAGAAATAATGGCAAAGATAAAATGGATCTTCTGATCAAAAATGGAACGGTGCAGTGGCTCCAAATGGCATAAAGTGTAAATGCCTAACATATCCATCTACCGATCGCCCCACACCCTCCCAATTTCAGCCTACTATTTCATTTTTTTGGGTGTTGTAATTCTTTATTAACATTTCTTAGAGGTGTACAACTTGGGGAAGAGAGAAGTACAACAGCCACAGAATATAATGACCAATGAGAGAGATACAACGAAATCCTGGGTGGCATGTGTATGTCGTAGACAGGAGGGGATATGCAGAGGGTGGGGGGTGGGAGTAAACCAGAGGTGTAGACGAGACGGCAATGGGCCCTAGTGGCTGTGGTGGCGTTGAAGGGTCTGGAGCTGAGATGACCATCGAGCATGGGGAATGCATGCATGAAATATTTGTCGCTGCCCATATATGGAAATATATGGGGATATAGCAAGGCGATTGTGAGGGAGGTGTTTCATACCCCTATGTGTCTGTCAGTAGTATTAGGGGGGAGTACGCCAAGGTCCGGAGTAGAGTAGACTTCAGAGGAGATGGTGTGGAGGTGCTGAGGGGAGGGGCGCGGGGAGGAGCACATTGGTGTGCAGTGTCTTCTATGGGCTCGCTCGTCGATACTTGAGTGGGACTCAGGGATTGTCTTCTAGAGGCCTGTAAGGTTGTTCACCTATGGAGCTGTGGTACCAGGGAGGAGAGAGCAGGGTGGAGAGAGGAGGGCACGGGGGGCGAGGGGGTTAGGGGGTCAGGGGCAGGAATGGAGGGGTGGGTGCAGCTATAGGAGAGATGTTGATGCAGGGAGGGGGGCAGGGGGAAAAAGGGGGGAGTGGAAGGGGGGAAGGTGCAGAAATAGTGGGGGGAAGAGGAGGGGGGCTATACCATTAGCAGTGCAGTGCAGTAGGGGTAGGGACAGAGTGGAGGAGGGTGGTGAACGAGTGGGGCTAAGTATGATTTACGAATATAGTCTGTACTGGAGGGCCTTGGGAGAAGTGGGGGAGGTGGGAGTGTGTTGGCGTGTACTGTAATAAGAGCTCTGTGGGGGGTAGCAGCACCAGTGCATGGGGGTGGCCTCACGCATCGTGAATCATATGTCACCATCGTCAGCTGTTGCAGTCGTCTGGACCGGATTTTCTATTGAGGTGGTCCCCTCGTCACTGCCCTCAGTGCACAATAAGGGTGCCCAGACCTGTAGAAACAGGTCTGATTGGGCCTAAAGATTGTAGATGACACGTTCATGGGAGGCGGTGTGTATCATAGCCACTAGCAAGGCCTCCTGTGATGGGGGTTCAGCGACCTCCATTGTCGTAGGATACAGTTTTTAGCTGTGGCCAGTGCCGTATGAAAGAGACAGAGTTGAGGCCTAGAGACCTCTGGAGAGAGCCGTAGGTCATGCAGGAGAATGGTGGTGGGGGTAAGCAGTGGGTTAGGGGCATGGTGGTGCTCAGGACTCTGCCTACGTAGGACCAGAAGGACTGCACCGATGGGAATTCGCATATAATGTGGGTCATGTCCCAGCTTGTGGATGCACACCTCCAGCAGTTGGCATGTGGTAGCAGGCCTGCTCTGTGTAGCTTTAGTGGTGTCCAGTGCCAATCGTGCAGGGTCTTACAGAGACAGAATTTCAGTATTGCCTCCCTAGTGCCTTTGCCCAAGGCTTCCAGGAGCTCCGCCCATTCATCTTACTCATAGGAAACTGACAGTCGGGGTTGCCATTTGGTGCAGAGAGCTCGTGAGGTGGGTTGCATGAAGAGATGGGATGCGAGCACCCCATAGAGTCCGGATGTCACCCCTTTGTGTTTTCCCCATATGTGAAGGTATGATATCACCGATGAGGCTGACAGGGACCAGGGACGTGGCCCTAGGCATCTCCACAAGCAATGTTGTATTTGGATTAATTTCCAAGACTGTGATGCGGGAAGGCCAAATTCCTCTCCAAGCTGCACAAACGTTTTAAGGTCGCCGTCCTGAATGAGATGGTCTAGGGTGTTTAAGCCTGCTGCTTTCCATGGGGGCCAAGACAGCCAGCTTCTGATCATTGAGGCATATGCCGGCATTCCCCCATATGGCGGCTTTCTCGTGGAAACGTGGGTGCGTGCTCATCAGTCGGTGCGCCCGTTGCCAGACCTTATGCATGGCTGACAGCAACGGGTTGGCGGGATCTTGTTGGCTCGTCCCTGTCCCATATAGAGCAAAGAAGCCTGCCTCCGCAGATAGCAGATGCCGCTCAATGTGCACCCGTTGTGGCACGTCCGGAATCCCTGGTTGCATATATGCCAGGTAGGAGAGCTGTAGGGCGAGTGCATAGTGTTTCACTGACGGGAGGCTTAGTCCTCCACAAGAGCAGCGGGCCTTGCGTTTCTTAAGCAGCCAGATGGGGTCTCAACGAGCCCCACACAAAGGATTTTATCTTGGGGTCAACCTGGCATAATAGGGCGAGGGGCGCCTGGAGGGGGAGCATTCTGAGGGTGTATATAAAGTGCAGGAGTGTCATCATGCGTATGGCTTGTACACTTGAAATCTTGTTGCATCTGAGTGAGCAAGGGGTTGAGGTTTTCCGAGACCATCCCCGCCATCCCCATATTGACCAATACTCCCAAGTATTTAAGACACGAAAATTGCCAATAGAAGGGGTACCCATGTATGGCTGCTTTCGTGGTGCCGTCTGAGATGGGCAGAGCTTCGCTCTTGTCCCAGTTGATTTTATAGCTTAAAAGGATGAGAAGCCATTTATGATTTGGAGCAGGGATGGCAGAGAGTGGTGTAAGTCTGTGAAGGTGAGCAGAATGTCATCCGCGTAGAGATAGTGTTTCGAGTCTCCTACGGGGAGACGGATGCCTGAAACGTAAGCCGATTTGCGTATGGTGGCCGCTAGGGGTTCCATGGCCAGGAGGAAGAGGAGTGGGGAGAGGGGGCATCCCTGACACATCCCTCTGTGGATTGGGAACAGATCCAATATGAAGCCCCTGCAGTTCACCTGTGCGGTCGGGTTATCGTATAGCAGCCACACCTTGCCAATGAACTGATAGCCCAGGCCAAAACGCTCCATCACCTGGAAAAGATAGGCCCATTCAATGCAGTCAAACGCTTTTTCTGCATTGAGCGAGAGGGCCAGCAAGTCAGTCTGAAGATTTTTGGCTGGCCATAACGTGCGGGTTAAGGTTCACAGGTGGTTTCGGGAGGAACGCCTGAGTACGAATCCTATGTGGGTGTGGTGCAACAAAGAGGGGACAACTTTTCGGAGGTGGGAGACCAGGGGCCATATGTATCAAAGTTTGTGTTTGCGATTCTCAAATAGCGAATTTTGGAGAATCGCTATTTGAGAATCGCAAACGAGATGTATGTAGGATTCGCAAGAAAATTTGCGTATCCTACATATTCCTTAATTGCGATTCGCAAATTGCGAATCGCAGTTAAGGAAACCCTCCCCATTCATTCCTATGGGCCTAGAGGCCCATAGGAATGAATGGGAGGACATTCTCAATTTGCGATTAGCAATTAGAGAATCGCAAATTGAGAATGCAATTTCAAGGTTGCAAGGGTGTCCAAAGGACACCCTGTTGCATCCCTGAAATGAGCATGGGTGCACATGTGGCGCACATACATGCCCTGAGGGCATGTATGTGCGCCACATGCCACTTGAAAAATGCAAAAAATGCATTTCTCAAAGAAATGCAAGTTACCACCAACCTGTAGTTGGTGGTAATTTGCGATTCCTTAAGCCATAATCGCACAACTTAGGTGCTTCATACATTTCATTTAAGGAATCGCAATTTGCGATTCCTTAAATGCGATCGCAAAATAGAGAATCGCAATTTTTGCGATTCTCTATTTTGCGAATGCCTTTGGATGATACATCCCAAAAGGCTTGTTCCCGTTCGCATACGGGCCGATTCTGAGAATCGGCCCGTTTGCGAACGGGAAATGGGCTTGATACATATGGCCCCAGAACACTGGCCACGATTTTGATATCGCAGTTCAACAGGGATATGGGACGGTAACTGCTGCATAGCAGGGGATCTTTCCCAGGCTTGGGTAGGACTGCAATCACTGTCTTATCAGAGAGGGGGCCTTGAGAGGACGTGCGCTCCACCTCTTGGAAGGCATCCTTCAGCGTGTCAGCTATCCCCTCCCCTCCCCTCCCCTGCCCAATGGTAGAATTCTGCCGAAAACCGTCTTCCCCCAGGGCCTTGTGATAGGGTAGGTTAGCTATCGCTTTCGCAATCTCCTCTCTGCTTATATCTCCTTCTAGGAGTTCCCTGCCCTTGTCCAATAAATGAGGGAGAGCCGCTTCAGTGAGGAAGGCAGTCACCTTGTCCGCATCAGCTGGTGCCCCCGGTGTATAGGGAGACTTACAGAACAGGGCAAAATCATTCACAAAGTCCTAGGCCTGGGTGAGGGTTGTTCCTGCAGCTGACTGTAAGGCCGGTATGGCCATGGCAGCTTCCCGCTGGTGAAGCTGCGCCGCTAGCAACCTCCCCGCTTTTCCCCCCTGCTCATAGTGTCTCCCTTTAAATCTCTGCAGGGCATATTCCACTTTGGAGGTGTAAAGGCTATTTAGCACCATGCGGGCTTGTTCCAGAGATCTATGGTGGTGTAGGGTGGGCTGTGTAGTGTATAGGCGGGTATCGGACTTGATGTCCCATTCTAGGACTTTCTGCCAGGTGGCAGCTTGCCTGTTGGCCTGTGCCGCGTCTCTCATAAGTTGGGCTCTGATGGTGACTTTGGCTGCAGCCCAAAGAGTTCTACCTGAGTCCACAGACCCTCGGTTGGTGATGAGGTACTTTTGGAGGTGCGCCTGCAGCTGAGATTTTCCCTCAGGGGTCCGATGGCGGTGGGCCTTCATGCACCAGGGCTTGCGGCCCGGCCTGGCCAGCTCCATTTCCAGCGATAGGAGGACCGGGGAGTGATCGGACAGCGCTGCCTCCAGTATGTGAGAATCTAAGACCAGCTGTACCGCCCGGTGAGAAATAAGGAAGAAACTTAGGCGGGAAAGAGTGCCTTGAGTCGGAGAGGTAAAGGTGAACTCTGTATCTGTCGGGTGACAGAGGTGCCAGTAGTCTATCAGGCCAGTGTCCGCCAGAATGTCGTCCATCAGTGCCCTGTCCGTGGCATTTCCCCTGTCAATGGGCCCCGTTCTGTCCAGAACTGGTTCCCTCACTAGGTTCCAGTCCCCGCAAATAAGGTATTGCGAGGCGCCTATGTGAGAAGTTGGCCTGGTATATGCTGTTCACTAATTAAAGTGGACACCTTGCACCAGGGCAAATCGACTCTTATGGTAGATAGGTTTAAGACAACCTTTTAAAGAAAGCTATCCTAGTGGTAGCTGTGGAGAGCAGCCTTCAGGCTAAGTTTCGGAGGAATGTAAAGCAGCTTGTTTTACCATATAATCTCTTGAATCACCAAATGAAAAGACACCACACAGGTATATATATCCAATATATATGTATTTATTTCTAAATAACTCTCTACTAATCTCTTTATGAGATTAGAAGACAAACATATGCACAAATCAACGGTTCACAATAAGTTAAGCACAAAATATGGCTGGGGCCCTAGGGGCGTACCAGACCATATACTAAGTAAGAGACTTAGAAACAACGACTTGCAGGGAGACAAGGCCTAGGGCCTTCAGAAGTGCTGGGGCCTCACGAAACCACCCAAGGCAGGTAAGTAAAGGACCCACGGGGGACGCGTGCAGTGTGGATACACAGGCGCGAATCGCCGTTAACTTCAATGGGGCAAGTCGCGGTTGGAAATAAAGAGTTTTAGGATACTTCGGGAGAACCTACAAGCAAGTCACTTACAGGGTAAGTAGTTCTAGGGCCCACACCCACAGGAGCACCGTAGTGCTGGAGTTACCTCACCCAGGGAAGCCGGGTGCACAGGTGTCCTTTGGTGTCGGGTCGCGGCGTCGTTTTCAATGGCGAACAAAGAAGACTTGCTGCTTGCGGGAGCTGAAGAAGTGTCCGGTGGAATCCAAGCCTGGATTCTGAAGAAGGATGACCTGAAAGCAGAGGGGACAGTGTTCAAAGTCACTTGGCAGTGACCCGGGGCAAGGAAGATGGATGCCCACCGTCGTCGGTCGCTTCAGGTCGGTTGCAGGTGCCTTGACTCTTCAGCCACGTGGTCCAGGAGGCGTCGACGACGACCAGGAGCTGGATTCGGTGTGTCCCTCGACGTCTGCAGCTGACTGCGGTGTCGGCAACTCGATCGGAGCCAACAAGCCTTGGCAGCCGCAAGTCTCGGGGAGATGAAGAAAAGTCGATGGCGCAGACCAGCAAGGTCTGTGGAACTCACCCAGCGAGGGTAAGTCAGGGCAGGCCTGGAGCAACCAGGGAGCCCTTTGGTTTTGTTAAGAAGTCTTCTGGGGACCCACAAGCCAGCGGGCAAGGGATCGCAAAGACACCTCGGGCGGAATCACTCAACAGGGGCCCACGGTCACTCGGGACGGTGTAGGCCTCTGATCTTCGGAGGGATTCCTGCTGGAGGTCGGGACCACACGTGGTCCAAAGCACAGGTTCGTAGAACGTTGTGAAGGGGTTGCACTCGACAATAGTGCACGGTACCCAGGGGTCGCGGTTCCTCGTTACTCGTGGGGTCCACTTGCCTCAGCTTCGCTGGGGACTCACGATGGCCTGGGAGAGGTCAGGAAATCCACTTCTTGGGCTGCAGGGACTTCGGACTCCGGCGGGAGCGGCGTAGTTTGCGACCGTCGTTGTCGTTTTGGTGCCTGCCAAGCAGGGAGTCACTCCTTGACTCCAAGGGAGATTCTTCTGTCTTCCAAAGGTAGTGGAACGTCGAAGGGCCAGGATTCTTCTGTAGAGCGTCGTCCAGGGGTTATCTGCTTTGCAATGGCAAGGTTCCCCCTCTTATACTAAAAAGGGGATGGACTAGCTCTATGACCCCACCTATGGGAGGGTCAAGGGAGGGGTGGCTACACCCACTTCCCTTTGTCCAGTTTCGCGCCAGAGCAGGGGCAGGTAGCCCCTGAGCTGGTTTGAACTGGCATATGCACAGAGGAGCCTTCTGCTCCCCCAGTGCAGGACTTCAAAGCACTCTAAGAGTGCACCCACCCAGCCCCAATACACTAAACCCTGTCTGGAAGGTGGTTACACCTCCCTGTGACAGGATGCCTATTGTTGGGCTTCCTCCACTGCGAGTTTCGGTCATCAGCAGGAGGGCAGCCCAGTGTCTGTGACTGGTGGCATCCATTTTGTGATGCCAGGGCTCTTTAGGATTCTACCGCGTTTCCACAGCAGGTACATGTCTTATCCCTCTAGAAGGGTGGAATGCTACCCCCGCCGCCAAGATTGGCGGGGGTAGTATTCCAAGATGTTTGACACCAAACACGACATGTTTTGATGCAGCCATTCCAAAGTTAGCATTTACCGCGAGGATATAATGCACTTACATAGTATATGGTTTAACCGCATCCACAAACAGCACCAGAGAATGGACTCTGAGAACTGCAGAGGGGCCCTGCTCATGCAGAGGCACCCCCTCACATAGAAGCCAAGCACCCTGCCCTCAGGATTGATAGGGCCTGCCTTAGGGGTGACTGATAGGTTTATATGTGTGTGCAGGAGAGATATAGAAACCTATATCTCAGTGAGGAGTGCTAGCACCACCTCACCCAGGCTGCAGTAGCAGGCCTGTGGTGTCAGATTTAGACTGCTTCCCAGAGGTGGCATAACATATGCTGCAGCCCCTGGGAGGCCTGTGAAGTACCTATGCCCTTGGCACCTAAGGTACCATATACTAGGGACTCATAAGGCACCACAGTATCCAATCACTAGTGCACCTAGAGTGCACTCCATGTCGTTTAGAGAGAGCAGATAGACTGGGGCCCTGAATAGCAGGGTCCCAGTCCAACTAAGTCATAAACCAGCAAAACACCATAAAAAAGTGGGGGCAACCATATAGTCAGATTCCACCTTCCTACATAACCCCCCAAACGAAAGGAGATAAGGCTAACCTTGGCCAGTTGAGCCTTTATTGACTAAGTGGCCATATAAGGAAGCACCTGCACTAGCATGGTTGCCCCCTGTCTTATGGTCCACTAAGCAATCCCTCACCCTAAGGGTATGAGAGGGTCTCCACCATGGGGAATCACTACCTGTGGTGTGCTTTGGTAAAGTACCAGGCTGGTGAGGTGTCTGAGTAGGGAAGTGTGGCCCTAGGAATGTTGGCCTCAGCTTTCTCAGCTCACTGGTCACCATGTATGCCTGTCTTTCCATGACTGAGTGGTACTCTGCTCTAAGGGTCAACCTTTGACTGCCTACAGCCGGGGGTTGGGTCCCTTTGGGTGGAACACTGGAGGGACATGGCATGTTTGGAACCTTTTGGTCCCAGGTTTGCCCTTGCCTAACAGAGTCCTTCTGGGGGAGGTCCCTACATAAAGGTATGGGGGATCCCTCAGTGGGTTGAGGAATTTCTACCTGGCTAGGGCTACTAGCCTGGGTGCCCCTAATCTGCTGATGGGGGTTCCTCTGGACAGGGGGCCCTGGGGGTCCACTGACCTCCCTGACCTCTGCAGCCCTGGGCTGACTGAGGCAGGGTAGAGAGGGGCAGGTTACCTGCTCCAGACTGGAGTACCACCTTGTAAGGGTCCTCTGCCATCAGGGGGTGGCCAGGCCAGGCCTGACTACCTCTGTGGCAGTTCCTTCACTAGGGGTAGGGTCAGTTCCCTGAGGAGGCTGACCCTTACCTACTGTCTGGAGGGAAGAAGACTTTTCTTCAACCCTTGTGCTCTCTTCTGGGGGAGAGTGGGCCATTCTTCCAGGCTCCATCTCTCCAAAATCTTGGGCTGGGGCTGTGGCCATCACAGCCCCACTAACCTTTACAGGGACACCCAACATCTTCAGATGGGTTTGGTGTTCAATTTCAGCCCAGGCTGAAATTTCCAGATCATTGCCCATCAGGCAATCTACAGGTAAGGTTGGGGACACTGCCACTCTCTTTGGGCCTGTGACCCCCTCCCAGCTGAGATTGACTATGGCCATGGGGTGATCTGTTCTGACACCATCAATGTTGGTCACCTGGTATTTAAACTCAGGTAAAAGCTGGTGAGGGGGACTAGTTTCCCTGCCACCATGGTGACACTAGCCCCTGTGTCCCTAAATGCCACAGCTTTCTGACCATTAATTATTGGCTCCAGTCTGTACCTGCCCAATGCTATGGGACCCATGGTAAAGGTGGCATATCCTACACCACCATCAGAATCTGAGGAGTCTGTTGAGGGGTCCTGTCTAAACTAGGGCCCACCTCTGTTCCTCTTGCAAAAGCACCTAACTTTTTGGGTGCACTACTCCCAACTGGAGGATTACTACTGGTAGTACCAGGAGGGGTGGTAGTAGTTGTTGGAGGAACATTTTCTTTATTGCCATTCCTGGGACAACTGGGATCAGATTTCCAGTGCCCAGGCTTTTTACAGACATGGCAATAGGGTTTCTTTTCAGGAGAGGAAGGAGTTTGGGACCCACCCCAGAAGAGGAATTTTGGGGCCCTGTAGTGGACTTATCCTTGGATTTATCCCCACCTTTCTCTTGGGACTTGGTAGAATCTTTCTTGTGGTCACCACCCTGATTCTTAGGCCTTACTCTGGTTCTGACCCATTTGTCTGCCTTCTTTCCCAATTCTTGGGGAGAGGTCAGATCAGAGTCCACCAGGTACTGGTGTAAAAGCTGGTTTTGACAATTATTAAGGATCTGTTCTCTCATCATTAGATTATAAAATCCTTTGAAATCAGTAACCCTACTGCCAACCAGCCAACCCTCCAGAGCCTTGGATGCACAATCTACAAAGTCTGTCCAGTCCTGAGTCTGTGCCTTCTGGGTATCTCTGAACTTCAACCTGTACTGCTCAGTGGTTAAGCCAAACCCATCTATCAGTGCACTCTTCAGGACCTCATAATCATCAGCATCCTCCTCTCTAACAGTGAGGAGCTTGTCTCTTCCTTTATCTGAAAAGGAGAGCCACAAGATTGCTGCCCACTGCTTTTGGGGGACCTGCTGTACTCTACAGGCCCTCTCCATAGCAGTTATCCACTTGTGGATATCATCCCCACTCTGGTAGGGAGGAACAACCTTGCTCAGGTTCCTATGGTCAGGAATATATTCTCTGCCTCTAGGGACACTGTTGCTGCCACCAGGGGTTCTAACCCCTCTTTTCTAGAAGCTCTCTGGATCTCCAGGGCTTCCCTATCCAGTGCCAACTGCTTGGTTCTGAGGGCCACTCTGGCTTCCTCATACTGGAGCAGTTTGCACCTTCTCTCAGAGGAGGTCTCTCTTAAGGGAAAGTATGAGTTCCTCTGCTGGACAAATTCTCTGCCAGAGTGATAAGAGTGGTCAGATTCCCTGGAAGGGGATCTGTGCCTCTCCTCCTCTCTGTCAGTTCTCTTATGGAGAATTCCTCTGTCCTTTTCAGGCCCCTTGGAGCCTGGCCCTTCAATCACAGAGTCTTGGTCATTCTGATTTTCATCATCTGACCCAGATACTATGACTGACCCACCCACTGATTCAAACCCTTTAGCTCCTAGAGCCAATCTAAGGTCATCTGCTGTCAGCAGATCTATCAGGTGCAGGGTTGAGGGACTCTGTCCTGTCCTCAGGTGTCTGTCAACACACATGGCTCTCAAGTCAGAGAAAGCCATGTCCTTATACTGAGGCTGAGTGGATCCACTGGGTCCACCCTTTAAGGACATTCTAGTGTTGTGCAGTGTTGTACTACCTACACTAGTTTGTGGCCTACTGATCCTAGCTTGAGCTGTGGAAAGGGTGTGCTATCCCTTGGAACACAGCTCTAAGTTCAGTAGAACTTATTGATACTAAGCTTGACTTTATATGTACCTTGAGTACCTATAATGGTTTTCAGTTAGTAATTCAAATAGAGATTTTCTGGTAAAACAATGGCAAGCTGGAATCCCACACGCTGCCCACCAATGTGAGAAGTTGGCCTGGTATATGCTGTTCACTAATTAAAGTGGACACCTTGCACCAGGGCAAATCGACTCTTATGGTAGATAGGTTTAAGACAACCTTTTAAAGAAAGCTATCCTAGTGGTAGCTGTGGAGAGCAGCCTTCAGGCTAAGTTTCGGAGGAATGTAAAGCAGCTTGTTTTACCATATAATCTCTTGAATCACCAAATGAAAAGACACCACACAGGTATATATATCCAATATATATGTATTTATTTCTAAATAACTCTCTACTAATCTCTTTATGAGATTAGAAGACAAACATATGCACAAATCAACGGTTCACAATAAGTTAAGCACAAAATATGGCTGGGGCCCTAGGGGCGTACCAGACCATATACTAAGTAAGAGACTTAGAAACAACGACTTGCAGGGAGACAAGGCCTAGGGCCTTCAGAAGTGCTGGGGCCTCACGAAACCACCCAAGGCAGGTAAGTAAAGGACCCACGGGGACGCGTGCAGTGTGGATACACAGGCGCGAATCGCCGTTAACTTCAATGGGGCAAGTCGCGGTTGGAAATAAAGAGTTTTAGGATACTTCGGGAGAACCTACAAGCAAGTCACTTACAGGGTAAGTAGTTCTAGGGCCCACACCCACAGGAGCACCGTAGTGCTGGAGTTACCTCACCCAGGGAAGCCGGGTGCACAGGTGTCCTTTGGTGTCGGGTCGCGGCGTCGTTTTCAATGGCGAACAAAGAAGACTTGCTGCTTGCGGGAGCTGAAGAAGTGTCCGGTGGAATCCAAGCCTGGATTCTGAAGAAGGATGACCTGAAAGCAGAGGGGACAGTGTTCAAAGTCACTTGGCAGTGACCCGGGGCAAGGAAGATGGATGCCCACCGTCGTCGGTCACTTCAGGTCGGTTGCAGGTGCCTTGACTCTTCAGCCACGTGGTCCAGGAGGCGTCGACGACGACCAGGAGCTGGATTCGGTGTGTCCCTCGACGTCTGCAGCTGACTGCGGTGTCGGCAACTCGATCGGAGCCAACAAGCCTTGGCAGCCGCAAGTCTCGGGGAGATGAAGAAAAGTCGATGGCGCAGACCAGCAAGGTCTGTGGAACTCACCCAGCGAGGGTAAGTCAGGGCAGGCCTGGAGCAACCAGGGGAGCCCTTTGGTTTTGTTAAGAAGTCTTCTGGGGACCCACAAGCCAGCGGGCAAGGGATCGCAAAGACACCTCGGGCGGAATCACTCAACAGGGGCCCACGGTCACTCGGGACGGTGTAGGCCTCTGATCTTCGGAGGGATTCCTGCTGGAGGTTGGGACCACACGTGGTCCAAAGCACAGGTTCGTAGAACGTTGTGAAGGGGTTGCACTCGACAATAGTGCACGGTACCCAGGGGTCGCGGTTCCTCGTTACTCGTGGGGTCCACTTGCCTCAGCTTCGCTGGGGACTCACGATGGCCTGGGAGAGGTCAGGAAATCCACTTCTTGGGCTGCAGGGACTTCGGACTCCGGCGGGAGCGGCGTAGTTTGCGACCGTCGTTGTCGTTTTGGTGCCTGCCAAGCAGGGAGTCACTCCTTGACTCCAAGGGAGATTCTTCTGTCTTCCAAAGGTAGTGGAACGTCGAAGGGCCAGGATTCTTCTGTAGAGCGTCGTCCAGGGGTTATCTGCTTTGCAATGGCAAGGTTCCCCCTCTTATACTAAAAGAGGGGATGGACTAGCTCTATGACCCCACCTATGGGAGGGTCAAGGGAGGGGTGGCTACACCCACTTCCCTTTGTCCAGTTTCGCGCCAGAGCAGGGGCAGGTAGCCCCTGAGCTGGTTTGAACTGGCATATGCACAGAGGAGCCTTCTGCTCCCCCAGTGCAGGACTTCAAAGCACTCTAAGAGTGCACCCACCCAGCCCCAATACACTAAACCCTGTCTGGAAGGTGGTTACACCTCCCTGTGACAGGATGCCTATTGTTGGGCTTCCTCCACTGCGAGTTTCGGTCATCAGCAGGAGGGCAGCCCAGTGTCTGTGACTGGTGGCATCCATTTTGTGATGCCAGGGCTCTTTAGGATTCTACCGCGTTTCCACAGCAGGTACATGTCTTATCCCTCTAGAAGGGTGGAATGCTACCCCCGCCGCCAAGATTGGCGGGGGGTAGTATTCCAAGATGTTTGACACCAAACACGACATGTTTTGATGCAGCCATTCCAAAGTTAGCATTTACCGCGAGGATATAATGCACTTACATAGTATATGGTTTAACCGCATCCACAAACAGCACCAGAGAATGGACTCTGAGAACTGCAGAGGGGCCCTGCTCATGCAGAGGCACCCCCTCACATAGAAGCCAAGCACCCTGCCCTCAGGATTGATAGGGCCTGCCTTAGGGGTGACTGATAGGTTTATATGTGTGTGCAGGAGAGATATAGGAAACCTATATCTCAGTGAGGAGTGCTAGCACCACCTCACCCAGGCTGCAATAGCAGGCCTGTGGTGTCAGATTTAGACTGCTTCCCAGAGGTGGCATAACATATGCTGCAGCCCCTGGGAGGCCTGTGAAGTACCTATGCCCTTGGCACCTAAGGTACCATATACTAGGGACTCATAAGGCACCACAGTATCCAATCACTAGTGCACCTAGAGTGCACTCCATGTCGTTAGAGAGAGCAGATAGACTGGGGCCCTGAATAGCAGGGTCCCAGTCCAACTAAGTCATAAACCAGCAAAACACCATAAAAAAAGTGGGGGCAACCATATAGTCAGATTCCACCTTCCTACAGCCTATCTCCACCAGCAGGTGCTTCAGCTGAAGGAGGAACAACTTTTTTCGCTCCAGTCGGAGCATAGACTGATCCTACGCAGATGTGATTTTCCCCCATTCGTGGTTTGGCAAATGCATATCATCCGTCCGTGTCCGTTCATGTCTTTTCCACTGTGGCCGGGAGAGATTTGCAGAGGAGGATTGCTACACCGCATTTGTGGGTGGGCCCCGTGCCTGGAGTGTCCCTGTCCTGTACGCTGCTGTGGATCACCTTTCCCACCCAGCACCTGCGCAGCTTATCAGACTCTAAGGTGTCAAGGTGCATCTCCTGCAACAGTGCCATGTCCACTCGCTTGGATTGGAGGTAAGAGAGTATTTATTTTGCTTGATATAGTGTGTAAGTCCATGTGTGTTCCAGGTTATGGCACGGAGCGGGTGCGTGCCACCCATGATGGGGTAGAAAGTGGTGCGGAGAGTGAGGAGGGTGCCCACTGGGACGTATTAAGAATCCTGTTTGGTGGAGATAGCATGCTCAAGCGCCATGGGGGGGGGAGTCCTGCCTGCTTTGTGTGTACAGTCAGCAAGGCGGTTGCGGCAGCGCACTAAAAGAGGAAGAGGTGCGGAGGAAAAGAGAAAGTGGGGGGCACAGAGAAAAGTATGTAGATAGGAGAGAGAGGGGGGAGGGGAGGTAGGGTGAAGAGGCTCTTATCGACTTCGCTTCTGCTGCCAATGATCCCTTCCAGCCACCTGCTGACAGCTGAGATTTCCAGCAATGTGCGATCCAAGGTCTCACCTTGTATGGAGGGTGGTACGTTCTGAAAGGGGCCGCTGGCGGGAGGGTTGGCCCCTTTCGTGGACATGTTTCATGGCTGTTTGAGCGCTTCCGCAAAGAGGAGTTGTCCATGCTTGGTGGTGGATATCTGGCTTCAATCCCAATACGATGAGCTACAATAGCGCAATGATGCAGCAGGTGCCTGTGAATCCAGGCCTAAGGTGCTCCGGTAGTGGGCCAGCAATGACTGTGGTTGGGGAGGTCACTTCTGTGGGACCCTGCAGTGGCCGATGCTAGAGGATGTGTCACCCCCAATGTTCCTGCTTGGCGGTGGGGAGGCCCGTGGAGCCGTCACCAACTCCAGGGCGTTGGCGGGCCTGGTCCATTGAGGAGAAGGGCAGGGGGGCAGAGATTCATGGTCGTCTCAAGAGGTAGTGGATGTGCTGACCCCCGGGTGCGGTCCCCGTGCGAAGGCTTTTTCGTGATGTCGCCGGTGCTGTGTGCAAATCAGAGGGGATTGAGGGAGGCACGCGTTGTTACTGATCTCTCAGGCTGTTGGTCCCCCTTGCAGCCTTACCTGCCGCCGGGGTGCCGGGAGGAAAGCGGTATGCCCAACCGGGTTTGGTGATAGAGAATCCTCCTGCCCTAGGCACCAGGTCCGCGGTTCTGCCAATGGGGGGGCCGCAGAGTGTCCGTGTAGGGGCCCCTCATCGTGTCAACAGCACGGCGCTGGATACAGCTGGGTGGGGTCTTCCGTGTCAGCCCCCTTCATGTCAAGATCCTCCTGCTGAGGCAGCTCTCTGGTGTCCGCGTGTGGGCCCTGGGGTACAGCAGTGGAGGGGGGTGTCTGTCCTGGATCACGGCTGGTTGTACACTGTGCGTCCACCGAGGTGCCGGGTTCTCCCACACCCCTCCTCAGGCAGACGACCCTGCATCTATCAGGTAATGGCAGCGGGGAGCGCCAAGAAGAGGGCAGCCCTTTACCTGTCCTGGAGAGGGCTTCTGCACCAGCAAGGTGGTGTGGGAAGTCCTGATGCCTGTCTGGGTAGTGAGGGAGCTTCTACAGACCCAGGCTGCGCTCCGGGCTTGCCTGGGCCGCGGGGACGCCGTGTCCACCGAGTGTGAGGCAGGGGCTCGGGCCCACTTTTCCTCCTGCGTCTGTGAGGTCCTTGGGCATCGGCCAGCGCTGTCGCGCCATCTCGGGGTCCTGCCCGACTCCTCACGGGACCCCGGTCTTCCTGGTGGTGTGCAGAGAGTCCCTCAGCCCGCATTGTGCTCAGAAGAGGTAGGCGGGGGCGCCCCATTGTGACAGGAGCAGCACCCCCGTCGGTCCACAGATGTGGGTGGTGGCAGCACATCTCAGCCAGTGGTCTTACAGCTGCCTGGACCTCGAGGGGAGTCGGGTGGTTGTGGGTAGCGTGTCTGGCCGGAGGGGCCCAGAGATCACCCTCACCATGAGGGGGGAAGCGTGGCGAGGCTTCCCCTGCAGCGCTCGCGGGCCCACCACCAATCTTCACTGCTCACTTACGATGCGTGGCAGGCAGGCCTCTCGCGCCCGGAGCATGGGGGTGGAGTGCGGGGCTTACCATCTACGCAAGGGCCGAGGCTTCATGCATGCCTCCAAGCCCGGAGGTCGCCATGATGTTTTATCGCTGATGTGTGTCATGGCGGCGTCGTGACTTAGGCTACTGCCGCCCAGAAGTCAAGGCATCATGAGGGATGTGAATCCTGTGCCCTCAGCCTCGCCAAGAAGGCCACTTCCCCCTACTTGGAGCCTGTCTCAGAGCGGAGCTCGCAGTTCAGGCAGCCATCTTCTCTCGTGGCCAGACCACCCTCCCCTACTATTTCATTTTAGTGAGTACTTTGGAAGGGGACCTTCACACATAGTGCTAGTGTCTGTGGATGACGGGGTGGGGAGGAAAAGCTTCAAACCTCCTATCCCTCACAGCCATTACTGGTAGCCTGTCTGGTGGCTACAAGGTGTTGACTGGTATGTGGAATGTCAGTACTAACTATGGTTGACTCATAAGCAGTAGATTCTTCCAAGAAAATTTGAAGAGTGCATTAACACAGATTAACCACAATTTGCAGGGTTTTATATACTGTGACATGACTATGAAGCTAGCAATGGGGGGAAGGCCTTAAATGGTATGATTTATCAAATTAATGACCTCAGTATGGATTGCATGGTGGTGAATGACTTTAGATGTTAAGTCCAGAGAAAAGCGGAGCTATCCAGAGCACCAGCCACCACCAGAGCAATATCTATACATGTAGATGTGAAACCACAAACTCACACCTCATATGGGACAATTTTAGATCTGCGTAGAAGTAGATGGGCATGGTATAAGATAATAATCAAAAACCTAACATTGTATCATATGTACTTCTTTTATGTTAGGGATACATTTGAACACTCAGGCAAAAGTCAACTCTAATTGGCAAATTCAGAATGAAGCTTATTTCATGCATGGATTGAATAGTGATTTGCCCTACTACAAACATATTGGCCAAGTTGATATCTGACAAGCTCTTGAAAAGAAATTCCTTGATGGAGGTTGTTTTCAAGGTGAATCGTCACGCTTTGTGCGTTGTGGCCTGCTGACACTCAATAACGGTGCTACATATACCATCTATGCCATGTCACATTATGTTATGTCATTTTCGGTTCCATTATGGAATTATATGCAATATTAAATTATGTCATTATATGTCTTGCTAGATTTTGGAGACTTGTAAGGCATCAAATATGGAATGGCTCTAATGCAGTTGATTCAAACCTGTAATGATTGTCCACTCACGTTTAAAACTCATCGTTTGGCAGTTTTTATTTTACCACCCTATGCTAGGTTAAAACTAAGGGCCAGATGTACTACAGTTGGATTCTCAAAAGTGGTTGTAAATTACGCACCGACTTCTTGCAAACTCAATCTGAATTTGCAACCCAAACTATGTACTGATAGATCGGTTCACAAAATACCGACCCGAAGTGGATCACAGAACTATCTGTCTAAAGAATATTAATCAGGCAGGTCGCAATTTGTGACTCACCCCAATTGGCTGCAAAGACAGGGATGGTGGCCTCCAAGGAACAGCAGACCCCCATGACTGTCTTTGCATTTCAAAACTGAAAACTTTTTTTTAAAGATATCTGATTCTCTTAAAGGACACGGGGCTGCTAAAAACCAGGTTTTCCCCTGGACCACTGCCTGCTCCTCCTAAAGCTGCCACCATGATTCCGAACTGGGAACGGGTCCAAAGGCTAACCCATCCTTTTTGCAAATCAGTTACAGTCCCAACATGAGAGTTAATAACTGGTCAGCAATTTGCTACCAGAATCAGGGTCCAAATCACTAGTTGGAAGGGATGCATAAAACACGTCCTTTCTGAATAGATCCAGAAACACTTTTCTGGTTCGCTAAATGGGTTTAATAAATATGAAAAAGTGTTTTAGCAGTAGCAAAACCTTGGATTTCGTGATTTGCAGCGTTTACCACTGCTGCAACTCTTAGCACATCTGGCTCTTTGTGCTGTGGTTTGTTAATATGAATAGTGGAATGAGATTAGCTGTTCTACACTGCAGATTGAGAATTGCAGCTTTGTATTCTTGGGCCATACTTGTATTTGCAAAGTGAAAAAATCACAGAATAACTGTGGCTCTGTTCTCCCACTACACCCTCTAGATAATCAAATGAAACGCCAGTGCCGCGAGGTTACAGACGAAACTTTTTTATATAAAAAAATACTCAAAAACGCAGGTTTAGATTATGCTTTCAGTGCTCTCTGAAAATGTGTTTCAGTTCTCATCAAGGAAACGCATGCCTTTATGACAGCATGTAAGTGCGAGGCAAGGTCCATGCTGTGCATCTGATTGTATTATATTGACAAGTCCTGCAGACAGGTTCTGGTACATGCGTCAGTGCACACACTGACTACCAAAATGAAAACTGCTGTCTGGTTAAAAAACAGTCAATGCCTTTTTATCAGCTCCTGAGAAATCTATATATGCCAAAGGCAATCCATGCTGACTGTAAAACTAGAGAAGCCATCATTTTGTGCTGAGTGGAATTCTTTTTGTGCAGGATTGTTCTAAACATGTGTTACTATATTTTTCTCTTAAATTCAATTTAGATAGAGGTGGGTCGAATTCGTCGACGTGACGTTTAAGAGGGTGATGAACAATAACTATGAGGCTAAATTTTGATGGTTCGTTGACTGTTTCATTTCAGGAAAAGCAAGCTACTGGACTGTCAGGGTCATATGGGCATTAAGGTTCATCTTCAAAGAAGGGTGTAGGTGAGTTAATATAGTTACTTATGAACATTATGCATCTGATAAATGTTGTCAGGGAATGTGAAGTGGCAGGCCAAGAAAGGGGAAGGTTGACAGTTCCCGCTTCGTTGCCACGTGTGAACCCATAACCTCTCACACTATCTCCTGTAGACCACATCTGGACAATTCAGGGATAGTATGAAAGACAATGAGTGAATGATAATAAGCTACACAGGTAGTCACGTGTGTTGTACCTTCGGTAATGATCTTTATGGCATCAAACTCTGTGAATTAGGCCTACCAGCGAGAGCAGATCAGAGCCTTTCTAGCACAAGTTACAACAACACTTCAGAACACATTCAAGTTACTGTCTAATGCTATTTATTTCATCACACCCACGGCTCCGTTGTCCTCCCCTGAAGTAAGGACCTTAGTAATCTCAAACATAACCTGCAAACTATGCATACCTGCAGTCATGTCATCTTAGGGGCATATTCACAAGGACACATCGCATAGTTAGCGGCACTTTATCGCAGCCAAAGTGGCGATAAATTCATCCTAACGTACTCACATTAATACATTTCACCTGCAAGACGTGTACATTATAAAGAGCCTTGTTTGTCCTGGTCTCGTTACCTCCATTCCTAGCTCAGTCGGAGCACGAGGCAACGACGGACAGGTAAGGCTTGATTAAGCAATTCTTCGCTAATACCCAGTTTCAGTACATTTTGATAATTTTTGAACGTTTACATGGCGAAAAGTGAACTGATGATAAGTTTAAAAAGGTTGAGAAAGTTCCCTTCATTTTTCTTTAGGTTAGATTAAGTTTGGAAGCTATAGAAGGGCAAGGTCCACACAGTATAAGCACATGTAGTCAATTACGCATGATGATTATATTTGCTATAGACACAAGTAGCAACGCTATTCGGTTTAGCGGTTTAGTGGTATTAGTCTTAGATACAAACAGAAGAGGAATAGGTGTGAGCACTTCTGTGTAATATGTGTCAGTTAGATAAAGAACAGCGATGATTTTTAATATCTGTGTGAATAGTTTTCACATTGGCCATATGCAATTCAGTATCGAGTTATAGAAAGTCCACCTTACATGACAGTATGAAGCGCAGTTATGAGTGAGACTGTGTATGCTGGCTGCTCATTAATATGTTCTTTCCTGAGCGTGCCATTGAGCGATAATGGTTTTTTACCCAATGTGTATACTTATAAGACACACTCTCTCAGGAATACAATGTAAGAGAGAAAATGTGATCCATGTGATTATAACACATGTCGACATATCAAGCATGTTCTAAACAAAACCTTCCCCCTTCCCTTCCTCCCCCGTTTTTTCCATGATGGGCTCTGGGGCTACGCCTGGTAGAGCGGGGTCTCTTTGACTGGAGTTGGTGCCGGGTGAGGTGAGGTCAAGTCCTCGTATTCTACGGGTGAGAATATGTGTCTATTTATTAGATATATAAAAAGTTTTTCTGATCTATGAGCTGACTGGGTGATGTGAATCATTTGATTATGTTGTCACTATTAATGTTATCCTTTGTGCTTTGCAGATGTCCTACACATCTGGTAGATACAGAGGATCAGTAAAATATCAGAGGTTGTATCAAATCCAACCACGATGTATGTATAAATTATTATTTTTTCACTTTTTGGAATAATGCAGTAGCAGATAAGTTTATGGTGAGGTCCTGACGAAAGCCGTGGACCGGATGTCCAATTGGCTGAAACATGTCGACCGTTTGAAAGCAGTAATTTGTTTGAACTGCTGAAATAATTCCCCCACTTATTTTCACTGGTTTTAATTAGGATTGCATTAGATATTGGCTGAAGATTAAGTTCTTTTTCTTTTGGCAAATCCTATTTTAATCACGTATTTTATTTTTTGCACTGCACTCTTTCTATTGGAGATTACTCTCGTATTTTCTATTGTGTCTTTCTTCTTTTCTGAAAGACCTAAAGGAGACAATCTATCCAGTATTCCTCAATGATCAAGAGGATAGATGGAAGGTTGGTTGGGAACCCAAATGATGACAAAGGCTCACTTCGGTGTGTGATGGGATTCCTATAATCCTGAAGGGTTATTTCATCTTATAACTTTTCACATTCTTTTTAGTGACACTTAGGTTTATAATTACTAAGCACATAGCTCCATTTCGGTGATTCATACATTGGGATAAACAGTTAGCATAAGAGACCACGGATTATATGGATGTTTTTGTGATAAATTCATCCCACCATTCACAAGCTGGTGTTAACAGCCCATAGCACCATTTTACCCGCAATAGCATCCACAAAAAACATCGCCACAGATGACCCCTGCAACTATCACTAATGAGATGCAGAGTAGGTGTTCCCGAGCAAAAATCGGCGACAACAGCACACCACAACATTCTCAACGACCAGCCCGATCAGCGATAAGTCCACAAAACAGGCGATGAGGCGCGTTAGCAGCAGGAACCTAACACCTGCTCTGACCTGGTGTAAAGTCGGACGACAACCTGCACCATCAAAGGGAGACCAGTCCACACCCACACATGAAGAACAACAGATGCCATGGAGCTACTCACCATGCATCCCGGAGCCCCAAGAGGGCAACAACACCCTCCGCCACCAACCCCAGGGCCCCAGCACCCCCCCCCGGACCACCACAGAGGCAACGCAGACAAAGACAGCGGACCCTCAGGAAATGCACCAGCCCCACAGACCTAACACCAGACAATGTCAATGCCCACTACAGGCTCAAAAGGACAACCATCCACCGCAACCGGGTCACCATTGCCCACAGGCTGACTGTACCAACACAGCGGACAACCAACATCCCTCCGCAGACAAAGCTGCTGGCTGTGCTGCACAAGTTGGCCTCCCGTAACCCCCAAACAACATCCGCCAGAGTCGGAGAAGACACACAGCCAGCCCCATCCAAGTTCCCCACACCTGTCCTGGATGCCATCACCAGCCAGGTACACCAGTACCTAAACGTCCCCCACAATCTGCAGGAACAGCTGGAGACCAAGCAAGGACTACACGCCATAGCAGGAGTCCCGCACCTGTTGGGGGCAATCTACCGCACACATGTGCAACTAGTGCCCCCTGCAGAAAAAACACAGAATTACCACAACAGAAAGCACACGCATCCCACCAATGTGCAGGCAATAGTGGACCAGCGGGGACCCTACACCAAGGTTGCAGCCAACTACCCAGCCAGTGTGCATGATTCCAGCATCCCCCGACAGTCCATCATCAACCAGCGTTACCAGGATGGCACCCATGGAAATGCACTGCATGTAGATAAGTACCAAATAAAAAAAGCACACAGCTCAACACCACAATCATGCAACTCACAACACTGGCAATGCGCACGTCACAAAATCACATACAACATGCCAGACAACATGCCCACCCACCAGACACAACAGCACAACTCACTGTGGCAACCTTGATCAGCCATGTACACGAATCATCAACGGCATGGCACCGCAGCCACACAATAGTTGAATGTGGGGAGAGGTGGGAACCAGGTATGTGCGAAGGAGGCAAGTGACCCATGAATGAGAATGCACACAATGCCAACTGTGGCGGAGATGTCCTGGACAGATTGCAGTATGCAGACCACAGACATATCCATGCCCACATGCACTGCTGATGTGTGGAGTGCAGTGGACAGTGGACGCAACCATGTCACCCCAGCCAGTGGGGGAGAACGCAGAAATGTAGCTTGTGACTCCCCCCCTGCAAGCGTGTGCGGAGTGGCCTGGCCCGGCGTACGCAAGGCCAGCATAGGGGTGTGAATAAACAGCATGTAGCCCTGGGCGTGGCCCTCTTCCGGAATGGCAAACGTGCCTGCCAGTGCAGCGCCTCCTAGCCCGCCACAAGGCCGACGCCCTCGCTGTGAGCGCTGTGGCCTGCGAACCTATGCGCCTGCTGCACCACAGGCTGCTGGACTCCCAACCTGTCATGCCCGCCCCTGCGAATACAGGCCTCACAGCTCACCTGCCGACACCGGCGTGTGCCAAAGAGGGCCCACCACATGCCGGCACAAACTCCAAGCCCGAACCCCGTGTCCCTGGCAACCTCCTCACACCATCACGGCTCCCGCGACACAGGCCCGCTTCACCCTTTTACCTTTTACGTACTGCACTGCTGCCTCCGGCCTACGCTACGCTCAAGTAGGTCACACATGTGGAACTGAGTCATGATATCTGCATGGCGGAGTCCATATCATTGTACGCAAGGAGACGAGTAAGAGGAAGGCGCGGTTCAGTCCGGAGGAGAAAAGGACCATCTTCACGGAGGTGTCCGGACACTGACGGCAACTGCCCTGGTGTCACTAACTCTGTGCATCGCGGGCCGTCGACCCATGGATGTGTGCCCCTACTAGCCGCTGCCTGGGGCCTACACTGCGGTCAAGTAGGTCACACATGTGGGACTGAGTCTTGATTTGGCAATGGCCGAGTACACACGCAAATGCCGAGTTTAACTCACTATACTCCCTTCTATGTGGTGACATGAAGTATGTGCATGGCATCCCAGCCACACGTGTCTGTGGGCCCTTGGAGACTATGCCTTCGGACTACACTGTGGGCCTGCAGGCCTCACACAAATCCAATCCAGTCTGTACCAGGCAGGGCACGGCATCGTCGCTGGCCAAACACCCGCTCAGCTCTGTCGCTACTGCCTCGGTCAACCACGAGTCATCACCACATGCCATTTCAACGCCTTGTGTTAGTGTTCCAGGAGGAGCTTGCTGAACAGCGGTTGGCCCGCGCTGCCCGCTGCCTCCGGACCACACAGCGGTCGAGTAGGCCACACATTGGGAACTCTGTTATGAATCATTTATGGCCGAGCTGATAACATTTTACTGGCCACGTTGCAGACTGCATCCCCTCACAGCTCCGGTGCCACTAAGTCTGTTCCCCGACATCCATGGACACTTACTTCTTCTTTTTTTTTTTTTTTTTTATTACCTCATTCGCCTCTAACCCCAGACAACCAGGAAACTGGGAGGCCACCACTGTTACTCAGTTATGAGACGTAGGCCCGCGAGGTGTATACCCCGCGTCTTTATCGCACGCCTACCAGTGGCAGACAAACCCCCTTCCTGTTGCTGACCTCTCGTTGTCAAGGAGAGGGTGGTCATGCTCTCTTCTGATTACTTAAAACCGGCGACTGTTGCTGTGAGTCCTTTCAAAATCAAGCCTGAGGACCAAAAGAAAGAGGCAACACAGCCCAGCACAGTCTGAGAGCTTCCATGAGGCTTAATCATAGGATAAAAGATTATGTAGATGACCTTATCAACACAAGACAAATAGTTGGTGTTTAACCAGGAGACCAATTTACCAAGCAATCCCAAATATCTTTCTTCCTACTATTTCCCAGTCTGACCAAATCAATTCTGGAGGTTTTGTACAAGGAGGACAGCCAGTCTGAATGCATGGGGGTGTGGCCTCAGCCCATCTCTTGCATATTTCTCGTCTAGCCAGCAGAATAGCATAGAATAAAAAGCCTCTGCTCGAGCCTGTGATTTCACTTAATAAGCCAAAGATGATGAGCCTGAGGGAAATAAGTACTGGACACCCTAAAATGTCTGTAAGAGTGTTCCCTACTTTCTCCCAGAATTCAGCATTAGCTGGGCAATCCCAAAACATATGTGTGTCTGGGGCATTTTCCATATGGCATTTTTACAACTGACAGGAGGGCCCTTGGATATTTTGGAAAGTCTCGCCGGAGATAAGTAGGCCCTATGTGTGGTGAAATAATGGTTTCTTCTGAACCAGGCTGGTTTCACAACTGTAAACAAAGTATTAAAAGAGGTTTGCCACAGTTCTACCAAGTCTATATCCGAAGTCGAATCTCTCCATAGTTCTTCGGCTAGTCTGAAATCTCCATCTATGGCCTCTTCAATAGCCCAATAGAAAAACGATACTTCTTTCTTTCCTACTGGCTTCCGTAGCAGATGTTCTTCCAAAATGTTTCCCACACCTATAGGTTTTTAAGGCTCTGGGACCAACTCTTTAGTTGTAGATATTTAAATCTAGACATGCCACCCTCCACTTTATCGTCAAATAATACCCAAGGCAAAAGTGATCCCTCAGTGGCCAAATCTCCCCACACCAGGAACCCAGCTGTTTTAAGAGGGGCTGCCAATTTATCCTTTAAACAACTTGGTGTCCCCGGGCTATCCCACAGTGGAGCCAAACTTGAGTAAAACTCTAGGCCCGTTAATTTTTAATTCTGGCCCATATTTGAACAGCACACAATAATACCTTCAGTCTTACTTTCTTAAAAAACTTCTGGTCTCCATATTTAAAAAGAAAGCCCTCATGAGATAAACCTACTTGGTCTAACATAGCCCAAAACATGTTCCCCCTTTCTGATGAACCCGGGGATTTTAGCAGCATTCTTGAACGTGTTAACTGAAAGGCCCAAGCATAATACTGCATATCTGGGAGTGCAAGACCACCTTTTTCTCTCCTGCGTCTTAGTTTTTCCACGCTATCCTTGTTGCTTTGTAAGCCCACACAAATGAGTTAATAGATTGTTGAAACTTATCTATTACCTGCTTCTCAAAGTGTAAAGGGATAGTATTAAAAAGAAAGGTGGCTTTTGGTAAGATTACCATCTTGATCAGATTAATTCTACCCAAGATGGTCAAAGGGAGGTGGGCCCAGGACTTCATGAGTTTTTGACACTCTCTTAAGATGTTCAGCAGATTAGTCTCCGCAATCTTATCTATATCCTGGACAATCTTCACTCCCAGATATCGCATCTCATGCTTAACTTGATATCGACACCCCGATAAATTCCATGTCATGATTTCTGTTTTGTCTGCATTAATTTCGTAGCCCGAGACCCGACCAAAATCCTGCGCTAGACAGATGACATGAGGAAAAGATGACTCCAGATCCGATGATAAAATTAATATATCATCCGCATACAGGGCTACCTTCCTCTCCCATACTCCACTTTTAAATGGTGTAATGTCTGTCTCTTCCCTGAGACGTTGAGCAAATGGTTCTATGTACATATCGAATAGGAGGGGGAGAGGGGGCAGCCCTGTCTGGTTCCTCTTTTGATTTTAAAAGGTCTGGTTAATTTTCCATTAACCACAAGTTTCGCTGAGGGGTCACTATATATAAGACTAATAGTTCGACGGAATTTTGGCCCACAATTAAACTTCTCGAGCACGGCCCCTAGATAGTTCCAATTTACCCTATCAAATGCCTTAGTGGCATCCAATGTCATTGCTGCCAAAGGGAGTGAAAAAGTAGAGGCAAAGTCAATGGCACCTATAAAATCATGGGTAAGGTCATGGAGATTTCTACCTCTCAAAAAGCCCTTTTGGTCTGCATGTAACAGACCTCCTGCTACCGCACCCAACCTATCTGCCAATATTCTGGAAAAAATCTTATAATCGTTGTTTAAAAGTGAGATAGGTCTGTATGACCCACATTTAGTTGGAGATTTGCCTGGTTTTAAAATCAGTGTTATATTAGCTTCACTCCATGAGGTGGGGGGTCTAACTCCATCAACCAAAATTTTATTAAAGAGAGTTGTCATGAATGGAATTATCACCTCTCCTAGGCTTCTATATAATTCCATAGGAAGGCCATCCGGCCCGGCAGCCTTACCTATCTTACAAGCTGAAAAAGCCTTCCTGACCTCCTGTTCTGAAATCTCAAGCTCTAAGTTCTCTCGCTGAGCGAGATTTAAGGGGGTAAGATTAATCTGGTTAGGCATTCACATGCACATGTGCTATCTACATCATTATCTTCGTTATATAAATCTTTAAAAAAAGTGAAAAAGGCTTCTCCTATCTCTTCATCGTTAGTTATCGACAAATTAGTCTGCACATCATCGATTTGTTTAATAAGGTTACGAACCCTATCAGTTTTAGCCTTCCATGCCAATAATTTGCCGGCCCCCTCACCATATTCAAAATGGGCAAGTTTACTAGCTTCCCATTGTTTAAAAATCCTGGCCTGAATAGTATTCTCTAGCAATTCTTTCAGAGTTTTCAATTTCTCCTCTAGTACTTGGCATGTAGCTTGGTCGACTTTGTTGTTAGACTTCCTTTCCACCTCCTTCATTTCCCACTCAATAGATGCCATTTCCTCTCTATACTGCCTATTCTTATAGGAGGTCCTATTTATTACTAAACCTCTCAGGTATGATTTCAGGGTATCCCATACCACTGAAGGTTCTGCCGAACCTACATTTATGTTTAGGAAGTACTCTGTCTCCTGGGATAAGTACCCGGCTTCAGCCTCATCTAAGAGGAGTGTGCGGTCAAATGTCCACACTCTCCGCTGTTCTTTATCTAATATATTTAACTCCATCCATACCGCTGCATGGTCCGACAGATGAGGGGTCAAATAGCCTATATCTTTAACTTTACCCCTTAGATCATTACTGATCAAGATGTAGTCGATCCTTGATTTATGTCTATATTTTTTGTTATAGAAGGACACACCTAGTTGAACACATGATCTTTCTCTCCAAATGTCAGATAGGGCATTCTGCCTCATCATCATCTTTAGATATGTCCTAGATTTAGACAAGACATTTGCCCTACTACTAGGGGATTTATCCCTTTGAGGGTCCAAAACTATATTAAAATCCCGGCTAAAATGATCGGATCAGGAAACCCCAAAAGATTTGCAAAGATGGTTTTAAGTATAGAAGGGTCATCCTGATTAGGTCCATAATAACCCACTACTGTTATGAGTGCGCCATTAACGGACAGCTTGGCAATGACCCACCTGCCACTTGGGTCAGTCATAGCTCCTAGGAGACAGGCGTTAACTTGTTTTTGACTAAGATGGCTACACCCTAATATTGGCATTTTGACAGGAACTAACACAGTGCTCCACCCACCTGAGCTTTCCACAAATACCGCTAATCTCTTCTCTCAAGAGGTGTGTTTCCTGCAAGATTATTATCTGTGCCGGTGAATCTTTAAGATATTGAAGGATTTTTCCCTCCTATTTTTGACCCGAAGACCATTTACATTCCAAGATAGATATTGTAACGTTCTCATGGTGGATAAAAAAAAAACTGAACCCTAAGTATACACCATCTCCCTCTCCCTGGGTGTTGACACCGAGCCAAAAATAATAACCAATCAATGACAACAAGGTCGGAAAGCGAATGAGAATTTTCTTTTTTTTTCTTTTTTACCCCTATGCTCCCCCACCCGTGATTCCCTATCCCCACCCCTGATCCCCTCCCTGGAGAACCCAACCCCCATTTACCTGGACTTAGTCCAGATTTTACCTACCGATGTGCCCCACTCTACCCTATATTTAACTATTACCAATTGTTAGAAACTGCATGTAGCCAGGGCTCCCACTAAGGCCCCCACTATTTCTAATACTATTTCCAATATCATATTTTCGTATTTCCTACTGTAAATAGGTTTAGACTATAACCTTGATTATTTGCAGATATGTACAGGTGTATGTGGGTCTATAAGTACTTCCCATCATAATTCAATTAACTGCCTCTTCAGATTCCCATAGGTATATGGAGTAGTCTCCCAACTAAGGTATTCTTCCAGGAATTATTTTAAGTTTCTCAAAAGCTCTTCTGCCTCCTGTACTGTTTTCAAGTTGTACATTTTATTATTGTACATAATTTTTAATTGTGCTGGAAACTTTAATTGGGCGGTGGCCCCCAATTTTTTAAATCATCCATTTTTCTGCCCAACTCCCATTGTCGGTCTAGAGTGGTACGAGAGAGATCTGATCGGATCTCGAAAGCGAAATCTCTAGGTTTCAATGATTTCTGCTTTAGGGCAGCTGTTAGAATTCTTTCTTTCAGGGAAAAGGTCAGAAAATTAATTAAGATCTTCCTGGGCTTTGTTCGATTGGGATGCCTCCTGAAGGGGTCTCTATGAATCCTTTGTATGTCCCTCATCAAGTCTTCCTCTGAATCATCGATCTGAACTGATTCTTTGATGAGTGTTACAATGTACGCTCTAAGATCCTCTCCCTCCTTACCCTCCGGTACATTCAAGAGGCGTAGATTGTTGCGCCGGGAGTTATTCTCCTGTGATTCCAACCTGTCTCGGAGCATGGCCTCTTCCTTCTTAAGTATTATAATATCGGCTTTAGCTGCTCCCAGGTCTTCTTTAAGCCCCTCCACTGAGTCTTCTAAAACTACCATCCTAGAGTCTAAAAGGTCGAACTTTTTCTCAAGTGATTCACAAAAAATCTGATCTCTCCTTGATTAGACTCCGAAACAGCAAACCCTTTCTTAATATCTGAAGACAGAGTGGAAAATAGAGTCTCTAAAGGAGTCACAGGAGTGCCTTCCCTCCCTGGAGTCTTCTCCGTTTCTATATTACTCCTACTCACCCCATTGCTACTACCATTGCCATTACCATTTTCACTGACACTAACTCCTGCACTTCCCACCACTAAATTTCCTCCTCCAACATGCTCGGTAGTTAAAACTACACTCATAACTGTACCTACTCCGGGGATCTCAAGGCTATTCAGTGGTTCAGGTTGCTTGGCAGATTGCTTGGTGGAATTGGGGGAGGGAACTAGTATAGTTGTAAATACCGGGGGGAGGATGGGGGTAAAAGAGGAGATATTTCCTAGATCGATATCCTCCATAAATCTCAAAGGAGGCTGTCTTGCTATCTCTGTCGGCCCGGACTCTTTCCTGAGGGCTTCTCCCTGTTTGGCGATATCCAAAACCTGTGGAAGAGCCTTAAAATAGGATCTTAACGATGGAGTAATTTTTATTTTAGCCTCCACCGGATGGCCCTTCTTTCTGTTTATTTTACCACCCTTGCATTTGTTTTTCCCAGATTGTGAGAAACTATTTTCAGGGCTACCTTCTGGCCTTATTGCCAAAGTATTACCCCCTTTCTCATATATATCTGGGGCAGTTTTACCTTCGAAGGGTTGCTTAGTAATGTCTTCACAGAGTTTCTCTTTTCCAGACCTCTGCACTATGGATTCCTGTAGTGCGCCTCTTTTCCTGCCTCTCCTTGCAGATTTCGTTTTAGATTTAATTGCCTGCGTGTTTTTTTTTTACTGCACTGGACTAGTTACCAGGTAACCCCTTTCCTGGCTCGTCGGTATAAGGGAACAAGGGGAGGAAAGCTTACCGGCTTCTGATGCCTCACATATACCCCCGTTTTCTGGCACCCCAATGCCTCACACTCCTCTAACTTCTGCTTTGAGTCCCTCGAAACCGATCCACACCTCACCGCAGTCAATACGCAATCCAGCGTCTCCTTCTCCGTCTCTCCTCCAGTCCCCTCTGTGTCAATGTTCTTTTCCAGCGTGGATGCAGCGGCAGCAGCCGCTCTCCCTGTGCTGCCTCTGCCCCTGGCTCCTCCGGAATCACCTCGGAAGCAGCTGCCTCGAAGGAAACCACGCGCCGCCAACCTTCGGCTCTTCCTTAACTCCAGGGCCGCTAGGAACCAGCGCGGGAGGTCCAGCGACGCATCAACACACATCCCCAAGTAAGTCTCCAGGGGGTAAAAAAGGGGGGCAAAAATGCGGTTTAATAATCCCCGCTACAGCATGCCTTCATCGAGCAGAGCGGGAGCACCACCGGCAGCCAGCGACCGCTTAGCTCACGGCCGCCATGTTCTCCCCATGGACACTTACTTCTTGAGATCTGTTGGATACTGAGTCCATGGTTTGGGGGTTGTCTTCATCATCGTGTTGGTGATACTGACTATGTTGCCAAGACGAGGCTGTAGCATTCCACTCCTCCATTTGCCGCCTCCGGCCGGCTACTGCCCTCTGCATCATCCCTGGTGGGGCCCTTCCACTGTCCCCCACAAACCTCCGCAACATTCACCTTCGACATCGACGAGGACCCGCTCCCCTAGCGTGGCACTATCTCACTGCACCGCAAGTCACCATCCCGTGGCGGTGTGGCTGTGCCTGCCGCAGTGCAACCAGGGCCACTAACTCTGTGCAGCTCAAATCATGGCACCAACCTGAGGGCATGTCGGATGGCCTCAGTTCTGATGGCCTGGGGGGCCTCAACGCCATGTCTCTGTGGCCCTGCGCTGTCTGCTGCCTCCGGACTCAACTGCGGTCCACCTGGGCTCACACATCAGATCGAGTCCTGGCCTGCCCGGATGTCGCATTCCCCACAGGATGCACACGCCACCACCGCCAGGACCAACTCCAAACGACAGGTGCCAGAGTCGTAAGTGTCTAACTGCCAGACTGTCAGAGTTGCTCACACCTGTCGTGGGTGCCATCATCAGCTTGATACCCTGCTCAGCCCTACAGGTGCCACTTACTCAGTGCACAACGAATCAAGGACCAGCCGGGTCTGGTGGCTTAGTGGACTAATGCATCCACTGCAGGGGCCTGTGTTCGACCTCATGGTCACAGGTTCAAATCCCGGCGGGTCCACTCAGTCTTTCATCCATTTGAGGTCGATAAAATGAGTACCATTGAGTTGGGTAACAATAAACATCTGCTATTCAGCGCCTTGAGACCCATGGGTGATAAGTGTGCTTTACAAATACAAGTGTTATGTTATGTTATTCTGCTTGCATGTTGGGTGAACACTGTACTCTCTCCGGATACCGTCATGATGCTTCACAGTTGTTTCTGTTATGCTGGTGTATTATGTTTCTGCTTCAATTGTGATCACTGTTCCAGTTGTTGCCAGCACCAATGACTCCCTGAGGGCTGGCTGACACTCACCCCACACACATCCAGCACATGCGTCACTGTGCATGTGACCATGCCAATAAAGCTGTCGGGCACACGTGCCCATGGCCAGTTCAAGAGCTCTATGATTGTGTATGTGTGCTCATGATGTATGCATTCGTGCCACGGCCCCACAAATCACATTGTGCCGTGTGCAGAGGACGCAGCCAGAGTGTGGGACGTTGCACTTGTAGCTTTGTCGTCCCCCACTCAATACATAAGAGGAGTGGACTGGGCCGGCGTGCACCAGTCCAGCGTGGGGGTGTGGATGATTATCCCGTGGCTCAGGGTGTGGTCACTCATGGAAATGTGCAAATGCGGGTGTCTCTGTCGCAGTGTGGGTCTCCTTTGGGGAGTGTAGGTGGTCCATGATGGGACTTAGACACCCACGTATTTGATCTAGTTTGGCTTCCATGAGGTGGGACCCCACCCGCACCTGTTCGGACACCCCCTTCTGGCAGTCTGACACCTGGCCTTGGAATGCGATGTGTGCTTGGATGCGCTGCTGGGAGCCAGCCGTGGTGGTGTGTGCGTCCAGCTGTGTTGTCTGTGCAGGGGGTGGGGTATCCTCGATGCAGCGGTGCTGCCCTGCTCCTGGAGGTCGATTGCCTAAGATGTCCATGGCTTGTTGTAGGGCGTTGGTGTCGGAAGTGTGGAGGTCCTCTTCAGCATCACTGTAGAGTTGTCTGGTCTGCTCTGCTGGAGGTGTTGTATGTCCCTCTGCAATGTGAAGGGGAGATGCTTGTTGACATTGTGTTGGCATGTATGTTCACGCATTATTCAGGTTTACATACAGACTGCATGACAATGTACATTGTGACTGTTTGGGAGGAGCGGACTATTTGATGCGGGACAGTGGACATTTGGACTACATGACGTAGGTGAGGTTGTACACGTACATTTGCATCTCACAGTTCCCTGCTAGGTCAGATGTGATTGGCCATTTCCTACGCACAGGAGGACCCAGTTGTGTCCTCTGTTCTGCAGTGTAAGTGTTGCACTGTGTACCACATTGTCGTCCATGTGGATGTGCTGGCATTGCTATGTGTGTGTGCTGCATTTTGGGAGGGTCGCAGCTGTGATTTTGCTGCCCCTTATCCCTTGGAGGCGGTGTGCCTTTGACTTTTGGGCTTTTAAGGTGCTGTGATGTTGGCGACTTGAGTCATTTGTGCTCTTGGACGGTTTTTATACTCTTGTGCATTGTTTGTCTGCAGATGTCTTGTTGCCGTCAGTTGTTGTTTGTGCAGGTGGATGTGTCAGAGTGTGACCTGCTCCTTTCCGGATGTGGTCCACACTCAGCCACCTCAGTCTTGTGGCGTGCACAATGTCATGGTGATTGTACTCTGGCCATGCTGCTCATCATATGGTGTCACTTGCATTGTCAGTGTGGCTCTCACATACGCATCTTTGCTGTCTTTCACACAGGTGCATGTGTGTGTCGTGGACTTGGTGATGTGTGGGGTGTGACACCTTTGGGCACATGGTAGACGGGAGCCTACTTGATGTTTGTATGTGTGCTGCAGTGTGCCACGGGGATCAGGGACATGACCCAGGGTCGTTGTGGGTCTGCGGTGTGCTACACGTCGTTGTGCATGTGTGCCATTGTGCCCGTTCCCCCCCTTACCCCCAATCCCTGTTCGTTACGCACCCTGTTAATGTTGTGTCCGGTCATGTCGTGCTGTATCAGGACTCCAGACTCCTTGCACCGTCTCCGCACTGATGACTGTGGCCGCCATTTGCTCCAGCTCCTCCTGTGGTGCTGGGCTCCCACCTCCATTCGCCGTTGCTGCCTTCCTGTTGGCAGCGGGTTTCTGCTTGGTTTGGCTTTTCACCTCATGCCAGCGCATCTTGGCCTCATCGACGCTCCGACTGCATTCAAGATGGAATGCCATTTGTCCGTCTGTGTTGCCAATGACACGGTGGAGGTGACGGACAGTTGTTGTTGGTGCTCTGTCACCTCCGTGAGGACGATCAGGTTGTCATGCAGACTGTGCCCGGTCTTCCTCTTCTCCTTGGCCTTTCCCGACCCCGAGGTTCCTTGCTGGTGGTCTGTGGGGCTTGTGGGGTTCGCGTTGACCTGGGCACTGGTTCCAGGTGCATCCATGTTGCTACGCAGTTTATTTTGTTTTTGTTGTTTTTTTTTGTTGTTCTGCTATTATTGTGCATTTTCCCTCATGACGCGTGGGTATTGCAGCCCTATTGCTGGTTATCGCTGATTTTTTTTATCGCGGTTGGCCTCATCGCGACATTATTTGCGTTAGTGTTTCGCATTTTTGCGGCGTCGCGTAGATTTTAACGCAGACATTTGACGCGTTATCATGGGACTATCGCATGGTGCCGCCAGGTTGAGAATGCTACGTTAACACGGCGTTGTTTTCCCGCGATGGACTGCAATATGCAAAGTTGCGTTAAGCTAAATTTGCAATGGTTAGCACACGTTCTTGAGAATATGCCCCCTAGTTTTTTTCATATCTCTCCTCTTATTAATGGTTTAGGCTGAGAGTGAAATGAAACATTGATAAATGGCAAGCCTTCATTTTCATTGTCAACTTCTTTGCTTACATGATGCCATTGCAACCTCTAACTAAGATGCAGGCGTCCGAGTCTTGAGCATCCTGCAAGGCCTAGTCTGGAGTCCAAGCTCCCAACCAGGTAGCAGAACACAGACATTTGTTTCCAGCTTTCCAGCTGGCTCCCACACATTTCACACTCTCTACTCAGTCTTGATTAGGAGTCCATCCATGCTGTGGTCCTCTTGAGATATCAGATATCAGATATCAGTTCCAACTGGGGATACCCTGAAAAATAGCCCGAACCTGCAGTGTGCTGAGGCTGACAGCATTTTGGAGAGATCATCAAAGCAAATACTTCCTGCAAGCAGTGGAGGCTGCCATAAACAAAGGGTGGTGGGCGGGTGGAGGGAACGTGGTAGGGGTCTCATGGGGGATTAGAAATACTTTATTTAAAATAAAAATACTTATCTTTAACCGCCAGTCGCCTCCAGCGTCGCATTGCGCCGCACTGCCTCTCCACTTCCTGCCTGGTCCCAGCATCCCCTGGGACAGACTCCCATCCAATCCCCATGCTGCAGAGCAGCGCGGGGATTGGCCTGAGCAGGCTAGAAAGAAGCTCTGCTCAGGCCAGGGAGTCTGTGGGGTGCATTTGTGTTTTGGTAGGCCTGAGACAGCTGGCCAAACACACCTGAACACTTAGGGAGTGTAGTGCATGTAGCACTCCTCTTTCCTCTCCCATACCTCAGCCCGCCCCTCTCATCAGTGCTGGCTAAGAGCTGGCAAACGTAAAATAAAATGATGCAAGCACATAGTTTTATTTTACATTTTCTGGCTCTGAGTCAGGCAGTGTGACGACGCTCCTCCGTCCTTTCGGAGGAGCCGCCACTGTCTACAAGACTGATGTGTTTCATAATGTATGTCTTCCTAATGATCTCCCACTGCCAGCAGCTTCCCCCTGTGCACATGTGCTGTCTGAAGTCCCTTGTCCCACTGAGGTGTTATGGGATTAAGGAGGCAAGAGAGTGCCATCCAACAAGCAATGCTCTTTTTCACAAATGATCTCATGATTATGTAATTTTTTTAAAATGTATTTACTTGCAAATGTATATAGCACAAAAGCAACCCAAAAGGGTATCTGAGCACTTTACACAAGAACAGTTACTTCTACCACCATACAAGCAGTTAACAAAACAATAGATGATTAGGCTTTCTTATATTAAAACAAAATAGTTACAACAGTAAAAACATGTAATATGACCTCTGAACAATAAAGTCTGTTCCAGTAGAACTCAATTTAGCCTTATAGCCCGCTACCGAGGGCTGTACCAGTTGTTAAAGGCCCTAAACCAAGTTATAGGTCTGAGAGGCAGCCAAGGGCCTAGAATGAGGGAGAGGCCCTTTAGCAACTGGCATAGCCTGAGGCAGAAAGGCTATAAGGCTATTAGAAGATTCAACCCGCTAAAGGTAGAATGTTCTAAATTAAAAAGGGAGAAGCATGAAGACAAACATTGGAATGTTGGAGCTCCGGGCTTATACCAGCCATTATAAGCCCGGATCCAATCCACTGTCTACAATGGAGCTCTCAACATTCCAATGATCTAATATAGCCTTATAGCCAGCTGCCAAGGGGTATACCAGTTGTTAAATGCCCTGAACCCGAGTTATAGAACTGAGCCTCAGACAAGGGCCTATAACAAGGGTGAAGGCCTTTAACAACTGGTATAGCCAGAGGCAGGAGGGCTATAAGGGTATTAGAACATTCCACTTACTGAGGGTAGAATGTTCTAAATTAAAACAGGGAGAAAGAGAAAGACAAACATTAGAATGTTGGGGCAGAAGGTTTACACCAGCCATTATGAGTCCGGAGCTACTCTAATGTCTTCAATGGAGCTCTCATCGTTCCAATGTTCTAATATAGCCTTATATCCCGCCGTAGTGGACTATACCAGCCATTAAAGGCCCACTCCGGCGTTCAAGGCCAAGGGGAGGGCCTTTAACAAGGGAGAGGACTTTAATGCCAGTATAGCCAAGCTACAGAGGGCTCCAAGGCTATTAGAACACCCCACCACTAGAGGGAAGAATGTTCTAACAAATAAAGCAAACGCCTCACGGAGCCTGAGGGGATTGAAATCCCCTCAGGGTCCGTGAGGCCTTTGTTTACAGCAACAGCTGTGAACGACAACATTGGAATGTTGAAGCCTGGAGCACTCCATTGTTTTCAATGGAGCTCCCAACATTCCAATGTTCTAATGAAGAAAAACTTCAGGGCATTAATTTAACACTTCTCCTTTTGGAGTTGCCAAATATAGACTTTTGTAGAATTATTTTATTGAAAATTTCCTACTTCTCAAATAATATTGTGATTAGGAAATAAGCATGCCAGGTGCTAGCAATAAAACTGAGTAATTTACATCTTCAGAAGTCTTGAGTTTAATATTTTTAAGATTTTCTGAACAATCCTATAATCAGCACAGCTGTTCTTTGCTTAAACTCATTTTTCAGCCAGTGATTAATAACCTAGGATTGATCCATGCACTCATCTGTCTACAGGCTTCTAGCATAGCAGGTACTTCAGGGGAGTTTTTCTGAGGTCGCAGGTACGCCAACATCCATGACTCCTACACACTGCAGTGCTGCACCAGCAAATCTGTCTACCGCACCGATGTTCTGAGCTGGTATATTTGTCTCTTGCATTATACATGCAAAATAGAGAAAACCGTTGTCCCTCAGCAGCAGCCATGACTTGTACATATAAAAACTGGGATAAAGCCTGTTGGACTCATTTATTTAATGAAAATGTATTAGGCCACAAATATATATATGTGAAATCCCCCTGCTTGTCTACCATGCATTTGCCAACTTTGATACAGACACCTGTTAGTTACAGTGCTTAGAAATGGGAAAACTGTGATATACAATTGTATATGAAAAAGGCAAGTACTATTCTTATTCTTATTAATATTATTATCATTGTTCTTATATATTTTCATTATTCTTATTGTCATTTGATTAGCAGACAATCAGCCATTGGTATGATATTGCAGCAATTTCGCTAGTCTGGGGATGACTTTCCAAGCGGTTCTGATTTTATCAGTTTGCCATAACTTGTCAATTTCTCTTCTCTGCTGCTCACAGTCAAGATAAGTACTATATTCATATTTTCCTTTACCAATATACAGTTTACATTATTGTATGTTGTTATTACCATGTTTTTATTTCTGGTAGCATTGTTTTCAACTGCCTTTTGATCGTGCACTGGGAGCAACGCTCCGCTCTGCCTCGAGTGTTTTCTTGCTGTTGGAGGCATTCCTGCCTCGCTCACCTTCACCCCAGCTGGTCCTACTCAGCGCTGCCTTCGGCTTCATTTTTCTGGCCTCAGGGGGCTTTTCCCTTCTGAACCGCTTAGCGGTATCGTCCCCTCTTTTCCTGCTCTTCCCTCGACGGCAATCTCTGCTGTTTATAACTCCTCCCTTCCTCACACGCCCTCTTCCTCAAAGCCTCCAAAAACTCTTTTTTCCTTTAAGACCACAATAATATTAACCCTTTCCCTCTCAGTTCAGGTCAGATACTTATTTTTATTCACTTTGTTTGATTTTGAAAGGTGTTATATCTATTTTACTATTACTTATTACCTCTTTCTACATTATTACGGCCGAGGGGGAAGAATCTCAGGCATTTAAGAAAAATTTGAAATCCTTTATTAAGTATTCCATACAGAAGGCAGTATCTGTCTCTATGCTGGATGTTTCAAAGAATTTTGAAGCTACTATTGCCAAAATGCTCTCTTCCCCTTCTGAAGTTATCTCAAAAAAGAGTAGGAAACCTGCAGCGACCCCTAATGCAGCAACCCAAGAGGTTTCCTTTTCAGGGCTTCCTTCTTTCCCTTTCAACATACCCATATTAATGACACCGATGATGACCTCCTAAATGACATGCACAATTCTGACAGATCTTCAGATCTTTTTTGTTCTGGGCCTCTGGAGAAAAGGTGTAATATTTCTCCTAATGATGGTGGTGATTCTCACCCAGTGTCTAACAAATTATTTGATCATCTTGGGGAACCCATGTTTGAGCCCTATCTTATTCATCACCCCAATTCCAAAGAGTGGTTCCCTTCAGAGCATGTGGCTGATTATGTTTCTTTTTATCTTCGCCATGTTCTTGATAAATCTACTAGGAACAAATTAAAATCAGAATGTCCCTGCCCTTCCCTTCCCAATACCATTACAGCCACTCCCATCATTAATCCTAACATGCAGATGTTTTTTACTGAATTTGGAAAGGACCCAAAAAAGGAGTTGACCTGGCCTGGTCCAACTGTCAAGACAGGATTCTAGACTTGGTTGGTCCCCTTACCAGGATTTTGGATCTGGCTGAAGAAGCAAGTATTGAGGGCACTCAATTGATCCGGACACCCTCTCTAATTGGGCGCAACAGGCTATTTGTATTTTGAACAATGCCAGTGTGCACATTTCCCAAGAGAGGCGCAAATGTTTGTTATTAAAAATTGACCCTCATCGCTTGGAGAATTTTGGGTCTTCCTGGAGAACCCCAGGAATTTCAGAGGAGACTATCTACCGCGTTCAACAATCCTGGGCCCCTGACACTGGTAAACTCTACAAGTCAGCTTGGGTGGCCTGGTGTGGCTAGAGTATGGACAGGAATTCAGATCCCATTTCAGCAGTTATAACCTTGGTTGTTAATTTTGTAGCCTCTCAGGCTTCTCAAGGGAAGGTCTATCACACAATCAATAATTACAGATTAGCCTTATTTCTTTTCTGAAACCCCATAAACCTGCCTCTTCTCCCACTTTAGCCCGCTGGGTAAAATTAGTCATGTCCTTGGCTGGAATTAATACTGATTGCTTTGGTGCCCACTCAGCCAGAGGGGCTATGGCCTCTAGGCCTTTTTGGGTGGGTGCCAGTTTGCACAACATTCTCAAATCTGCAGATTGGTCGAACGTTAATACGTTCAGAACTTTTTATTGTAAACAAATCACCCATGTATCTGATTCTGTTGTTGCAATGTTTTGAAAAAGCATAATATGAGCCCCCGGTCTCGAAATAGAAATTGAGATTTTCCTAGCTTTGGGGTCAGAAAGGCTAGATTTTATTAAAGACACGGAGGCGAGTATTATCGCACCAGTGTTTCATTAACCCTCCCTAGTCTGTTTTTTCTGCAGTTCCAGCACCATCCTCCAGTGCTCCCACCTCTACCTAATCTTGTGCTGGATTATTTTCTGCAGAGGAAACCGCTGGACTACTTCATGGATCTTCTCTTTCCCTTTGGAAGATGATTCCTCACTTACTTTTGGAATGCTTTACGGATTTATTGACTTTTCTGATTTCCTTTGGTCCATTGTTGTTGTTTCTTTCAATGCCTCATCTTGATTAACTCGCCACAAGAAAAGAGGAATTGTTGCTCTCACTCATGATAATTATTGGATTAATCGACGTGCCATTCGTTGCACTATTATGATGTCACTGTTTTTAGTTCTTTTACTAAGTTTGCTGGATAATTACGTTTTTTCTCTTGCTTTGTGCTTTGCTGCTGTTAATAAATAGCAAGAAAAGACAGCATAATACTCGCCTCCGTGTGTTTAATAAAAAGCTAGCCTTTCTCACACCAAGGTTAGTAAAATCTCAATTTGCTGTATTTATTCCATTGCTATATTTATTTTGAGGGGAATTAAGTAAATTTATATGCAAGTTTTTACCAGGCAAATTTGCCTCCTCGCAAGGTTATTTACACGGCCCTGAATTTAATATGGTCTTGCCTGATTTATGGGCCCGGCACTACGACAACATTTGGTGCAGATGGACCTTTAGTTACAACTGAGGCTGACGTGAGAATCAACAGAGTTTAATAATGGGAATCACATTAGGCTCCACAAAAAGGAGAGAAAGTTTAGGATTTGCAAATCAAGAAGGTTTATTAAAGGATTAACAAAGTTATAAACTCAAATAATCAAATTAATTGTACGGCAGTACCTATAAACTAAGTTACGCTTCTACTAGCAAGTGGGGAAGGCATCCCTGAACTAAGTCTGGATTTTACTAGTTTAAATCATTCTTTTCATACATTTCGCTAACCTACACACTGTTCCCATGAAGGGGACCAATTAGGTTAAGGTATATGTCGATGAGGCAGATTCATGCATTTTCACAAGCTAAAACACAATCAAATCTTTTTCTTCATCCTATAAGCTTCAGTTAGCTGCAACATAAGAAGATACATTAATTCCAAGATGTTTTCTCAAAGGTGCTCATTACTGCATGCTTTGAGGATAGCATAAACTTAAACATTCACACGAGAAAGAATAATAAATGATTCACAACTCAAAGTTGCTGGTACAGCTTCTCTCCTGAAAATAAAGAAGATATGGGACAAGAAGCAACAATGCAGTCTAACACTGGCCATTTTAGTATACGGCCTATGTTAACTACAGTCAGCTAAAAGTGTAAAGTGCACAGGAAATACATTTGTGTGTTGCTTATTAATATTGTTTTATATGTAAAACATTATTTATAAAAAAAATCTTTCAGTTCTATTGGGACTGGTACAAGCAGGTCCCAGCCCCATCTGTATTTTAAGTTTTGTACTTTCATACAAAGATTTTGGCTGTTCGAAACAGCCAGCATCTCTGTGTGAAAGTCTGTCATTACTAGGGTGATCAACAAAATGTACAGATTCCTCTGCAATTCTTCGTTTCATAGTGGATATTCATGGTCCAGCTCATAAAAAAGGCCTTAAAAAAGTCATTTGTTTTTATAAATGTGATGCTTTTAGTGGTAAAATGCCAGTTTTGCCTTGAGCACCGAACAGCCTGGCCCTATTCCTGAATCATGTGCTTGTCATACCTGCAGACAGAGAGGTATCTCAGTGTATGACTGGGCACAGATGCCGCAGCATCCCTTCCACACAGTCATAGAAGTCCAGATATGGAAGTCATGGCAATTAGATCTAAATGCATTTAACTGTATTGAAACTTTTTTTCAGGGAAAAGCAAACACAAATATGTTGTTATTTATAAAATGCGAATTATATATTGACATTGACACCAAATATGAATTCTTGCACTAATAAAAACTGGCATTGACACATCCATTATTTAACTTTATTTTCTTTCTCTCAAACGACAGAGTGAGGATGCTGGAGGCAGGACAGCAAAAATGCGCTGGAGGGGGGCTTGATTTATGTGCAGCCACAATGTTTGTGACTGCTCCTGCATGGAGTCTTAAATCTTCCTCCCATGCATATTTAAAGACAAAACTTTGTAACTGAATTTATATAGCGCTTACTACCCCCGACCATGCATGGAAGTGCTTTACCTTGGGCAGCACGCTGCTCTGGAATCCAATCCAAGGCTAGTAGTTTTTCCAGTGGTTATTGTTGGTCATTGGGATTAGTGCTGCTGCATGTAAGGAAACGATTCTGGGCATTCACTCCAGTTCTATGTGGCTTACTAAATTAATAGGGCTTAGGTGTGATCTTAAGTGGGAGGGGTGGACATGAATTCATTCAAATTGTTGGCAGTTGTAATAGATGAGGTACAGGAAATTAGGTTTCGTTAGGTTGCAGTAGTTATGACCTTCATAGGAGAGGTTGTAATCTTTAAAATGAGGTGTGCGCAGTCTGCAGAAATACATTACAATAATAGAGAGTGAGGTAAATATGCATGCAACTTCGAGGATGATGATCTCAAAGAGAGGAGGCATGAAGAAGATGGGAACTAAGGAGAGGTTCATTTCAAAGACAATTGGACGTTTTAAGCCACGGTCAATGTTCATAGGAAAACAGAGGAGACTTGTTGTGATTGCATGAAAGCGGAGGAAGCAATACTATAGATAAACATAATTTGCGTGTGAGATAGTGCTATATTAGGCACTTTTGATAAGCACTAGAATTATGCTTGAAATTCTCGTGACTGTCTGTCGTTCACTCTCCCCTCCACGCTCCCGTCCATTCCTATGTGATCCATGTTGTTTTTTCATCTGTTACCCTAACACTACTCACCTTTATGACAACTATGGGACCTTATGGCCATTCCAGTATTTATGATTTACCATTGACTATGTGCTCCTATCTTGCCTCTTACTGTTTGCTTTTGTAAAGATTGTCTACATGACCTATACCATCTTTTGTATATTGCCTTACATTTGTAGCATACCTACTTTTGTCATTATTGTAAAGTGCTCTGTCACCCGCAAGGGTCTTGTTCGCGCTATATAAATTTCCAAGTAAATAAATCAAGCGAACAGCCTATCCCCTGAAAGGCCACCGCTAGACCACCACTTTAGCAAGAACAGCTGAAAAGCTCAAGCATTGGAAGCACAAAGTAGTGGCTAGATGCATATGTAGGGAAAGATCAAGAGGTTTAAACTTCTCGGAAAGGCAGCAGTAACATGACAATCATAGCAACATGAGAGAATATATGGGGTAAATAATGCATACAACAAAAAGGAGATTATGCACATACTGGAGCATATGTCTTCTGATGTTCGGCCTTAAAGTTTGACTCACAGTATTAATTACAAAACTGAAGTAGGATCCATTTCGCATGCCCCAAGTTGTGGCATGGCACACGATGGGGATGAGTATAGCTTTCCCAGACAGTGGAAGCGTACTGCCCACATTCCTGTGTTTGGAGGATGAAGCCACATCTGAGAGGAGGATGTAAACAGGCTACTTTTATTAATTCCATGAATTTTGTTAGGGGCTGCTGTAGATGAGAACACAAGACCCATTGAAAGAGGGTGTAGAAGTCGATATTGAGGTGAAACGATGGGGGGAGGGAAGGGTAATATGCAGAGAAATGAAGAGGAGCAAAACATAGAATGAAAGGTGAAAGAAAGTCAATGAAAATAAGTTAGATACTGGACAAAAGAACGGAGAGTATGGGATATGGGTAATAAGGTATATGTCAAGCTCATGCAGAGTTGTGGGCACAGAGATGACAGAGTCAAGCCAAGCCAGGTCCTCCCGGGACCGGAAACAAGCATCCTAGGAGTTGGGACTGGACTGTTCCCATGAGGAACAGCATCAAGACTGATTTGCATATGGCTGGGTCTGAACTGGGGTGGCGAAGTGAGCAAAAGAAGGGTGATGGATTTTTTCAACCCAGATCTAATTGTGGCTGGGGGTATGAAAAGTTTCAGCGCTCCGTCCATCATCTTATTGTGTTTGGTTTGTTTGCGCTAAGTTGGCAGGGTATGCCCAGACGTGGGTCCCTTGCTCACTTTGCCCCTGGATTCAAGCTATCCTAGCTGATGAGAGATGCTTGTTTCTGGTCCAGGGAAGATCTGGCTTGGCAGTTCGGGCTGGACTCTTCCCATGAGGAACAGGGTCAAGACTGATATGCATATGGCTGGGTCTGAACTGGGTGGCGAAGTGAGCAAAAGAACGATGGTGATAGTGACTGGGGGTGAGTGTCTTATTGTGTTTGCTTTTTTTATCAGTGTATCTCTATCCAACACTTAATTCAATATCTCTTATTTGTGTGTTTGAACTCAATTCTAGCCCCAGTCTCTGTCTTTCCTAATCCACAATCTTCCCCTCAGGAAAGAATCTTTGGTTTGTGATTCTGAAGTTGTTGTGGTAAAATTGGCATGTTTGCTATAACACACTAACTCACTTTACAATTGCATATGCATACACACATTCAGGTTATATCGTATCTCTTATTTTAAATGCACATTTGTCCCACCGGCATGATAAGCATTGTTTTTAATACCATTTTGCCTCCAGGTGTAAGTTGGACTTGTAAGGGTCCGAGAGAGCTTTTGGTTAGAATTAACACATTTTCACACTCTGAATACCAACGTTTTGCAAGTCTTTTTCTTTGGGTTAACATTGAAAAGATCGTCTGCATCTGCATTTTTCATCCCTTTGCTCCAATATTCTTCTGGAACTAGAGAAAGCATTCTGGTCTGCAGGCATGAACAGATGAGTCTGTGTGGCAGTGTCCACAGGTTACAAAGTGGGAAAATAGTGGGGTTTTTAGTGAAATGTTCCACTGTCGATGCAGATCACAAGCAGCATAAGCTACTGCTCTACAGTCTACATAAAGCTCCTGTGGCAGTGTTTGTTAGATTATAAACCTTACTGCTGTAAGGCTATCCACAATATATGTATTTAGCACTTCTTCTCATTTACAAAGCTATTTATGCATTCTTTCTCCACAGTGGGTTAAGAATGTTTCCAGATTGGTGTCGGATTCCATTTAAACTTCTTGGGTCTTAGGAATTGTGCAAGCTATTGGGTTTAAATGCTCTCCCCAACCTGCAATAAGAGATGAGAGCACACCAAGGTGCCAGGTGTGGACATGGCTACTTTATGATGCGACACTGTCTCATTGCTAAAACTTGTTCTCCTACTATCAATTATCTGTTGCTAAAGAGGTAAAAGTGCAAACCCTGGTGTAAAACTAATGTCTACAGACTGCTAAAGTGGCCAAAGGGCATCACCCACTCCTGCAATTTGACCTATGATGGCCTGGTGCCTTCTGAGAATGCTTGCCAGGGACATGTCCTTGTAGTGAACTGTAAAGCAAGCAAAATGCATGGTGAGAGGGTACTTCATCATCCTCATTGTATGCTTCCAGGCCATGTGTCCTGAGATGTGATCGTCAGAGGAGTTGTTATGCACTCCATTTCTTGTGGTGGGCCAGCACCAATGGGTTATGCTGATCTGCACTGTGCTGAACGTCCAGTATATTCATTGTATCTCTCCAAGAACGATGTACAGTAGCAACAGACTTGCGTCCTTTCACCAGGGATGCACAGCTTAATCTCTGGCCTGGTAATGGTTCTACTGTGTGCATCAGGTCGGCGTGGCATCCACATGCTCTAGTGCTTGGTCCTCTGTGTTACAGGCATTTTCAACTTACTGAGCTTACCCTGAGGCCAATTGGGCACTGCAACCCTCCTTTTTGTTTTTTGTTTTTTGTTTAATAAAAGCTTTATTAAAGTGAAATACCAATGTACAGAAAAATCTGTAACTTTAAATGGAAAAATCAGGTTATGAAATAGTATATGTATAAAAAAAGGTAACAATAAAAATATCTAAAATATGCTGAAAGAAATTATACAACATACCTATTATAATATTATCAAAAATCTGTACTTATGCACTCGCAATTTTTTAATTTTGTAATGAAAGAAAGAAAGAAGAAAAAGAGAAAGGAAAAAGAAAGAAGAGGGAAAAAGAAAACAAAAGAAAAAGGAGAGAAAGAAGAAAGAAGACTATCATACATATCACATATCTATAAATAAACTGCATATTGAACTGTATATCATATTATAAATTATTCTATACAATATTTTCCATTTCATATAATATCACAATGCATATATAAACAATTGCAAAATAACAATGCATATTAATGAACGAAAAAGGAAAAATCAATCATGGAGGTTGAAAAACCATTGTAGAATCCTTAGAAGGTTTAGGCCTGTTATTCAAGTAACCAACAAGTGGAGACCAAAAATATCTTTCTTTATCATCTGTAGAATACATGCAGCTGATGCTGTATCCAGCCTGTGATGAGAACAAAGAATATTCTACCAACTAGTGACACTTATGTTCTTGGCTTTTTACCAGTTTGATGTAATGACTTGAAAGGCAATAGCAAGCGTCAGATCTAGAAATTTGCCTAATTTAGAGTGTGTTGGCCAAGAGTGTGAAGAGCTCACTAGAAATATATGAGTAACATTAAAGGGAAAATTAATGGAACAAATAGCAGAAATAGTGCTAGAGATATGTACTAGGAACGGTTCCACAAGTCCAGCACATACCTGAAAGACGAATTAAAATTTTGCAAAGAAAGTGGGGTAACATATAGCCTATTGTAAAAATAATAAAGGGTTTGTGTAGTGCTAGCATTGGGTGAAGTATGATGTATTTTGGTCCAGCTTGAACTCCAAACTTTTAAAGACAGTGGTTGGTGAAGATCAGATTCCCACAATGTCTCAACTCTAGACTTGGGACGAGAAGGGGTAAGGTAATGCAAATATTTATATATATGTGACACTTTAAGCGATGACGAAGAAGTAATCGGGTCAGGAAGTGAGGGATTTATGGGAGATTGTGATTGAGAAAGCGAGGAGATAGCATGTAAAAGAGCATTTTAAAGAGACTCATATTTTGTGGCAAAAGTAGAAGGAAGATCAACTTTGGTTTGAATATCGGAAAAAGGAAGAGGAATCATATCACATAATAATTGTTTTATTTGAATTATATCTTTCTGTGCCCATTGTTTCCAGAAAATAGTTTGGTTAGAAATTTTAAGAGATTTATTATGCCAAATAGAGGATTTCAGGAATTCTTGTATTGGGGTCAAAGGTCTCATGAGAATATGGGAGGATAATATATTGGAATATTTAATAGGTGGAGCAGAAAAGGCTCAGGAGGTTTAAAAAAATATGGTAAGGAGCAAAAAGGCAAAGGCGACAAAAGTGAGTCCTCCAATTTACGCCAAATATTATTGGGAGGAGATTCAGTGTCTCCCATAAATGGTAACACCTGTTTTAAAACGAAGGCCTTATGATATTGTTGAACATTTGGAAAACGTACACCTCCCAACTCCTTGGGCTTACATAAGGATGCTAAAGAAATGTGCGCCTTCTTACCATTCCATAGGAATGAGGTAGTCGATTTATTAATTAGTTTTAAAAAAAGTTAAGGGTAGTTTGATAGGGAGCATGGACAAATAAAAATTAATAACCGGTAGAAACATCATCTTAACAGTAGCCAATCTGCCCCACCAAGACAAATATAATGGAGGCCATCTCTCCGACATTTGAAGGATCTTATGATGAACTTCTTCTAGGTTTATCTGAATGGTTTTTGCTATGGAAGCAGAATATTTAATACCCAAACACTTGATAGCTTGTGGAGACAACTTAAGTCCAGTGCCATCAAACATAGCCCTCAGACAATACTTATTCAGAGGGAGTACCTCCGATTTTGAAAAATTCAGTTTATATCTGGACAACCCAGAATATGAAAGTAGTAGATTAGTAAAGGTCGGGATAGATGCTTCCGGATCAGAGACATAAAGGATCACATCGTCGGCATATGCCGGGAACTTAATCTCTATAATCTTTATGACGAAACCCATGAAATGAGGAGGTATGCCGTAAAGTGTGTAAGAAGGGTTCAAGGGATAAAATAAAAAGCAAAGGAGACAAAGGGCATCCCTGTCTGGTGCCCCGTAAAAGGGGAAAATATGCTGACTGGGAACCATTTAAAAAAACAGACGTCATCAGAGAGGAATATAATACAGCTATATATTTGAGAAAGGATGGGCTAAATCCATGCCATTCTAGAACCTGCATCATAAACCTCCAGCTGACACGATCAAAAGCCTTTTCGGCATCCAGTGTTACAGCCGCCAGAGGTGTAGGATCTGAGGAAGCCAAATGCAATATATCCAAAAATAACCTATAATTATCAGTCATATGCCTACCTTTGACGAAACCTGTCTGTTCAAATCCAACCATGTCAGGGATTAAGGGAGAGATCCTAATTGCCAAAATCTTGGCGAAAAGCCTACAATCTAAATTAATAAGAGAAATGGGCCTATAGTTGGCACATTAAGAGGGGTCCTTGTCTTTCTTAGGGATCAAGCAGATCATAGCCTCTAAAAAGGTCCACTTAGCTTCCTCTTCCTTAAGAAACCATTGATATAAAGTAAACAAGTGTGGAAGCAGAAGATGGGAAAAACAGGAATACAATTCAACAGAAAACCCATCTGGACCCGGTGCTTTATCTTTTGGGTAGCAAACAGAGAGCAGACTTAAGCTCTGGAATTGATATAGGTTCTTCCAAAAAAGAAAGATCCTGTAATTGCGGCTGTCTTGGCGTGAGAGAATGAAAGTAGGAATCTAGGGCTTCATCAGTGGGGAAATGGTCCGGTGTATACAAATGTGTGTAAAAATCAGTAAAGCATTTCAAAATGTCATCATTCTTAATGTGAGGGTGTCCATTATCATCAAAAATCTTAAATATTTTAGATTTTTGAGACTTGACCTTCAAATAGTTGGCAAGTAGTTTCCCTGCCTTATTACGTCTACCATAAAACTTAGAATGTATTTTTAATAAGGAACCAGCATCTTCCTCTGTAGACATTTTGTTAAATTCAAATTTGATTCTCATTAAACGTTGAAGCACACTATCATTATTAATGGTGAAAAACTCATGCTCTAATTGCTTGATGGACTGAAGTAATAATGAGGATTTTTTATTTGCTTTTTTCTTCCTAACCGAAACAAAATTAATTATATGTCCACAGGCAGAAGCTTTAAAAGCATCCCAAACAAACATCTATACCGGTAGGGCTATAAATATTTAGTATAGAAATAGGTTCGTGATGAATGGTGGCATGAATTAAAACCCATCTACCATCCGTATCTCTTTCCTCCTTCTCTATCACCAGGGAAAGGGATTTGTGTACTAGAATAACAACCCCATTCTTATGATCAAGAGCTGGAGAACAAAAAATTTGTCTGACCCAATTTTTACGTAGTGAGTTCAAATCCTTATCAATTAAGTGCGTTTCCTGTAGTAAAGCAATATTACATTTAAGTCGAGCTAGATGGGTCAGAACTCGATGCTTTTTAATAGAATTGCACAAGCCCTTGACAGTCCATGAAATGATCTTAAGGGAGTTTGCCATTGTGATATTTAGACATATCTATTAGATCAATGTATCTATAAAAAGAAACCATAGCAACAAGTCAACTGAATATAAATAACTGTTAGTTATTCTAGTCAACGTATACATTAAAAAGCAATAACACATGGTGAAATCAATAAGAAAAATTAGGAAAGAGAAAAGAAAAAGAAAAAGAAAGAGTAGCGAAAGAAAAAGAGGAAGTAAAAATAAGAAGAGGGAGAATAGTCTTGGTAGAGATGAAAAAGATGACAAAAAGCCAAAAAGCTTTAGCCACGAGAAAAGAAGAACACATCCAGTGTAAGAAGAATATAACGGAGGGGGTATAAAAGCGCAAGACCGAAGACAACCAGCAGACGAAAAACCATTAAATGACAGAACAATAGCAACAGAGACAATCAGAGTCCTGAAAAGAGACAGAGAATCTAAAATAGAGTAGAGTAATCAACTTAAAGAAGATATAATGCATTAATACGCACATAAAACAACTTACCAAACACGAGGATAATATGGGAACAATAGGTGCAAGAAGGGGATACTCGGAGAACAACACACCAAAAGAGGGAGTCCAAATTAGACAACAAATTTCTGCAAGAGGGAACAAATAAATAAGAAGGAGGTTAAATAAGTATAACATTTGAATAAGAACAACAACTATCATAGACAGACAAATGAAAATTAAACATGCGACAACTAGTGATAATATGAAAACACATACAAGTTAAGTCATATTTTCAATTCAGCAACAAGGATCAAAGACAAAGACCATAACTGATGAGATAACATTGAACCAAAAATTCATGTCTTCTCGAGATCCATAACTTCGCCATTATGTTGTAGAATAAATTTCTTCAGATCTTCGGGGCAGTCGGATGAAAAAGTTTGGACTTTGTATGTGACTTTAAAGAAGCATGGGTGCACGAGTCCATATCTTGCGTTCATAGCTCGTAAAGTTGGCCGGAAAGACAAAAATTCCTTTCGTCGGGCAGCAGTTGCGCGTGCTACATCCTGGGATATAAAGACCTTATGTCCAGACCATAGAATTTGCTTCTTTTGTTTAGCTGCCATTAAAACCATAAGCAGTTGAGTGTATTCTAGAAAAAGAACAATTATTCCTCTATGGCGGCCAGATCTTAAAACACTTGCAGAATTAGGACCAATGCGGTGGGCACATTGTAAGTTGAGATGAGTACCTTCTTTCAGGCCCACCAGTTTGGGGATATGCACTCCAAGAAAGGCGAGCATGTCTGACCCCTCAGCTCCTTCCGGAATTCCATAGATACAAAGATTATGATGTCTGTTACGGTTTTCTAACTCTTCTGTCTGTTGCTTCAAGAGCGCTATCTCTTTAGACATATCTTCCATTTTGACAGCAACGTCCTGCACGTCACTAATTTATTGTTCGACATTTGTCACTCTGGACTCCAACGTAGACCACTTCTCCTCAATACGTTGGAGTGTGACGTTAGTCCCCATGACAAATGGTTTTTAGTGCTTTATCTCTTCCATTAGGTCTTCTAAGGTCAGAGGTAAGCGAGACTTAGTAGGAGAGCCAGGGTCCTTTTTTGCCTCTTAGGCGGAGCATTTGAGTCTTTACGAGCCATGGGCATGGCAATGTATGAGGTAACAGCCTTTGAAAGAGGACTCCATAAGCATGAAGAAAATCGCAGAAAATGAAAAAGGACCAAATGCAACACACAGAAAAATATCCAAGTTGCATGCGTAGCTACAAAATATCTATTGTGGCCCCTAATACAGAAGTATGAGCAAATTCAATTGTCATGAAAGGAGCGCATGTCTAAACATAGACCAAGCTGTGAGCTCTCCTGTGTACTAGACAGCAAGTACAACCATTACCTCCAAAATGGCAGCCTTGAAACCAGGCGGATAAACATTTAGAAACATGTTGAAAGGAACTTGTAGTTCAGAATTCCTGTCACCACATGAATTACTTGCCATGCGTTAAAATGCATTAACATGATGACATAAGTGTAGAATATTCCTCATATGGCTGGACACAATGAAGTAACCACTGTATGGCAGGAAATATGGTTGAAAACGGGTCTACTAACCTGCTCTGTCTTCATTATATGCTTGGGAGCTGTAAAAGCGCATATACAATGCAGCGCGACCAGGAACCAAAAGCGGGCCCAGCGCGCCTCACCAGTGAACAAAATGGCGGCCGCAATCGCCGTTACTGTGGTGCGCGACGCGGGAAAGTAAAGGCAGGATAAATGATTAATAAAATGTCCAAAAGAGGAAAATACCTCGCCTCCCCACGTTCGCGCACCAAATCCGTTTATTTGAAGTCTCTGGATACCATTGCAGCGTCCCGTAGCTGCCTCACATCTCCGGTGCCGAGCGGAGCTTCAAAAACCTGCGGCCATCTTGCGGACCGCTTGGCCACGCCCCCACTGCAACCCTCCTTAATGTGGGTTTGGTACATGCATCCTGGCCCAGGCACTGTGGTTCGAGGACAGCAGCATAGATGTGCCTTGAGATCACTGGCTAGTGCCCCAGGGCTCTGAAAAACTGCACCAGGTCATCCTCCCTACATCCTACTCCCATCTATTCTGGCTGCCATTTTGGAAGAAATGTGAGTTGGGCCTCTGCCGCTAATTCCTTGCTTCCAGACTTAACTTTGATACCCTAGCAAAGAGTACAGTGATGAGCTGTAAGATTCTACTGTAAATTCAGGCCATGTTGAATTCCCTTCTCTGAGATTGGAAAGTGTTTAATGTGTGGCACTATGAGATCTAACTAATACCCACACCTAACTGGTATTAATATAATCTATCACAAAGTAACTGGAGTAAATGCATGCATTTTTTTTTCTTGAGAGCACACGGCTAATTCAAATTACTAACAATAACGACCTGATTAACAACTAACCTTGGGATACAGAGTAGCATGCTACTCGCCGTAAAGCACTTCAACGCCTCGTCAGCAGTAGTAAGCACTATATAAAAATAAAATTACAATATTTTTGATTTTGGATATGAGAACACATTTCACATTAAACAAATAGTGCAAAATACACAAGTATCATGAACAATAGTTGCTCGCATTCTGATCATTTTCATTGCTCCAATGTTGCCTGCTAAAGATTTTATGACACTACCCATCATGGCACAATTTCAGGAATTTTAGCTAACAAGTGTACAGTGAAATTCTGGAATTTTGTGCGATCATGCCGGCATAATGGGAATTTTGCACAGGCCTGCTATTTACGAGCAGACTTTGGCTATGAGCAAGAGAGAGAAGCAAAGGAGGAAAAAAGAGGAAGAAGGGAAAGAGAATGATAAAAAAAAACTCTGACAAAGGGAAAAGGAAGGAGTAGTGTGGTGAAAAAAAGTCATGAGGGAGAATCAAGACTAGGTAGCCTTGATATTCAACCACCCTAGCATTCGGCAGCATTGGTGGCAGGCAACTAGCAAAATCTTTGCTCCAGCACCCCCCCTCCCCCCAAGTCCCACCCCCACCACTTATTATTATTTTGTTTTTACAAATTAAATTATGAAACTTTTTTACATCATGAATCTGCTAATTGGGTGCAGGGTTGTACCTGATGAGTGATGAACTCTCAGAGCAGATTAACCACAAAAATGTGTCATCCCATTTAGATGATGAGAGAAACCCACCAAATCTTGCCAAAATTTGTCTATGTGAAATGAGAGGGGAATCATGATTTAAATATGATACAAGTACAGAATATCTCACAGCCTGCATGACAAAGTGATGTGAACTCCAAGATTTAATTTAACTTTGCTAAATGGCCACAGTGAGCAAGTAAATTCTCACATAAATCACTGATTCAGGATTGGTAAAGTATTAGGGGGTACATTTATCAATATTTCATGCGGAAAGGGTAGGAATGAGCCATATGAAACATAAAATGGCTTGTTCCTGTCCTTTCCTTGCGCTGGTGCCCTTTTGGCTGCCTAGCTCCAATGCAGGCACCCTTTAGCCATGGTGCAAAGGTGCCTGCATTACAAACAGGACTGTTTTTGTGCAGGAAGGGGCACCTTCCTCCACAAAAGCAATCCTCTCAGGCATTTTTCTCTTTCTATGTGTGCTGCAAAATGCAGCACACATAGAAAGAGGAAGAAAGGAGGAGAAATAAAGATATTTCTCCTCGTTACACCTCACCTGGGGAGGAAAAGCATTTTAACGCATTCCCAGGTCTACCAGTAATGATAAATCTGGGAATGCACCAAAATCTACCAGTGATGTGTGGAAACACCCATGGAACGCCTCCCTAGGGAAGAGTAAGGCAACGTGGCGATATGTGCTGCATTGTATTACTCTAGATTTATCAAGCCACGCAGGGCCATGCAAGGTGGCCTTGCGTGGCTTAATAAATCTAACTTAGTAGTTGTGTCGCCCTTGTGCCCCTTTGCACGACGCAAGGGTGATGCAACTACTTGACAATATGCCCCTAGATGTGCAAAGTGCATTTACATATGCAGCAATGGGCCTAAGTGGTGACATTTTACATTTGCAAACGCTCTTTGCACACAAATAATTCAGCCAGTATCCATTCTGTGAGATCTGACTCATTGAGTTCTTGGAAACCCATGTTGCAGAAATGAGTACCTCCTATTTTTCTACCGACCGATTCTCACCCACATCTGTGGTGGTGGTAATAACCTATCTGTCTGCTTGGGTTCAACCTCATGTTGCAGTGCTGGCTGTGCAGTGTACCCTGTTACCCAACCTGACTATTGTGGTGGTTCCAGTCCATCAACTTTCTGCACATGGCCATAATGTCAGTGTTAGAAATGGGGGTCTCTGATTGACAGAGATATGCACCTTTGTCCAAGTAGGGACCCTTGCTTTTGGTCAGGGTAAGAGAGTTACACACTTTAGATAACCCCTGCTCACACACTTGGTAACTTGGCACGAGCAGACAGGCTTATCCTAAAGGCAATGTGTAATGTATTTGTACCCAAATACACAGTAACACAGTGAAGATACCACAAATGGACACCACACCAGCTTAGAAAAATAAGGTATCTTTATCTAAACCAAACAAGACCAAAATGACAAAAATCCAACATAAATGTATGAAGATATTCTTTAAGAACAGTTATTTCAAAAATAGAACTTGCAGAAACAAATAGCTCCACCTGGGCTATTACGTGACAGACATAAATCCAAAGTACAGCACCGCGCACCTCGGGCACGAAGTCACATTGACCCCCAAACAACAGTACCTTGGAATTAAAGTCAATGGACGATGCACAGGGTCGTGGAGGTGAGGCGTCGGTGCAGAGGCGAAGCCAGTTCCCTAGTTGCCATGGGGGTGGCGAGGCGTCGAGTCCGTGAGGAGGCTAGACGTTGAATCCAGGACAGGGGATGTTAGTCGACAGCAAGGCATCGGTTCCAGTGAGGTGATGCGAAGTCGAAGAGTTTGTGAAGTCACCCTCATCGGTTATTGGCTCCGCGATAACATGATGCTGGTGATGGCGGCGGTGGTGCGAGTGCTGGCGTCGGGAAGTCCGATAACTGCAGGCATCGGTAGGCATTGAAGGGCGTTGGAGCTGCAGTGCAGGCAGGGCGGTGCGTCTTGCACTTCACAAGCGGGGCCCCCAGCATCGGCTCAGGCCGTGGCGTCGCTGATGGTGTCAGAGTTGTTTTTCTTAATTTGCAGCACCAACCACACAATTCTCAGGGCCCAGCAACAGAAATCAGTGCCCTTTTCAATGCAGGAGTCCCCAAGGAGTTCAGGTGCTGGTCAACGGGCTGCAGGTGAAGTCTTTCTGGCCCTGAGACTTCAGAACAGGAGGCCAGCACACACAGGCCCTTGGAGATTCTTCTTCAAGCAGATTCACAGCAAAGTTCCAGTATTTGTCCTTTCCTTGGCAGGAGCAGTGCCTGCAGGCCAACCCAGCAAAGCACACACAGCAAAGGGGCAGTACTCCTCCTTGCAACTCTCTAGCTCTTCTACTTGGCAGAGGTTCCTCTTGAGTCCAGAAGTGATCTAATTCTCTGGGGTTTAAGGGCAATACTTATACCCCATTTTCTCTTTGTTCTCTTTGTGGCAAGGGTTTCTGGGACCATTCCAAACCAGTTCTGTCTTCTCTGGCCCAGCTTCACTACAGGAGGTGGAGACAGCATTGTCAAGAGGAGACACTGCCTATTCAGGTGCAAGTAAAACTCCTCCCACCACTCTAAATGCAGCCAAGGTCTATTCAATCCAGCCATGAGTCACCCAGGAAAGGCAGGACACACCTCAACCCCCCTTGTGGCTGTCTACAGTGAATGCCCGCCCCCAGCCCCTGCAATTCCAAAACCAGACAGTCAGTACACAAACAGCAGAGGTCCACAGAATGGTTAAACAAGAAAATGCCTACTTTCTAAAAGGGCATTTTCAAACACATAATTTATAAACAATTTTCCTAAAAAGATGTGTTATTAAAATTCTAAGTTCAGAGAGCCTAATCTTTATTTCTCTATCTTGTCCCAATGGAAGGTTATGCTTATAAGATGTTACAAAGCAACTCCCATGTTAGCCTATGGGGCAGATAGCCTTTCAATAGTGAAAAGCGAAATTGGCAGAATTTCACTATCAGGACATCATGTCTCACACACATACCAGTACATGTCCTACCTTTCACATACACTGCACCCTGCCCATGGGGGTACCTTGGGCCTACCTTACAGGTGCCTTACATGTAAGAAAAGGGAGGGCTAGGGCCTTGCAAGTGGGTGCACTGGCCAGGTTGACATGGCAGTTCAAAACTGCACGTGCAAACATTGCAGTGGCAGGTCTGAGATACATTTACAGGCCTACTCATGTGGGTGGCACAATCAGTGCTGCAAGTCCACTAGTAGCATTTTATTTACAGGCGCTGGCACACTCAGTGCACTTTACTAGGGACTTATCAGTAAATCAAATATGTCAATCATGGATAACCAATTCCCTAGGGAGCACTTGCACTTTGACACTGATCAGCCGTGGCTAAGTGCCCAAAGCATCTAAGCCAGCAAAAACGAAATCCAGCATACCATAGAAAATTCAGGAGGTAGAAGCAAAAGGTCAGGGGAAACTACGCCAAGGATGCCAAGTCCAACTGTCAGTCTCGGATTTAGCATTCTTTTTGTCCCACTCCTTAGATGGTCCAGCCAAATGCTGTAGCTGGTGGCTTTAATTTACGGGTGGACGACACATGGCCTGTGTAGGCTGATGGAGCAAGGTAAACGAGAACATTTTTGAACCCCCTAATAGTAACGTTAATAATTAATACAATTGTTCGTTTAAATGAATAACCAACAATGTATGTTTTCCTTAATAAGTGTTCTTGGTAACATGCAGTATCTGTGCAAACTAATCTACTTACAATTGTTAATGTAAATAGCAATAACATAATGATTTGCGTATTAATTAGAATAATATTGCATGATTTGTGCTATGCAGTAAATTGTATGGTGGCAAAAGAAAGTGGTTGGTAAGTAAGAAATAGCTTTATATGTCGCTTTTGCTAGGTAACACCTAACTGGGGTACGTAGAATGACGGGAGGGAAACGAAAAGGCTTATTTTCTTATTCTTAACTATTATCTGTTTGTTTCTATGATAGTTCGTTCAAGCCTGCTAGGTCGTGCTGTAAAAATGGCTGCCGAGACAAATAAGCTTAAATGCGCAAGCGCAAGATGGCTTCCAAGCGGAAGAAAAAGCTGTGAACAAATACATCACATGGGTGCTTCCAAAGCTCAGGATGGAAGAGGGATCAAGGTTATGATGACCTTTTACCCAGACGTGTGCCAAAGGGGGACTCAGCGAAAGAGTGTGAGAACCAGCAGTGTATCCGTGAATTGACAATGAACTGTTTAAAATGAAGTATCAGAAAGAAGATACAAAGAAAGAATGTCAATTGGATTGGTAATGTCCTGAAACCATGAGAAAGGACAAAATTATAAACATTTTTCAGAACTGGTTTGGGCAAGGAGGGCAATGAGGAGATGTTTGCCACCCCTCCAATGGACCAATTAGCGTGAATCTCGCCCCAAAAATGAAACATTTGTGTTTAGTAAGCTAGTGTTAGGGTATAAGAGGACCTACTCTTAAGTAGGAGCGGCGCTGCTTTTTACATATTTTTATTGAGCACTGGACGCTGACGCTGGAGAAGCCGCTGCTATTTTCCATAGGCCTTTATATTTTTAATACAATTAATCTTTTACTCTTAAAATTTTGATTGAGAAAGAACGAGATTGTGGCGGAAAACCTGTATAGGTGGTCCGTCGAGGAGGCTTGTTTAGCAGGACAGACAGTCAGTTTTTGGGAGTTCTATGCTGAGATCTGAATTTAACTTCTGTGACGAACTTTATTCTTCCATCTAAAAGGGTATGCATTGCAATTTCAATTTATTTCTTATAAGGTTAATCAATGTATTGATCTGATTAATAAAACTGAATTTATTCATGCTTAAATTTTTGATAAACTATATTATAATTAAATTTATGAGTCTGTGGTTCTTTAGCTCAATAATAAATGTAAATGTTAATATGAATTCAAGTGATTGAGCTGGTCTTAATCACCATCAACTGATTCCTACTAGTTGGTCCATCGACCAATGAGCGGAATACCTCGAAGCTTGAGAATTATCGTGTTAATTTAAAAGGTATCCCGTCTCCTTCCAGCAAGTCATTAACTTTTTCTCCTAAGTAAAGGCGGATGAGTTCCAGGGAATATATGAGAGAGTGAATGTTTATGCGGTGTTATGGGCCCCACCGTCATATTGGTATAGTTGTGAAGAGGAATGTTTTTCAACCTGGATGTCAATGCCTAGAGGAGAAGAAATTATATGGATAGCGCTGGATCAGATTTCTTGGTAGCAGAGTTATGATTACTATAGATTAGTTTGGTGATTATTGTTTATTGATTATTGATTATTTCATGTCTAACACTTTATGTTGAGTCGCGTTATGTTATATGTAAGTCGGAAATTTTGAAGCTTCCGGGAAGTAGGAAGTTGACACGTGTGGCAAGAGAAGTCACATGGAATAGTGCATTGTCTAGGTTTTCAAAATGGTGATAACACAGGTTGTGTTATGATAGGGACATTTTCTGTATAAAAGGTGTATGAGTGAAATAGCAACCGGTTTTCTTGTGAAACTCTGGCCTTAATTCTCAGGAGCAGTGTAGTCTCCACATGTGTTTTATCCCCAGAGAAACGGGTTTACCCTTGCTTGAAAGAAGGGTAAGGTAGAGGGAAGTGCTACACTTATCGAACGAAATTGTATTCTTGCGAAATGAGTAAAACTATCACTTTGTTTAGTGAAAACAGACAATGGAAATGTGTTTTTGATGTTGTAATTAACCAGAAACAGTTAAGAGAATATTGCCGATAAATTTTGTAAAGGAGGGGTCAGGAGCAGAACTGACGTAGAGAAAAGGCCGCGCTGGGATTGGTCAGTGCAATAGAAACACGGAAAACGCCCTGATTGGTGCGTTGGTGTGAGACGCGCTAGGATAGGTTGGATAAGCAGTGACGTAGAAGCTTAGGATTGGTGCGTTGGTGTGAAACGCGCTGCGATAGGTCCAAATAGCACATAGAGAAAAGAGTTGAGTTACGAGTTTTGCAAAAGGAAAGAAATCGTGAAATATGGCCTATTTTGAGTATGGTAGAGAGAAAACGTCGTGGATGGCGAAAATTAAGAACTTTTTAAGAAAGACAAAAAGGTAGTGACTAGAGAGGGACAAGTAATTCCTCCGCCGAAAACACCCGCTTCGCATATGATGCTGAAATACGGTTATCATACTTGCATTTGGTTAGAAAATTGGACCAAATATACTCAAAATGATGGAGTGTTAGCCTTTCCTGAGAATGGTTAATTTAGCGTAGCTGTACTTCGGAATTTGAGAGAGAAAATGACAAAGCTTGAGCCTAAACCTAGACCAACACAGTTTGAAGCGTTAAGTGAATGGGAAGATGAGATGTATGAACGAGAAAGATACAGAGGAGTAAAGAATCATTATTTTGTTCCTGGAAGGCTGTGGGAGTGAATCATGAGGACAGAATAAAGCATTGGAGATATGCTAATATGACAGGAGGTTTGTTTCCAGCCTTTACAGTTGAAGAGGAAGCAAGGAGAAAGTGTACAGAGAAAAAGAAACATATAGTTACTGAAAGATACGGGTATGGTGGTAGCGAGACAGAGGATGAATTGCTGGAAGATATTTTAAACCGAAACCCACCTCCATACCAACAGAATTCTGCGGTGGTGACACCTAATGCACCACCAATGGAAACTGGGAGGAATAAAAGTCCTGAACGAAGATACGAAATAAATAGGTCAAAAGAACAGTTAAAAACCCCACCAAGCGAAAAGGTTGAAAGTGACAATGCAACCGAATTAGCAAAAACTACGAGAGAATTGACTGAGAAAATAAGAGAGTTAACAATGAATATGGAAGGGGGGCGCTAGGTGGCGCACGACTAAGATGGCCGCACACCAGTGAGGCTCCAGCTCAGCCGAGCAGGAAAACATACATCAAACCCATCCTGAATCGTCAATGGGTTTCCCTGACACCACCATGCGAAACCGGAACCACAGCTGAAGCCGTGGATACCAAAGCCGGCTGATCTGGCCGAGCCTTGCCCTGCAGCCTGGGGAACGGACGATACCGCTGGAAACATCCGAGGCCGCAGAGGCGCGTGAATCGCGGGGCCGGAGAGTGGACGGCGGCGCGGTGTGCTGAGTGCTACTCCCCCCCCCCCGGATTGACCGCTGCAGAGGATACATACGTGAGCGGTGAGGAGGGAGGACACACGCGCTGTGTCCGAGCTGTCTGCGCCACCTGCGGGGTCTTATATGCAACCACGACGGCCTGGGACGCCCAACACCACGGAGCGGGCTGGTGCTGGTTTGGGGCGCTGAAGGGAGCGGTGCGCAGGTAACAGCCATCCGTGACTGGGGGAGCTCGAGACGGCGCGCTCCCGGACATGCTGACCCTGCCTGGCCCACCTTAACCTATCTACTGACTAGGATTGCCGTCTTGCTGTTGCTGCCGGGGGTGGCGGCCGCCACTTTAGTCCATCGCGACGGCGCCGCTGCGGAGGGGTCCTGCGTACAGATTACAGCGGGGAGCTGCGCGCCACCTCTACGACTCGTGTGGTGCTTGCACTGGGCTGGGACACCGGTGATCGCCTTGCGGTGGTGAGTGGGGGGGAGGCCTCACCACCGGCCCACTGCTGGGACGACTGTGGCCGGCTGCGGACCCCCTCGTGGTGGCGGAGGGCTGCGGGGAGCAGCGGACACCATTATCTAGTCCCTCCCGTACTGGGCCGCGAGGGCCTGGCTTTCCCCCCCCCGCTTGCTGTGGTCTCGACGCCCTCCCCTTCCAATCGAGGTTGCCACTGCCCATAAAGAAGTCCATATTGCTGCAGCGCATCTCCTAACACAGAAGCCTGAACCAGCTGGTGCGCACAGATAGCCCGGAAGGGCCGCCTCGCAGCGAGGTGCAGCAGGAGCCGCTCACCTAGACCCTCACGCGGGTGGGGGCGGAGGGCACCACCGGAGATCCCACTCCGCGCCTTCGCGCTGACTGCAGATCTCTACGATGGGGCGCACGGACACTAAACAGTCCAAAATCCCATTCGAAGCGCGCAAGACCCCCAGATCACAGTTGCTTGAGAATGCGGATTCCGATGCAGCAGGCACGTCTGATGAAGACTAGAAAGCTCTCTTGTTGAGCATGAAGCAAAGCCTCACATCTATAGACGCCAAGATGGACACTATGAACATGAGAATGGAAGCTGTGGTCAACAAGTTGGACCAACATGACCTACGCTTGAGAGAGGCCGAAACCAGAGTCTCGGAGCTAGAAGACGGTGCCACAACCAACAAGGAGCAGATTACACAAATGAATAAACTGCTTAAGGTAATCGCGGATAAAAACGAGGATTTGGAGGCCCGCTCCAGAAGAAATAACGTCCGCATACTTGGCCTGGCGGAAACTACCAACGTGGGGCGCATGGAGGACTTCATCGAAAGCTTGGTAGTGAGCCTATTCGGCCGGGATTCTTTTTCGGTGCACCTCACGGTGGAGCGGGCGCACAGGTCCCAGGCGGCCCGTCCGCCCCCGGGGGCACCACCGAGACCAGTTATTGCCCGCTTCTTAAACTACCGCGACAGGGATGCGGTCCTACGAATGGCCCGTGAAAAGAAGCAGGTCCACTACGAGAATACTACACTAGCGTTCTTCCCGGACTTCACGCAGTCAGTACATGATGCTAGACGTAAGTTCACGGCTGTAAAGAAAAAACTTCAACTACAAGAAATCCCTTACGCCATGCTATACCCGGCGAAATTGAAGATCACCCATCATGGGAAACAGCACTACTTTCTGAGTGCGCAGCAGGCTGGAGAATACCTTAAAAGTCACCGCCGGGCGGCATCCACGGGGTCGGGGGCGAGAGGTCGCTCTAGATCCCACTCTCCTCTATCGGAGCCAGGCTGAGCTGCGCAAGGAACATTGATTCTTCTGGAACGCTCATTGCTTTGGAACTGTTGACGAACTGACTTTAGCTGGTGATGTACTCATAATTTTTCTGTTTATCTTTTTGTGATATCTATCCTGCTCGGCAACTCACCCCCGTCCCGCCGAAGCTGCATGCCTTACAGCGGTGTAGCAGGTGGGTGCGAGCAAAGAGGGGAGTGAGCAAGTCGTGGGCCCCTAGCGTGTTTCCCAAGAGGGCGTACCCCTGAATTTACTTTACGGATAGTAAAGTGGTTGTTTACTTTTGATGTTTACTTGGGTGGGGATAATTCATGTGCCCGGCAAGTTGGGGAAGCCGGGGTGGGAGGAGGGGGGAATGTTCATGTTCGCAAGGTCTCGATCCACCCAATCGCCGAAGGTCTTCACGATCTGGTTAAATACAATTCCTTATAACAGCAACAATGGCAGACAACGTGCGCAATTTAAATAATCTCAGGATCGCGTCGTGGAATGTGCGGGGGCTCAACAACCCCAGAAAGAAAAGGCAGATACTAGGGTATTTAGACAGGCATCACATCACAGTTGCTATGCTACAGGAAACGCACCTAAACACTGGGGCTGTCCCCCTATTTGCCTCGAGGTGGGCCTCGCATCGCTGCTTCGCCTCTTACTCTAATTATGCCCGAGGAGTAGCTATCTTGATCAAAGAGGAGTGCCGTTCGTGCCCTGTGGCACAGTAGCGGATGTGGGAGGTAGATTCTGCCTGCTCTGGGGAGGCTACATTCGACTGATGTAATGTTCGCAAATTACTATGGCCCCAACACCGATGACCCTCGGGCTCTCCTCCAGCTCTGGAGTAAAATCCAGGAGATGGGCACCACCTATGTCATATGTGGGGGGGATTTTAATACTGCACTACAACCCAGAATGGATAGGTCCCGTGCAACCCCGGCCCATTACACAAACACACAAAGAACTTTGCAGGACATAGTAGCAGAGAATCGACTACTGGATTCCTGGAGGTACAAACACCCAATGGTACAGGAGGGTACACACTATTCTACAATTCACTCATCTTGGGCCAGGTTGGACTACATGTTCATTTCGATAGGTATGGCGCACTGTCTGAGCCATGCGTCCCATCTGGCCCGCACGTATTCCGACCACTCCCCAGTTGTGGTGGAGCTACATCCCCCCATACGACACTCCCCATATAGCAATTGGCGCCTTAACCCCTTACACTTGCAGGACACAGTATTCAGGGCTGAATTGGAGCAAGAAATACATGATTGTTTTGCACGCAGTATCTCATCAGTTCCCAGTGTCATCACAGTCTGGGAGGTGTTCAAGGTCACGGCCCGAGGCTGGTGCATGGCTAAAGGAGGGGGTATCCTGAAAGCGCTGCGTAACGACCTCACCAAATTGGAGATGGAACTCAAAAAAATAGAGAAGGATATCAGTATCAGCTCAGATAACCTTACACTCAAAGTCACCATGCGCAATAAGCTTACCGAATATGGGAAACTTGCGGACAGGGAGTGTAATTTTCGGGGAAATCCCATATGGCGAGAATATATGGTGAGGGAGACCGGCCAGGGAGGGCACTAGCAGGCACGTCCAGACCCCCCAAGTTCTCCAACTATGTCACAGAGATACAGGATGTGCAGGGTGTCACGCACAGAAACCTTCCTGATCAATTAAAAACATTTAGAGACTTCTACAGTGCTCTGAACTCTTCCCAAAGAGGCGCCTCGCTCGACTTGTCGAGCTACCTTGACGATACGGCGCTGGCATGGCTGGGAGACACCCAGCGGGGATTTCTAAGTCTAGAATTAGAGCTCGACGAAATCACAGAGGCCATTATGCGTATGCAATCTGGGCGGGCCCCGGGGTCTGACGGCCTACCCATAGAGTTCTACAAAACTTTTGCCCCGATTCTGGCTCCTATCCTGAAGGAAGTGTTCTATGAGGCACTGGAGGTGGGCTGCTTGCCTAGGACTATGCGTGAGGCCCTTATAACCTCGCTTTTGAAACCTGGGAAGTCCCCCCTCCAATGTGACTCGTATCGGCCTCTGTCCCTTCTGAACTGCGACACTAAAATTCTTGCTAAAGTCCTGGCGACCAGACTCAATCTACTGATGCAACGCCTGGTGCTTCCGGATCAGGCGGGGTTCATCCCTGGTAGAGCCACATCACATAATCTAAGAACCCTTGCTGCAGTCCTACAGGACATTGATCCGAACTGCTCAGCGGTGGCGGTGTTCCTGGACGCCACTAAGGCATTCGATTCCCTGGAGTGGGACTACCTGCTGGGTGTCCTGAGCCGCATGGGAATGCCCGCTCCTTTTCTCCAGTGGGTGCAACGGCTTTACAGTCAGCCGGTGGCATCGGTGCTTCTAATTGGAGCCCGGTCCCCCCCCTTTACCATCGCCAGAGGCACGCGGCAAGGCTGCCCCCTATCCCCCATCCTCTTTGCCCTAGCCATAGAACCCCTAGCCGCAAAGCTCCGACAACACCATAATGATAAAGCACTGATCTAGCCTAATAGGCAGTTGCTACTCTCTCTCTATGCAGACGATATGACGTTGTATGTAAAAAAGCCCCAGGACAATCTCAATCCAGTATTGCGGGAGATAACTAAATTCGGTGTCATATCTGGGGTACATATAAACTGGTCAAAATCCGCGGTTTTCCCTCTGACAGATAATACCCCGCAGCACCTACTGGACTATCCTCTAATGTGGGAAACTGATGAACTAAAATACTTGGGCATCCATATTACTAGAGACAGAGATGCGCTAATGAGAATCAACTATGGCACAGCCATGGACAAAATAACAGACACTATCACTAAGTGGCTACGACTTCCCCTCTCTATGGCAGGGAGAATCTCCTTAATCAAGATGGTAATTCTGCCAAAACTTTTGTACCTCTTCATTAACATACCATACCATCCCGGAAGCTTCTTCTTCAAGACACTTAGATCTCAGCTCATTAGGCTCATATGGGGAGGGAAACAGGCACAACTTAATTTAAGCACGTTAATGCTCCCATACCACCAGGGAGGATATGATGTCCCAAATTTTGAATTTTACTATTACTGTGCACAGGCCCATTTTGCAACATATTGGTTTCACCCACCACCTTTCATGCCTCATCTGGCAATCGAGGAGGGCTACATGGCTCCGACACCCACCTCAGGTTTCCTATTCACAACAGTGAGGGAACGCGGACGCGACCCGTCCACAGTTGACTGCACGATACTAGCATGGCACCGGATAGCGCGCAAATTGGAGAGCCCCATGCTATACTCCCCTAAAATGCCCTTGATACGGAACCCTCTGTTGCAAGTCACGAGCGAAGGGATATGCCGAAGGATGCTAGGAAACCTCAAGTACCACACCTGGGGAGACCTGTATGTTGAGGGGCATTTTCGCTCCCAGACACAGTTCTTCGGAACACACCCCCCAACGATAATGGACATATTCATGTACACTCGCCTTAGGCAGAGTCTAAAGGCCGTAACCCCTGCCTTTCCGGAAGAACCGAACACACTAGCGCCGTTACACGCTTTCCTTCAGACAGTACCCCCTGTACATGCTGTATCTCTCCTATATAGGCACACACAAAACGCGCCACCAACTCACCCTGTCCGTGCCCGTAACGAGTGGGACAAAGATCTAGATGTCCCTCTGACTGATGACCAATGGGAACTTAGCTGTTCACAAACAAAGTCCATTACTAGCAACAGCAGACTACGCCTTATACATTTAAAATTCCTGCACCGGATATACCACACCCCGGCTAAACTTTACAGATTCCGGCTAAGAGATAATGATAAATGCGAGAGGTGTGGCCGGGAGGAAGCGGACTTCATCCACCTGGCGTGGAGCTGCCCTGGGGTGGCGGAATTTTGGGAACAGACGTTTAGTGGACTCTCGGACATGCTAGGTGTACAGATGGTGCCCAGTCCTCTTGTGGCCCTCTTGGGTCTGATTCAGGGTGTCAACACACTACAAAAAAAGTTCCTAGCAATGGGGCTGCTATTAGCAAAAAGACAAGTTGCATGCCGATGGGGGAGAGGCCGTGCCCCCAAGTTCAAGGACTGGGTCCACACGATGACCACCTGGCAAGAAAATATGCATCACTATGCGGACTTACTTCCCATCAAATCACGCCCGAAGGATATTTGGGGCCCACTGACCGCCTACCTTTTAGCACGGGAGGCGGAGCGCGTGTCTGATGAGAGTGGAATTGCTGTGGGGGGGAACGTTGGGACTGAGCCTGCGGCTCGAGTCTCACCCACACAGGAGGGGTCACCAAGGGCGCAGCCTCGCCCAGAGTCGCAGCCGTGTGTATAGGCTCAGTAGATTAATGAAAGCGCGACACTCCGCTTGGTTTTCAGGCACGGGCGCAGTGACAATGAGAAAAAAGCCTCTGCACCACTGGGATATGTAAATACCCGGAGTTCTCTTACTATTGTACACGCCACTGCACTTTCCTGTCCCTATGTTGTATGAATATACTGTACCGATCGCTTAGGGATTGCAATCACCGGAGGATTGACCTGCACTTTTGTTTGGGGGATAGAATAGACTATGTTACACTGTTACTGAAACAGGAAGGTGCTGCTAATATGCTTTATTAAATGTTATTTAATATGCGACTTTCTATTACACTGATGTACCGTACAATCTTTCAATAAAGGTTTTTGAAAATCAAAAAAAAAAAAAAAAAAAAACAATGAATATGGAAGCTGTAACTGTACCAGTAACAATAGGTCCAGTAATACCAGTTTTTGAGAACCAGAGAATAAATGAACATTCTTTAGTCATTCCCATGAACTCAAATTTACAAAGAATGAAAGAAGGGATAGAACTAGAAAATGAGGAAGCCAGAAATTTGGTCAGTTCATATAGACCGAGCCCACCTACTAATTTGACAATAAATGAGAGTGAGTTAAGGAGAATTCCTATGGGAACTGAGTCTGCATCAGAAACACCAGAGAGGAGTAGAAATTGGGTAGAATTAAATAGTACACCTGTAGGTCCAACTCCAGATGAATTAAATGAATGGATGAAAACCCTGCAAAAGAAAGAGACAGAACCAAAACCATTAGATGTAATTTGGCTAAAAATAGATATGGAAGAGTTAATTTTAGGGACTATTGGTACAGAAAAATTGAAAACATATCAGGATGATGAGGTTATGTTTTTGTGCAAAAGCATTACACGGAGAGCTAGAAATTTGCATGACAAATTAGAAGAGACAGCGAATGAGCTAGGAGTAGAATTTGTAAAGGTGAGAAGTTTACAGAAACCATATAGGGTAGATTTTTGTGAGAAAGATATAGAAAATTTGAACACAGCAGGACGGTTAACCCAAATAAAAGAATTGATTGTTTTATTGAGATAATGGGGTGATGTGGACAGATGGAGAAGCAGGTGGACTAAAAGAAATGAGAAAACGACCGATAAAGCGTCTTTGGCTTTTGCGGTGACAGACAAGGAATCAATTGTAAGGGAGTATCCGATGAGAGAAACTCCAGGAGGTAGTTATGTGCATGTCCCTTGGTCCAGACAAGATATACTGTCATTTACAAATGACTTTCCAAAATTAAGAGAAAACCCTGTAGAATGGTATAGACAAGTGGAAAGGTTTGTCAAAGTTTCGAAGGTGTTGTGGGTAGATTTGGATGGATTATTTGACATTGTAGTACCAGCTGATTTATGGACAGAGTGTAAAATTACCATCGATTGGCCAACTGTAGAATACCCAAGAGACGTAAAAACAGGAGAGCCAGGACCAGAAGTTATGAGGAAATATGACCAAGTTATTACCTTTTTGAAAAATAAAATTCCACCTAAAGAAACAGATTGGGTAAAAATTGATAGAACTACGCAGGAGAGTAAGGAATCTGTACATGCCTATTATGAAAGGCTACTTCTGGTTTTCAAACAGTATAGTGGCTATGAGACTTTAAATGAAAAAGGCATGAGTCATTTTGTATATAGATTTGTTTATGGGTTAAAGCCAGAAATAAGTGAAATGATTAAACAGCATATGATCTGCTGGCAAAACAGCACAGTAGATGAAGTGTTGAGGTATGCTAAATATTGCAGTGATGACATTGAATGCAGACAACGTAAATTAAAAGAGAAAGCGATGTGGGCACAAGTGAAAGTTGCAGAGAAACAAGAAGCTCAACTGAATAATCAGGTTAATGAGGCAGGACAAACTAAATCCAAACCGAATATAGGTAAAGGCAAAGGCCAAATGAGTATAGAAGAGGCAAAGAAAAAGTGGCCATGCCACAATTGCGGAAAGTTAGGGCATTGGAGAAACGAGTGTAAATTCCCTCCAAAAGCTAATGCGGAAAATCAATCATTAAATCCACAGGTGCAGAGTGAGGTGAGTTACCAATAGCTGCAGCAACCGCAGGTAGTTACTCAGCAGAGTCAGGTGCCTCAACCACCACTTCCCAAGAGTGTAAATCCACAAAGATACAGTGCAGAGACAGGATTCTACGGAGGAGAGCAGGTAACACATTTGCCGCGCGCAGCTGCAATATCGCAGTATTGGTTAAGACAGGATGGGAATGAGTTGGATGAAAGTTTATGACGGTGCCTAGGAGAGGAGGAAGAGTGCATGCTTGGCGCAACTCTAGAGGTAGATCAAGCAGGTCCATTTGTGGATGGAGAAGTGAATGGTGCAAATGTAACATTCCTTGTGGACACTGGAGCTACCCGTTCCACTGTTAGATCAGTGGAAATTCCAAACCTTCCTCTCTCAGGTGAACATATCCAAGTCGTTGGTGTCTCAAACCAGCAAATGAAGGCGCCTCTTACCAAATTAGTAGAGGTAAAGATTGGACCATTCAGAGAAATGCACCAATTTGTGGTGTGTGATTGCAGTCCTGTGAATTTACTAGGACGCGATCTACTTTGCAAAATGAACTGCACCATCTATTGTACTCCGGATGGGATTGCATTTCAGACTCCTGATGAAGATGTACTGTATAAAATGACAATGGTGAATTTAGAGTCAGAAGTGAATGATTATTTTCCTGTGTTTGATGTAGAGAAAATCCCAATTGAGTTGAAAGAAACAGTAAAACAGGAGGTGTGGGATTTTACGGGCGAAGATATAGGGTTAATGAAAGGAGTAGACCCTGTTAAAATTTCTGTTAAAGAAGGAATAAGTTACCCAAATACTCCACAGTATAAATTGATGCCAGAAATAATTCAAGGAATAACACCTGTAATAAATAAAATGATTGAACAAGAAATTTTGAGAGAAATAATGAGCAGTCCATGTAATTCGCCTATAATGGGACTGAAAAAGCCGAACGGAACATAGAGAATAATACAAGATTTAAGAAAGGTCAATAAAATCGTTGTTCCTTGTTGTCCAATTGTACCAAACCCTGCTGTAATACTGTATCAGATTCCACGTGAAGCGGAATGGTACACGGTCATTGATTTGTGCCATGCATTTTTCTCTATCCCATTACATTCAGATAGCCAGCCATTATTTGCATTCAGGTTTGGAGAGCGTATTTTGGCATGGTGCCGAATTCCTCAGGGGTATACAGAACGCCCCTCGATCTTTAATCAGATTCTAAAGAAATCATTGGAAGATTTGAAAATGCTCGAAAAATCTGTGATGGTTCAGTATATTGATGACCTATTGGTGGCATCAAAAACAAAAGAAGCATGTGTTACCGAAAGTGTACAGAGAAAAGAAACATATAGTTACTGAAAGATACGGGTATGGTGGTAGCGAGACAGAGGATGAATTGCTGGAAGATATTTTAAACCGAAACCCACCTCCATACCAACAGAATTCTGCGGTGGTGACACCTAATGCACCACCAATGGAAACTGGGAGGAATAAAAGTCCTGAACGAAGCTACGAAATAAATAGGTCAAAAGAACAGTTAAAAACCCCACCAAGCGAAAAGGTTGAAAGTGACAATGCAACCGAATTAGCAAAAACTACGAGAGAATTGACTGAGAAAATAAGAGAGTTAACAATGAATATGGAAGCTGTAACTGTACCAGTAACAATAGGTCCAGTAATACCAGTTTTTGAGAACCAGAGAATAAATGAACATTCTTTAGTCATTCCCATGAACTCAAATTTACAAAGAATGAAAGAAGGGATAGAACTAGAAAATGAGGAAGCCAGAAATTTGGTCAGTTCATATAGACCGAGCCCACCTACTAATTTGACAATAAATGAGAGTAAGTTAAGGAGAATTCCTATGGGAACTGAGTCTGCATCAGAAACACCAGAGAGGAGTAGAAATTGGGTAGAATTAAATAGTACACCTGTAGGTCCAACTCCAGATGAATTAAATGAATGGATGAAAACCCTGCAAAAGAAAGAGACAGAACCAAAACCATTAGATGTAATTTGGCTAAAAATAGATATGGAAGAGTTAATTTTAGGGACTATTGGTACAGAAAAATTGAAAACATATCAGGATGATGCGGTTATGTTTTTGTGCAAAAGCATTACATGGAGAGCTAGAAATTTGCATGACAAATTAGAAGAGACAGCGAATGAGCTAGGAGTAGAATTTGTAAAGGTGAGAAGTTTACAGAAACCATATAGGGTAGATTTTTGTGAGAAAGATATAAAAAATTTGAAAACAGCAGGACGGTTAACCCAAATAAAAGAATTGATTGTTTTATTGAGAAAATGGGGTGATGTGGAGAGTTGGAGAAGCAGGTGGACTAAAAGAAATGAGAAAACGACCGATAAAGCGTCTTTGGCTTTTGCGGTGACAGACAAGGAATCAATTGTAAGGGAGTATCCGATGAGAGAAACTCCAGGAGGTAGTTATGTGCATGTCCCTTGGTCCAGACAAGATATACTGTCATTTACAAATGACTTTCCAAAATTAAGAGAAAACCCTGTAGAATGGTATAGACAAGTGGAAAGGTTTGTCAAAGTTTCGAAGGTGTTGTGGGTAGATTTGGATGGATTATTTGACATTGTAGTACCAGCTGATTTATGGACAGAGTGTAAAATTACCATCGATTGGCCAACTGTAGAATACCCAAGAGACGTAAAAACAGGAGAGCCAGGACCAGAAGTTATGAGGAAATATGACCAAGTTATTACCTTTTGAAAAATAAAATTCCACCTAAAGAAACAGATTGGGTAAAAATTGATAGAACTACGCAGGAGAGTAAGGAATCTGTACATGCCTATTATGAAAGGCTACTTCTGGTTTTCAAACAGTATAGTCGGCTATGAGACTTTAAATGAAAAAGGCATGAGTCATTTTGTATATAGATTTGTTTATGGGTTAAAGCCAGAAATAAGTGAAATGATTAAACAGCATATGATCTGCTGGCAAAACAGCACAGTAGATGAAGTGTTGAGGTATGCTAAATATTGCAGTGATGACATTGAATGCAGACAACGTAAATTAAAAGAGAAAGCGATGTGGGCACAAGTGAAAGTTGCAGAGAAACAAGAAGCTCAACTGAATAATCAGGTTAATGAGGCAGGACAAACTAAATCCAAACCGAATATAGGTAAAGGCAAAGGCCAAATGAGTATAGAAGAGGCAAAGAAAAAGTGGCCATGCCACAATTGCGGAAAGTTAGGGCATTGGAGAAACGAGTGTAAATTCCCTCCAAAAGCTAATGCGGAAAATCAATCATTAAATCCACAGGTGCAGAGTGAGGTGAGTTACCAACAGCTGCAGCAACCGCAGGTAGTTACTCAGCAGAGTCAGGTGCCTCAACCACCACTTCCCAAGAGTGTAAATCCACAAAGATACAGTGCAGAGACAGGATTCTACGGAGGAGAGCAGGTAACACATTTGCAACGCGCAGCTGCAATATCGCAGTATTGGTTAAGACAGGATGGGAATGAGTCGGATGAAAGTTTATGACGGTGCCTAGGAGAGGAGGAAGAGTGCATGCTTGGCGCAACTCTAGAGGTAGATCAAGCAGGTCCATTTGTGGATGGAGAAGTGAATGGTGCAAATGTAACATTCCTTGTGGACACTGGAGCTACCCGTTCCACTGTTAGATCAGTGGAAATTCCAAACCTTCCTCTCTCAGGTGAACATATCCAAGTCGTTGGTGTCTCCAACCAGCAAATGAAGGCGCCTCTTACCAAATTAGTAGAGGTAAAGATTGGACCATTCAGAGAAATGCACCAATTTGTGGTGTGTGATTGCAGTCCTGTGAATTTACTAGGACGCGAGCTACTTTGCAAAATGAACTGCACCATCTATTGTACTCCGGATGGGATTGCATTTCAGACTCCTGATGAAGATGTACTGTATAAAATGACAATGGTGAATTTAGAGTCAGAAGTGAATGATTATTTTCCTGTGTTTGATGTAGAGAAAATCCCAATTGAGTTGAAAGAAACAGTAAAACAGGAGGTGTGGGATTTTACGGGCGAAGATATAGGGTTAATGAAAGGAGTAGACCCTGTTAAAATTTCTGTTAAAGAAGGAATAAGTTACCCAAATACTCCACAGTATAAATTGATGCCAGAAATAATTCAAGGAATAACACCTGTAATAAATAAAATGATTGAACAAGAAATTTTGAGACAAATAATGAGCAGTCCATGTAATTCGCCTATAATGGGACTGAAAAAGCCTAACGGAACATATAGAATAGTACAAGATTTAAGAAAGGTCAATAAAATCATTGTTCCTTGTTGTCCAATTGTACCAAACCCTGCTGTAATACTGTATCAGATTCCACGTGAAGCGGAATGGTACACGGTCATTGATTTGTGCCATGCATTTTTCTCTATCCCATTACATTCAGATAGCCAGCCATTATTTGCATTCAGGTTTGGAGAGCGTATTTTGGCATGGTGCCGAATTCCTCAAGGGTATACAGAAAGCCCCTCGATCTTTAATCAGATTCTAAAGAAATCATTGGAAGATTTGAAAATGCCCGAAAAATCTGTGATGGTTCAGTATATTGATGACCTATTGGTGGCATCAAAAACAAAAGAAGCATGTGTTAATGACACAATTGCTTTGCTGAATCATTTAGCAAAAGGAGGACATAAGGTATCCCCATCAAAATTACAGTTTTGCTAACAGGAGGTCCAATACTTAGGACATAAGATTGAAAAGGGAGTGCGAAAAGTAATGACTGAGAGAATAAAAATAATTCAAGGAATGAGAGCTCCAATGACACAAAGAGAGGTAAGAATGTTCCTGGGAATGGTTGGATATTGTCGACAATGGATAAGTGGATTTTCATTTTTGCAAAACCATTACAGCTTTTGACAAAATAAGATGTTAAAGATCCATTTGAATTGAATGATGAAGAGATGAAGGCGTTTAGAGAACTAAAAACGAAACTATGTGAAGCTCCGGCACTGGGAATGCCTGACTATGAGAAAGATTTTGAGCTGTATTGTAGTGAGAGAGATGGGTGCGCGTTTTCAGTCTTAATGCAAAGACATGGAAACATGAAAAGACCTATTGCGTATTTTTCAGCTGTTTTAGACCCAGTAGCAAAAGCGTTGCCTGGGTGTCTGAAAGCAGTAGCTGCTACTTGCGTGAGTCTGGAACAGAGTGAAGGCATTGTGATGGGTTAATATGTAGAAACGATGGACGTGAGAGATTGTTATGTTTGTATGCAATTGCCTGCGTCTGTTGTAGAAGGTGTGACCTACCATCACCTTCCCTTGACGTATGGAATAACATGTAGTGTTTTAGCTAGTCTATTTTATAGAACAGGAAGGTTAGAATATTATTATACTGACATTGATAAGGTTTTTGCAAAGATTCCTATAATATCTGAATTGAATAAGGTGAAAGAGGCAAGAATATTTGGAGAATTTTTCTTAGAAAATAAGGTTCTAACATCAGATGACATAGTTAAGCACAACCTTACCTGTGAGTTAAGGAAGGAGGAAAAGGTGTTTTTAGAAATGGTTGAAAATAGAAGAGTAAAATTTCAAAGAAAAGTGATAGAAGAGGAGACAAAAACACCTCTTTGGGCAATTGAAGAAGAAATTAATGATAAGACAAGGACAAATGCAGCTATGACTTTGTATTGGCCCCAACAGGGAAAGTTGTGCATTAGTAGAAATAGAACAAGGTATGATAACTATTTCGTGGGTTCCAGTGATTGTCAAGACAATTATAAAATTTTAGGAGGTTGGGAATTCAAAGGGGGAAAAGATCCAATATTTCCTGGGATCTATTATATTTTCGGAAACAGAGCTTATTACAGGTTGCCGGACCATTGGTATGGGACGTGCTACTTAGGCCTGGTCTTTCCAAAGATTTTTCATGTAGATAGAGAAGAAAAAGGAACACACGAGATGGGTAAAACATTCACACGAAGAAAAAGGGAAAGTTTTTCAGAAATAGTGGGTGATATTTTTGAAGCATTGATACCAGCAGTGGGAATATCTTTGAATGCATTTAAAATTGAAATTATCCACAGTAGTAGATTGTTTATCTACAGATACTGCTGGAGGGTTCTTGATGGTAAATACCGAGATGGTTGCCATGAGAGCTATGGTGATGCAAAATCGACTTGCCCTTGACATTCTTTTGGCAAAAGAGGGTGGAGTCTGTGGAATGCTGAAAGTCCAACATTGTTGCACTTACATTCCAGATAAAAGTGAAAATATACAAAAGTATATAAAGAATATTACAAATTTGCACAAAGAACTTGTTCCACTGGAGGTTGAAAATGCGTGGGAGAAACTTGGTAAGAGTTTTTCCTCAGTATCAAAATGGTTCAATAAAATAAGTAGTTTTATTATAGGGAAAGTTATGATATCAGCGACAGCAATAATCTTAGTAGTATTAATTGTGAGATTTGTTATTATATGTATCAAAAGGAGAAAAAGACAAAACAAAATAGAAAGAGAAAATAAGATAAATAAAGAAAGAGAGCGAGAAATAGGTGAAATAGAACTGGAAGAACTAAAAGAAAGCATGTATAAGAAAACAAAAAGACAAGATGAAAGGGATACAGTTGTGTAAAACTAACAAAGAAGCAAAAGGATAAGAAATATGCTATCTGACAAATTTGTGTAACATGGGTTTTTGTGGTGATATTAAAAATCACCAAAGGGGGAGTTGATGGAGCAAGGTAAACGAGAAAAATTTTGAACCCCCTAATAGTAACGTTAATAATTAATACAATTGTTCGTTTAAATGAATAACCAACAATGTATGTTTTCCTTAATAAGTGTTCTTGGTAACATGCAGTATCTGTGCAAACTAATCTACTTACAATTGTTAATGTAAATAACAATAACATAATGATTTGCGTATTAATTAGAATAATATTGCATGATTTGTGCTACGCAGTAAATTGTATGGTGGCAAAAGAAAGTGGTTGATAAGTAAGAAATTGCTTTATATGTCGCTTTTGCTAGGTAACACCTAACTGGGGTACGTAGAATGACGGGAGGGAAACGAAAAGGCTTATTTTCTTATTCTTAACTATTATCTGTTTGTTTCTATGATAGTTCGTTCAAGCCTGCTAGGTCGTGCTGTAAAAATGGCTGCCGAGACAAATAAGCTTAAATGCGCAAGCGCAAGATGGCTTCCAAGCGGAAGAAAAAGCTGTGAACAAATACATCACATGGGTGCTTCCAAAGCTCAGGATGGAAGAGGGATCAAGGTTATGATGACCTTTTTACCCAGACGTGTGCCAAAGGGGGACTCAGCGAAAGAGTGTGAGAACCAGCAGTGTATCCGTGAATTGACAATGAACTGTTTAAAATGAAGTATCAGAAATAAGATACAAAGAAAGAATGTCAATTGGATTGGTAATGTCCTGAAACCATGAGAAAGGACAAAATTATAAACATTTTTCAGAACTGGTTTGGGCAAGGAGGGCAATGAGGAGATGTTTGCCACCCCTCCAATGGACCAATTAGCGTGAATCTCGCCCCAAAATGAAACATTTGTGTTTAGTAAGCTAGTGTTAGGGTATAAGAGGACCTACTCTTAAGTAGGAGCGGCGCTGCTTTTTACATATTTTTATTGAGCACTGGACGCTGACGCTGGAGAAGCCGCTGCTATTTTCCATAGGCCTTTATATTTTTAATACAATTAATCTTTTACTCTTAAAATTTTGATTGAGAAAGAACGAGATTGTGGCGGAAAACCTGTATAGGTGGTCCGTCGAGGAGGCTTGTTTAGCAGGACAGACAGTCAGTTTTTGGGAGTTCTATGCTGAGATCTGAATTTAACTTCTGTGACGAACTTTATTCTTCCATCTAAAAGGGTATGCATTGCAATTTCAATTTATTTCTTATAAGGTTAATCAATGTATTGATCTGATTAATAAAACTGAATTTATTCATGCTTAAATTTTTGATAAACTATATTATAATTAAATTTATGAGTCTGTGGTTCTTTAGCTCAATAATAAATGTAAATGTTAATATGAATTCAAGTGATTGAGCTGGTCTTAATCACCATCAACTGATTCCTACTAGTTGGTCCATCGACCAATGAGCGGAATACCTCGAAGCTTGAGAATTATCGTGTTGATTTAAAAGGTATCCCGTCTCCTTCCAGCAAGTCATTAACTTTTTCTCCTAAGTAAAGGCGGATGAGTTCCAGGGAATATATGAGAGAGTGAATGTTTATGCGGTGTTATGGGCCCCACCGTCATATTGGTATAGTTGTGAAGAGGAATGTTTTTCAACCTGGATGTCAATGCCTAGAGGAGAAGAAATTATATGGATAGCGCTGGATCAGATTTCTTGGTAGCAGAGTTATGGTTACTATAGATTAGTTTGGTGATTATTGTTTATTGATTATTGATTATTTCATGTCTAACACTTTATGTTGAGTCGCGTTATGTTATATGTAAGTCGGAAATTTTGAAGCTTCCGGGAAGTAGGAAGTTGACACGTGTGGCAAGAGAAGTCACATGGAATAGTGCATTGTCTAGGTTTTCAAAATGGTGATAACACAGGTTGTGTTATGATAGGGACATTTTCTGTATAAAAGGTGTATGAGTGAAATAGCAACCGGTTTTCTTGTGAAACTCTGGCCTTAATTCTCAGGAGCAGTGTAGTCTCCACATGTGTTTTATCCCCAGAGAAACGGGTTTACCCCTTGCTTGAAAGAAGGGTAAGGTAGAGGGAAGTGCTACACTTATCGAACAAAATTGTATTCTTGCGAAATGAGTAAAACTATCACTTTGTTTAGTGAAAACAGACAATGGAAATGTGTTTTTGATGTTGTAATTAACCAGAAACAGTTAAGAGAATATTGCCGATAAATTTTGTAAAGGAGGGGTCAGGAGCAGAACTGACGTAGAGAAAAGGCCGCGCTGGGATTGGTCAGTGCAATAGAAACACGGAAAACGCCCTGATTGGTGCGTTGGTGTGAGACGCGCTAGGATAGGTTGGATAAGCAGTGACGTAGAAGCTTAGGATTGGTGCGTTGGTGTGAAACGCGCTGCGATAGGTCCAAATAGCACATAGAGAAAAGAGTTGAGTTACGAGTTTTGCAAAAAGGAAAGAAATCGTGAAATATGGCCTATTTTGAGTATGGTAGAGAGAAAACGTCGTGGATGGCGAAAATTAAGAACTTTTTTAAGAAAGACAAAAAGGTAGTGACTAGAGAGGGACAAGTAATTCCTCCGCCGAAAACACCCGCTTCGCATATGATGCTGAAATACGGTTATCATACTTGCATTTGGTTAGAAAATTGGACCAAATATACTCAAAATGATGGAGTGTTAGCCTTTCCTGAGAATGGTTAATTTAGCGTAGCTGTACTTCGGAATTTGAGAGAGAAAATGACAAAGCTTGAGCCTAAACCTAGACCAACACAGTTTGAAGCGTTAAGTGAATGGGAAGATGAGATGTATGAACGAGAAAGATACAGAGGAGTAAAGAATCATTATTTTGTTCCTGGAAGGCTGTGGGGAGTGAATCATGAGGACAGAATAAAGCATTGGAGATATGCTAATATGACAGGAGGTTTGTTTCCAGCCTTTACAGTTGAAGAGGAAGCAAGGAGAAAGTGTACAGAGAAAAAGAAACATATAGTTACTGAAAGATACGGGTATGGTGGTAGCGAGACAGAGGATGAATTGCTGGAAGATATTTTAAACCGAAACCCACCTCCATACCAACAGAATTCTGCGGTGGTGACACCTAATGCACCACCAATGGAAACTGGGAGGAATAAAAGTCCTGAACGAAGATACGAAATAAATAGGTCAAAAGAACAGTTAAAAACCCCACTAAGCGAAAAGGTTGAAAGTGACAATGCAACCGAATTAGCAAAAACTACGAGAGAATTGACTGAGAAAATAAGAGAGTTAACAATGAATATGGAAGCTGTAACTGTACCAGTAACAATAGGTCCAGTAATACCAGTTTTTGAGAACCAGAGAATAAATGAACATTCTTTAGTCATTCCCATGAACTCAAATTTACAAAGAATGAAAGAAGGGATAGAACTAGAAAATGAGGAAGCCAGAAATTTGGTCAGTTCATATAGACCGAGCCCACCTACTAATTTGACAATAAATGAGAGTAAGTTAAGGAGAATTCCTATGGGAACTGAGTCTGCATCAGAAACACCAGAGAGGAGTAGAAATTGGGTAGAATTAAATAGTACACCTGTAGGTCCAACTCCAGATGAATTAAATGAATGGATGAAAACCCTGCAAAAGAAAGAGACAGAACCAAAACCATTAGATGTAATTTGGCTAAAAATAGATATGGAAGAGTTAATTTTAGGGACTATTGGTACAGAAAAATTGAAAACATATCAGGATGATGCGGTTATGTTTTTGTGCAAAAGCATTACATGGAGAGCTAGAAATTTGCATGACAAATTAGAAGAGACAGCGAATGAGCTAGGAGTAGAATTTGTAAAGGTGAGAAGTTTACAGAAACCATATAGGGTAGATTTTTGTGAGAAAGATATAAAAAATTTGAAAACAGCAGGACGGTTAACCCAAATAAAAGAATTGATTGTTTTATTGAGAAAATGGGGTGATGTGGAGAGATGGAGAAGCAGGTGGACTAAAAGAAATGAGAAAACGACCGATAAAGCGTCTTTGGCTTTTGCGGTGACAGACAAGGAATCAATTGTAAGGGAGTATCCGATGAGAGAAACTCCAGGAGGTAGTTATGTGCATGTCCCTTGGTCCAGACAAGATATACTGTCATTTACAAATGACTTTCCAAAATTAAGAGAAAACCCTGTAGAATGGTATAGACAAGTGGAAAGGTTTGTCAAAGTTTCGAAGGTGTTGTGGGTAGATTTGGATGGATTATTTGACATTGTAGTACCAGCTGATTTATGGACAGAGTGTAAAATTACCATCGATTGGCCAACTGTAGAATACCCAAGAGACGTAAAAACAGGAGAGCCAGGACCAGAAGTTATGAGGAAATATGACCAAGTTATTACCTTTTTGAAAAATAAAATTCCACCTAAAGAAACAGATTGGGTAAAAATTGATAGAACTACGCAGGAGAGTAAGGAATCTGTACATGCCTATTATGAAAGGCTACTTCTGGTTTTCAAACAGTATAGTCGGCTATGAGACTTTAAATGAAAAAGGCATGAGTCATTTTGTATATAGATTTGTTTATGGGTTAAAGCCAGAAATAAGTGAAATGATTAAACAGCATATGATCTGCTGGCAAAACAGCACAGTAGATGAAGTGTTGAGGTATGCTAAATATTGCAGTGATGACATTGAATGCAGACAACGTAAATTAAAAGAGAAAGCGATGTGGGCACAAGTGAAAGTTGCAGAGAAACAAGAAGCTCAACTGAATAATCAGGTTAATGAGGCAGGACAAACTAAATCCAAACCGAATATAGGTAAAGGCAAAGGCCAAATGAGTATAGAAGAGGCAAAGAAAAAGTGGCCATGCCACAATTGCGGAAAGTTAGGGCATTGGAGAAACGAGTGTAAATTCCCTCCAAAAGCTAATGCGGAAAATCAATCATTAAATCCACAGGTGCAGAGTGAGGTGAGTTACCAACAGCTGCAGCAACCGCAGGTAGTTACTCAGCAGAGTCAGGTGCCTCAACCACCACTTCCCAAGAGTGTAAATCCACAAAGATACAGTGCAGAGACAGGATTCTACGGAGGAGAGCAGGTAACACATTTGCACATGCGCAGCTGCAATATCGCAGTATTGGTTAAGACAGGATGGGAATGAGTCGGATGAAAGTTTATGACGGTGCCTAGGAGAGGAGGAAGAGTGCATGCTTGGCGCAACTCTAGAGGTAGATCAAGCAGGTCCATTTGTGGATGGAGAAGTGAATGGTGCAAATGTAACATTCCTTGTGGACACTGGAGCTACCCGTTCCACTGTTAGATCAGTGGAAATTCCAAACCTTCCTCTCTCAGGTGAACATATCCAAGTCGTTGGTGTCTCAAACCAGCAAATGAAGGCGCCTCTTACCAAATTAGTAGAGGTAAAGATTGGACCATTCAGAGAAATGCACCAATTTGTGGTGTGTGATTGCAGTCCTGTGAATTTACTAGGACGCGAGCTACTTTGCAAAATGAACTGCACCATCTATTGTACTCCGGATGGGATTGCATTTCAGACTCCTGATGAAGATGTACTGTATAAAATGACAATGGTGAATTTAGAGTCAGAAGTGAATGATTATTTTCCTGTGTTTGATGTAGAGAAAATCCCAATTGAGTTGAAAGAAACAGTAAAACAGGAGGTGTGGGATTTTACGGGCGAAGATATAGGGTTAATGAAAGGAGTAGACCCTGTTAAAATTTCTGTTAAAGAAGGAATAAGTTACCCAAATACTCCACAGTATAAATTGATGCCAGAAATAATTCAAGGAATAACACCTGTAATAAATAAAATGATTGAACAAGAAATTTTGAGACAAATAATGAGCAGTCCATGTAATTCGCCTATAATGGGACTGAAAAAGCCTAACGGAACATATAGAATAGTACAAGATTTAAGAAAGGTCAATAAAATCATTGTTCCTTGTTGTCCAATTGTACCAAACCCTGCTGTAATACTGTATCAGATTCCACGTGAAGCGGAATGGTACACGGTCATTGATTTGTGCCATGCATTTTTCTCTATCCCATTACATTCAGATAGCCAGCCATTATTTGCATTCAGGTTTGGAGAGCGTATTTTGGCATGGTGCCGAATTCCTCAAGGGTATACAGAAAGCCCCTCGATCTTTAATCAGATTCTAAAGAAATCATTGGAAGATTTGAAAATGCCCGAAAAATCTGTGATGGTTCAGTATATTGATGACCTATTGGTGGCATCAAAAACAAAAGAAGCATGTGTTACTGACACAATTGCTTTGCTGAATCATTTAGCAAAAGGAGGACATAAGGTATCCCCATCAAAATTACAGTTTTGCCAACAGGAGGTCCAATACTTAGGACATAAGATTGAAAAGGGAGTGCGAAAAGTAATGACTGAGAGAATAAAAATAATTCAAGGAATGAGAGCTCCAATGACACAAAGAGAGGTAAGAATGTTCCTGGGAATGGTTGGATATTGTCGACAATGGATAAGTGGATTTTCATTTTTGCAAAACCATTACAGCTTTTGACAAAATAAGATGTTAAAGATCCATTTGAATTGAATGATGAAGAGATGAAGGCGTTTAGAGAACTAAAAACGAAACTATGTGAAGCTCCGGCACTGGGAATGCCTGACTATGAGAAAGATTTTGAGCTGTATTGTAGTGAGAGAGATGGGTGCGCGTTTTCAGTCTTAATGCAAAGACATGGAAACATGAAAAGACCTATTGCGTATTTTTCAGCTGTTTTAGACCCAGTAGCAAAAGCGTTGCCTGGGTGTCTGAAAGCAGTAGCTGCTACTTGCGTGAGTCTGGAACAGAGTGAAGGCATTGTGATGGGTTAATATGTAGAAACGATGGACGTGAGAGATTGTTATGTTTGTATGCAATTGCCTGCGTCTGTTGTAGAAGGTGTGACCTACCATCACCTTCCCTTGACGTATGGAATAACATGTAGTGTTTTAGCTAGTCTATTTTATAGAACAGGAAGGTTAGAATATTATTATACTGACATTGATAAGGTTTTTGCAAAGATTCCTATAATATCTGAATTGAATAAGGTGAAAGAGGCAAGAATATTTGGAGAATTTTTCTTAGAAAATAAGGTTCTAACATCAGATGACATAGTTAAGCACAACCTTACCTGTGAGTTAAGGAAGGAGGAAAAGGTGTTTTTAGAAATGGTTGAAAATAGAAGAGTAAAATTTCAAAGAAAAGTGATAGAAGAGGAGACAAAAACACCTCTTTGGGCAATTGAAGAAGAAATTAATGATAAGACAAGGACAAATGCAGCTATGACTTTGTATTGGCCCCAACAGGGAAAGTTGTGCATTAGTAGAAATAGAACAAGGTATGATAACTATTTCGTGGGTTCCAGTGATTGTCAAGACAATTATAAAATTTTAGGAGGTTGGGAATTCAAAGGGGGAAAAGATCCAATATTTCCTGGGATCTATTATATTTTCGGAAACAGAGCTTATTACAGGTTGCCGGACCATTGGTATGGGACGTGCTACTTAGGCCTGGTCTTTCCAAAGATTTTTCATGTAGATAGAGAAGAAAAAGGAACACACGAGATGGGTAAAACATTCACACGAAGAAAAAGGGAAAGTTTTTCAGAAATAGTGGGTGATATTTTTGAAGCATTGATACCAGCAGTGGGAATATCTTTGAATGCATTTAAAATTGGAAATTATCCACAGTAGTAGATCGTTTATCTACAGATACTGCTGGAGGGTTCTTGATGGTAAATACCGAGATGGTTGCCATGAGAGCTATGGTGATGCAAAATCGACTTGCCCTTGACATTCTTTTGGCAAAAGAGGGTGGAGTCTGTGGAATGCTGAAAGTCCAACATTGTTGCACTTACATTCCAGATAAAAGTGAAAATATACAAAAGTATATAAAGAATATTACAAATTTGCACAAAGAACTTGTTCCACTGGAGGTTGAAAATGCGTGGGAGAAACTTGGTAAGAGTTTTTCCTCAGTATCAAAATGGTTCAATAAAATAAGTAGTTTTATTATAGGGAAAGTTATGATATCAGCGACAGCAATAATCTTAGTAGTATTAATTGTGAGATTTGTTATTATATGTATCAAAAGGAGAAAAAGACAAAACAAAATAGAAAGAGAAAATAAGATAAAGAAAGAAAGAGAGCGAGAAATAGGTGAAATAGAACTGGAAGAACTAAAAGAAAGCATGTATAAGAAAACAAAAAGACAAGATGAAAGGGATACAGTTGTGTAAAACTAACAAAGAAGCAAAAGGATAAGAAATATGCTATCTGACAAATTTGTGTAACATGGGTTTTTGTGGTGATATTAAAAATCACCAAAGGGGGAGTTGATGGAGCAAGGTAAACGAGAAAAATTTTGAACCCCCTAATAGTAACGTTAATAATTAATACAATTGTTCGTTTAAATGAATAACCAACAATGTATGTTTTCCTTAATAAGTGTTCTTGGTAACATGCAGTATCTGTGCAAACTAATCTACTTACAATTGTTAATGTAAATAACAATAACATAATGATTTGTGTATTAATTAGAATAATATTGCATGATTTGTGCTACGCAGTAAATTGTATGGTGGCAAAAGAAAGTGGTTGATAAGTAAGAAATTGCTTTATATGTCGCTTTTGCTAGGTAACACCTAACTGGGGTACGTAGAATGACGGGAGGGAAACGAAAAGGCTTATTTTCTTATTCTTAACTATTATCTGTTTGTTTCTATGATAGTTCGTTCAAGCCTGCTAGGTCGTGCCGTAAAAATGGCTGCCGAGACAAATAAGCTTAAATGCGCAAGATGGCTTCCAAGCGGAAGAAAAAGCTGTGAACAAATACATCACGTGGGTGCTTCCAAAGCTCAGGATGGAAGAGGGATCAAGGTTATGATGACCTTTTTTCCCAGACGTGTGCCAAAGGGGGACTCAGCGAAAGAGTGTGAGAACCAGAAGTGTATCCGTGAATTGACAATGAACTGTTTAAAATGAAGTATCAGAAAGAAGATACAAAGAAAGAATGTCAATTGGATTGGTAATGTCCTGAAACCGTGAGAAAGGACAAAATTATAAACATTTTTCAGAACTGGTTTGGGCAAGGAGGGCAATGACGAGATGTTTGCCACCCCTCCAATGGACCAATTAGCGTGAATCTCGCCCCAAAAATGAAACATTTGTGTTTAGTAAGCTAGTGTTAGGGTATAAGAGGACCTACTCTTAAGTAGGAGCGGCGCTGCTTTTTACATATTTTTATTGAGCACTGGACGCTGACGCTGGAGAAGCCGCTGCTATTTTCCATAGGCCTTTATATTTTTAATACGATTAATCTTTTACTCTTAAAATTTTGATTGAGAAAGAACGAGATTGTGGCGGAAAACCTGTATAGGTGGTCCGTCGAGGAGGCTTGTTTAGCAGGACAGACATTCAGTTTTTGGGAGTTCTATGCTGAGATCTGAATTTAACTTCTGTGACAAACTTTATTCTTCCATCTAAAAGGGTATGCATTGCAATTTCAATTTATTTCTTATAAGGTTAATAAATGTATTATCTGATTAATAAAACTGAATTTATTCATGCTTAAATTTTAGATAAACTATATTATAATTAAATTTATGAGTCTGTGGTTCTTTAGCTCAATAATAAATGTAAATGTTAATATGAATTCAAGTGATTGAGCTGGCCTTAATCACCATCAACTGATTCCTACTAGTTGGTCCATCGACCAATGAGCGGAATACCTCGAAGCTTGAGAATTATCGTGTTGATTTAAAAGGTATCCCGTCTCCTTCCAGCAAGTCATTAACTTTTTCTCCTAAGTAAAGGCGGATGAGTTCCAGGGAATATATGAGAGAGTGAATGTTTATGCGGTGTTATGGGCCCCACCGTCATATTGGTATAGTTGTGAAGAGGAATGTTTTTCAACCTGGATGTCAATGCCTAGAGGAGAAGAAATTATGTTGATAGCGCTGGATCAAGGCCTTTCTCAATATCTGACTGTCTTGTCAGATGTTTTATTTAGTCTGAATGATTTTATTTAATCTATTTCCTCCCTCCCTCTTTTTAGACAAACCACTATGAGAATATCTTTGCTTTGGCCTTACCATCCTTATGGGCAGCACTTGACCCCAAAACAAAAATTTTCATGAGCAACTGGTTCGAGGCTGCTGCTTAATTTGTGCTGTGTTTGCTGGTGCCAATCACAGGCTCTCTTTGTGGAGAACGGGGACGTTTTCTCCTACTCGGTTTCAACATGATCATTAGCATAATTATGTACGCTGATATTGGTATGTACATTCCTAAAATATGTCCCATGTTTAAGGTGCCCTGTGACTAATACAGAAATGTGCTCTTAGTACACTCAACATGATTATTCAATCTCTGGAGACTCCTCAAAAAGTTTTCCCTGGTTTTCCTTCTGTTTTAGGTGTGGCCTAACAATAGCTTTAGCTGTGCAGTCAGCCTCATGTGACCATATAAATTCACAAATAGAAAATACACGCACACGTACATTAATAGAGGGGCTTTGTGTAAGCCCTCTCCGTCCATTGCTATCTGCAAGTGTTATTAACATCTTGCTTCTGCAAGTGATACTTCTTCTTCAGCCCGGCCGTTGGCTCTCTTGCACTGTGACTGATGTCATGTCTAATAGCATGTGTACACCTGCATAAAAAAACAAGCATTGGCACAGCCAATAGGTCTCGCCTTTGGGGCCTTATAAGTGTTTTGCCATGCCACACTAAGTCCTGGCTTTATTTTGACATTTCTGAGAAAGTCTGTAATACTATAAGAGTAAGACCCATGGGCATGTTTGGTAATCCTGCCCTAAGTGTTTGAATAGATGACTGCATGCACGAGTGTGTTTGCATGCAGCTCTTTGATGGCAGTTTTTAGCTCACTGTGCTAGATTACGATTGTAGATTGTGAACTGCACAGTTACAAAAGGATCCCTGTGACAAAGGCAGCCCACAGAGCTATACACATTAAATACACTGCTGTGATTAGCATGGTACACATTCTTTGCAGCAATTATATTAACCTTTACAAATTGTTACAAAAAAGGCATAAAACAACTAATTTATAACCTGGCGAAAATTAAAAGGTCTAAACAAGCACTTTAAATTCATAAGGGGAAAATTATAGCAGAGAAAACAAGAATGTGTGGAAGTGCCGATAAGTTTCCAATTCAATAGTCCCGTGTTTTATCCTCTCGGGCTACAATGATTTAAGATATTGGCAACTTCTTCAATCAAATGAGTATACTTGCAAACTAAATGGAAAACCCACAGATTTCTCCTTATAAAAAGTTTTCCAAGACATGCCCCTTGCAGGAAAAAAAACACACACACCAGGCCCAGAAAAGCAACCCAAGGCTGATGAGCTTTCCAAACCTTGGCTCAATGAAGGGTGTGTCCACTGGGACTATTTCCTGCCAGAGACAGTGTAAATGCAGACTGCCCTTACACAGTTGCAAGCTCCCTGATGTGAGTAATCAGACAGAAGCCCACTGGCTGCCCAGTCAGGTGACCGCTGCCCCGCCGCAGCATTCCTTCCCTACTGCAAATCAGGAGCGAAGCTCATAAAAACACTGCCCCATACATCCATGTGTATATACGGCTCATTCAGAACAGTAAAGTTATAGTGAAGTCACATGAAGCAGCACGTGGGACCACAGAGGCCACTAGGTATAGCAAGCACGTAACGGATGGACTGTGAACACTGACTGAGACTTTGGAAGAGTCTAGCAAGGATTTGAGACTTCATACCAGCGTGCTGTAACTCAGGAGCTGCCCACTCATTCAAGGCTTATCTGAAAGACGAAATGTGTCTGCGGGTCCCTCGCAGTCACAAGCGTTCCTGCTGCACTTAATAAACAAAGGAATCTATGGGCCACGTCTACGATAAGAGAGCAGGAGGAGACGGGGATGGGAATGCCAAGGAAAGACTCGTTTGCAGGCACAACACAGGCTTTCGAGTGGTAGTTTGCGATTCCCTGGCGAGGGCGCATAGGCATCGCAAAACAGGCTATTTGGACAGTTACAAAAGCAGTATGTTGTATTACTATTGAACTACTTGTAGAGAGTAAAACTCATTCTCTCCCTCCCCCCACACACCCCCCGCCCGCCAATCAGGTCACAAAGGTTAAAGCAAAAATGCTGTCTCTGGGGGCGGACAGGCTGAGGGAGCATTTCACAAAGCTTTGCAAATGTGCGCATTTTATATCACCCGGTTAACTGCATTGCTAATTACGCTCTTGACTGCTTCTTTGTTTACAGCTGTGCATCCCTACTCACATCCCTGCTACTCTAAGACCTGCCCCTTCTCCCTCAGTCGTAGCTGCCCGCTCTATCCACTTCGCACCCTATTTTCATTCGCGCCTGACCTCACCCACAGCCCAGCTCCACGGACATTGGGGAAGGGGGCGGGAACAGAGGGATTAGTGCTGAGAATGGGAGGGGTACGCGGAGAAAGAAAACACAGACAGGGCGGGGGGGAGCAAAGGGGATGATGACAACGGGAAGGGGCGGGAAAAAGATAACATGGACAACGGGGAGGCGGCGGGAGCAAAGGGGATGCAGTCACCAGAAGGGGAGCGGAAAAAAGACAAGGGCAACGGGGGAGGGGGCGTGAGCAAAGGGGAACCGCAAATTACAACATCAAAACACCATCCTACGTGCCCCACAGCCATATAAAAATCAACAAAATTTGAATTAAGACTCATTTAAAAGCACACGTACGCAAAACATAATGTGAATGGCACCAAATAAACGTAACAAGCGCGCGCGCCTCGCGCAAGTAGGGGGTGGGGGGAGTGCGGCCGAGAGCAGGCAGCGTTTCCCTTGCGGGAGCGAGCGGCGCCAGGAGAGATAATTGATAACACATGGCGAAAAAGCTCGCTCCCGCAAGGGAATCGCCAGACGTGCACGCGTTGCCATTGGAAGCAATGCAACGCGTGCACGTTTTTGCCCGCAAAGCTTTGCCGATGGCTAAAGGTCTTTTTCCTATGCAGCGCATGCGCGCTGCATAGGCGAGACCTAAACAGCACTTTAGTGCGAGGCTTGATGGGCCAATACTTCATTCTGGCAGTGGTTTTTTTCTTTTCATTCCTTATACTTTTATATTGTGTAGTCATTTTAGGTGTAAAAATAATGATATGTATTAAGACTAAGGGGCCGATTCCGATCTCGGCTGGTAGTGCTCCGAATCGTATTCGGATTTACCGGATCCGATTCGGAGCCCTGTTTCCCGACCGAATCGTACGCGGGTCCGGCCGAGCGAGTACGATGCAAACTCCCGCAAAATCGCCGACCGACTCGTACGTGGCTTCAACACGCTCCGACCGACTCACACGGACATGACTCGCACCGTGCTATGGAGACGTTTCCCGGCCGGGTAAGTACGATGCGCGCCGCGAGCAGTCCGACCGACTCGCGCTGTCCGGCTCGAAAAAAGCTGTCGGAGCCGGACTTTGGGGGTCCGCGTCGGACCCCCCTGTACGTGTAGGCACGCAAGTCGCACACAGGGGGGACCCATGGGTCCCCCCTACCTGTGCATGTACACCGCAATGCGCATGGACGCGTACCCGCTGTAGGGGGCGCCCTTGTTCGCCTCGCACCCATTGAGTCAATGGGAGCCCGTGTACGCGTTGTACGACCGGCTCCCATTGACTTCAATGGGAGTCCGACCGAATCGAGTCCGATAGCATGCGGATGCATCGTACTCGTCCGGTCGGACTGCTAGGGTCCGATTCGGTCGGAATTCTCTCCGGGTCCGGCTCGGTCGGAGAGATTTCCGGCCGGAATCGGCCCCAATGAAGGGTTTCTATGCCTGTTTTAAGTACACCTGTCTATGAGGAATCACCGTATTAAAAAAACCAAAATATTTTATTGTAAGCTTATGACTTTTAATATTTTAAATAATATTTTAAGTGGTTGCATGTGTTTTTGTTTAGTCTTGCTTGGCAGCTTATCGTCACACAGCATGATGTCAGTGCAATGTGGATTGTCAAAGCAGACACTATGGGGCTTATTCACAAGCCCCTGTGTGCCACCGGAACATCACTATTATCGATGTTCCGGCGGCGCACAGTGCAGTGCCATAGCTACAAGGCCACGAAATCCACCCTGCGTGGTATTTATGGCCCTGTAGATATGGTGTGAGGCAACTCAGCGCAAGTCGTGGCGTTGCCTCACACTGCGATGGGGAGACGCGCCATGGGCATTACGGTGGGTGTTCCCAGGTAAAACCCATGGCATTGACACATTCCCAGATTTACAACGTTCTGTAAAGCTGGGAATGTGTCAAAAGCCTACACCTCTGCAGGGGAGGTGCAATGTGGAGAAATAACTTTATTTCTCCTCGTTTTTTCAACTTTCAATGGGTGCTGCTTTCAGCAGCACACAGAGAAGGAGGAAATTGCCTTCATTTATTGTTTGTGTGCAGGAAAGTGTGCCTTCCTGCACAAAAACAATAATTCCCACAATGCAGACAACCCTGCACCATGCTGCAAGGATGCCTGCATTGGCAAATGGAAGCCAATTGTGCACCAGCGCTGGGGAAGAGGACAGGAATGCACCGTATCTCATAGATACTGTGCATTCCTGCCCTTTTCTTTTGATGTAGTTCAGCGCAGCAAGAAGGCTTGCATTGGAAGTTGCATTCTGGAGTTGATAATTCTGTCCCACATCCACCCAAGGTTTTCCGTTGTTTCCGTCTCAATTGTTGCTCCCTTCCCAAACACCAGTTGCACCTATTTCACTTCCTAGTTGACATGAATCCGGATGTGTTTTTTTTAACTGAGACCTGGCTCCACGATGGGTCCAGAATTTTGCACTATTAGGTATCAACAGACCATTGAAAACTGGTGGAGGAATTGCCATTATCTTTAAAAAAAACTCTATAATTGCACAATTGAGGCACTCTCGATCCCCAATTGTGAAGCCCTGTTTTTCTCTATCCCGTTTTCCCCTAATTTCACCTTTCCTGGTGCTCTCATTTACCGTCCCCTGGCCCGTCCAACAACTGGGGTTTTCTGCTGACTGAATCACTTGCCCCTCATGATCTTCGTGTGGCAAATTTTTCAGTGTTTGGGGACTTGAATTTTCATTTTGATGATCCTAGTAACAAATCTGTCCGAACTCTCTTGGATGATCTGATGACCTTGAATCTCTCACTCATCCACACCTTACACACTCATGCAGCAGGTCATCTTCTGTGCCCTATTTTTTCGAATCTCCCTACTGTGTCCACTGCACCTCCCATTCAGCTTGACTGGTCCGATCACCTTGCTATTCCTTTTTTTATTGATTCCTCTCTGGCTCTCTCGCCTCGTCCCTCCGCCTTGCCAAAGAAAACGCGGAATTGGTCTCAACTTGATATGAAAACACTTAATGAGCTGCTTTTGCAGACCACTCCCTCTATCTCATCTCAACTGGACTCGGACCAGCTACTAGTAGATCACTGGTTGTCTGAGGCTATCGATTCCATTCTTCCTCTTTCCACTAAATCTCAACCTAGAGTGCTTCCCCCCACTCCGTGGTTTTCCGTCTCCCTTAGAGTTGAAAAAAACAATGTAAAGTTTTGGAGAGACTGTGGAGATAGCACTATGCGCCAGAGGCCAAAGCCAATTATCTGGAGGCACTAAAAAAATATCATGCTTTATGCAGATCAGCATGTGCCTCCTTCTACACGGATAAAATTACGACCGCCCAAACTGTCAGAAAACCGTATTTAAAGTTGTGACGGAACTCTCTGCGCCTAGCACATTCTTGCCATCCTCCTCCCTTCCATTACATCATTGCAATAAACTCACGCTATTTTTTCATAATAAAGTCGTGTCTATCCATCGTGAGCTTGAGTTTGATTCCTCTCCTCATGACAACTTCATCTTTCCTACCACTCAACTCTCTGACCAGGTCGTGACTGCTCCCCCTGACCTTGCATCTGACGCATCTTGTCAAGTTAAGGCCTGGCTCCCAATTTATTTAATTTCTTTGAAAAACCTACTGGGAAACATCAAGTCTGGCTCCTCATTTGATCCCCTTCCTCCATCTAAGCTCAGATGCCTGGATGAGCCTGTCCTCGAGGTGATTGCTAAGCTCCTTAATTCCTCCCTAAATCTGGGCCAGCTGCCTCTTAATTGGAAGCACACTCTTGTGCTTCCACTGTTGAAAAAGACTGGTTTAGATCCCCTCTGCTGGTCAAACTACAGGCCAATATCTCTTCTCTCTACCTTTTCCAAAATATTGGAAAAACACATTAACTCCCAACTCTCTGTACATGTGACAAAACATAAGCTATTTCATCCATCACAGTCTGGCTTTCGTCCTGGTCACAGTACCGAATCAGCTCTTTTGGGGGTCACGGGGGACCTTAGGCAGCAGCTTGACTGTGGGGGCACAGCAGCGCTCATCCTGCTGGATTTGAGCGCTGCCTTTGACATGGTCTCCCTCTCCATTCTGGTGGATCGCCTCGAAAGCTCTGGTATTGTAGGTGTAGCCTTGCAGTGGCTGATCTCTTTTTTAAAGGATCGCTCCTTTCAAGTTTTCTCCCACACTGCTAAATCTAACCCCGTTGCCTTAACATCTGGAGTTCCGCAGGGTTCGATCCTGAGTCCTCTGCTTTTTAATCTTTACGTTCACCCCTTGGCAGACATTGCAGAAAAATCTGGGTTGACCATCTTTTCATATGCTGACGATACGCAGATTATTTTTTCTTTATCACCTGCTCAACATCAGGATCCCTCTTTACTTAAACTTGGTCTGCGAAACATCTCCTTGTGGATGTCCAGAAATGCTTTAAGGCTGAATGGTTCTAAGACTGAGTTTCTCATCCTGGGGAACAATCTTGAGCTCTGGGGAACCAGTCATTGGCCTGTCTCTTTGGGACCTTTGCCGACCCCGGTTCCTAAGGTTAAGAACCTGGGATTTTCCATCGATAGCAAACTCTCTCTCGCTGCTCAGGTCTCAGGAGTCACCTCGGCCTGCTTTGCGGTCCTCAAGTGGTTAAAGAAAATCCTCTGGCTAATTCCACCAGCTGCTCAGAGGACTGTCTTGCAGGTCTTGGTGATCTCCAGACTTGACTATAGTAATGTACTGTATTTGGGTGTGGACAAGACCTCTGTACGCCGTCTCCAGATTATTCAGAATGCGGCAGCCCGCCTACTTTTTAGGTTGCCTCGGCACGCCTCTGTTTCCCCTTTGCTCCATCAACTCCACTGGCTCAGGGTTAGTAAGTGTATCGAGTTTAAGGCCCTCTGCTACATGTTTAGAGCTCAGCACGACCTGGCCCCGTGTACATACTCAATCTTGTCAAGCCTTATCGACCCTCTCACAACCTTAGATCGGCCAACCTTTTTCTCTTCTCAGTCCGCAGAGTACGGCTGACCCGCATGGGTGGCTGCTCATTTTCCTTCCTGGGACCAAAATTGTGGAACTCTCTTCCGCTAGAACTCAGGAATTGTCAATCTCTCCTCGCTTTCCGAAAAAAGCTAAAGACCTTTCTTTTTAGTCAGGCCTAATGCCAACTGAGCTCCAATCTCGCTTGTCCCGCTTTCAGCGCCGGGAAACCCTGTTGGGTAGCTGCACGCTTTATAAATCCTTTAAATAAATTGCTGCCCTACGCCAAAAGTTTGTAAATGAGGCCCTATATTATTTTCAATACATTTATACAGTACAGGTTGCACTATTTTAATCGTATTGACTAATCTTTTTTGCTTGCACTAAGCTTATATTTTCCTACTTCCTAGTTAGAGGAAATGAGTACAATCAAGTTGGACAAGAGTAACACATCTTAAATACAGCACCAGGAAGCATATCACTGTTGTAGCAAACGTCATAGGAAGAGAACTGTTGGAAAATGCTTCGTCACAGGTGAACCTCTACTTAGGGGCCGATTCCGATCTCGGCCGGTAGGGCACCGAATCGGATTCGGCTTTACCGGATCCGATTCGGAGCCCTCTTTCCCGACCAATTCGTACGTGTGTCCGGCCGAGCGAGTACGATGCGAGCGCATGCGAAATCGCCGACCGACTTGTTTGCGGGTCCGAAGCGCTCCGACCGACTCGCACGGACACGCCTCGCACCGCGCGATGGAGACGTTCCCCGGCCGGGCAAGTACGATGCACGCCGCGAGCAGTCCGACCGACTCGCGCCGTCCGACTCGAAAGAGCAGTCGGAGCCGCACTTTGGGGGTCCGTGTCGGACCCCCCTGTACGCGTAGCCGCGCGAGTCGCACACAGGGGGGACCCATGGGTCCCCCCTACCTGTGCATGTACGCCGCGAGTCACTTCGAGGCGTACCCGCTGTAGGGGGCACCCTTGTTCGCCTCGCACCCATTGGGTCAATGGGAGCCCGCGTATGCGGTGTACGTCCGGCTCCCATTGACTTCAATGGGAGTCCGACAGAATCGAGTCCAATAGCATACGTACGCATCGTACTCGTTCGGTCGGGCTGCTGGAGTCCGATTCGGTCGGAAATCTCTCCGGGTCGGGCTCGGTCGGAGAGATTTCCTGCCCGAATCGGAATCGGCCCCTTAGTGTAAATAACTGTTGAATGTCATCCTATAATGTAAGGGTGTATCAGGGGAAAGCATAGGAGCAGGCTGGTGTAAAGTGCCACTGGAGTCCAGCAGGATGATGCTTTATGAAGGGGAATTGTTTCCATTATAAATTCATAATTTCAAGTTCCAGACTGCAAACAAAACTTTTAGGACTGGATAAGCTACTTATGTCTGACATTTTCTTTTTGAAACATCAGAAGGGCGTTTGAACAATTTGTTACCAGGTGCATGAAGTTATTTTTGATAGATTCCCAATGTAATACAACTTGGCTTGTAGCAGATGATACAAAGGTGCAAACATACAAAATGCACAACTCAAATATAGGCACATGTGCAAGTGCAAGAGATTTATTGACATGTGTGATACTTTCAGTCAGTCCTCGTTTTTTGACCAGCAGCGTGTGATATATTGGTACTTTTAAGCCTTTACTTAGAATCATCAATGCAAAACTGCATGTCCCAAAATGCAAAGTTCTATGCTTAGAATTCAGAAATGTCTGATTATGTTAAGCACTACATGGATTATTTCACAGCTGGGCACACTGACAGATGGATGGGAAATAATAAAAACATGCATTTCATATTATCGAACCGCGAAAGTATGACTTGCTTTTGGTTTGCAACTTTAATTGTATTTCCACATTTTGATGTTGGCATTCTGAATAAAAAGGTGTATTGAAAAGCAATTGCAATTACTTTTGTTACCAAACTCATCAGTTGTTTTTGTAATTAGTGTTCACCAATTAGGTAACACGAATTCTAATCGGCCATAAATCAAACCAATCTTTCCTTAAACACATCCAAATCTGTTTTCACGCATGTGCATCACTTACTTTCCATATGTTTATGTCACATTGAATCTCATAACTAACATTGAAAACTTCTCACTTCAATGCTCCTTACGAAAAATGTATTTATTTTAAATTTACCAGCCAAAGACATTAATCATCAAACTTGAAATGTGTGATAAACTACCCTTGAGCAGTAAAGCAAGATGTTGTTTTCCACGTCTGTTGAGAGATTTGATTTGGCGTAAGAGTCAAGAATAGTGATAGAAGGTGATGTGTATGCATAAAACCTATAAAATTCACGGATCACTGACAGAATATCGACTTCGAAAATATCGAGGTACAAAAATATCGATGCAAAAATATCGATGTCCAGAATATCGAAGTCCTATCTACATAATGGTAAGTACAAAAATATCGAAAAAAATATCGTTGTCTAAAATATCGTTGTTAACAATATCATTTTTTTTTATGTTTAAAAAATAATGTAAAATAAAGGAAATAATATATATAATAAAAAAGAATTGTTAGAATTATTAGGAAATGTTTAAAATTATAAGTATTACATATAATGTAAAAACAAATTAAACGTACATATATAAAATGTAATATATATATTTACTTAATATTAATAAATAATTATTTTATTAAATTATAAATTGTTAGAAACATATTAAAAATTATAAATACATATATATACACATACACCAATAACATAAAAATAAAAATAATATATATATATAATAAATTAAAATATTAAAATATTTTTAATCTTTTTAAAATACATTTTACACTACATTAACTGAAACAGTATAGAAAATATTGGATAGTGGAGGTGGTAAAAATTACTATTCCCACTCCATTGAGTGCAACAGTAGGGAAAGTGTTGGATAGCGTAGGGGTAAAAATTGCTATTCCAACTCCAGTGAGTGCAACAGTAGGGAAAGTGTTGGATAGCGTAGAGGTAAAAATTACTATTCCCACTCCAGATAGTGCAACAGTAGGGAAAAATTTGGATAGCGTAGGTGTTAAAACCTACTATTCCCACTCCAGTGAGTGCTACAGTAGGGAAAGTGTTGGATAGCGTAGGGGTTAAAATTACTATTCCCACTCCAGAGAGTGCAACAGTAGGGAAAGTGTTGGATAGCGTAGGGGTTAAAATTACTATTCCCACTCCAGATAGTGCAACAGTAGGGAAAGTGTTGGATAGCGTAGGGGTAAAAATTACTATTCCCACTCCAAGAAGTGCAACAGTAGGGAAAGTGTTGGATAGCGTAGGGCAGTGGTTCCCAAACTTTTTTGCCCTGTGGCTCCCTTGACCTAATTGGCAGTTGGCCGTGGCTCCCCACCATTTTTTTACCGGAGGCGGGTGCGGGGGATGAAAGCCTGACCTCGGGAGTACTTCCTGTTGTCTTCCTTAAATTAATTGGGAAGCAATGAAGGTATTATAATCATATGTGTAACAAAATAAGAAGATAACAGAGTTATGGTGGTGCTCCTGCTCTTCCAGACTCGAAATGAGGCCCTTAGTTTCACCTCTGTGTTTGCTCATGTTCCTTGAACCCACCAGCATGAAGTATATAGTGCTAAAGAAAACAACTCGAATGATCTGCTAAACAGCAAAGCATCATTCTTTAGAGTAGGGCAGGGTGGAGGTAGGCACATCCGGTAAAGGCCATGGAAAGACAAATAGGTCTGCAACCCGTGTAACAAATTTTTTTTGCATTTAGCAAAGCACAAACTTGTATAGGTGCGCACACGCACATGCACACACACACACGTCAGGTTCTAAAGCACCATGGAAATTTCAACAATACATGCATTAAAAATTGTCTCCTATTGCTACTAATACCTCTTTTATTTCAAGCTCTATTTCTCAGGTCTCTAACTCCTCGACTACTCTTTTCCAGGCAGTTTCAGTTTCAGTCTCATCAATCTACCCGGTGTGAAAATGACTGCTTCCCCTCCCAAGATTTGTGGCAATTTGGCCTCTATTTTTCTGTGAGATCAAGACTATTAAAGATTGTATCGCTCAGTTTACAGTTGCATCCTGTCTCATGCAAATGGATTTCAAGCCTTCACCCATTTTCGTCACTCCTCTCACAGCTCTCCAAGTGATTATGGAGGAGAGGAAGGCTTCCCCTTGCTTACCTGCATAAAGACGGGCATCATAGGTGATGTATGTCTGGTCAATAACCGACGTATTACTATTTGTTTGTATTCGACCTCTTTTTCTCTGGGGCAACTCCCGGTGCATTTGTGATATGCAGAGATGCCCAAAGGCATATTTTATAGGCTTCTGCCTGTATAAATGTATTTTAGGCTTACCGATTTCCTTGTCGAGGGTCCCACGAGGCGAGGCACAACACGGCGGCCAAACACGGCGGCCAAACACGGCAGGCAGCAACAACGCTACGAGCTGCGTATGCCACTACGACGGAGAGTCGGAGACTACGCACCTAAAAGCACGCACAACGCGTACGTACGCACGCACGTATGTGTATGGCGGCAGTACGGCGCTCTTGGGCCAAACCATTGTGAAGGTGGAATTTCAACCCCCCACGCATTTTTAAAGGGTTTGGTTGATTGCACCCAAGATTCTCAAAAGATCTCCCGGCTCTCTTCATCACAGCTCTTGCCTACAGAGGAAACCTCTAACGAGGCATTTTCCTCTCCCCCAGGCCATTTGGGTGGTGATGTCTTGCCGCCAACTGACAGATGGTGCCCCTATTGTATGTGGCTGTTTGGGGTCGTGAGTCTGGGTAGGGAGACTGGGTGGGAACCGATGCAGGGTGCACACCCCTTTTGCCAGTCTGTGACACCAGAGGTCTACCTTGTAGTTGACATGGGGTCTTTGTTTCAATGAGGATTTTTTCGGTGAGCTGGGGGAGGTATCAGGCTTTGTGTAAGGGTGAAGGTTGTATCCTCACTGTCACATCTGGAGGCCGACACCCCCGAAACACCATGAGCTGAAGGTTGATAAACTTTAAACATGTTTTCCTGTGGTAGCAATGTGTGCATGTCATACAGCTAGTTGAATGTTTTAGCTCAGGTCTAGGAGAGGTGATGTTGAAAGGACAGTTTTATTTCTAATACACAATTATAGAAAGAAAGGCTCCAATAAAAACTTGAGAAAGATCAGTGCTTAATTTGATGGTTGCAGGTGGGGACCACCGTCGCTGGCGTTTAGTCCCTGGGACTTACTTTTCCTCATCAGACTCTGACCCGGAACAAGAACAAAAGAGAAAGACGGGAAAAAATTGACAAACATTTTTAGACACATAACGGCATTTATTATTTTCTCCATTGTGGTAGGAACTGATATGAATTCTTTATGAGTACCTGCGTGAAAGTGGCAGCTACAGAACTTTAGCCAACATTAGCAAAACCGCAACGAAGTGTGAAAAGCGCCCCGCTGTCCGCTCCTACATCCTGTCTAGCGCGAAAAGCTGCGCACGCGATGACCTCGGTTTCATATAAAATCTTTGCATCTAACACAGCTCGCATCCTTCCTCTTAGGCCCTAATTTCCCAAATTGTGCGCCGCGGCGGCGCGGCGCCCCTGGCTTCTCATCACGGCGCACCGGGGTGCCGCGGCGCACAGTTTGGGAACCACTGGCGTAGGGGTTAAAATTACTATTCCCACTCCAGAGAGTGCAAAAGTAGGGAAAGTGTTGGATAGCGTAGGGGTAAAAATTGCTATTCCCACTCCAGAGAGTGCAACAGTAGGGAAAGTGTTGGATAGCGGAGAGGAATAATTTACTATTCCCACTCCAGTAAAATAATTAAAAATAATTAACTAACAATTAACTAATTTTAAAAAATTTACCTCCCACCATATTCCCCTATAAATAACACCACCAATGTTGTAAAACATAACACTATTAACATAATTAATTAATAGTTAATTCATTATTTAAAATTAACAAACAATTTAAAAACAATGATTAATAATTTAATTCACACAATTAACAGTATAAATCAATTTAAAATAAATTTTATAATAATTTAAAAAAATAATATAGAAATTAAATTACTTACCAGCCTACTCCCCTATCAACACACAACCCGCTCTTAAAAAACTACACAAATAACATAATTAATAATTAATTAATAATTATTAATAACCAATTAATAAATAATTAACAATATATTATTTACCACAATTTACAATATACATTTTTAAAAACATAAATATTAAATAATTAAAAATATAAATACAGTAACTATTATTAAATTACTTCCCACTCTACTCCCCTATAAACCCACAACACGCTCCTAAAAAAATTACACAATTTACATATTTACCAATTAATTATTAATAATTAACAAACAATTAATAACTAATTAATACTAAATTATTTACCACAATTAACAATATAAAATAATAAAAACTTAGGGGCCCATTACGATACCCGGCGTAAAAAAATCCGCCAGGCATGGAAGCGGCAAAAATCCGCCCGCACACACCGTCTGAACACCGACCACGCCATTACGATTACACAAACCGAAAACCGCCATCGGCGGAAAAACACACAAAATACCGCCCGCCAACGTCCGAGTCGGAGTCAAACCGCCCGCCACGGACGGAAACACGCACGACAACACAAAACCGCCCGCCCTCACGGCCGACACACCGCACGTGAAATTACGATCGCACCGCCATGAGCGCGGAAAAACCACAAATATACCGCCCGCCAGCGCAAAGAACGCCGATGAGAATCGACACGGCAGAAGCCATGGCGCCCACGTACCTGCACAGAAACCATCCGCTCACAAAACCAATAGCACACAACATGGCCAACAAGTCCACACAGCAAGGCACGCACAAATACACAAGCACAGTACACATCCCGAAAACACCCCCCGGACAAACAAAAAATACAAAGGCCAGAACCCCAGACACAACACACCTGAAAACAACAGACCATGAGGACACACCCACATAGGTGAGTACAAAAGCAGCACTCCCACAGACCACAACCCCTTGCTACATTGCAAACCAGAGAGGAGAGGAGAGGACACAGTGACACAGCAAGGACAGCAGCACACCACAGAAACGCACACATCACTACCACCACCACCACCACCACCACCACCACCACCACCACCAAACACCGGCACCACAAACCCCCTGCACATTACACAACACACACCGCACCAGCACCACAAACACCATGGCACCACAAAGAATGCCCAAGTACACGCCCATTGAGCTGACGGTCATGGTCGACGAGATCATCAAGGTGTACCCACAAATCTATGGGAACATGGTCCAGCACACACCACTAGCCACCAGAAACAGAATGTGGAACCGGATCGTAGACCAGGTCAATGCAGTCGGGACCCTGCCCAGGAACAGAGGTGAAATAAACAAACGTTGGAATGACGTAAAGAGCCTGGTCAAGAAGAAGGAGGGCAAAAACAGAGAGCTGGCTGCCGTCACTGGCGGAGGGAATCCCGCGCTCTTTAAGACCTTCAAAGCGTGGGAGGAGAAGGTGCGAGTCATAATACATCCGGAGATCCTCGCCGGATTAGCAGGGGGAGTGGAGGCTGGTAAGTACAAACTAATGTATACCAGCACACCGCTATGTACTCACATGCACTACCACCATGCCACAGCTCCCAGGGACAAACACCCCCATGTCCAGCACACAATACACAACACATCACACACACATGCAACAGACACCACCACACACAGCCCAAACCGAACAACTGTAACATACGTGGGGACATGTGTACACTCAGCCAGCCACGTAACCACCAACAGGTCCGCAAATATGCCAGAAGCGCCACAACGAGCACCCACCACACCCATGTGTCCGCCACAGCTGCACTAACCGACAAGTAACAGGTAAGTGGCAGGAACACAAAGTGCAGTGGGTGGGAGGGTGGACAGCCCAAGTACAACACACACCAGGCCCCAGTCCCACAGCACAGCAAGGAGGAGCATCCCCCACACCCCACAGCCACGTGTCAGCCACCGCAGTGCACAACGACAGCCGAAAGGCAGACATCACGGTCCACAGCAATCGGTGTCAGTGGGTGTCCAGCCACCCCCACGACCCACAACACCCCCCCACCCCCACAGACCTGCAACATGGAGCACCCCCGCTTAGAGCCATGTGGCATCCAGTACAGTGCACGCACGAACAACTTGCAGGTGGGAAACTGGACAGGGCTGGATTACTGGAGGCATGAGGACCATAACACGACCAACACATGGGACATGTCACGTAGCAGACGAACACGCAGCACCGCCCACCGTCACGAACAAGTGAACAATGTGCACATGGACATGAACAACAGACTCACACCCCACATGACCCATCACATACATAGCAACACCCAAGGAGCCACGTCTGCATGCACAAGCCACACTGAATATAGTACCACACGGCAGCCACTGTGCAACTCATCACACACAACCGAAACACCATTGAAGTCCTGTCCATGTAGCCCCTACTGCCTGTCAACCACACACCCCACAACTACGCCTATGTAAGACAAACAACACTAGACGCAACAGAGCGGAACAACATAAATGCACACGAACACCACTGAACCCATCAAACACACAGACACACCATGCACATACAACATACCATCCATCCCATCCGTCAGCCCCAGTCTCATGAAAGGCATGTCATCCGCACAGCTGCCACACATACAGCAGTCACGCTAAGATACATGCCCATGACCAACCATGTGCCAGAAGTCAATGAAGCGCACGACACACTGTGAGCAACAACACACAACATGGGCCACACCCCCGAGCACTGCAGTGATGCACATGGCACAGGGCAGCACGCACACCAAGGAGATGGGACAACTGCAATACGTTGGCTGGCACACAACCATCACTCACTCATAACGATGCGTCCAATGCCATGTCCAGTAATCACAACAGACAGCAAATATGCAGGCCATGTCAAGCATGCACACACCTCAAACCATGCACTGTCATGCTGCCACAACACATGTCACGTTCGGCACCCATGGCTCACAGCATGTACCCCAAAAGCATATTCCCTCCCAAATGCGAATCTGGGGCATGGCCCCCATGTTGCCATATGCGTTCCTAAGCATTCCATTTGAACCCCAAAAGCATATCCCCTCCCAAATGCGAATCCGGGGCATGGCCCCCATGTTGCCATATGCGTTCCTAAGCGTTCCATTTGAACCCCAAAAGCATATCCCCTCCCAAATGCGAATCTGGGGCATGGCCCCCATGTTGCCATATGCGTTCCTAAGCGTTCCATTTGAACCCCAAAAGCATATTCCCTCCCAAATGCGAATCCGGGGCATGGCCCCCATGTTGCCATATGCGTTCCTAAGCGTTCCATTTGAACCCCAAAAGCATATTCCCTCCCAAATGCGAATCTGGGGCATGGCCCCCATGTTGCCATATGCGTTCCTAAGCGTTCCATTTGAACCCCAAAAGCATATCCCCTCCCAAATGCGAATCCGGGGCATGGCCCCCATGTTGCCATATGCGTTCCTAAGCGTTCCATTTGAACCCCAAAAGCATATCCCCTCCCAAATGCGAATCTGGGGCATGGCCCCCATGTTGCCATATGCGTTCCTAAGCGTTCCATTTGAACCCCAAAAGCATATTCCCTCCCAAATGCGAATCCGGGGCATGGCCCCCATGTTGCCATATGCGTTCCTAAGCGTTCCATTTGAACCCCAAAAGCATATTCCCTCCCAAATGCGAATCCGGGGCATGGCCCCCATGTTGCCATATGCGTTCCTAAGCGTTCCATTTGAACCCCAAAAGCATATTCCCTCCCAAATGCGAATCTGGGGCATGGCCCCCATGTTGCCATATGCGTTCCTAAGCGTCCAAATGCGAATCTGGGGCATGGCCCCCATGTTGCCATATGCGTTCCTAAGCGTTCCATTTGAACCCCAAAAGCATATTCCCTCCCAAATGCGAATCTGGGGCATGGCCCCCATGTTGCCATATGCGTTCCTAAGCGTCCCATCTGAACACCAAAAGCAAAGTACAAACCAGACCCAGGATTGGGCAGGAGCCCGCATACACCAGAGTCACAATAAGTAGGGGCACAGCAACACACCCATCGGCATGGCCAATCCGTCCCATGCCACATGTGCACAGCACACAGTCCCATTGCCAAGCACACACAACTGCAAATGCTACAGCCACACACACGCCTCCGGGAAACCCATGTACGAGATTGCACGAACTGTTAATGTCAGACGACAAATACATACTTCGCCAGGTGCAACACAATAACAAATCTCATTCTCTCCACAGGTGACGAACTGCTGGATGCTGGGGATGGAGCCAGCAGCCAGCACAGCCAGCCTACAAGCCCCCAACGAGGACACACGGATCTGGAGGATCTGTCCTCCTCTTCGGACACGGACCACCAAGCAGGCCCATCTGGTGTGGCAGGGCCCAGCCGCTCCCCAGGACCCCTCCTACCCACCAACCCATCATCCAGGGCTGCTGAACATTCCCAGCCCCCTGCTGCCACTGTCGTTGCGGCCACACCCACGGTCATTGTGGCCACTACCACTGCCGCAACCGCCACCATCGCCGCACCGACCACCACCGCCGCCACCACCACCACGTCTTCGCTGGCACCAGCCCCAGCGCAGGTGGTGGCCCGGCCGACTGGATCCACCCTGGGAGCCACAGCGAGGACCGTGGTGAGCAATGTGGCTAGTGGGCAGGCCGGTGGCAGCAGGACTGGTAGGAGGAGCAGGGTCAGGGAAACGCCAGCCTCCCCTGGGAGCCATGCCCTGCCTCAAATGGCCAGAGTCCTTGGGGCCTATGAAGAGGCCCAAGGACAATGGGTCCGGTCTGCTTCAGACACGCGTGAGGTGCTGGGGGTGCTGAGGTCCATGGACGCCCGTATGGGCCAACTCGTGGACCTCATGGGCCAGCTGGTGGTGGCGGTGAGGTCACTGCCAGGGACAGCAGCTCCCCCTCCGCCACCACCTGCCGGGGCGCAGGGTGGAGCAGCAGTGTCCAGTTCCCCTGCGTCCACAGCCAGTGAGCACACCTCAACCACCAGCATGTCGCAAGCAGGCACCCCCTCGCAAACGTGGAAGGGGCCGTCCGAAGTGGAAACAGATCTCCCGGGAGGACTTCGCACGCTCCAAACGCAAGTGAGGCAGCCAGCCAGCCTCCGCCAGCCTTCCTTGACCAGCCACTGCATTGACTTGGACTACGATCCCACTCCACACAGCCATCTGGATGGCATGTGTGTGTTGGACTATGGACATAGAACCAGTGGGTGCACCCTGAGCATCACGCAGCCATGACCGACAGCTCATTGTCACTGCACGCACCACTTTTGTCATCACCTTACACACAATCACATGTCACAGTTTGTAATAAATGCACCTTTTTCACTAACTGCTGTTTGTGCCCTGTGTTTTATTTGTACGGAATACAACGGCCACCTTGGGCGGAAAGGCACCTGATGCGTGGCATGGCAATTGAATCCGGAGGGCCTGTAGGGACCTAGGGGTGGGAGACAGAACAGGAGCACATTCAATGAGTGTGTCACACACCCATCACACAGTACATGTCAACAACTACAAGCAATGTACACACATCGCACAGAGCAATAGGGCACAATGCCACAGCCACCAACAGTGGCATACTACCCTGGCCATGGAGCGTTGACACACAGCACGCAGTGAACAAACGGCCACCCTGACACAGCACACACACACCTGCACAGATACAGCCACATCAGCCGTCGTACATGGACACTCACCGTCAAGTGAAGTAGCGGGCGATGAGCTGCTGCCGCACATTCCCAGCTTCCTCCTCTCCGCTGTCCTCCTCACTCGAGCTGTCCTGGTCTGCGGGCTGGGGCCCTGGTTGATCTCCGTCATCCACGATGAGGGAGATCTGCTTCCGAATGGCCAGATTGTGCAGCATGCAGCACGCCACCACTATCCGGCACACCTTCTGTGGGGAGTACGCCAGCGCACCCCCGGTGCGGTCCAGGCACCTGAACCTGGACTTGAGGAGGCCAAAGGTACGCTCGACCACACGTCTGGTCCTCCCATGTGCCTCATTGTAGCGATCGTCTGCTGGGGTGCGAGGATTCCTCAATGGACTGAGCAGCCATGCCCCATTCGGGTACGCAGAGTCACCTGGGTGTGAGGGACACAGAGAACCGTTGCAATTCCAACTGGACAGGGGACAGCATCGCACAACCAGCACGCTACACCACTCCACATACTCACCGACAATACAGGCACGATCCTGTTGCATATTGGACATCAGTCGTGGCAAGATGCTGTTGCGCATTATGTGTGCGTCATGGGCCGAGCCTGGGAACTTTGCACACACGTGGGTGATCACCATGTCCGCAAGGCACACCACTTGCACATTCAGGGAGTGCGTGTGCTTCCTGTTGCGGTACAGGTGCTCAGTGGCCTGTGGTGGAACAAGGCCGACATGTGTGCAGTCAATGGCTCCAACGACGTGTGGGATTCTGCCAAGGGCATAGAATGCACCCTTCACTGCCGCCAATTCACGAGCCCTGGGGAAGCGGATGTACCTGTTTCGGTACAGCATCATGGCTGCCAGTACATCCCTCAGCACCTTGCTGAACATGGGCTGGGACATCCCTCCTCCAATGCCCACTGTGTGCTGGAATGACCCAGTGGCGAAGAAATGCATGGCGGCCATCACCTTAGCCGTGGGGGTGACAGCAGTCGGATACACCCTGAGGGGACGGAGATGGGGTTCTAACATGGCACACAGTCGATGCAGGGTTGGCCTGTCCAGCCGAAACTTCCTAATAACCTCTGTATCGTCCATGTCCACCAGCAATTGGTATGGGCGGTCAATGTTCGGTCTCCGCCTAGGGACAATGGCAGAGGACACATGTCAAAGCAACACGACACATAGCAATTTCGCATACACATCACTGACATGACTGAGCAAGCACATGAGCCACAGCCCAGCTGTCAAGCTGGGACGGCACGGCCACAATACACTTACACAGGTCTCCCAACAATGGCAATGGCTAGTGATACAAACCACTGCCATGTGCATGCACATGGGGATCTAGGCCCCAATGACTTGCGGGGCGTGCTGATGGGGACTGACTGCATATCTGTCAAGCGGCAACGCCACGGCAACATGAATGTCTCTTGAGCATGGAACTGCTTCCGCGGCTGGATGAGTATGGCACACGACGACGACGATGTGGGCACAGGCTGAGCGGCCAAAACAAGTGGGACCTGTGGCACGAGGGGATATGAGACAGTAGTAGGTGTCAGCACTGCACCCTATGTACAGCACTGTACGGATCACACCTCCCGAAACATTGACAGGTGTCCACATTGACAGCCCCATGCCAAGACGGCTGTGTGCTTGCAGTCACACGTCACAGGTGAGAGGTTACATTGCACGTGCCAGGTGGCAGACGTACATAGTGGGAGCTGGCATGTGTGTGCATGTGTCTCCTTTTCAGGATCCACCAGATGGGCGCTGACTCTGTACTGACCATTGGACACAGCATGTTCCGTGGAAGGCTTGTGTGTGTGGGATGGTGGCACTGGATGTGCCTCCGTTGGGTGGGGGGCCATGCACAGGGCGGGTACGTCGATGATTGCGCATTGTTGGTCACGGTGGGTGCACCCACTAAGATGTGTTGCCCTGTGTTCAATTCCTATGTCCGCATGATGATGGACTGTAGATGTGGGCAGACTACACATTGGTCGATGTGCTGTCTATATGCATGTGCCTTCACACCAGGCACAGCTGCCCCTGCACATGTGACCCCTGCTGGACTCGCTGCTGGGTCTGTGGAGCTGATGCACCTTCTGCGCGTGGGGCGGACAGCTCTCCTCACTTCCCTCATTGCGCATGTCATGACTTTGCCGCAGGTGACATGGATCATGGAGGGCCCACATGTACGCGTGGGTAGGCTACACATGATTGTACACTGGTCGCCACCCCCAGTCAGTGTTTCGAATGGGAAGGTTGTCGTGCTGGTGGTATGTTCGATGTGGCGGATGGGCGGGCCTAGGTGCGGGCTTACATTCCGGACATGGGGGGTAGTTGGATTGGCGACTAGTTGCAGTACACACGGGACACGTCTCTTCCTTTCCACATCTGGGTCATCCCTTGTACTAACTGACAGTGATACAGTCATCTTCGCCCCAGCCCTCATGTCCTCCCCTCGCTCCCCCAATATGCATGCTCACCTGCGAGGCTAGCGCTTGCACAGGCAGCCCCAAGCTCGCACCAGAGAGGGCAAGGAGTGTATGTGTGGGTCCAGTTGCACGAGTGGGCTGTCTCAGGGTATGATGTGTTGCGGGACGCCGTCCACCTGCGTGGTGCCCCAAATGGAGACCCGGCCTGCATGGACTATGCATCACAGTCTTCGCCTTCCGGATCCGCCACCTGCGACACCCAGTGGCTGCGGCTGCCCTTGCGGCCATGCCGCGTCCGTCTGTGACTGATGGCCCACACATTCACTCTTTGGCCTCTCTGGGGAGGGCTCGGGGGTGGTGGCGCACGCGCTTGCACTTAGTCGCAATGGCATGTGGCGTGGTTGGTATGATGGGCAATGGATGGGATGGTGCGAGCCACCTCCCGTGACGTCAGTGCTGCTCGTGCTGTGGTGCGTCCCCCTACACTTCCATTTGACTTGTGCCATGCTAGACGTTGAGGTTCTATTGCCTGCGTGATATGACCAGGAGGAGCGCGAGGAGACCTCTCACACACCATGCTCCACTGCCATCCCGTGCCCTGTATCGCCTGTGCGGATTGACTATGTTGGGGTTACACCTGGTCGACTGGGGCTGTGTGTGCCTTGTCAAGGGGCATGGCGGGCGCACAACAGGATCCAGCTTGTCCACAGAGGGTGGGCTGAGGTGCGCCTGGTACCGCTTTGTACGTGTGCCCGGCTGCTGTGCACACACGTGTTCACTCCCCCCGACAGGTGTCCTCTCACAATGCCCAGGGAAGCGGTGGTGTACTGTTCATGACCCCTCCCAACACGGCGTGCTCCAACTTGGCATGTGCGCATCTACCCGTCGCACCCACCCACCTGGGCACTGCGTCCATACGACTTCACACGACACATGTGTGTCTTCCACAGTAGTGCTACTCATTTGCGTTGACATCCAATACCAGTGGACTACATGGTCATGTCACGACTGCCGTGTACTTCACATACTCTCATCCTCTCTCATTCGTACTTGTGAAATGAGTCAGCGGAGACAGTTTTGGTTTCAAACATTATATTGAGTCTTCTGTCCTCTGTGATGCAGTATAGTGGACACTACTGGCAGCGGAATACATGTTGAGGATATACTGAGCATGATTGCAAATGGGATAGGGTGTGGGGTTACATGTGATTGGCTGTTGCATGTGGGATGTGGGCTTCAGAGTGACATCTGCTTGGCCAAGGCTGTGCTAATGTACATTTACGTATTGCTGCGGAGCTGCGGACTTTGACACAGACGGTATACATGTAGCCTACCAGACCGCTTGGCATCATGGGCACAGTCCATCTCAGTTCCATGTGACAGGTTTGCTGCGGTTGTTCCTCATGCACGCGTGCATGTGAGATGACATCAGGGCATGTGCTTGCGTGCATGCAGCGGCGTGCCACTTGTTGTTGCACTGTGGTGGTTACTGGACATGTCACAGTCACTGGGGTCGTGTTGTTGTTGTATGCACTTGTCGTCCATGCAAAGGTCCTGGTATGGGATTCCCGGGGCGGGGGTGGGAGGGGTGCAGCACCCACAGACTCCAGGCGACCTATTCATGTCCACTGAGCGGTGTGTGTGTCCATGTGCGCTGGATCCATGTCGTGTCCTGGTTGTTCGTGCAGTTCCATCCATGTGGGTGCGATACACAGAGCCCATGCCACTGCCTCCCACGATGCATGCGGTGTTCCTGGATGTGATGGGGAACAGTGTGCATGTCCCGGTCATATCCGATGTCATGGCGATGTCGTTGATGGTGTGGTTACAGTTGCCGGTCGTTTGGTATGGCTGTTGTGGTGGTGACTGGCCAGTCCGTGCGGAAGCTAAGCATGGGTGCGGGGTTGGACATCATAGGTCACTCGGGGAACCTGCGTTGTGGTCCGACGAATTTACAGGTTGTCAGGTATGCGATGCCGTCCAGCAGGGCTTCCATGTCATTGGTGGTGTACATGTTTGCCAGCCAATGTAGCGGATGGTGGCTGTCAAGGTGTTGTTCGTAAGTTGTCCCTTGGAGGACCATGATGGGGCATGCTGGGTGACATTCGATGTAGCTGTTCTCGATGATCCGTCGTGTGGAGGCACAGTGGTCCCATTTCAGTGCGGGTGCGATGTTGGCCACATACGCCATGCCCCCATAGGCAGAGCAGGCCCTGTCGTGTGCGTCCAGAGGGAGGAGTAGTGGTAGCAGGTCCGCCTTCAGACATGCCGGGTTGGAGAGGCATATCTCCACGGGATGCTGGTAGGGACACCTCCGACAGTAGAAGACGGGCATGACGCAGCTGAACAATGTGATGCGGTAAGTCAGTCGGTAACTTACGTTCAGCAGGGACAGGAGATCGCATCCCAATGTATGGAACAGGTTGGTTTTGTACAGCTTGAGCTGTTCGGCGTAGTTGGGTAGGTGTGTTGCGGTTGCCATTTCGCAGCGGTGCGTTGTGGTGGCGTGCTCCGGCTGTGTGTGCAGTCTGCAATGTGCACGCTCCGAGGTTGCTGTGAGCTCTGTGTAGTCGTAGGGAGACAGGACTTGTGTTCTGTTGGCTTGTTTGGAGGACACGGGCCCTCTTCCCACATGCTTCTCAGACAGTTCAAGGTCAGTGATGTGTGACTCCTTCCAATTAACTTGCATGTGGCCGACATGGGGGAGTGTTTTCTTCTTTCTTCCCCGTCCGTTGTGTGCTTCTGTGATATGCGCTATCTGCCCTGTGGTCGGTCTCCTCGGCATGCCTGTGTTGGTCTTTTCTTGGACAATGGCTGTATTCACCGGCTTCTTTCGTAGGGCTGTGGTTTCGGAGTTGGAATGGAAGGTCATTCAGTGCTGTCTGCTCTCCCTTGTGTGGGCGGCAGGCTGCCTTTCCGCTCTGCGTTGGGCCGTGTGTGTGAATGTTATTCTTGGGCCACCTGTTGTCGGTCCCCGGGCTCTTTGGTGTTCCGTTTTATATGTCTTGTTCATATGTGCAGGGTGGTATGGGTGTTTCAGTGTGGTACTGGCGTTCCTCTTCCCGAAGGGGCCCTGCTTCTCCTAGTTGGTGTTGCCGCCGTGTGTGCTACGCCATGTTTGTTACACTGGGGTGTGTCCTGCTGTTGCGTGACTTCACTGACATGTGTGCGTCGGTTGTGTGGCGTTGGGTGTTGTCCGTGAATTGGGCGTTGGGGACATGTCTGTGGCAGGCCTGTCACGTGTCATGTGCGTTCGGGGTGGGGCTGATGTGTGTGCTGCTTGGTTGTGTCCCTGTGTCTGTGTGCGACGCATGCATGGCGCTGCGGTTGGCCTCTGCGTTGTGCGCATGTGTGGCGGCGTCATCGGCGCTTTGGGGCCGTGACGGGGTGGTTGGTTCCTAGTCCCAGGTGGTGTGTACACATGTGTTACGCGATGTTACGATTTGGCCTGTGTGTCATATGTGGATGCAATGGTGGATGTGTAGTGTACACGCGCTGGTGGGGGTTGTCCGCTTTTTCCGCCCTTGCACTGTGTGCGCTGTTTGCGTGCACTTGTTGTGTGTGTGCCTACCTGCGTCTCCACGGTACGTTGCGTCCTTGGTGGTGCATCAGCAGGAGCATGGGGAGGGCCTGCAGTGCTGGATTCATGCTCGGGGAGCCGCTTCTTCGTTGTCCGTGCTCGGCATCCGTGTTACCGCTTCGGTTTGTCGTACGGTATCTCTTGGCCGTGGGAGCCGTTTGTTTGCGGCATCGTAATTTATGCACCGGGCGGGACGTGTTTCGTCGGACGGTGTGTGTCAGTTGTGCTGCGCCGCTACGTGAACGGGCGCACTTTGATGGCGGACGGTGTTGCTGGCTTGCCGGCGGTGTTTGGCCTACTTTTCGCATAGTAATTGGGCGGGCGTGTGGACTGCTGCGTGCCGGCGGTAACTGGTGGTTTTTGCATCCGCCAGCACGGCGGTGGTGCTTCCGCCCGCCATCGTAATGGGCCCCTTAATTATTAATTAATAGAAATTATTAACTAATTAATTTTAATTCAATTACTTCCCACCCTATTCCCCTATAAACCCACAACCCGCTACGGAATAAAAACGCAAAAGATATTTACTAAATAATTAAGAATAATTAACAACCAATTAATAGCTAATTGATAATAAATTAATTACCACAATTAACAATATAAAATATTAAATATATAAATATGAATTAATAAAACATATTAATTAATTACATATAATTAAATCACTTCCCACCCTATTCCCCTATAAACCCACAACCCCCTACAGAATAAAAACGCAAAAATCAATTAAAAATTATTAATAATTTCTAAAAATTATTATTAAATTTACTATAATTAAATTACTTCCCACCATATTCCCCTATAAACCCACAACCCGCTATGGAACTAAAACGCAAACTGTACTTTAAAAAAAACTAATAACTTCTAAAAATGTAATACATATATTAAAAAAAAATACAATACTTAACCAAAAATATAGAACACATACATTTAAAATACATACTAAAATACATAACACTAATATAAACATCGATATTATTAACAACGATATTTTTCAAACGATATTACTGACTTCGATATTTACAAAAACGATATTTCTTACCTTCATGTCGATATTCTGGTCACCGATATTCTTGATGTCGATATTCTGTCCCTTCGATATTTCCAACTCGATATTTTTGTACTTCGAGAATAAAAACTCGATATTATGTCTGTGCACCATAATTCACAGTGTCACATTTCAATTAGCGCACTAAGTTCACAATGCAATAAGGGCTTTCTTATGAGTTTGATGGTCTTCGTCTGGGACCACCACCGCGGCAGTCTCAGGAAGATTGCCAAGCCTGTGGTGCATCTGCCCCTGGATTCCAAGTTGAATCCAGGGCAGGTGGCCGGTGCGGAAGCGGTGTCACTGGGCTGGCTGTTAGGCTCATAGGAGAGCCTAACAAGCAGACCATTGCTGTGACAGCGCCTGCTGCAGGTTCTTGCACCGTGTGGCAAGCACAATGTCGTTCAAGCCACACCGTGCACAAACGAAGGTGCAATTACAGTGGGGCACACCATTTGCCTCCCCCCCACAAGCACCCCTAAGACCAGATGAACCCAGGGGCCCTGTTAGGACCCCCTTACCTGCATTTCTGCCACCCTTTTCATGGCAGGCTCCCTGCCATGAAATGGGCGGTGGAAAAGCAGGTTGTAATATGCTCGGCGGTGCCGGCATCGGCACCACCAGCATTTACTGCCCTTTTCCACACCCCCACCACCGTGGGATCTTGGATCCCGGTGGAAGCGGTGGTCCTGTGGTGGTCCCACTGCCACCATCGTAATGCGGCAGGCGGACCCGCCGTGGTATTGGTGGTTGGACCACCACCGTTAATACGATGGTCCGAGGACTGCCGTACTCCTAACAAGGCCCTAAGTGTTTGTAGTAGGCTACAAACCATGGTCAAGCAGTCTCTGCTTCAGTCAAATGCTTTTTGTGAAAACGTAACTTACACTGTACCAGTGCTGAAACAAAAATAGCAAATGTGGTTTGTAAGATATTAGAATATTAGTTGAGGTGGATGAGAACCCACCTCAAATAATAATCACAATCCTTGTCAGGGTGAACCACAAATGTCACTAAATAAACTTGTGCTTAACCCCCTGGTAGCTTGGCACAAAGCAGTCAGGCTTAACTTAGAGGCAATGTGTAAAGTATTTATGCAGCACACAAACAGTAATAAAATTAAAACACAACCCAAGAAAAATCCCAAACCATTTGGAAAAGGAGAGAACATTTTAGTAATTACAATTACACCATAATGACAAAAATCCAATAAGAAGAACCAGAGATATAATTTTTTTAATTTGAATTAAAAATAGCACCAAAACGTATTAAGTGCCAATTGCAGGTATCTGCTAGGACTACACTGGGTCAAAGTTAAAAGTTAATGCCGACCGTGATGGAGTGCGGGACAGATACAGGGACAAGCTACATCCCAGTGGAAAGTTTATCTTTCTAATTTAGAATGTTTTATGGAGAAAAAGTGGTCATCGATGAGCTGGATCTGAAACGTGGCTCGATGATGGTGGGCTGCTGATAAGTGGGCTCCTGGTACGGTCGTTGACATAGGCGAGAAAGCTCAGAGCATCCGTTATCTGTGCCTAGTTTGGCCTCGAGACAACAGGTTAGTTCTTGGTGTAGGTTCTGATGAAGCACTCTATGTTCAGACTTGGAAACTTTTCTGGAAGTCAGATCTCCTTCCACAGGATAAAGCAGCAAACTGAAGCACACCGGCGATTTTGATGTTGGCAGTTCGACAGCAGTTTCAGTCTCCAGTGGATCTCTAGGCAGAAAGTTGGCAAAAGTTTCTAAGTACCAGATCCTGTCGTTGGGGGACAGATGATATGCACTCTAACACCACACCAAGGGTCCAAGATCTGGGGGGCACCATTTGGGGACATGGACTCACTCCAACAGAGGCCAGCATCAGGGTCCAGGGCATGTCCAGCTGGTACTGGTCAGCTGAGCAGTTGCTAGGAAAGGGCCTCTGGAAGCCTGTTATATCCCTGCAGCTCAAACAGGAGGTCAGCCAACTGACTCTTGCAATCACTTCTGGGGCAAGCAGGCCCAGTTTTCCTTCAGGTTCTTCAGACATCAGGGCAGTTCTTCTTTTGATTTTTCAGAGGCCTAGGAGTGCTCTGAGGAGGGTACTGGGGATGCCAAGTTTATGCCCAGCTCCAGCCTGTGGGTGGTGGAAACGCCTAGCCACTCGCAAGCCAGTGGGGTAAAGGTTCAGGGGGTGGCCCTACCGACCTTTGCAGCACTTTGTGTGTTTTATTGTGAACTACCCCACAGTGCCTCTCTTTACATAATTCCAACATGGCAGAGCCCTTCTTCCCCTGTTCAGAGATCCCTGTGCCCACCCAGAGGTGTGGCTTTGGAAATGGGCACACCTTTGAGGTCGCTCCAAACCAGTTCTGGGGTAGCTCTCCCTTTCCACTGCCCTTGGCACCAAGCTAACTAAGAAGACAAAGAGAGGCAGGCCTAGGTGTGATCTAAATCATCTAGTGACAGGGTAGACATCCTTTGAAGCTCATGAGGTACTGGGCACAGTCCCTGAGGCAATCCTGCTCACGGAGGAAAAACACCTCTCCACATCCAAGCCTTTTGTCAACTAGCTGATAGCAATCCACATCTCACCACAGGGAAGCCATTCAACACTCAGGTGACATTGGGCACTGGCAGAAAGGCCCTTTTGGCTTAGGTGCAGAAATGACAACTTGATAGAAGTACTAGCAAAAAAATTGGGCAACCCAGCAAACCCTTGGAGGCTTGGGTAAATTGAAATCAGTAATAGGTGAGAGTGCCTTGAAGGTTTTTATTTTTGTTTAAAACAGAAATCTTCTGGAATCAAGAAAATAAATTTATAAGCCCTGGTTAGTAGCTTATGACAAGTGAATTAACATAATTAATTTTATTCATTCAAGACAAATCTATCCACAATAAATAAGGAAAAATAGCAAAAATGCAAACAATATAAACCGGGTGTATACTTTTGAAATGCAAATTTATGTAAAAATTCTAGCACAAAAAAGAGTACAAAATATAATATACACAAATAAAAAAGTGATTGAAATAAATTGTGAATGTCTGTTTGGAATTGTTCATTGTATCTTCAATGATGTTTTCCTCATTTGAAAATATTTGAAATGGGCTACAACAAAAGTCTCTATGAGAAAACATTTGTTTTTTAAAAAAAAAAAACCTTGAAGACACTCTCATCTATTACTAACTTGATAGAAGTGTCATTTCTAAAATATTAATATAAAATCCGACTTGACCATTAACTTGGATTTTAAATTACTATTAACATGAGTTCTTGAATACTTTTTTTAAGCTGTTCCCAAATTGAAATTAAGCAATATAGGTGGTTATAATGGACCCCAGTGTTTCCCTATTGTTAAGCCAGCCATTTCACAGTGAAAAACGACTTTGAGGGGTTTTCACTGTCAGGACATGTATAACATTAAATATACATGTCTTCAATTTTTAATTCCATGCAGCCTGTCCTATGGGCAGTTAGGGCCTACATTAGGGGTGACTTAAAAGTATTAAAAAGGAAGGTGTAGGTCTGGCAAAATGTTTATTTTGTCAGGTCGAAATGGCAGTTTAAAACTACATAGCCATGTTGCAGGGAGAGGCCGGGAGAAATGTTTAATAGTGCTACGTTAGTGGGTGGCACGTTGAGTGCTTCAACGCACTAGTAGCATTGAATTTACAGGTCCTGGGTACATGTAATGCCATATACTAGCAACATAAGTTAATTAAGTTAGTTAAGTGGGAGGAGGATTTGGCACATCCAATACCAGAGTTGGACTGGTCTAAAATTCTTGGAAATTTATACATTTATCTAGAAATGTGAGACTTAAAATTATAATTTTTTTCTACTTGCACAGAGCGTATCTAACTCTGGGAAAAATAGCTAGAATTTATCACACAAATGTGGCATGTCTGAGATGTGGTGAACTTGGTGCAGAAGTGTTCCACATGGTATGGTCATGTGCATTATTAGTGGAATACTGGAGGAATGTAATATTCTGTATAAATGAGACAACAAAGAAATCAATTGAGTGTACTCTTATGGTCTGTCTGCTGGGGGGATTTCCAAGACCTACAAAGTGTAAAAATACTAATTGATTTATTGAGGTAGCTTTGGTACTTGCAAGACGTGAAATAACTATGAACTGGAAGGCACCCAGCACCCATGGGTAGCAAAATGGAAAGTGGAGCTGGTTCGTTGGGCGGGGAGTGCAGTATTTTATAGTGATATGAGGAAAGAAACAGGATCAATTGAAAAAGTTTGTGCATGGGATCATTTATTAGAATCCCTTAAAGATTTAGAAAAGAGTGATGATCCTGGGAAAAAATGGGTAAGAATGTAATTTGCAAAATAAATATGTGTTGTATACATACTGGAATGGGGAGTGGATTTAACAAAGGGTGGTGGTAGTGGGGGTAAGTTGTTTAATATTGTTAATCATGTCTTATTATAAATGCTAATAAAAATGTGTTTATTTTATGTCTTACACATCTTAACAGTTCACACTAGATCCCTCATATGAGCTTGGAATGAAAGTTTGAATTCTGAGAGCCATTAATAAATGAAGCACACATACGTGGAGTCAAATTTACTTAGAATTCACATAATGCTGCGCAGCAACCAAAGGTCCTGTGCTGCATTTGCATGAATGGGAAAGAGCAGAACAGTGCCGTATCCACTAGTATATAATGCTATTCCTCTGCCCCCTAGGGCTGGCACACTTTGGGCTGACTTGTGACATGCACACACCTTTGCACCATAGAGCAAGGGTGTCCATCTAGCATATTTATGTAATTTCCCATAGAAAAAGCTTTGCCTAGATATAGTTTAAAATGTTTCCAGCATTGTACTTGAGCTGTACATTACAGCACACATGCAAAATTTAAAAGGTTTGGAGAGAAAATATTTTCACCAACTTTAAGAGTGCCTCGAGGAGGAATACATTTTTAACACAAAGCCCTGTCTACAAATTTTAGTAAATAGCACTTTGCATCGACTTCCATGGGTGGTTACATGGGAATGTCCATGTACCACCCATGGGATGCCTTCTTGATGTAAAGTAATGCAAAGTAGTACATAGCACCATTTTATATTACTTTAAGGCTACTTTCTAATGCAGAACAAGTTTTGCGCTTTGCGAAGTAAAACCCTGTTCAACACTTTGCGCCAGTTTGCATTACTTTTGGTGGCACTTAACCAGTGCAAAATGTTGATAAATCTGACCTGTTTGTGAAAGTGTCTGGGGCATATTAGCAAGGCGATTATCGCCACTTTAGCTGGACTTTTTCCCGCTAAAGCGGCGATAATATTATCGCCTTATCAACAAGCTGTTGCTAACTGCTGTTAGCGACAGCTTGTAGGCGATAGCGACCGGGTTGGGTGCCGCTTTGCATGCCAGCGATATTTATCGCTAATGGCATGCAAAGTAGGCGTTCCCCACCTAACAGCGACTGGAAACAGTCGCTGAGGTCGCTAACGCCTATCAGCGAGGCAGGGGCGGTGATTAGCGAACCAGCGCTAACACGTTTAGCGCTGGTTTGCTAACACCTGGTCCCACCCTGACTTAGCCATGTAATCCAATGAGAGGTGGATTACATGGCTAAATCCCCCTCGCACTATCAGCAAGCTGAAACTGGGGAACAGTGTGAATATCGCCTGTTTTCAGGCGATATTCACACTGTTCTCCAAGGTTTCTATCGCTTTGGAGATTAGCATTGCTGATTGCACGCTAACTCCGCGATAAAAACCGGCGATGCCTGGCGATAATTATCCAAGCGCTAATTGCGCTTTGCGATAATTATCGCCGGTCTTGCTAATATGCCCCCAAGTTCTTAGGTTAATTGTTTATCACCGTTTTCTACTGCCAGATTTCGCTCGTCATAAGGCCAGTATTACCTCCGTTTGGTTTTGGCTTTTGTAGGAACAGCACTTCATGCTAATCTTAAAGTTCATGTAACGCGGTTGTAAGAAAAAAAAATGGACGAGACTGTCTAACTCTAAAATTCAGACTATATTAAAATGTAGTGAAAAAGAAATACATACATACTTTAAATGCTTACTTTGTAAAATATTAAGTGATGGGGCCCAAAGTGTTGCTCAGAGTCCTGTAATATGTACTAAAGGTCAGGGTGATAAATACCAAGACTGCGTAGTCTTGATTGCTCCTCATGCCTCTTTAATCCCCTACCAGACACTTCTGGCCACTTCACTTTTCTCTTGCATGCACTTCTTCATTCCTGCTTTCTCCCTTTGTGGCTGTTTCCATCTTTCTCTTCCTTTTTCTTTCCCCTTTTGTGTTTTTCATTCTCTTCCTTTGGAACAAAGCTTGCTAAGGGGAAATAAGTGCCAGTCCTTAATATTTGGGCACTGGTGCGCACACTTGCAACCACAAGTTCAAATTAACCACTGCTGATTCCCTTCGCAGTACTCTGAACCATGGTAGGGCACAATTTGCTATAAAGGCGCCTCACTAAACTTTTGAATTCATCACACTGTCACAAACTGAGGGCACATGCCTCTGCTTTGCTTCCTCCTCTCCTATATCCTTAGCTTTGGAAACACTTCGAAAGACGCACCCAGTAGGTAGGGTTACATTGAGCTCTCTCGCTCTGTAATCCACTTGCTTTCTCTGTAAGGCGTCAGTGCTCCCACGCCTGCTTTGCAGGCTTTGGACAAAGCTCTTTCAGCAATTAAATTGGTCTGTGCCAATGGGATTTCCCCCTGGTTAAGGTAACAGTTATTCAACTGTCCGTGATTTTCTGAGCAATCACTGGTTCATGTGATGGCTGATAAACACAGAACAGCTCCAAATAATCATTTCACTGTAATTTAAACTCCCCGGCACCCTCGCCTAACCTTGTGCATTAATAAAGAGGTTTATGATTAATGCTTTTCAAATGGCATGTTCAAAATACTGTTTATAGTTGTGACAAAGCACTCGCTAGGAGCAGCACAAGTTGATACTATCACATTTCTTGTCTTTACCTATATATATTTATCTGTATTGTAAGTCATTAATGTAAGCAGTGGCAAATTAAGCTCAAGGGCCAGATTCTGTGATAAAGAGTTTGCTCTTAGCAGATGTCTGTGGAGCCTTGACATGCATATGCCATGTTGGGAAGATAAACAGGCATGGGCATTTTAAGGATTTTGGGGGACCTGGGCCAAAAATAATCCAGGGCCCTTTGCTAGTAACAACTCTGAATTTATTATCCATTTTCAGTTCATTCACGTACTTGGCAACTATTGTGGGATCATTGATAGCCCTCTGAGTTGCCCAGCCTACATCTAAGCCCAACCCTTAACAAGGAGTCTCTATCCGGCTGTCCGCTACCAGGGAAGCAGAACAACGAGTGGCATGAACAAGCCCAATGTATGTGGAAAAGTGGACTGGTGCCTCTCCTTTTGAGCCTGCGCTTATGGAGGGTGATATGTTTTGTGTTTTGTTTACTGCACTCGCATCCCTGCTTTGTGAGGAACAGGTATTCTGAGCGATTGCACCGGCCCAGCAGCCGCTCCACATGGACAGTGAAATCTTACAGGGACATTAGTTCCACTTTGCACTTCAAATTGATACATGGACTACCATTGAGCCCTACCTCGCGCTAGTGATCTCCGAAGGAAGCATATAGTGCCACTTTGCACTGCAAATTGACACATAGACTTCCATTGAGCCGTACCTCGCAAACTCCAGCTAGGGTACACCAGAAAAGCATAAAGACTAGAGACCCAACCATGAATTCTATCCACAATGTATAGTGTAGCTTGTCCGTCTGCACCATTTGGGAGTAAGGTGCTGATGGGTGCTTTTGTTTACTGCACTGCTTGTGCTTCACGGAACTGGTAATCAGAGCCAGGTGGCAGAAGGCTCTTATTGCACTGGTCTGGCACAGCAGATCCACATGGATGATGCAGTCACAGACTGAGCACACAATGCCAGTCTTTACTGAACAATAAGTGGCACATGCAGCATAAAGGCAACGGCCTGTGCAGTTGGGGAGGGCCTATGCACTTTAAAGGAATACAGCGCTTGCTGAATCTAATCAGAATCTAATAGGTATTTTTCTTTACCCCTCACTATCTCTCAAGTGGGGGCTGTGCTGGCCAGAGAGCCTGGGCTGGCTCAAAACAAATTGTAAACAAAGTGGTTATTTTAAAACTCTAAGCAGTCTGAGACTGTCCTGAATGCTTAATGATGGGGCTTCTAGAAAGTGGGGGCACTAGGCCAAAGCCCACTTTTCCCATGCTTTAAAATGTCTTTGAAAAGGCTAGCAGTACAAGTGAATGCAAGCCAGGGTGAGTTCAATTTGACTCCAACTGGCCGAGCCATGCATATCTCCTGAATTATTAATTTCACAAAAGATCTTAAAACTATTCGGTTAAGCAGAATTATCACATTCAACATTTAAAGTCACAAATGCCTACCAAGAGCAGTATTGAATCACAGTCATATGCAGGACCTTGACCAAGTGACCATGGAAGGCTTTCGCCTTTGCACACCTATGTTAAAGTAAATGCTTAAGCATCCAAGGCCTAGTGCTCCAAGTTACTGTAATCAAAATGCTGAATGTTTTACCTACACCTGTGACACATTTATGCTTCTGCCTTGACAAGTCAAGGGGACTGAACTTATTGCCACCTGTCATATCCTATCAGAATGTTATAGTGACCTTGACTCTTGCAGCTAGATCACTAATCCCAATTTGGTAGACATCTTAACTAGTACTACTAAATAGTTGGTAAAGGTGAAACCATATGGGGAGAGGAGAAAACTGGAACCTCGTTTGATTTAAGGTATTCTTTAGCAGCAGAATGAAGTTATATGTAAAAATAAAGAAGAAATGAGAAATCGCTAAATATCCCAAATAATGCCTTCGAGTATTACTCAAAAAGAATCAAAGGATATGTTCCTGATTCGAATGGTGAACTGCAGAAGACTATGTCGCCCACACTCGCTTCTTTCACATTCAGGACATGTTCTGCACATCCTGAATAGAATGGAACAAGAAATAGTTCAAGCCCATTTCCTAGCTAAAGCCCAACAACAGAAGATGTTATTGTTTCTAAAACCTAGCTGCATATAGTAACATTAATTCAAATGTATTAAATCAAGTAGAATTTCTGAACACCAAGAAGAAACTCCTTCAGACATTAAAGAATTGCTCAGCAGCTATTGGAAATCCTTTACTCATTCGAAAAAACAGGAATTCTTAAGAACATGGCAGGAAGGCCACAGAGCCAGACAGACAAGGAGGGATCCAGTGGCACAGTGCTCCTTTTAAATAATGATGATGCTCTTTTCAGAATGTTCTATACCATTTCAGTAGTTCCTTCTTACGAAGCTTTGTGACACAATGCCAGAAGAATTAGCATTCTGGGTATTGTAGTTGCAAATGCTACCAAGGCGGAATCAATCAGCAGAGAACACAGCCACTGGGTGCTGTATTTCCAAGAACTACAAACATTGCATCAGCATTTGCGGCTGTGAAAAGACTATGCAACCATACCACCACTTCTCCGTCCTGGACTAAGGAGTCCCACTCAATGTCCCCCAAGCCAAGTTACATGCCTGACACTACCTCATATTGACATATGATCTCAATTAATATCACTTCCCCTGATTCATAACTTCTAAATATGATATTGATTATACATGCGCACTATGGAATAATTAATTTTTAAGTAGTAACATTAAAAATGTACCTTATCATGTGACTGGAAAGCAGTAGGTACTACTGACTGTCCTATGTACTTCTTTAACTCAAACATTGAAATGTGCTACCCATTATAAGTTATTACTTTGTCATCATCCAAGTACCAAAATCTCTAAATATACAAAGCCTGTTGCACTGCTGAACTCTAAATTGAGTGATCCTAGATTTGCTTGACCTATGGTAGCTACCTCTGTAAATCAACCAGCTTTGGCTAGATAAAGCCTAACACACATGCTCATGAGAATGGGATTTGGACCAGTCTGGAGGTGGATGAATTCTCTCTAGCAAGGAATATTAATGCATATACATGCCTTTATCTCCTCTCTATTTAACATGCAGGTGGAGTCTAGTTCCAAACTTCTGGACAGGCGGCGGTCTCAGCGATAAATATCAGTGCTTTTTTGTACCAGCTACAAAAATCCAATAAGTAGAACTTGATATGTGAATTTTTAAAGATTAAAGTGTAATATGAGGCTTAAAAGCCAATAACACCGAGGGGTTACTTCAGGTTGCGCTGGATCAGGGTAAATCCAAGAGTTCAGGTTAACCGGGATGGAGCACGGGCGAGAAACAGTAGCCAAGTAGGTCTCACTGAAAACAGAACCTTTCCAAGCAATGCGTCGACAGTGAGAGCAAGATGCATCGGTTCCCAGTCACTCTGTTGAGTCCCACATTGTCGTTGAGCCTCGCAGTCGGGTCCCGCATCGGCGTCGAACCTCTTTGTGATGAAAGCACTGCATCATCGTTGAGCCTCACAGTTGGGTCTGGCATCATCGCCGAACCCCTTACGATGAAGACGATGTGTCCTCAACGAGCCTCGCAGTCATATCCAGCGTTGTCATCGAGCCGCGCAGGGATGTCCTTGAAGCGGCCCTGCGTCAACAAAGAAGGTAAAATCGCTGGTTCTAATTGGCGCAAAGTATGGGTTTTTGAAGAAAGACAACTACTGCAGAACTCACTTTTAGGCCCAGGACTGGATTAGCACCTTTTGGCAGGGCAGGACTCACAGTTGGTAGAGTCCAGCAGCTGAAGAAGACTAGAAGGACATCTTTGATGGCCCTGAGACTTAAAAACAGGAGGCAAGCCATCAAGCCCTTGCAATTATGTAAGTTCTTGGAGGATGTAGAGAGTTAGGTCCAGTCCTTCTCACTCCCAAGCAAAAGGCAGCAGGCCAACACAGCAAAGCAGTTTAGCAGAGAGAGTGACAGCCCCTCCTGGCAGCACAGCAGTCCTTCTTTCTGGCAGAATGTCCTCAGATCCAGAAGTGTTCTAAAATCATGGTGTTGGATATCCAGTACTTTTACTCATTTTGGCCTTTAAAGTAGGGAGACTTCAAAGAGATGCTTTGAAGGGCACAAGGCCATGCCTTTCCTGCCCTAGCCCTAGACTCACTGTAGGGGGGTACGCAACCCTTTACGTGGGGACAGGACCTAGCCCTTTCAGGTGCAGAGTGTCAACATCCTGCCTCAGGATGACCCATCAACATGCAGATGGCTGCTTAGTCACACCTACTCTTCATGTGTGTGTGGCTGTTTAGAGGGAATGCAGGAAGCCAGCTGTAACCTACCCCAGAAGTGTATTCCAGAGACAGGCAGAAGGCACATAATGGTTTAAGTAAGAAAATACCAACTTTCGAATAGCACCATTTTCAGAACTGAAACTTAAAAACAAACTTTACCATAAGTTGTGTTTTTAAATTGTGAGTCCAGAGACACCAATTTTGATTTTCCTATCTTTTTCCAATTGGAATCAACACTTATAAAATGTTATAAGGCACTCCCAATGGTATACTATGGGAAAGATAGGCCTTGCAGTAGTGAAAAACGAATGTAAGAGAATTTCACTCCCAGGGCATGTAAAACTTAAAAGTATGTGTCCTACTTTTTAAATGCGTTTCAACCTGCACATAGGCTCTCTAGGGCCTACCTAAGGGATGACCTATATGTAATTAAAAGAAAGGTTTGGGCTTGGCAAGTATGTTATCTTGCCAGGTCAAAATGGCAGTTTAAAACTGCCCACACAGGCTCTGCAGTGGCAGGCCTGAGACATGTTTAAAGGGCTTCTGAAGTGGGTGGCACATTCAGAGCTGCAGGCCCTCTAGTAGCATTTAATGTACAGCCCCTGGGCACCTATAGTGCACTTTACTAGGGACTTATAAGTAAATTAATGCCAATTTGGGATAAGCCAATGTTACCATGTTTAGATTACAGAGTACCTGCCCTTTAGCACTTGTTAGCAGTGGTAAAGTGCCCAGAATCCTAAAACCAGCAAAAATGAAGTCAGCAAAACAGGAGGTCAGAAGGCAAAAACTTAGGGAAAACCATGTCAAGGATACCAGCTCTAACAGCTACATTCATCGATATTGTGGATGGACTCCTCTGTTAAGATTCTGCTTCTGCTGAACTGGTACATATGTTTCAGATACAACGAAAGTCTTTCATCAATTGAAAGGCTTACTATGAGAAATAGTCTGGGCAAGCAGAACTCCTATCATCAGGCTCAAGAATGAAGCTGGTCCATGAGGATGGAGGACTTTCATTTCCAGACATGGGTTTGTATTTTCAGACATCAAGACTACAGCTGTTGAGGTTATGGCATGATGATATTTGTACTTCTTTTCATGCTCCACTGTAGTGACTCTGTCCTGCAGGGCTTCAGCCTGCTGTGTGCACTTAAGATGGTGTTCCACCTTAATTTCGACCTGAACTTAGAACAATTCTACAATATGGCTACCAATATTTTTTCAAGGTATGTAGATGTAAAGTTCAGAATAGTAAATATATACTTCCTCATATTTACTTACCTTAAAGTGCTTATAATAAGTAGCTGATAATAAGGAGTTGGTATATGCACAGGTCTATATTATCAACCTCAATATTGTAATATTCAACCCTTAAGACTGCTAGATTGGGAAGGGTACCCATTGAGTGTAGTTATGTAGAAATCACTATATTATTAGACGACAACAGTTATCTTTGAAATATATATGCTGCAATAAAGTTGATCGTTCAATTCACCATCTATTCCATGCAGAGTGAAGGTCAAGCCTGGCAGAAGTCAGATAGCTCCTCTATTCAGGATCAGTGCAATGTGAGAAAGTTGTTAGCATTCTCAGAGGTTCAGGCTAAATAGGAGTTCTTAATTATTATTTAGCGCATCATCAGTTTCATTCTTTAGGGGTGGAACTAAGTGGATTGCAATTGAGCATGCAGATTGGCTCAAATACTGCATAATGATTACAAGATTCATTTCTAGACATCTACTTATTTAGCACAACATCTTGCATACAGATTTTACACCATGTCACAGACAGAAATAGGAGTCATCGCAAGACATTCATTTGCTTAGATGCCTTTCAACTGAGCCCCTCTATCCCAGTGGAAAGGTTTAAGAAGCATGGTTAGGATCCATATTTCATAAAAACCTACTGTCACATTGCGCTTTTGCAAGCTATGACAAAAACTCTTTAGGTGCACTGAGCACTGAGTGCAACAACATAATGTTTTGAATTGTTGGTTCTATTGACGAACCACCATGAGGACAATGGACACTTGGACTGGACACAGGTTGGATCTGCCCAAGTCACACCACTAAATCAGTCATGGTACTGGTCCTGGATGACTTTCTCAAAAGTGGCCTTCTGTTGCAACACCTATGCCACATCTGATATGGTCAACCATAGCATCTTATTAGGTTGGACGGCATCTGGGATCCTGATCGGATTAGATTTAGGGCTGGATTTACTGTTTGGCAGACAGGTACTACTTCAGGAACGTGACTGAAGAAGTCACACCTAATTACAAGAAAGAGTATTCAAGAAGAGGGACTAGGAGCGCTTATACATCCAGCATACATGCTCCCAACAAGCCTAAAGTTACAAAGAAAGAGTATGCAGTTTCTTAAGGGGAAAATAGGTACGGTCAGGGTGGAACTGAAAAGTGAGATCAGGAGCAAGAGCAAGAGCCCTCCCACACCCAGATGGGTGTCATGCTTCATCATAGGGTGTGCTCCTCGTTGGGCCCAATGGGACCCTGGAGGGGGCTCTTTGCTGGAGGTCTTTTGTTTGTTTTTTGCCATATATCAAGTGTAGGTGCTCTGGGTGTAGATTGGTGTAGGTGTAAGTGGGTTAAAATAGGCTAATTGGTACCCTAGAAATTTTAATACATGGGTCCTCTTGTCTAGGTTAAAAAATACAGTTGTGGCTGAAAACAGAAATAATGGCCTGTTCCAGCTCAAGAAGTCTCCGTGGTGGCAGAGACAGGGTAGGTTACTGTGCGTCCACTGCGCTACCAAACCTTTTAGCCTGCTAATTAGCACAGCCTCTGCTTTCACCCAAGAGGGAAAGATTACCTTTCCTAATTGGTCGGCTTTTAATATAAGTGTACTAAGGTATAATATACACTTAGGATTACTTTTGACATACTGCTGTGATTGGGTACTTTTACTAATATATGAAAAGTAACCCAACCACTGTGAAGATTAAGGCCGTCGTTCCTGATAAATTGCCTTTGATTGACAGTGACTTCACACGGCAAGAAACATGTCAACCCACCTATGAACAATTTCTTGAGCTGGAACAGACCATCTTTCTGTTTTTCAGCCACAACTGTATTTTTTAACCTAGACCCACTTTCACCTACACCAATCTACACCTAGAGCACATACACTCACACTTCATGTACGGCAAATAAAACAAAAGACCTCCGGCAAAGAGCCCCCTCGAGGGGCCCGTTGGGCATTACACTGCCAGCCCAATGAAGAGCACACCCTATAATGAAGCATGACACCCATCTCTGTGTGTGTATGAGGGCTCTTGCTTCTGAGCAAGCAAATCCCCCAATCCGACTCCTCAGTTCCACACTGAACCATCCTACTTTCTCCTTAAAGAACTGCATACTCCTTCTTTGTAAAGTTTTGCCTAGTTACAAGTGTATAAGGAAATAATGCACGTGTCTTAAGGCAGACGATATATCCATCATATTTGTGACAGTGCATCCACCCACCAAGCTCTAAATCAGGTCCTAGACTGGTTCGCCCTCTCCCAGTCAGGCTGATCCTAAGCGGTTGCCTTAGCTTCATTTAGATCTGAAGTAGTCAGACTCCTCTGTGGGGTGGCACAGGAATCCACTCTTCCCATTATATTAATTTCTACGTCCAGCCTTTGGGGTGTTAATGGGATTGTTCACATTTAAGACTTTCTCATATGCCTTCTCCTCATATTTGATCAAGCTTCTTCCAGTTCCATCAACTGCCTAATTTTCTTTCTCAAGAACATTCAGAAGTTGATAACTGATAACTATCTGAAGTTTACTGAGAGCTTGGTGGTAGGCAATTAACCCTTTGTTGGTACCCCACTTGCTGGACTTATACACAAGGTCCTGTGCTGGACTCTGTGGTCTGAGTTAAATACCTGATATTCTGTTAAGTCACGACATTGCTTTCAGCACCCAGGTTCAAAAAGAGTGGTACACAAGGTTTTTTTTAGTGGAGTTGCTCCGTACAATTCTACTGTTTCTCCCTCCTCCTTTACATGGCACAGTGGTCGAGGCCTGCATCTTGTTGCATATTGCCTACTGTAATGCCATCTACCTGGGGCTCCTGCCAAATGGTTAATAAATTGCAGCCTCTATCGTCTGCGGTCCGAGGTACCAACGTTTGCACTGGCTATCAGTTGATCAACAAATCCAATTCAAAGTGTTGTGCTTGGTTAACCGGGCTTTGGTCCTTGGTTTCTCTCAGATATGGCAATTTGTGGTACCCCAAGGAGGGCACACAGATATCAAAGTCAGCATCTTTTAGTGATAACATGTTTCATCCATGTCACATGCCACAGAAGATCCTGTAGAGTTATGGCCCCCCCAGTTATGGTACGCTCTCTGTCTGGATCTTGTCTCTCTAACTTTTGGGCAATTTCACAGAAAACTGAAAACTGTCCATTATGTAAACATGCTTATTATTTCCTTCTTCTTTTAGCGCTTCTAGTGCAGCACACCTGAAGGTGAATATGCGTTTTAAAAGTAACCAAATAAATATTTAAGATAGAACTTCTTTTAATAATAACTAAATAGTATTGTAGTTGCATTTTATAGTGTTTCATACCCCTGACATGGATGATATCAAGGAGCTTTGGGAGTGGAGAGCTCTTAGTAGTTTGTTCTTGGTTGAAGGTATGAGTGTGTAGTGTTGCCTGTGTGAAGAAAAAAATAGTTAATGTAGAGAAAAATAGAGGAGCCCAGACAGAATATGCTGACTGTGGTGATCAGTCCTATTTCTGACAGTCTCATGTGTGTGGGACAAATTAACATTCTGCTTTAAAATCTTCATCGATAGGCCAAGTTAGCAATTAAAAACTACACCAGACTGTGATTCCAAAGCTGTTAAAAATGATCTCAATTGTGTTATCATTTTTGATGCCCGAATATGAATTTACCTTGAAAAACTGAAAGACAAGAGGCGTTTGCCAAAACAGGAACAGCTGGATTAATTAAACCCAGCAGTCAGGAAAGCTGGCGATAGAGTCTGGGTCTGAAGACTGTCTCAAAGTACATTGTTTTTTTCCATCATTTTATACATTTCACAAAGTGTAATAAAGCGATTTGTGCATTCTTTTCAGAACAGGAATCTGGGCCTAGTCCCAGAGTCATAAATGTGGTCACTTGATAAGAAACGCAGGTGGGTCTCGACCCTGCATAGACACAATGCGGAGCTTGTGGGTACGTCTCCAGATGTCCGACATGGGGAACGCTTGATCACTGTGTGTTGTGTGCATGCTGTGTTCTGATTGGATGAGTGTTCCTAACTTAGTGTGGCATCTGACCTTATGGTGTTTTGGGAACGTGCGCCCCTCTGGCCAAACGTGTTTTATTGGTGGCCAATCTCCTGAGACCATTGTGGTGTTGCTGCCTATATGTGGGATCGATCTGGGTTTTCCCGTTCACCCGTTTGTCCATGGGTTACGTGTCTCCCCACCTGTGATCTGTCAATCAGTTGCTTTGGGCCTAGGTCACAGGGCCTGCCTGACCACATATTTCTGACTCAGGGCTGAGGGGAAGGTAATATCGGGTGAATTCAACAACGGCGATGCAAGTTCGTTATTATAGGTGCATATATCATGGTGTATATAGACATTATTAATATTAACATTTTAAAATACTTCTGAGGACCTGCCACATCAGTTGCCTTCAAGGCAGTCCCAAGTGGGAATTCTCCCAGAAGTTAACAGCCAAATTTTAAATATAGATGTTGTCCTTCCAGTTATCACAGTATACCTTTCAGCAGACAGGCACGTCGCAGATAACAACATGGAATGGAGAGGATCGCAGATATAGGCAGAACTTTCTTTTTTACATTCATTTATTGTTCATCTGATACCTTTCAACCAGCTCGAATATAAGTTGGAGAATCTAGTCTTTTTCACTCAAAAAAATCCAAAACATTGAATAATTCTAAGAATCCTTATAGCTGTTGATACTGTGATCATTCAATGTAGCTTCTACAGAAATCTGTGGTCTTAGGAAAATTACCAGAAGAAATGAATTGAGTGTTGTCCCCAAAGGTCAAAGAAAAGGCACATAGGCAGTCATTAAGACGGTGAGTTTTAATTGGAAAACCACATGACTTCCGGGTAATCGAGGCCCTTAGGCCTTCACTTCAACGTGAATATGAGTCCTTTCATATTCAATACACTTATACAGAGAAAACACTCTAAAATGTCACACATATTCATTGTCATATCTTATGCAGCAGGTATGATTTGAATAGACCTGCAACATACATATATTAATTTCCTATTTAATGATACAAGCATCAACGCAGAGCGACACATTCACCCTATCGCACACTTTGCTCAGGTTTCTCTTCAGAGGGGTATCCTCTGTCGCAGAAGCCATTAGTACTTATTTTTACACGGTGTTAGGTGCAGTGTGGCACAGCTCAGCTGTCATCACCTGCTACCTACCATGTGCAAGGCGCGGCATCAAGTTACGCACTTTTATTGCAGAGTGGCACTAACAGATTTGATTTCTGAAGTGCGACAAACTGCGGCAAAAGGGCTTCTGGCAGAGGGACGGTAATTTGAGTGCGACAAGCTGATCCCTTTCTCCATCATAACTTAACACATCCTGTTGCGACTAGTTAGGATATTTTTGAAGGACGAGCACCCCAAATTTAGACAGGAATTCTCACCATGTGTCAAAACTTTTAATACGTGGCTTGTCAGATTGCCACAGTTTCGAGAAAAGAAGCATTTGTGGCGAGCAGTTGCAGGGTTCAAATACTTAACATTAAATAGGCATTAAATGACCCACCCGCCTCCATGTCCACCTGTTTCGCTCCACGCGTGTGCACATGCATGTTGTCTGTGACCTCTTGTGTGTCTGCATATGCTGTATTTGTGATTGCGTGTTTGTTTTTTGTGTGTATGTGTTCTTCATTGTGATGTCATTGTACATGGGTGCCTGCATGATCTGACTTGTTAACGGTGCTGTCGTTGAACTGTCTTTTGCATAGACGTTTCCAGCAATAATAAAATATGAATGGTGTTGGCTGCTAGCCTTTTTGTCTTTGTTAATGCTTGTTTTGTTTTGTTTTATTATGGTTTTTATAAAAAACGTTATAGTTACAGAAGCTTGGCTAAAAACAAAATATTTTTTTGGTCTCAAAAAGCACACATGACATAACAGTTCCTGGGCCAGATGTACGACGCATTTTAGCGTGGGCAAACGGGTCTTAGACCCGTTTGCGCACGCTAAAATGCATGGGCCCATGTACAAACAGAATTTCGCGAGTCACAAATAAATTGCGACTCGCAAAATACTGTTTTGCGACTCGCTATTAGGAAGGGGTGTTCCCTTCCTAATAGCGACCGCAAAGCTATGTACAAATGTTTTGCGACCGCAATTGCGGTCGCAAAACACTCGCAAATTACCACCTACTTCAAGTAGGTGGTAATTCATTCACAAATGGGAAGGGGTCCCTAGGGGACCCCTTCCCCTTTGTAAATGCATGCAAAATAATTTTTTAAGGGCAGGCAGTGGTCACAGGGACCACTGCCTGCCCTTGAAAAATGAAACGAAAACGTTTCATTTTTTTTTTTTAAATGCATCCCGTTTTCCTTTAAGGAAAACGGGCTGCATTTTAAAAAAAAAGGCTGCATTATATAAAAGCAGTCCCAGACATGGTGGTCTGCTGAGCCCAGCAGGCCACCATCCCTGGGAGGGCCAGCCTTTCCCAATGGACTTGCAAATTGCGAGAGGCTCATTATTATTCATGAGCCTCGCAATTTGCGACCCCATTGGGAATCGCAAACAGTGTTCAACACACTGTTGTACATGCAAAATAGCGCCTCACAAATTGCGAGTCGCAAAAAACTGCGCGGCGCTATTTTGCGCGTCGTACATCTGGCCCCCTGTCACTTAAGGGAGTTTCTTCAAGTAGATGTGCTCCTTGTGAAAGGGCAAAATGTCATTGTTCACAGTGAAGTCAGCCACTGGCTGAAGTGAAATAACCCAATGCCCCATCCTGTATACAGTAGTGGGCGGCAGACAAATGTGAATGACATAATAACAGACCAATGGCTGAAGAGGGCTGGCGCTGAAAGCCCCTGAAAGTATATTATACATATAATTTTTGTTAAAAAAATCAAAAAGCCTTGGCTAACACCAGACCTAAAATGAGTCATCCTTTCAAGGTTCCTTTTGGCTTTTACTTATACAGGGACAAAAGACAGGAAAAGGGAGGAAGAAGACAGAAAGGTGGAGGAGAGAAAACAATACAGCAATATAACTGAAAATGCTTGTTTCAGATGTCTTCAGTCATGCTTTTACTATTTATGCTAATGGTGTGATGTGTTCGGTCTTGTGCGCTTGTGAGCCTGTTGTGTAGGCACATGCGGTTATGTACTTCTTAGCCTGTGTCCGGTTGAGTGCATGTATATGTGACAGCCTGTTGCATGATGTCGATTCACTATAATGCCAGGGGTAGCGAAAGTGACATCACACCTTAATGACATCATAGGAAGTGACATCATTTGACTTTTGACCCTGAATATCCCCATGAAGACTGTCATGCTTCACGGAGCTTGCAACAATTTGGTTGCAAACCTATCTTGGCACTTGAAAGGGTCCCCAGCTGCCGTGATTTATCTGGTGTTCAAACTACTCTCGAACGGGAGTTATTTGATGTTTAATGATCAAGGTTGTTGCGGGATGCTGCCAGGCTTCGCATATCTGGTCACAGTAAGTTCCAGGGTTACTTGTTGAATGCAAGTATTGTTTCCACCGACCCACACAGTCAGGGAGGCGCCGCTATGGCCTTCGGTGAATGTTTCCCTAGTACGGTTTGATTCTCTGAGCAGACTGAAAGCCATACTTTTACAGAAACAGGTGGCCTTAACCTCAGCTCGCGAGACTTTTGATCTACAGGTTGCAAGATCTTCAGCTGAGATACAGGCCCTAGTCCAAACTAACTTCCCGCTCCATTTCGGGGAAATGGTACATCGTATCTTTAACATGTCTGATACGAGTGGGATAGTACACCTATTTAAGACCATAGGTTCTGGGCTATTAAGCACCTTTCAGACAGTTTTCGGAGTTACTCCATCTTTGATACACTCCGTATTTGGAAGCGTTTTTGGAGGTCTTCCGCTTATCCTGCTACTTGTAGTGGGTATCCTGGTTTTAATGTTTCTGCTACTCAATGGACGTCACAAATACCAAGGAGATGGAAAAAGCGCCCTTGGAGCGACATTGCCGTGAATGCATGGTACTCCATCTGGGCTCAACTCGGCTCCGGGAACTAAGCGAGCATTGGTTCCTGTCATTCAGATCAGTCTGGGTCGACTGGGTCTTGCCTGTACTCCGCTGCTTATTCTGCGGACAAGAATGCGCGATGGTCATATGTCTAGCGTTTCCATCGGTTGCGCCTCCGGACATGGATGTACTGCTGGACCCGTAAAAAGGCCCATGTAGGTCAGTGTCCTCAGCGTATTCCAATCCTGATGTCGTCATTCTTAGAGCCACCACGGGATGCTTCAGCTCCTGTTGGAATGGACACTGACTCTGCACCAGGCTTACAGGCATTGAAAGCTTCCTCAGCAACGGCTGTGGGAACTGGAGAAGATCACTTTTGCTCCATTGACCTGATCCAAGAGGTGTTACAGGGACTGTCGTCTGTGAAGGCAGGCAACAGTGATCCCACACAGGGCACATAAACATTTGACTCTGTGTGTGCTGGGAAAAATTTGGCTTTTTTCTAAAACAACTAAAATTGGAATTCGAAAACATCATTTTTGGTTTTATTGTTCCTCTTCTGCTCTCACTGAGCATTATGGCTTTTGGCGTGCTCAGATGGTCTGACAGTATATTGACCTTTTAGAGGACTTATAGAGCTTTTTTACCAATACATCATTTTTAACACCTACTATGTTTTTAGATGTTCTCTAAACTCATATTTTAGCAATGTTTTTATGCTTTTATAACAGGCATATTTTAGCATTTAGTATTATGTCGTCTAGTCGGATGAGGAGTGGGTTTTATGAACCCCAATGTACCCCAATATAGGCCTAGGTAGTTACACGACCTTTTACCTCCATCTGTCCTACCATTGTTCTACATAACGGGTTTGGCACTGACCTTTTACCTAGTTAGGTGCTACATGACTGTCGTGTGGTTTTCTCCGAAAACTAGTCTCATGTATTATGCATGAGGATTCCCAGAATCACAGCAGGATTACCATCTTCTGCATATTAACTATGTATAAGGGTCGTCTATATCGTCATCCTTGCCCGACATGCCAACAGTACACTTCTAGGTAGAACCCCTGAGGGTACCTTTTGGGTATATAAGGACTACATCTTCCCAGGGCAAGTCAGAGGAGATAGACTTCCCTGCTGACACACTGACACAAGTCGCTGAGGTCCCTGCACACAGACACTCCAGCACGCAGTGGTCTGACATCCCTTGCAGGGTATCTATCTCGAGACCAAGTCAGGGTCCTTTGCTTTCCCACATCAGGCAATGGGGTTGGCTCTATCCTAAGGGGGTTCTTGGCTATACACCTACATACATGCTAAGTACATTTAGGTACATCTAGTTAGGGTTTGCATCGTAGAAGTACGCATTATTACTGTTATGTATCTATATGCCTGCATATATTCATTGTTTTAGCACTATGGTAGAATTCTACCTTTTCTTCACTCTACTGGTGCTCATAACTGTATATATCTGTTTATGTCTAATGGTTGTTGCAGCACACGTATTTTATATTAGAATTACGCTGGTTCAATGAATACTTATTGAAAATGTTCCAACCGTTTATTCTGTGTATCTCTCTGAGACAATGTGAGCACCAGTGACTGAGCGAAAAACACTGTACTGTTTCCACGATACCTGAGGGGTCAGGGTTGTCATGTTTGATAGTTGCCAGAAATTATTCACTCCTTGGTACGAGGGGCTTATAGTGGCACTGTGAGCTCGCTGGTCTACAGACTAACATACCTTTTGGGGGTGTCTGGCATCAGTCTGGACACCAATCACTTAGTTTATGTTGTCTAAACGCACAGATCCTATATAGATTTGTAGGAACTACACGGCAAGACATTACAGTGATTGTCAAAGCAACGAAACCAGATGCTAATAAGGAGAAACCACAATTATTTTCAGCATGTGCTATGGGTGCCCCCACATGCCAAAGAGTAACTCCATTGTGCCAGGGACAGTAGTTTATCATGCCGGCCTCTCATACGCCATGGATGCCCCTTTATGCCAAAAATTACAAACAATATGTTAGTGTCAGAATTTTGCAATTAATTCCATTAATATATCTTATCTTTTATGTTAAGAAGTATCTCCAATGAGCTAGCTCCAAAGATATCCCAATGTCAAGATCTTCCTCAAGTATACCAGTGGCAGCAATTTTCCAATTTTCCTTGGGTGCCCCTTAATTCTGGTATGCCACTACCAGTATTTTATTTATGGGTGACCATTATGTCAATAATTACCTCCAGTATGCCAGTGCCACTATTTTGTCACAAGTGCCTGTAATGCTAGCAATTGCCTCCAGTTTGCCAGCAGCAGTATTTTTCCTGCATGCCTGTAAAAGCCAAGAATTACCATCAATATGCCAAGGCCAATGGCAGACACTACATTCTTACCCACACTCACTTACACTCAGTCACACTCCCTCGTTCATTCTCACTTACTTGCACTCATTCAGTCTTATTCAGTATCTTGCACTTGCTCTTACTCACTCACTGACTAACTCAAACTCACTGACTTTCAATCATCCTTGTTCACTATCTGCCACTAACTCTCACAAACTGTCACTGATTCTCATCCACTCACTCACACATGCGCACACATATAGACACATGCTCACAAACACACACTTCCTTGCACACAAACACACTCTCACCCACAAGCATGCATATAACATATACCTTTAAAAAAATATATATACCTTTAATCATCATGTGCAGCTGGAGATCTCATTCCATCTCTTAGTGCTACATTTTATATTAAACTAATAGTGAATAATAAACTATTATTCACTGTTAGTGGTATAAAATATGGGCAGAAAACAAGGATAGAGCTCTGACAACCATAATAACAAGCTGCCTTAGTCTTTTTGGCACTGACTCTGCTACCTCTGAGGCCAGGGGTCGCAAAGGCAGCACCAGGGGTAAGAAAGGGCAAGCTAGGGGTCACAACTGCGACAACCCCTGGTGACCCATAATTGACATCCATGGTTTGCTGGCATGTCTACTTGCATGGCTCTTGGTATTTTAGCATGGGCAAAACACAAGAAATCCTCGGGTCTGAATTGCTGGTGAAACACTGAAAGGAGACTACAGAAGAGATATCTTGTTGCTAGTGGGGGAGTCCTTTAATTAGGACGAAATCCCAGTACCCACCGAGGTGGCATGCTTCATCATCTGGGATTCTCCTCTTGGTGTAGACTCCTAGCCCCGCCAAGGGCTGCGACCCCCTCACTGTGAGGGAGGAGCTCAGGGATGTTTTCAGATTCCTACTCTAAGAAGGATATCCTAAAATCCTTGAGATGTGAAACAGAACAGGTTGGGTAACAGGCGCAGTGCAGAGAAAGGAATATCAAAGTGTGAGTTACGTGATACTAACTACTAAGAATGAAAAAAACTTTATTGGCTCACTCCTAGTGTTAGGACTAAAAACAGCGCACTTGCAGTATGAAAAGATGGTTACTGAATGTGACAGATGAAACAGATGAGACAGGTCTACATGTTTCGGCCAAGTCGACCCGGAAAGGTGTCACAGCCTTCTTCAGGACCTATAGAAAGAGTGCTACTGCGTGGACGATGTGAGACTGTGAAAGGTAGTCAGAGTGAAAAGTAATAGAAATAGATACAAGGTGGGCGTGGTCAACAGCTGAGCAAAATGGCACCAACTTAGAGCAGCTCCGTCGGAAGGGTGGCCATTCTATACCAATATCCATGCAATTATCCGAAGTGAGTAGAACGCACTAAACTAACCAGTGACCGGAGCCCACCCGGAGCATTTCGCCGAAAGAACGGGCGAATTAAGCCGCGTGGATGCAAAGAATGGAGCGCCTGCCTCAGCAGCTAATCCTCCTGCGTGTCCCGAGAAGTGGAGGAGGGGCACTCGCGTTCCGTGCATTGCCGCTGGAAACGGCGAAGACGGAGTGAAATCCCAGGACAGCGCCCGTGAGGGTGAGTGACCTTCGGGGAGCCAGAGTGTGGAGCGGACCGGTGGGGGCCCCATACTTAACATCGGAGAAGTGCAGCGGCCATCTGGGGTGAGAAGAGCGCTGCACCTGCTGCGGCGCTGACATCCTGGTGCCCGGCCGTGCCCCGAGTCGTTAGGGGACGGCCGAGCATAAGTGAACTGGGTGCTGTGCCCCGAGCCCACTGAGCAGATGTCTCGGCTCTGGGCCTAAAGGAAGCCTTGAAGCACATAAAGCCTTGCAGTGGCTCCTGCCGGCACCCGCAAATAAGTTCTTGGCGGCCATCCAAAACGGTCACACTAGACACCCTTCACGGCTCATCTGGGGCCTAGCGGGCGGTATTACTAGGCCATAGCTCCCATCTGTGAGCCTCGTGGAGCAGGCCTGCCACGCCGCCCATACCGCGGCCCAGGAGGCACGGCGCGACATTCAGGTATCGGCCGCCTCCTGCTGAGGGGATTGTGGCCTGGATTGTGTGCAGTGGCTAATCTCCCGCCCTGCTGACTACAAACACGCGCTGCAGCTTCGCCACAGCCCCCCCCAACAACGGCGTAGAGCTACCGGCCCAAGTGCCTACCAGCAAGCTCTTTGTCCACCTGGATCATCGGGACAGAGACTACTTCGGAGATATTCCGGGGACCCTGGGACGGCAGAGGGGGCGCCCCACTTACCCAGACAAGGCGGCCTAGGGGGTGCACAGCCAGAATCGCGAGTGACCAATAGATATCGTATTGTCCGAGCTGGCATGGCCTGAAGGTGTAGCCCACTTACCTGACACACACAGCAGATAACCGGCGATTGGACGCCTTCATTGGTTACCTCCCAGACTTGCATGGATGCAAAATGGCCGGCGGAAGAAATACTAAGGCCTCAACGCAAGCCAAGCTGGACAAGTTCGCCTGGAATAAGGGAGTGGGCCCTAGAGATAAAGATGCGGAAGACCTATCTGAACAGCAGCAAGAGAGGGTTGGGTCGACGGAACTCACTCTCCAAGATATAATGACGGCCATCACAACGGTGAGGACGTCACTTGAGACCAGAATTGACTCTGTCTCTTCCGAAGTCTCCCTCATACGTGCGGACATGCGTAACATGAACTCTAGAATTAAGGAAGTCGAATCTACTACTCACTCCTTGGTTGAGGACGCCCCCACTCTGCAGAAGAAGATGACTGAGCTACAGACCCGAAGCGACAGAATGGAAGATCTCCTTGATGAATACGAAGGGCGTTCACTGCGCAACAACGTGAGAATTCTTGGGGTCCCAGAACGTGCCGAGGGGCAAGCGACTGACCTATTTGTGGAGGATTTGGTCACAAAGCATCTGCAACCCACGAGACTGTCAAACTTTTTCACGATAAAGCGGGCTCACAGGATGCGAGGTGGCAGGCCCAGGCCAGAAGCTCCCCCGCGACCTATAGTAGCAAAGGTATTCAATTACCGGGATAGAGACATTATATTGCAAACGGTGCGCACGGCACCACCAATAGAATTTGAAAACAGTAGTGTGACTTTCTTCCCAGACTTCACGATCAGGGTCCAACGACAAAGGCGTAGCTTCCTCGATGTCAAAAGAGCCCTGCGCGAGAAGAATATCAAATACGCCATGCTCTTCCCTGCCAAACTGCGAGTGGAGGAGGAGGGCAAAGCATGGTTCTTCACTACTCCTGAGGAGGCGTGGGATTGGCTCGATGGATGGCGCGTCGCAGAAAAGAAGAGCCACCAGAACTCACGGGAGAGACATGGGCAGAACCGAATGGAGCAGCATGTGGGATCTTCACCAGGTGAAAATCTGACGACCGACGGCGAAAGAAAATACTTGGTCTGTATCCTTTTCTGAGATAATCCTTGGCCCACCATCACCTTTCTTTGGGGTACTATGGGACTTAATCTCCAAGAGGGTCGTGGGTCTCCTGTAAGGCGAGATTTGGTCGATCCTCACACTAGACGGGCCCGATTCACAGAACTAACTTAAGACAAAATCCTAAACTTACTACCATTTTGGTATTCACAGAAGGCACTTACTCATTTTGGTATTCACAGAAGGCACTTACTCATTTTGGTATTCACAGAAGGCACTTACTCATCAATGAGTAAGTGCCATCTGTGAATACCAAAATGAGTAAGTCCCTTCTGTGAATACCAAAATGAGTAAGTTACTCAAAATTAGTAAGTTACTCAAAATGAGTAAGTTACTCATTTTGGTATTCACAGAAGGCACTTACTCATCAATGAGTAAGTGGCTTCTGTGAATACCAAAATGAGTAAGTGCCTTCTGTGAATACCAAAATGAGTAATTGCATTCTGTGAATAACAAAATGGCAGTAAGTTTAGGATTTTGTCTTAAGTTAGTTCTGTGAATCGGGCCCGATATTCGCCACTGCGGCATGAATAAATGAACTGGGCTTCCGAACACTTGAACTAATGCTACAGTAACTCACGACAATTATGATGGAACGGATGCAGGGTTCGCACACGACCTACAAGTTTTAGGGGTGGGCGATAAGCACTCTGCAATGTTGGGGAGGCGGGAGGTTCCGATACCGCCATGCAGGGAAGCAGGGAGGGGGGAACACTTAAGGTTTGTAGGGTAGGAGGGAATTCTGCTAGTGAAGGAAAATGTTAAATTCATTTACGATTGCATTGGGGTACAGTTTGTCCCATATAGCGACGTCAAGGGGGGGCTGATTTAGTTAAGTTTGTTCAAAGTTCTGACAAGGTCGAAATGACAGGTTGTTATAATGCCGCTGAAATGCTTGTACTCACAGGTATTACGTTCGCACTAGACATAATAGCTGAAATAGGATCAGCTTGCCTAAAAAGTGATGCATTCGTATGGACTCCCCTGAGATACCGCTGTAACACACTACACAACTATGGGGCTACCATTACCAGTTGGATTTAAATTAATGTCCTGGAACGTCAACGGGCTGGGGGATAAGTTGAAACGGGGTAAAGTGCTTCAGTATATTAAAAGGCATCTGCCAGATGTGATTTTGCTCCAAGAAACACACTTGCTGGGTAATACATGCCAGGCTCTTACACGCTGGGGGTTCAAACTGGTGGCACACTCTGTGTTTGTTTCTGGATCTCAGGGGTGGGTTTACTGATCCAGAAAATTTTCCGATGACGACGGATCGTATACGGACGGATAATCTGGGCAGATTTGTGGCCGCCTCAGGGTGTTGGGAGGGGCGGATGTTAAACTTAGTCTCTGTGTACATTCCACCTGGCCTTCAAGGATCTGGGCGACCTCTTACTCTCCCTGCCTGAGGGGAGACATGATAGGGGGAGGCTTCAACTCCATCGTCTCTGACAGATTGGATCGTTGGCCCCCTAGGGACCTGCCGCTATCCCGCACACAGATTCATAACTTCTTGGAAGCCATGGGACTCATTGACACCTGGAGGGCGCTCCATCCCACAGAGCAGCAATATACATTTTATTCAGGGGTCCACCGCAGTATGTCAAGGATAGACTTTATTATAACACCGGCGGGCCAACAGGATACGTCAGAGAGGTTAACCACCTTGCAAGGGGAATATCGGACCATTCGCCCCTCTGGGCCCGGGTGGAGGTGGGGGAGCCACAAAGAGGGAAGACAGCCCCTATAATCCCCTGGTACCTTAAGATCCCTAAGATACATGACACGATTGTACGCGACACAGAACACTACTTTCTCGAAAATAAACACTCGGCACGGGTGCAGTGGGAGGCCTACAAGGCAGTAATAAGGGGGACGGCTGTATCCCAGATCGCTGACACTAAGAGAGAGAAACAGAGGGAACTAGTGCGACTAGAAACAAAAAAAATTGTACTGGAAGGTACACTACATGAGGTTAACTCTGAAGAGGCATGACATGCATTGAGACTTAAAACAAAAGCTTACTTAACGGTGGTCACTGACGCAGCCAGGGCTCAACATAGGGCTACACTCAGTAAGGTCTACGAAGTGGGCGATAAGGCTGGGAAGCTGCTCGCATGGCTTGATCATAGAGAGCAGGCCAACAGAGTAGTAGTGGAACTCACGACGGAGTCCGGTCATATGATCTCGGACCCGCAAGAAATTGCAAATGCGTTCGGAGATCACTACTGCGGTGTATACACGTCACAGACAGCATACACAGAAACAGAAGCACTCTCTTTACTGCAAGACATTCCCTTGCCGACACTCTCAGACGACGAACGACTAGAGCTGGAAAAAGACCTAGAAAGCTCGGAGGTAGAAAAAACCATCCAGGACCTGCGTGAGGGTAAGGCATCGGGCCCTAATGGTCTGCCTGTTGAATTGTATAAGCTCGCCCCAAGTAAAATCGCACCACATCTAGCCACCATGTTCCACGAAAGCTGTGAGGTAGGATCGCTCCCAGTAGACCAGAGGTTGGCCACCATAGTGGTCATCCACAAGAGTGGTAAACCTAAACAACTATGTTCCTCTTACAGACCGATTTCACTGCTGAACGCGGAAGCCAAGATACTGGCCAAAATACTTGCAACCCGTTTGTTAACTGTTATCAATAGACTAGTACACCCTGACCAGTCTGCCTTTATGCCAGCCAGAAATACCTCTCTTAACCTGTGGAGACTACATGGGGTGCTCGATCGGGCCAATACGATACGAGAAGATGCTGTGGTGGTGTCGCTTGACGCGGCCATGACGTTCGACACGATTGAATGGCCATATATGTTCGCAGCATTGAGGAAGATAGGGTTCGGCCCGGGCTTCCTGCGTTGGATACACCTCCTATAAGCGAAACCGCTGGCTCAAATAGTGGTCAACAACCGAGTTTCCCCAACATTCATGCTCGGAAGAGGCACCCGGCAGGGCTGCCCCCTCTCCCCACTACTTTTCGCTCTTATGTTGGAACCCTTGGCGATTTGGATACGGAAGGACCCGATTATTAGAGGGCTCAGATGGGCTGAGGAATGGGAGGACCGCATTTCGTTGTATGCAGACGATATCTTACCATACCTGGCATCGCCGGCGGCCTCCCTGAATAGAATACTACATATTTTTATAGTCTTTGGGAAGTTTTCAGGTTATACGATTAACTGGTCCAAGTCCGTTCTCTATGTCCTCAGTGGTAAATCGCCAATCTTACCCAGGGGGTTCACTATTGCTGAAGTCGCAACAGGATTTAAATACCTGGGGATCCACGTGTCCAAAGACCCGACTCTCTTTTATGACCGAAACCTCCTCCCCCCGTTGCATAGACTTAGGAGTGATGTCTTGCACTGGAAGACGCTTCCACTATCCCTGTTGGGGCGGGCAGCCCTATTTAAAATGATGTCCCTTCCACGTTTCCTCTATGCCTTGCAGAACACGCCACACCCAGTGAGAACAGAATATTTTAAATCTATCAACTGCGCTCTGAGAGAACTCCTATGGGAGGGGAAACCACCTCGGATATCGATTCAAAAGCTAACGAGAGGCTGGTATGATGGGGGAATAGCCCTCCTGGATATAGAAAGATACTACTGGGCGGCACAACTCACTGCAGTAAACCAATGCACGTACGGGCCGCAGGGTGCTCCGGGATTTAATATGGACAGGTGGCTACTCCCTGGGGGAGGTTTTATGGGTGCACTATATGCTAGCCCCTCTAAACTGAAGCTGACGGGGCCCACCAGCCATGCAGTTCAGGTGTGGCGGACTGCCACGACGAGTTTGGGCTGGGAAGACAAGGTCACACTGGCCACCCCACTTTGGGATTCTGCACAATTATGCAACCTGCGATTCACTAAAGGCTTCAGCCGGTGGGACCTGATAGGCATCTACACGGTAGGGGACCTATGGAGGGCAGGGGGGGGTAATTTCCTTTGCCCAACTGAAGGAAGAATACGAATTAGCTGATACAGAGCGATTCAGCTACCTACAGATTAGACATGCCCTACAGGCGGCAATATCAAAGGGAGAGACTCCACCAGAGTCATCCCCGCTAGAGGGCAGGATACTAGACGGCCACTTTCCCGAGAAGGCAATTTCACTAATCTACAAAAAGCTTGTTAACAACATGCCTGACCCCCTACTCCGACTTAGAACCAAATGGGATCATGACGTAGCGGGTTTGGATGACGGAGAATGGCTTGAGGCTCTTGCTTCTCCTAGAGAAACACCTATTTCCTCCAGGCTTAGGCTCGTACAACTTAAGATACTTCACAGAATATACCTTTCAGGGCCGACACTCGTGAAGATGGGCTATAGGACTGATGCAGACTGCACAAAGAGATGTGGGCAAGACGGCACGTTCATACACATGCTCTGGGAATGTCAAGCAATCCAGGAATATTGGGCGAGGGTGGCGAGGTGTATGGAAGAAGTAATGGGCGTCACGATTGACTGCAATATAAAGCTTTGCCTTTTAAATATTTGGGGTCCCACGGATTTAAGCACCAAGGAGAAAATATGGGTGTCCTTGGGGATGATGATCGCTAAGCGAAATATTGCAAGGTTGTGGGGGGCACAAGGACAGCTGACTTTGAGGCTTTGGGAAAATGATATGGATCATTGTATGTTCACCAAAAAGACAGTGTATGAATCAAGAGGCTGCCCCTACAAGTGGACACAAATATGGAACAAATGGAACTGTTACAGGGGAGAGATCTGTGAACCGCCGTTGGCTAGACAAAACGATACCAAAGGGGATGATGGACGGAGCGCTTGAGCTAATCAAACACTCACCCCCAGTCAACTGATCTGGGTTTAATCCATCATCATTCTTTAGCTCACTCCACCACCCCAGTTCAGGCATGGCCATATGCAAATCAGTCTGACCCTGTGGCAGTTCGGGCTGGACTGTTCCCATGAGGCACAGGGTCAGACTGATTTGCATATGGCCATGTCTGAACTGGGGTGGTGGAGTGAGCTAAAGAATGATGATGGATTAAACCCAGATCACTTGACTGGGGGTGAGTGTTTGATTTGCTCAAGCGCTCCGTCCATCATCCCCTTTGGTATCGCTTTGTTCGCCCTAAGTTGGCAGGGTATGCCCAGACGTGGGTCCCTTGCTCACTTTGCCACTGGATTCAAGCTAGCCTGGCTGATGACGGCTGAATAGCCAGAAACCGGTCCCAGGATGCTTGTTTCCGGTCCAGGGAAGACATGGCTTGGCAGTTCGGGCTGGACTGTTCCCATGAGGCACAGGGTCAGACTGATTTGCATATGGCATGTCTGAACTGGGGTGGTGGAGTGAGCTAAAGAATGATGATGGATTAAACCCAGATCACTTGACTGGGGGTGAGTGTTTGATTTGCTCAAGCGCTCCGTCCATCATCCCCTTTGGTATCGCGTTGGCTAGACAAAGGCACGAGTCAGAGTAATGTGATCCCACTCAGATTAATGGTGCAATTTTTCCCACTTGTTGGTGATTTGTGTGTTTGGAGGGAACAATGCCGATGGATGTACCGCTGACAGGCACGCTTGTACATTGTTTTTTACCTGTGATACCTTGTCTTTAATAAAAAGAAATGTTAAAAAAAAAAGAAATAGATACAAAACCAGTAATCCACTTGGTGAACACGATTAACTGGTTTTACCTGTGGGGAACAGAAGCAACAAGAAGAATCAAATGCATGTGTCTCTAAACATAGAATCAACAAAATAGTGTGAGTCGAATGTCCTCATCACTGGAACTGCCATTGAAGTGCATACAGAAAAAAGTTGAAAAATTAATAGTCTTACCCGTGGATTACGGATAAGAGGCCTCACCTCAGCCTGGCAACAGCTCAGGGGAGAGGCACCGCTCTGAAAGAAGGATGTTAACAGGTGTCAGACCAATATGACAATATTCAGTCAGACACAACTCCAATCATGCATGCACATTGGAGGAACCTTTTCATAGTGTACACCAAAGCACCAGAGCGCCAGTGAGTCTACTTTCTAATGAGAGTGGTTAGTGTGTGCTAGCCTACTGATACGCAGATGTGAAATATAATCAGTGCCAGGACACATGGTTGTTGAAAGACAAAAAAGTTAGATAGCTCTATATTTGTAACATACTTGATACTATTCAGCAAACAACTCAATATTGCCAAAAAACAGAGGTAAATGCAAAATTGATGACTGTCATACAAGTACGATCAAAAATGTGCAGATGTTGTTCCATGGTGGCCTCGTGATTAACCCTGGGCAAAGCACTACGCTACGCTCGCGTAGTTTGCGAAGTTTGCGCTACTTCGCACAACGCGAATTGCACGTAGCACAGTGCAAACACGCGTAGCGTAGCGTAGTGCAGCGGTCATTTTTTGCTTGCTCGCGGTCCTCAACGTCAAGTTGGCGACCGCGAGCAAGCAAAATGACATCCCGGCGAGACTTTTTCCTCGTTCGCGATCAGCAACATCAAGTTGCCGATCGCGAGCGTGGAAAATAAACCTCCCGGCGAGATTCTCAACGCGGGGAGGTCAGGTTTCTCATTGCGAGTGGTCGCGTATGCTCGCGACCGCTCGCGATGAGAAACTACCAGTCCGCGTTGAGAAAGCTGCCGCTCGAGTAAAAATCTACTCGAGCGGCAGTAAAGACAGCTCGCACTGTGCAAGATGCCGTTTTCAATGATTGCACAGTGCGGACAAGCATCCGGCACTGTGCAATCATTGCGAACAGTGCACTACGCAGTTCGCGTAGTGCTACGCGTAGCTCGCGTATTGCGAACTGCACTTTGCGTAGCTTCGCGTAGCGCTACTTCGCGAACTACGCCCAGGCTTACTCGTGATAGCGTAAGGTAGAAAAAAGTATCTTACATGTATAGCAAGACAGCGTAAATGGGCTGACTGTGAACCAAAGGGCTGGTACGGTGAAAAAATGTTTAAACCGCTTTAGTAAGTGAAAGTGGGTCAGTGAAAAAGCACCGCATATTTTTGATTAGGAAGCGGTGTTTAAAGCGGCTGCCACCCGTAATGGTACAGAATTTATGCGAGCAGATTGGTGTTGAAGTGCTCGCGAAAGTGTGAATGGGTTACTGGTGCCCATAGGGAGATATACAACCGCGCGGATGTGGCGGCTGCAGATAGTGACAAAGCAATGTTAGGGCGGTCCCTGCAGGTACTTACAAAACAAAGTTCAAGGCGGTCCTTGTAGCGAGTAAAAACAGAGACATGATATGCTCGTGGCGAGACTAAGTAGACGAGAGGCAGTGACGGCTACCGTCAGTGAGGGCCTGGCGTGCGCCACTTTTAAGCCAGGATGAACGTCACCTATGTGTGATATTCGCGCTGTAAGAGCAAGCGCAATCACTAAACGCTTCACTGTGAGTCAAAATGCTGTTGGAGCGTAGCTCTTTTTGCTTACCTGCCTTCAGTACCCCGGGCGGTACAGAAGCTGTGACCGGAGGTAAACGACGGGCATGCTGTATGCATATAAATAGGCTGAGTGAAGGGGTGGGCACGTGCACGTCGGACGGTCCACACAGCGATCACGTGCGGACGTCAGGCGTCGCAGTGCTTATGGGAAACTTAGTCTGGCAAGTGCTCATGGCAGCATGCCTCGCATTATCAAATTCATTATTCGGAAACCGCAGGTGAATGTAGTGCAACGAATAGTGTCATTGTGTCCAAGTTAAACTAATTTGATTGCTGTGAAGCGAATGGTGCGCATTATAGATGTGGGTTAACTGCTCTGTTTTCATATTGTATCGTGAAAAAAGTGTTCCCACTGAATTGCACTTCCAATCGCAAGTAGTGTGCGGTGTTGAATATCTAATTTGTAAGGTTGCAATGTTATTACAATGAATGTAGAACCCTGTTGATTTATAATGTGGTCCAGGGTATGTCATCATTCAAACCCTTACTGTCACTGCGTAATTTGTGTACCATTTTTGTTCCTTGACGAATAAAAATCTTGTTACGTCAGTGATGTATGGTTGTTCAAGAACTGTCCAGCTGAGTTCGTCTGCTGTATGGTTTAGTTCTAGGAAGTGGTTGGTGAGTTTAGTAGCTTGTTTCTTGCACCGAATGGTGCTTTTATGTTCCAAGACCCTCAGTTTTACTTTTCGGGTTGTCATTCCCACATAGCGGAGTCCACATGGGCAAGTGACCAAGTAAATTAGTCTCTCACTTTTGCAGTTTGTGTGGCGAACAAGAGACCAGAGTCTGTCTGTGCCTATATCTGCAGAAGTCGTGTGTTTGGTCTGAGGGCATGCTGCACATGTGCTGCACGGGAAGTGCTCTTTGATCGCTGGTAGACCCCACGGGTGTCCTGGGTGAGGGATTTCTTCGTTCTCGGTCTAGTGTGAACTAGACTTTCCCTCAAGTTGGTGCTCCTACGGAATGCAAAAAGAGGTTCAGGGATCTGCTTATTGCCTATGTTGAGAATCTTCCAATTTTTCCGCACACTTTTCTGTATTCCATTTGAGAGGGTACTGAACGTGTTGACACACGTTATCCTTGACATTTCTTCTTATTGAGAAGGGGGGTCAATCAGAGCTTCTCTGTTATTATTTGCTGCCCTCTTGAGAGAGCGTCGAATTAGTCTCGCCGGGTAGTGCCTCTTTTTGAGTTGGATAGATAGTGTCTTTGTATGTTCCTTGAACTTCTCTCTTGTTGAACAATTCCTTCTGATGCAGAGGAATTGTCCATATGGCAAATTGTCGCGGAGGGACTTTGGGACTTTGGGTGGTAACTCTTGTAAGATAGCAGAGAATTTCGTGCCATCGGTTTTCTATAGACCTCAGTCCCTAGGCCATCATCAGTAGGAAAAATCAGTAGGTCCAGAAAAGGCAAACTTGTCTTGCTGAACTCAAAGGTGAATTTAAGGAACTCATTCCTGGTGTTCAGCCATTGGTGGAAATTGCAAATGGTGTCAGGTTCACCTCTCCAGACAACGAACACGTCGTTAATATACTGTTTCCAGAGGAGGATATGATTCCTGTAAGGGTTGTCCTCTGTCAGTATATGCTCCTGTTCAAATAGGTGGACATACATACAGGTTGGCTAGACTGGGCGCGAAAACGCTGCCCATAGAAGTGCCCGAAGTCTGTAGGTATAGAGTGTTCTCAAACCGAAAAAAGTTCCCCTTCATGGCTAACCGTGCACACTACATAATGAAGTGCACCGGTGAGATGGTATCAAGGTCTCTGTTATCAAGTAGTGACCGCACTGCATCTAATGTCTCGTCTTGGGGAATGCAGGTATAAAGGGACTCGATGTCAAACGAGACCAGGTAATCTCTGATGACGTTGAACGGAGTATCTGGTAGCAGTCTGAGGATATCTTTAGTATCCTGAAGACACGTGGGCATCTCACGCACAATCGGGCAGAGGAAATGGTCAACAAAGGTGGACAAAGCATCGAGAAGGGAACCAATGCCGCAGATGATAGGTCGCCCAGGCGGAGGTCTTTGTGCCTTATGTATTTTTGGTAAAATATAAAAATAAGGCGTCACTGGGTGTGAGGTGGTGAGATAGCTTGCCTCTTGAGATGTGATCCAATCTTCATCTTTTGCTTCTTCAGTGAGAATGGCAATCTCTCGTGTCAATCTGCTGGTCGGGTCTGTATTGAGTGGTTGGTAAAAACGTCTGTCTTCAAGCTGGCGCAGGCATTCAGTGCGGTATGCTGAGGTACTCATAATGACAATGGCACCCCCCTTGTCTGCCGGTTTAATAGTAATGGAATCGTCATCAGCCGAAACTTGGGAGGTTCTGGAAGTGTTATCTTCTGGAATCACATAAGGCGGAGACCTAAGTGGTTACCGCTTTCTCAAAGGTCAAAACCTGAGCGGGAACCAGGTGGGCAGGCGGGTTAAAGATAGAACAGTTTTTCAGGTCCCGCTTCCGTTGTTTCGCTGGTTTTATCCTGGAAGAAGTGCAACCGAATTTTCTGGAAGAATTGTGCTAGTTCACGTTGTACTTGGAAGGAATCACCTTCAAAGGTAGGAACAAATCCTGGGAGTCTCCGCCAAGAGGAGAATCCCAGATGATGAAGCATGCCACCTAAGTGGGTGATGGGATTTCGTCCTAATTAAAGGACTCCCCTACTAGCAACAAGATATCTCTTCTGTAGTCTCCTTTCGGTGTTTTGCCAGCATTTCAGACCCGAGGATTTCTTGTGTTTTGCATTAATGTCTGGGGAATTTATCCTCGCCGGTCTTTAAATATCCCTTGGACCCCCCACCCCTCCTCCTTTGTTTTTCTGTTCCCATTTTAGCATGGGCACCTGTCTATGTGTTTGTCTGCTTGTATGGATGTCAGTATGTCTGTCTTTATTCCACAATACCTCTTATATTAACCAATAAGGAGAGAGAGGTTTTTTATGGGGAGTCATATAGCCTCGATATCAGTACTGCATTAAACAAAAAGTAAGACCCACCTGGGTTAGTGGAACCGCAAACTATTGTTTGAAATTTTAACACTGTGTGGGGTTACACCATGATATATTTAAAATGTGCATGACCCTCACATACAGAGGTGGCTTGCTTCTTCAATGGGTCTGCTCCTCATCCCAGTGCATGGTTGTGGTACTTGGGAGGGCTCTTTAAAAGAGCTCTTTTGTTATCTATTCCCATTTTCTCAATGTGGACGCTATTCGAATACAATATTCACTGTTTGTAGAGAGAGACGGGACCCTAACATAACTTAAATTACCTAGTGGTAGACTCAAAACAAATTACTGTTGTCTCATATGGTAATGTTAAAAACCATAGCAGATAATGGGAGCAAGTATTATCTCCTTACCCAAATCAACACCAACAACTAGTAAAAGTCCTGAACAGTTTCCACACAGACTAATTACAATGGTTAATTTGGTGTCCCATTCAAATAAATGAACATACGCTAGTCAATAAATGGCACAAAAAATATTTGTTATTCTGAAAAGAAAAGGCAGAGCTGCTGGTGGAACTCTAAGATGGACAATAGCACACCACTTTGTAAAATCCATGATAGGGTAGACCAAAATACAACAAGCATGCATACCGATTGTGTGTTTTAGTGCTTTAAAGATGAATCCTTCTCAGTGTGGTTCATTGACCATGCTTGTAATGCCAGGAGTGTCATGGCTTGCCACAGATGCTTACCTCCTCTGCCATGTATCTCTGGCCCTAGGCGTTACAGGCCACCCTTCCACTCCTTCTTTAGGGCATTGCCTCTCAGAATATGTTGTCTAGACTCGTATGCCACATTCTGGGATGTAAGGATCTACTGCAAGATTCAAGGATTCTGATATTTGAGGATCTACAGGAGGAATCCAGGATCCTGCAGTCTACAAAATCCACATCCATGTTATGGCCAGCTGCTTGGCTTTCCTCCTTGTTGATGAGAGAAAGCCTTTTCTTGGGCTCTGTTTTTCACCTGTGCTCCTGGCTCTCCGGCTGAGACAACCTTCAAGCCAAAGTCCAAGTTAATCTTCTTAGACGTTCTCTGCTTGTGATGCATCTTGGAAGTTCTTCTGCACTGTCACTTCAAAGAACACCACTGCAGGACACTCCTGGGCTTGTGGAAGACTCCCTGAACCCCCGAGGATTGCCCTGGCTGCTTGAAGGCCTTCATTGCTGCTTGAAGGAGAACTGGACCATCTTATTGAACCCAGGACTACCAGAAGTGACTCCAAGGGCCAGTTTGCTGCCCTTCTGTGTGAGCTACAGGGACAAGCTCTAGAGACCTTGAACCCTGCACCTGGCTTCTGCTGGAGTGAGTCTTAACCCCCCCAGGTGGTGCCCCCCAGTTCTTGGACATTCAGAAGTGGTGTTAGAGGTGCTGCTCCTGCCTAACCCTAAAAGTTGGGTCTTAGGAAAATGTTCACCTAAAAATTCCCTGAGAATCAACAGGAATGGGATCTACCTGCCAGCCGATCGGACCAAGGTGCATCACCGGTCAGCCTGACTTTGCTGTAGGCCCTGCTATGTTCTTCTCCATAGCAGCAAATCTTGTTCAGCGGAACCTCGCGGTGATGTTATCTGGCATGTGGAGCCCTCTTCAGCAACAGCCCACAGCTTCATCCAACTGGAGGTTTTTGACTTCGAAAAAGCTGTCTAAGTCCAAAGGTAAAACTTTTAACCAAGCTCGATGATGACTGGCTCTCAACTGACTAAGACGACCTCCTTGGCCTGGAAATCTAGTTTTTTCCACTGTAAGTTTTTTCCTGCCATTGTCGAACCGACCTTGTCCAGTGGCCCTCCGGCAATTACAGTTCCTCCTCGGACACAGCCTGCAGCCTTACCCTAGTGAGCTTTACCTTCTCAGGAATGTTTCTTCAAAAGTCCGAAGGTAAGCTGAGATCGGGCTAAACCCACGTCATGTATGTGACCCGCGCTGCACCGCAATTGGCCTTTGCTTTTAACTTTGTCCCAGTCTTGCGAGAACAGGTTGTCAGTTTAAACTTTTAGGCACTATTTACACAAAAAACATAAAAAATTCATAACTCCGGGTCTAATGATTGGATTTAATTAGTTTTGGTGTCATTTTATTTATTAAGGTTTATTCTATTTATCTAACTTGGTTTGAGGCTTTTTCTAGTGTTGTGTTATCACTTTATTACTGTGTGTGGGCTGCAAAAATACTTTACAAATTGCCTGTAAGTTAAGTCTGACTGCTTTTGCTCCAAGCTACTAGACAGTTAAGCAGGTTAATTTAGTGACTTTTGTGGTTCACCCTAACAAGGATTGTGGTCGTTGCCTAAGTGGGGCTTCCACTCCCCTCAACCAATAACCCAATTTCTTACAGTTGTCACTTGTGAGAGACTGCAGAACACCCGAGGGAGCTTCCCTTAATTTGATGACACAATCTGTGTAACTACAGCCCAATTCTCTTGTGTACCTTCAACCATATCCGTATTACCATTCCCCCTCTGTGCTGTCAGTATTGAGCAGGATGATGGGGAAGGAGACTATTGTTTTCCACATCATTCCTGCCTTTGGATCTATAGGTTAGTGGTAGCTTGTCTCTGACAGAAAGAAAACCACACAAAGCCATTTTGCCCAAATAACATGGGTCCACGTCTTCCTGGCCACACTCTGAATGTTCACAACATGGCCACGGTTTATAAAGGCCAACTCTCAGGTAGTCAGACATTTCCTGCCACAGCCACTCTAGCTAGCATTCAGGTGGAGTTACAGACCCTTCATCTAGAGAACCAATCCTAAGAGCAGAACTGGATAGAGCCCCAGGGGAGATCCTTTGTGTTTGTCAAGGATGGTTGCAACCTGACCTTTGCACAGAACCCTCTTGAAACCAGCTCAGTTCCAGACACCCATCCCTCAGCCCACTCTAACTACTTCTAACCCCACATGAGCCAAGCCTTTGGCTCTGACAGTGGGCAGTCCATCTCCTGTCCCTTTGCCTAATTAAGTGTTTCCATGGCAATAGTGTGAATATCACCATATTTGTGAACCAAAGCCACTTACACTTCTTGGGGCATATTTACAAGCCCCTTGCGCCACTTTTGCGCCACCGTTGCGTCACGCATGTGACGCAGCGGCGACGCAAACCATGCGCCGCGTTGCGCTATATTTACAACGTGACACATCTAGGGAGATGCGTCACGTAGTAAACCCCTGCGCCACATGAAACCTGCGTCAGGTTTCATGTGGGCGTACCGGCGCAGGGGGGGGCGTTCCGGCGCAGGAACGCCTCGGCAAAGTGACGTAGTGAAATCTACAAGATTTCACGCAGTCACTTTTCCGACGCTGGTGCGTCAAATCCTTACGCCTGCTTCAAGCAGGCGTAAGGATTGACGCACCATGTTAGGGATAGGGAAGGTTGGAACAGTGCTGGAGTTGCGTCGCGCTTGCGACACAACTTCAGCACTGCGCCAACCTTCCGCCGGCAGATGCGTCACGCATCTGCTTATCCTTGCACCAGGATGCACCGCATTGTAAATGCGGCGCATCGGACGTGGCGCAAGGGTAAACTTGCATGACGCATTTTCCCTGGCGCATCCCTGCTGATATGCAGGGATGCGCCAGTGAACGTAAATATGCCCCTTTATGGCAACATTGTGTTCTGTGATGACTCACCTAAGATAGCCTTTATTTTTCATACTTAGAGGGCAGCACCGAAACCTGGTTAATACCCCAAGTTGTACAAGATGACCCTTTGTTATACAAATTTGCTGCTTTCAAGGATGCTTTTAAGATGCTGTTCTTGATAACATACATATATGCAGGCAGTGGATAATGAATAACTTAATCCAAAGCAAGGAAATAAGGAACTCATTTCTTATCTAACCAAGTTCAATCGATTAGTTGCAGAAGCCAATTGGCCTGAAGAGAAACATTCTTCGCTCTTTTATCGGGACCTTTGAGATTATCTAAGGGATATCTAAGAACAGGTTCCTGATCCTCATTAATATTATGATGATGTCATCAATGTAGTGAAATTGGATTGCAGACTTGTAGAGAGAAAAGGCGACAAGGCTAGAGGGCACTGTAAAGTCATTGTCATTTGTCAGGACAAAAAGACTGAGTTGCACTCCTACAACAATGGGTCAAAGTCAATACATATTGAAGGTGTGCATGGGCTACTGACCAAGAAAGAAAAAAGAGGTGTCAGAAGAAAACATTTTTCTTGTACTGAGACAGTTCACTAAGAAATTACCAGCAAAGCCTAAATCACCCAAAGCAGTGGTAATGACACTAGATAAGACCCTGGAGGTTCAGGAAAAACATCAACAAAGTAAGCATCCTCTTAGGATAATAGAGTATTAAGAAGCTTATCATGGTCAATTGTGTTGAAAGCAAGGAAACTATTACTAAATGGAAGAAATGTCTTTCTTCCAATATACAAAGAATTCCATCTGATATTTGAATGGTTGTTGTTTCCGTGCTACATGTAAGTCATATTCCAAAGTGGAAGGAATTTAGTATATCATTGCGAAATGCTTTTTTAAAATAAAAAAGATATCTCTAGACTTTTCCTAAGAAAAAGGAGTATTAAGACTGGTCCCACGTATTGGAAGACTCTTGGGTTCAGGTTTACTCTTTTAGTGAGGTGTAATCTGACCAGATGTAAGTAAGGAGTGGAACCTATATTCATCATGTAGTAGTTAATGATTTTGAATTTTAAGTAGGGGTTATATTGTGGGCATACACTTTGGTATCAGGATGTCAGCATATTATGAAGGTATGGTGATGGCTATAATTTATGAAAGGGATTCGGTTCTCAGTTACTTGAAGGAAAACCATCTTGTTTTTTTGATTAGGTTGACACAGTGTTTGAAAATTTCGAAAAGTGCTCAGGGTTGATTTACAGTCACACAGTTCTACCCCAGGTTGGGAGGGCTAAATATTTGGCAAGTCTCCATCTTTTAAATATTGGAAATGTTTAGGAATTCGAGATTTTTGAGGAAGTTTTTCAGGTTTTGTCTTTTTCCTGCTGGTGATGAGCTCTTTGGTAAAACAGTATGTGGTGGGTTCTCCCTGAAGGGGAATGATAATTAGATCCAGGGTGATCTATTTGCTGTGGTTCTGAAGGGGCACTAGGTGAGAAAGGTCATATATTGTGTATATTTCTTTTATTTTTTTTAAAGAGTGTTTTTTACTGATGTTCAAGGGGATGTTGAAGTCACTAAGAAGGATATCAATTGTTGAGGTAATAAGTTAGTAAAATAAAAGTGGTTAAGGAAGGCAGTTTTTTGATCTGGGGAGGTGATAGATGATATACAAATAGATGAGTTTGTTTTAATTATGCCTGATTGTGACTAACTAAAGTTCAAAGGAAGGAGCTGACTCTAGAATGTTAAATAATGGTGGGAAGTTACAGTTGGGCCAAGACTGATTGGCATATGTTTGGTTCCTGTCTGTAATGGTGCAGACTAGCTACAAAAGATGAATTGGAGTGTGGCCCAGAGTGGTTAACAATGGTTATTATTAATCCATGTATTCACCCACTACTTTTTGTGCTGCCTATGGGAGATGTTGAACAACAATATTTTTGTAACAAATAGTTCATCTAAATTATGATTTATAATGATGACATGGTGGTGGGATGCCTTGTGTGCACAGTCTTTATACAAGGCCCCTGGAAAATTATAGGCCATGTGATGGGCCACAACTATGAGTGTGCACATTTTTTCCCCCAAAAGTTTTGTAACATTCTATATTTTTGCAAAGTTTGGAAAGTGTTTCAGTTTCCCTTTGCTAAGTAATTTTGTTTTCTTCATTGCTCGATAATTTTTTACTAAATAGCAAGATTATATTCACTCCTGCTCTATCGTCTTACTTTTTAAAACTGGTTAGAAATTGCCTGTGTTACAGATGGTACTAGAACAAGCTTTCCAAAAAGAATACAGCTACTCTATTTGAGTCTCCCTGTACTCTGTGAGTTCTACCCCTTGAAAGTACACCACCAACCACTGTACTCAATCCTTGATTTTTTTAAACCCATGAGGTAATACTCAATAAGCGGTTTCTCCAGTAAATCCCCTTTTTGGGCAATAGTGTTTCATCTTGTCCTGTCGCACCATTCGTGGAAGAAGTAGGGTTTTCATTGTGTTGCTAAATCTGATTGAATTCCGAAGAAATTGCCTCTTTCTGCCATGCATGCCATTTATATACTGTTGTTCTGTACATAGCTTCTCTGAACAAACAAGTGAATCTCAAGGTTAAGTGAAAGCCTTTAGGAGGAATATACTGTGAGGATATCAGATGAAGTCTTATACACTACCTGGAAAGTCTCCTTTTGTAGTACTTCAAGTTACAACACCGGTGCCCCAAGTATGTCCATTGTCGCTCAAGAAGAAATTTGTAGGCATGAAGGAATGCTTATCTTGATATGACAAAGCCAAACTTTCTGAAACTGGCCAGATGAAACAATTCAGGTCTAAAGAATGCTACGATAACATTATAAAAACATACTCTTATCTGTTAGGATTACTGATTGGGTAAAAATATTGAAGCCTGGCCTGGAAAGGGAAAAAGCAAATAGTTTTGTCCTATGAAAGTCGTGAGAGCCAACAAAAGCAGTGTATTATCCACAACGAAATTCCTGTTTCTCAGGCTGTAACGGATTCCCCATCCTCCAGTAAAACCGCTATCTGCCTCTTCTTGGGGAGTATGTTACTGGCCCCTTCTACCTTTGGGAGCAGTAGTAGAATTTGGCAGGGCTATCTAGGCTACATGCGAATGACAATTTATATTAAATATGTTATTCTAAGCATTACTATCATTGCAAAATGTATTTTTATTTATTATATTTCATACTTACATATTTGCTGTCCTTTTAATATGCGGTTTCTTTTTTTGGCTTCTGTTTAATTCATTCAGGATGTAGGCCAGATGTGGTATCTTTTCCTGCTAGGTAGAAAGTGTTTGTTTAATGTTGAGTTCAAAATATCATTCATTTAGTTTGAGGATTGGTTTGGGGTTAGTTTTAGTTTAAAGTTTTAGGGATTTGATTTTGGAATGCTTTTTAGGACTTTTACTTACTTGATATTTGTGTTTGTCGAGTTTGATATTATTGAAGTGTGAGCTGGTTTGGAGGGTGGCTTTTTCATTTGCAACATTGATGGAAGCTACAGTTTGGAGATATAAATGAAAACGGTAGTTATTAATTATTTATTTAAAAATAAAATGAAAGCGCTGTTTGCAAATGATGTTGCAGTTTTTAGGTTAATTTACTTACTTGTAGGTATTTGTGGAGATTTTTGCAAAGTGTTGATCATGGGTTTTCTTCTGGAAATCTGCCAGTCTTTCGTCTTCTTCAAGTTGTAGTGTTTTTGATGCAAAATGTAGCTGCTTTTTGTAATGTTTTTATAGTGGTGTGATAATTAGTTAAAGGGTTCTTTTGGTTATTTTAGTTTAAGTTGTATGTTATTTGTTCGTTAGTATGAAGTTTTATTTTTTGTTTTCAGTTTGTTCCTTATTTGGTAAATGCTAATTATGGTCCCATTTTGCATATCTGTAGATGTACATATATGTATTTTAATATATTATTATCTTTAATTATTTATAATGTTTAGGTATTTATTTAAATTCTTAGGTTTTATTGATTTCTCTATTTGTTGTAATTTTTTGAATCTTTGTAATTGTTTTAGTGTATTAAATATTGTTAAGTTGTTTTGGAGTTTATGTGTTTTTTTATAAGTAATAATGTTTTTTTTCGAGAATACAGGTTTAATAACATTTATGCTAATGTTATATTTTTCACAGAATTTATATTGCTTGTGTTATTGAAGATAATTTTTGTTTGATGGCATTATAATTGTTCACATTTATTTTTAGGAAATATTATTGTTAACAATATTTTTGTATTTGATATTTTATTTGTTTTGTATGTATTTAATTAGTTAACAATATTTTGTTTACTGGAATTTTTGTTTTTAATTATTTATTTCAGATATTTTTGAGAGCAATGATTTTGTTATCAACATTTATGTATTTCCTAGTAATGTATTAGATGATCATATTGTGGTCATTGATATTTTTCCGATATTGTATTCAATCTATATTGTTTCTGTAAATATTATATCATATAACCAATTTGTTATATCATTGATTACTAAGCCTTCAGCTAATTTATATTCTCATTTCATCAATCTTAGATTGCCCTGATACTGTTCCTCCCAAAGCCATTTCACAACTATGGGGCCGATTCCGATGCAGTTAGGAATGGCTCCGACCCCCGGTCGGAGCCTTCCGGAGCCACCATCTGGAAACCCTTCAGTACTCCCCTGGCTGGCTCGTTCCGGCCGAGGGAGTACGATGGCAGTTTCCCACTGCCTTTCTGTGCCGGTCTTTCCGACACAGAAAGGCATTGGGAAACTGTCTTTGGGGGCCCCCAGCAGGGCCCTCATGGGTGCGAGGCCACCGAATGGTGGCCTAGTGGGCACCTATGGTGCCCCTCCGTTGATTCCTGCACTCCGTGGCAGGCACTTTTGGGTGCCTGCCACGGAGTGCAGGGTTGAACTGCACCTCGGCTCTTTCAATGAGAGCATGCATTCCGTTCGGAATGCATTTTCCCATTGAAAGGTATAGGCATGCGACCAAACAGGGTTCGGTCGCATCCTACTTGCAGGTCTGGTACCGACGACAAGAGGTCGTTTGGTTCCAGTTCCTGACTGATGTCGGACGGACTCCGGTCCGTCCGACATCGGAATCAGCCACTATCTTAATCATGGTACCTTCAGAACCTTGACATCTCATCATTCCAAGTGCCTGTTGAGGTGTACTCCTGAAGAGATGCCAGTACATTCTGGAAGCTCTGCAATTGTTATAACTTAACAAAAATGGCTCTATTAAATTTCAGCCTGCAAGTTAACCTTCCACTGTAACACCACTCCTGATTTGTATTCCTAGACTCTCTTTATCCAGCTACCTGATTCATCCCCACACTCAGTGGGGAGTAGATCTGTTGCAGTGGTCTAAAGCAGGGGGAACTGCCAACTCTTGTTGTGACTGTATACTACAGGAACCTTAGTATTGAGGAAATTGTAATTTATCATTGGTTAATGCTTGTATGATTCAAATTCATGATATATAACTATGTTTAACATTCTTTGGGGTGCAAAACATGTTGCATAAAATATTAACTATAGACAAATTAAGTATTTAATCATGTTTTAAAGCCTCCTGTGTTTTTCTTTGCAAGTTAATAATGCCACTGAGATATTTCTCTGCTGTGCACACATATTTATTATTAGCTTAACTTTCTTCTTACGAATTTGGAGTAAGTTATCAAGTTTCACTCTTCGAAATTGATATGAGTAATTTAGTTGACGTGTTTTGCTACCTGTGCCGTTTGTGTCTGGGGATTTATAAAGGCTTAAATATATTATATGTCATCCATTTCACATGCTAATAATAGGAATAAGATAGCCTTCTTCGATGTGGCTATTTACTCAGATGGGTTTTAGCTCTTCGCCCATGAAAGACACAGACTTTAACACCTTCTTAGTCTACAACAGTTACCAACGAAAACGTCCTTGGGATATTTAAACATCACACGCAATATTGCAAAGGCTGAGAAGTAGCTGGAACATTCTGCTATTCTGAGAGAGAAAATATGCCAAAGGGGCTACCCCAAAAAGTCCTGAAGGATGCAAAAAATAGGGTCTTGAATTGTAACAGGCAGGCTGTGCTCGAGATGGTCATATAAGAGCAGTTGTTCCAAATAATATACCTGTCAGTATAAAGCCTGTTCTCAAACAACATCAAGTGAATTATCCTAAAAATCTAGAATATTTTAAATGGAGGTCAGAACCCTTGTAGAAGTCCCTGTGTGCTTTCAAAAGGAGCAGTGATATTCTGGACAAGCTGGACAAAGCGTTCAAATATTCTTTTCCAAATTAATTTGTGAAACAGTTGGGTAGAGGTACTCTGGTCCAGCGCTTCGAAATGTTGCACCAATCAGATCATGCTTTGAGGTCTACGCCATGATCCACCATTTCACTGGGGCATACGTGATGTGGGTCAGCACAAAATCACCATAGAACAAATAGAGTTTAGGTCCATGATACATAGATCCAGAAGAAGCTTTGTTATTGCAATTTTAGCCATGCAGGATACATTTAGCATACCCTTGCATCAAGAACATGTCCCAGGATGACTTCCAATATTATTTAAATGCACCTATCAGAACAGAAGAGTACAATCTGAATCATCTCTCTATGAATTTGTATCCCATTTTCATTGCTCTGATCATGATCCAATTGAGCTCAGGTGGTACATCCTTGAACAGTTAACCAACTGCATTCTTAATGCACTGAACTGGAAGGAAGAATAGTAGGTACACCACTTATGGAGTCACTCTGCTGTGTTGAATCAATGTGTCAATTGGCAAATTGTCTCAATTTATTGAATTCCTAGTGAACCACACACCAATATCACCTGCATGCAGCATTGAACTGGACGATTGTTACATGCATCACTCTTTAATGACTTGACATGCAGCAAATTGTGCATTGCATTTAGAACTTGGATAAAGGTGTTTACTCTTTCTAAGAGGTCATCTAACCCCTAACAAGGATTCTCACTAGCTCCTTGCTGCAGTTAGACATTTGTTTACGTATACCAGGTGACTTTACTGGTAAGCTATAAACTGACACTGTCCCTATAAACTTGCACAGTAGCTGTGCAGGTATGAGCAATCTACTAAGTTTTGCAAGCTCAGAGAATACTCCATTCTTTTTTTTGAGAAAGTGAAAAGATAAAAATACAAGTCTCTCTGATCTGTTCACACAAAATATACATTAAAGACTACAGTCACTTAAAAAAAACCATTTCCTTTTAATTCCTTTATCCATGGGAGTACTAACCTGTATCATATTAAACTCTTCAAATCAATTCAGACTCTCATCCTTGCCCCTAAAATACTCCAGATTGATGGAAATGTGTCTCTGGCACCTGCACTCTATAATGTGTTGCTTATATGCATAACAATCAGTAGGTTTAGACAGCCATTAATGCAAGGTAGCAGGTTTGGGAGTGATTCAATCCTTTATTACATAGGGTCAAGCAATGACAATGGCAAACAATTGTAAAAGGTAAACATTTCTTGGGTGTAACCACAACAGTCACAAATATAAATGTTGATGTCCAAAGTGAATACTCGTAGTGCTATCAAGTAGAGAAGGGGCCTTTCGAACTTAGGTATTCTATTCTTAGCCTTATCTAAATTGAAAGTGGTTGTTGTGCCCTAACACCACCAAGTGGGCGTGTCCCTCTTCCCACAAATATCCGCTTTCGAAATATTACGCAGGAGTAGGAGATGCCTGCACCTAGTTATTTAGAATCTCCATTGTCATATGCAGTGTGGCAACGGAAGAAACAGAAACAAAATTCATTTTAGTTACTGGGTAGAACGAAATAGACCTGTCGTTTGTAAAATTCTATAATTCATGTTTTTTTTTGTTAGTAAAACCACAGCCAATAGTTGTTTTGCCCCCTTGGGTTGCACAGGACTTTTGCTTTTCCAAGGCTGTATGGACATTATGTGTGCATCAGAACATGACATACAAGCAATTGATCTTTTAAGAAAACAGGGCACAAACCTAATAAAATAGTGTTTTTATTAGGTTTGTGTTTATACCACTACACTTGTAAAGCTCAGTGATTCACTGCAACCTTGAGTATACGAAGATTAAAAGAAAAACCCACAGGAGAAAAAAGAGGCACATTGTGCTTTCTGTGTACAGTGATGAAATCCTTAGCGAAAACATTGTCACGTATCGTGCCATATGATCCAAACAGGGTGGGAAGCAGAGGTATATGTACAAGAAAGGCAGATTTCATCTACTCCTGACTATCACATTTAAGAGTTTGAAAGTGTTGGAATTGGCCCTTTTTGAAGGGTCATCCCTGAACATTTTGCCTTCCTCCTGTATTTTTTCTGACCTGTTGTTGGCTGTTTTATGACTCTGGGCACTTTACCACTGCTGATCAGTGCTAAAGTGCATATGCTCTCCCTATGGTAAATTGATGTATGGATTAGTGATTCCATGATTGGTTGGTTTGGTTTACTTGTCAGACCCTAGTATAGTGCACTGAGTGTGCCCAGGGCTTGTAAACCAAATGCTGCTGGTGAGCTTGCAGCACTGGTTGTGCCACCCACAGAAGCAGCCTGTAAAAGTGTGTCTCAGGTCTGCCATTGCAGAGCCTGTGTGCAGTCTGGTACTGCCATGTTGACTGGGCAAGTGCACCCACTTGCCAGTCCCTAAACCTTCCCTTTTCTGCATATTAGTCACCCCTATGGTAGGCCCAAGGGCAGGGTGCATTGTAGGTAAAAGGTAGGACATGCCCTGGTGTGTGTGGCATGTCCTAATAGTGAATTACAGCCATTTTCGTTTTTCACTATTGCAAGGCTACCTGTTCCCCATAGGCCAGAATGGGCAGTTAGATTATTACATCTTATAATCCTAACTGGCCCAGGGAACATGATAGAAAAACGAATTTAGTATTCCTGAACTCAGAATGATAAAATACATCTTTTAGTGAAGTTGGTTTTAACATTCTGTGTTTGAAAATACCACTTTTAGAAAGTAGGTATTTTCTTGCCTAACTATCCAAGCCTGCCTCTGCTAGGTTGTGTATTCCTTGTCTGGAGTTTGAGTGACAGGGGCTGGGGATTCCAGGAGACAGGGTGAGTCAGCACAGGGCTGAATAGAGAGATCTGCATGGAGATGGGTGGGAGGAGTTGCACCTGGGACCTGAATAGGGCTGTGCCTTCCCTCCACAATGCTGGCTCCACCTCCTGTGGTGCGTCTGATGTCCCTGGCCTACACTGTGAAAGGAAAGAAGGAGTCTTGTCAACAAAGTGCTCCAGGATTGACCAGAACTGGTTTGGACTAGGCAAAGGCCTCTCTGCCTTCAGAGAACAAAGGGAAAATGAGTATAAAAGAGGGGACCCAAACCCCAGACTTTTAGATCACTTTGGGAAACAAGAAGAACCTTTGCTGAGGAGAGGAACCAGAGAAACTGAGGAGGAGACTATCCCTAAGCTGAGTGCTGTTTGGCGGATTGGCCTGCAGTGGTTGCCTGACTGCCAAAGAAAGGAGAAAGGAACTTTGTGTGTACTTTCATCAACTTGTAAAAGATCTCCAAGGGCTTGAGAGAAGAGCTTGCCTCCTGCTGAATTCTCAGGGACAACAGACTTTACCAACCAGCTCCCCAAGAGTCTTTCTGGAAAGTGCCTGCTGCTGTGCTGGACTTTCTGAGGGACTGCGTGTCGCAAGAACTGGAAGCGCGACTCACGAAGGAGAAGCGTCGCCGCCGAAGCGCCTCGCATCGCCAAAGAAAAGGATCGGCGTCGCATCAGACACCGCCGCATCAATGGAGAAGAGTGTCGCCGCCGCTGTCGCATCGTTGCCAAAGCGCCTCGCATCGCCGGAGAAGAGGACCGACGTCACATCAGACGCCGCCGCATCACCGGGAAGGGTGTCGCAGGGCCTGTCGCGGCTCTGAAGAATCGTTGAGTCGCCGCACGCCCGTCGCATCATTGCCGAAGCGCCTCGCATCACCGGAGAAGAGGATCGACGTCGCATCAGACGCCGCCGCATCACCGGGAAGCGTGTCGCAGGGCCTGCCGCGGCTCAGAAGAATCGTTGAATCGCCGCACGGCCATCGGGCGTGCACGCATCGTGTCGCATCAAGAAGAAGACGCCATCTTTGTTCATTGCCCCGGATCTTCATCGCATAACGGCGTTGCTGGTCGCATCGCCACGGAAGCGCAGTAAGAAACCGACGCATCACCTCCCCACACCGAGAAGAACCGACGCATCCCCTACGCATCAGTAGGGACCCAACGCATCACCGTTCTTGCGTGTAAGGAACTGACGCATCACCTTCCCTGCAACACTCTCGTTGTATAGCGTTACTCATCCAAAGGTACATTGAACTCAAAGTGTCGCATTTTCCATCTAAAGAGAACTGAGCTAATTCTACCATTTTTGAAGTACAGTATTGTGGATTTTTGTCGTTTGTGGTCTTGTGTTAAATCTATATAAAAGATACTTATATTTAATATACAACTGGTGTGGTGTCCATCTGTAGTGTTGTCCCTTGATTACTGTATGTGTTCACAAATGCTTTACACACTGCCTCTGAGATAAGCCTGTCTGCTCGTGCCAAGCTACCAAGGGGGTGAGCAGGGGTTATTTTAGGAGTGTATCCCCCCTTACCCTGACTAGACTCAAGTGTCCCTATTTGGACAAAGGTACCTACCTCTGCCAACTAGAGACCCCCAAATCTAACAGTAAGGATCTTATTCAGCCTATTATTATATTTGCAGAGGAGTTATGAGTGAGATGGGGGCATTCTTGTAGTTCTTGCACCACAAGGCTTCTTTTATCCCAGAATAACCTGCTAAAGGCAGAATCATTATGGATTAATTGTGGAACGGACCATAATAAACAAATATGGGCAACATGTTAATATTTGCAACGTTGCAACAGCTCACAAGACCTAGAGGAAATCAACTTAGTTTTCTTGATACATTCATCCTCCCTCATAATAATGGCCATATCTTTGTTTTCCTGACTGCAGTGTTGCAATATATCAAGTACTGGATATTGTGAAGGACTGTTACATTTACTGCTTGATTGCCTGAGGAAAGGGTGACTTCCCCCCAGTAGCCATACTGCCACCCTGCACTCAACAGTACATGTGAAAGGTGTCAACTGTCTCCTGAAGATGGTCCTAGTTAAGCAGAAAAATGCACAAAGGGCCAAAAACCTCTTTGTCAATCTTATAGCTCTTTCTTGAATATGATGATTGTGCAGAAGTAGATAAGAAAGGCATCACACTCTCCCTGAATTCAGGGAAGAGGAAAGAGCCAAGCAAAGACATACAGTATGAGGGTCAAAAGGAATTCAGTCTGGAAGGAGCAAAACTCAGGGACAAAAATAGCAGCAAATAGGTGAGGAATGTGATGAAAATAATCGCATCATGCACTACTTAATGCCAACTATACAGAACACTTTTTCTGAAATAAACAGCTGGAAATAGTGATTTATACACATTGGGGAACATGCATCAAGCTAATTACCAGTCGCAAAGGGGCCGATTAATGAAGAACTTAAGCACTACCTGGATGCACATAAGGTTCTAGTTCCTTTTCAACATGGTTTTAGATCTCAATGTTGCACCGTATCAGCATTCATGATTGCCACAGAGGAGATTCGTAAACTGGTGGATCAGGGAGATAGGAGTGCATTGATACCTCTCAGCTGCATTTGAACCATCCTACGCTTGTCAGACAGTTGGAGAGAGTCGGGATTAGAAGTGCAGCCTTTACTATCGTACGATCATTTGTGGCTAACAGAGAACAAAGGACGTCCTTTGGAGAATTTACATCTGATCCTTTTTCCCTACCTTGTGGAGTACCCACATTGTTCAACATCTATGTTATCCCTCTACTGAAACTCATCCAATCATTTGGATTGAGGGCCGTATCCTATGCAGACGATACACAAATTGTGGTATCGATATTATCTGATGTTGATGAGGCTGCTAGCAACTTTCAAAACTTCCTGGCCAAGCTAGTGACCTAGATGCAGGATAACTGTTTAAAGTAGAATTCAGAAAAGATGGAAATAGTCATTTTCGGTGCATATGCGTCCTTTTGGAATATGTCATGGTGGCCAATAAATCTTGGGCAGCTTCCTTGCCCCGTGTTGATAGCAAAAAATCTGGGAGTGCTATTTGATAATCAGCTGAATTTTTCTGCCCAAATCAACCAGATCACCTCTGCTTGTTTTCATTTCCTCAGAGATTTGAGGAAAATATATTTCTGTTCATTATATTAGAATTACAGAAAACAGTGGTGGTGGCTCTGGTATCAAAATTAGATTATTGTAATGCATTGTACCTAAGTACCCAAAACAATTTGCTTTGGAAACTTCAATAACTCCAAAATGCTACTGCTCGTTTGCTAATGGGAATTCCTAAATTTGTTGCTGTTTCAAAGAGAATTAGGAATCTTAACTGGCTACCTGTAAGTGAAAGAATTAAATTCAGAGCTTTGTGTAAAGCACATAAAGCAGTGCACAGAAGGGGGCCTGCATACTTCCAAGAGACCTTTGTCTGCCATGTACCTACTCGAACTCTTAGATCTAGGACCAGATGTACAACCATTTTGTTGTATCCGCTAATCTGTTAGCGACCCGTTTGGGCATGCAAAAACTAATAGGGCCATGTGCAAACCTATTTAGCGAGTCGCAATTTATTTGCGACTCGCTAAATAGGATTTGCGACTTGCAATTAGGAAGGGGCGTTCCAAGGGCATCCCTTCCTAATTGCAACTCGCCACCCTATGTTTGAATGTTTTGCGACCGCAATTGCCCGCGCAAAACACTCGCAAATTGCCGCCCTCTTCAAGAGGGTGGTAATGCACTCGCAAATAGGAAGGGGTTCCTAGGGGACCCCTTCCCCTTTGCAGATGCAGGGGAAAATATTTTTTTAGGGGCAGGCAGTGGTCCCAGGGACCACTACCTGCCCTTAAAAAATGAAACGAAAAGGTTTCATTTTTTTTTTTTTAAATGCATCTCGTTTTCCTTTAAGGAAAACGGGCTGCATTTTAAAAAAAACCTGCTTTATTGAAAAGCAGTCCCAGACATGGAGGTCTGCTGAGCCCAGCAGGCCACCATACCTGGGAGGGCCAGCCATTCCTAACGGGGTCGCAAATTGTGAGTGCCTCATGAATATTGATGAGGCATGTAATTTGCAACCCCATTGGGAATCGCAAACAGTGTCTCTGACACTGTTGTACATGGCATTTAGCGACTCACAAATTGCGACTCGCAATTGAGCACAATTTGTGAGTCGCTAAATTCCCCGGTTGTACATCTGGCCCCTAGTTCAGAAATACTGCTCTATGTTCGGAAAATAAAACAAGCATTTGCAATGCAATAGGTCTCGCAGTTACGCGAGTTTCAGCTATTGGCATTGTAAATGACAATGCCTTTTATTTATGTTTTTAAAACGAAAACAAAAATAAAAGGCATTGTTATTTGCAATGTCAATAGCTCAAACTCGCATAAATGCGAGACCTATTGCATTGCAAATGCTTGTTTAATGATTGTCATCTTCACTGAGTTGTTCCTTCTGTCATATGGGTATGGTGTGCTGCATCGTAATTGCCCCATAAATGTTATGTCAGAGAATTCAGGGCTGTTTGTGGCAAAGGGAGCTTTTCAAAAATAAAAAATAAAGTTTTGTCTGATCTAAAGAAAATAGTGCTTACCGACTAATGAAGGAGACAGTGTAACGCCGCAAGTAAAAGATCCAGTCCTGATGGGCGGTCACAAAAGGAGACAGGGCGGTAACAAGGAGGGACTAAGAAGCCTCATTATCAATCGGAAGCCAGCATTTACCATGGACGATGACGCCAGCCAATGAAAAATATGGGCGGGGCTTGCACTCCACTTCTAAAACGTACCCTATTACAGCATGCCTCGCAAAGCGAGCAGTGCAGCGAGCGGCGCATCGCATGCTCCAAGCACTACTGTCTAACTACTGAGACCGCCATAAAACCCTCACAGTGTCACTCTATCTATTATAAAACTCCCGCCATTCACTAAGCCATTTTTCGTGCTCTTGTAATGCACACATACTAAGGCCTTCAGGCTGCATTGTGGCGCTTTAGGTAAAACACACCTGTAAAAACATCACATTACGGGATAATCGGCCCGGAGGCAGCTGCTGTGTTCAAGACTTCTGCAGTACCGTCCAAACTCTGGCTCTGACTGCTAATCAGACATATCCCTCCCCCCTGCCCCCACCAACCCATACCTCCGGTACGCAGTGCATCCTCTAAAGCCAAGATGAGGGGAGAGGCGGGTCAAATGCAAATCGTATGCAAATGAAGTGAAGATCAGCTTGAGATAGGCTTAATTACTGCGTGCTTTATTAGTTTATTGTACACTGACAACCCTCTCCGCCGTCGGCTCTGATGCAGTGGTGAAGTCGCATGCACACTCCAACTGCAAGAAAGGCAGAGCAATGCGCCAGGCACGCAAAAATGTGTGATCCTGGGCAAACGGTTTAAAGTGTGTGATCCTTGGCAGACGAGTTCATGTTGCTGTACCTCAACACCCCAAGTGCAAAATTTGGAAACAGGCACAGGTAAATTGGCCCAGAGTAAGCCACAAAAAACCGCTTCCCTCACACATAGTTAAATCGAGTGCAACGCTGAGCCGCACATTATTTTATTGACCAGTTACCTAACGCATGCAAAAGATGGAATCTTTTCTTGTCTCACACACAGCAAAGTCGACCAGGCATTCTTTCTTTAAAATTCCTTAATATATGTTTAGAAACGATAATAAGCGTCACTCCTGGAATTAATTCAACATAAATTATTAAATTTAAATATTGCCTAGTATTTTTATTTGAAGGACTTCGTCAGAGTTTAGCTGCCATCTGATGTGTGATTTATATTAGGGCACTGCGTCATTCGCATAATTTCCCTTTGTGTAATTGCGTACAATTTCAAGAAAATTATAGAAAATTACAAGTACCACAAACTCGGCATTTAGCGCCATTTTTTAAAACGAAATGTGGGCTTCCATCCATTGTGGGTGGGCGGACGCATATTTCATTTAAATATAGCACTAAATCGCACTTTGATGCAAACAGCAGCTGCTTACATTCTGGTCGCTCACGTTGTTCACGAGTTCCTGCGACAGGACTTTTCCCCTGAACGGATGGAAAGTAACATTACGTGGTAAAATGTTGTAATTTCAAGCATTAACCGTAAAAAGCGTCACCGAAATGTTGGAAATGATGTGATAACACCAGGTAATTAACGTTTTGTAGGGGTTTAAATTATATAATTGGATTTTGATGTTTCGGGTCATCGTTTGGTTGTGAAGGCTGAACCAGAGTCCTGGCTCGGCCCTTCATGAGAACTCACAGCTCGACCGCCCCACCCCCGGCTCCAAGTTGACTCTATACTAGATGTAACAACTACTGCAGCCTCGGCTTATTAGTCAAAGGCACTTCTCACGCTGGAATTTTTAAGCCCATACTTACAAAAAAGGACAACTACAAGTCCCAGAATGCACCGCTGTTACCTAAATATCCATAACTGGCTCAGGGGTCTCACGTGGCATGTGGGTTTTTGGCAGTTATGAAAGTTGGTTTTGAGTATAATATAAGCAGGAGCCGCAATAAAAAAAAAAACGTTTCACTTTATCATTGGATTTTTTTTTTCTAGAGGGCAGAGGGGATTACGACATCTACTACTGCGCCATCCTTGCCCCTACTCATGCGTCCACCACGGGTCCATCCCCTCCCCCAGTGCCATGATAGTAGTCCTTCTACTGTTGCCCCATCACAGCCCACACCTCTGTTCCTACTACTGGTGCTCCTACGGCCCTCCACCTCTGGCCCTACAGCTTCCCACTGCCCCTACTAGATCCCACCTCACCACCTCTGTAACTGCCACCATACTACCCTATTGCTACCTGTCCCATGCTCAAACATCACTGCTTCTACCAGTGCCTCACCACAGCTTACTACTACTTCATCATTGCCCCTACAGTGGCTTTCAACCCTCCCCTTACTGATGAAACAATCACTGCCCCTACTGCTGCCCCTACAACTGCCGCTACTGCTTTCCCTACCGCTACCTCTGCTGCTCCCCGTATAACTGCCTCTAATGCTGCCCCTACAGCTTCCCCTACTGATGCCCCTTCAGGTGCCCCTGAGTCTGCCTCTACTATGGCTCATACAGCTTCCTTTACCGTTGCCCCTACAGCTTCTCTAACTAATGCCCCTTCAGCTGCCCCTACTGCTGCCTCTACTTCTGCCCATACAGCTTCCTCTACTGCTACCCCCTACTGCTTCCCCTGCTGCCCCTATGACTGCCTATATTGCAGTCCCTACAGCTTCCTCCACTGCTGCCCCTTCAGCTGCCCCTACAACTGCCTCTATTTTTTTTTTTTTAACAGAGTTTTATATAGTGCGAACTTGACCCGAATCGGGTATCAGAGCGCTTTACATAGCACCAGTTGCATTACATGAGGACACATTCATTTTTGTTAGGCACAGGGAGATTAAGTGATTTGCTCAGAATCACAGGATGTTCAGCGTCATTGCCGAGCGTCATTGCCGAGACTCAAACCCAGTTCCCCAGATTCGAGGTCGACCGCCCTCTAGCCGTTAGGCCAACTCCTCTCCCCAATGGCGGCTCCTACAGCTTCCTCTACTGGATCCCCTACGACTCTCTACTGCGGCCCCTTCAGCTTCCTCTACTGCGGCCCCTTCAGCTTCCTCTACTGTGGCCCCTACAGCTTCCTCTGATGTTGCCCCTATGACTCTCTACTGCGGCCCCTTCAGCTTCCTCTACTGCTGCCCCTACAGTTGCCTCTAGAGCTGTCCCTACTACTGTGGCCAATGTCACAGATTAAGTGCTACGAAGTCTGTGATCAGGTGGAGGTGAGCGAACCTTGTTCTTGCCAAATGTTGCACCCTGCAGTGAGTGAATGAAGATCGGAAGGACGACGAGAGAACAGATAAACAAATAAAGAACGACTCTGCTAACATTTTAATTTAATAGTTTATGTTGAATTAATTCCAGGAGTTACGCTTATCATCGTTTCTAAACATATATTAAGGAATTTTAAAGAAAGCATGCCTGGTCGACTTTGCTGTGTGTGAGACATTCATTGATTCGTTCATTTACTCCAAAAACCGTAGACTTAATGAAAGAAGTAAAAAAAAGTGCTTACCGATTAATGAAGGAAACAGTGTACCGCCGCAAGTAAAAGATCCAGTCCTGATGGGCGGTCACAAAAGGAGACAGGGCAGTAACAAGGAGGGACTAAGAAGCGGGATTATCAATCGGAAGCCAGCATTTACCATGGACGATGACGCCAGCCAATGAAAAATATGGGCGCGGCTTCCACTGTACTTCTAAAACTTACCCTACTACAGCATGCCTCGCAAAGTGACAGCGCATGCGCTGCAACGCTAGACTCGACCTAAAAAGTAAGATGGGGAGGGAGAAGTTTCTATTTTGTAACTTGTAAACTTTGGAATTTGATGCCATTGGAACTGAAATCAGAATTGAACCGCTCTTCTTTCAGAAAGTCTTTAAAGACATGGCTGTTTAAGAGCAGCATGGCCTGTTAATTGCGACTCGTACTCAGTTTTGTTTTCAGTAACCACTAGCACGAAGACGCCTTGGCAATAGCGCAACTCTACAAAATTTCTACTTACTTACTTTCTTATAATGTGATGTCCAAAGATGTGACTGTATTGTAAAGCGAAAGACAAAATTTTGGACTACCTTTTGTAATATCTGCTACACAGTTATTGTTAGATATCATTTTTGTCCAGTAATAGACATTTTTTTAAACTTAAAAAGAAAAACGTGCACTCACTTGGGGCAGGATTCACAAATATTTACACTATGGGGCCGATTCCGATCTCGGTCGGAGGCGCACCCAATACCATTCGGTCGGGAAAAAAGCCATGCGAAAGCCTGTTTCCCGACCGATCCGTACAGCACACCGAACGAGCAAGTACGATGCGCACAACAGCAAAGATTCCGGCCGAGCCGTACTCACCCAAACCAGGTCCTGTTCTCCGACCGAGGCGATTCCGGAAACGCCGAATCGAGTCGCATGGAAGGAAAAATGCAGCCCCGTCCGGCCGGACAAGTACGATGCGCTTTCCGTACGCGCCGAACCCGTCGCTACGCGCGGCACGTCAAAGCATCCGGGAGAGGCGCACATAAGCTCCGATTCGCGCCACAACACGATCCACGGCTACGAGGCGAACACGCCAGCGACGAGGACGAGGCGAAGCGACGAGGACGACGCGAAGCAACGAGAAGGACGAACGACACGAACCAACCATGAATCCCTTTGTCCCGATCATACCAATATTCTACATCTACTACCGGAACAGGCACGGACGCGTAAGGCGCAGAAGGTAAGCCAGACACCAACCACAAAACACATACAACACGTACACGACACATCACACACACACACAGGGATGCAGAATATACTTACACCAGCAACAGCAGCACCATAGGGGCGGGATGCCCATCACCAATGCCACATATGCACACAGGGGCCTGAATGCGCACCACCACCCCTACCCAGGGGTGGCATGATGCCTACCACCACTACCACCCTCACCCAGTGGGGGCAGGATGCCTACCACTACTACCACCCTCACCCAGGGGGCAGGATGCCTACCACTACTACCACCCTTAGCCAGGGGGCATGATGCTTACCACTACTACCACCCTCACCCAGGGGGGCAGGATGCCTACCACTACTACCACCCTCAGCCAGGGGGGCAGGATGCCTACCACTACTACCACCCTCACCCAGGGGGGCAGGATGCCTACCACTACTACCACCCTTAGCCAGGGGGGCAGGATGCCTACCACTACTACCACCCTCACCCAGGGGGGGGCAGGATGCCTACCACTACTACCACCCTTAGCCAGGGGGGCAGGATGCTTACCACTACTACCACCCTCAGCCAGGGGGGGCAGGATGCCTACCACTACTATCACCCTCAGCCAGGGGGGCAGGATGCCTACCACTACTACCACCCTCACCCAGGGGGGCAGGATGCCTACCACTACTACCACCCTCAGCCAGGGGGGCAGGATGCCTACCACTACTACCACCCTCACCCAGGGGGGCAGGATGCCTACCACTACTACCACCCTTAGCCAGGGGGGCAGGATGCCTACCACTACTACCACCCTCAGCCAGGGGGCAGGATGCCTACCACTACTACCACCCTTAGCCAGGGGGCAGGATGCTTACCACTACTACCACCCTCACCCAGGGGGGCAGGATGCCTACCACTACTACCACCCTCAGCCAGGGGGGCAGGATGCCTACCACTACTACCACCCTCACCCAGGGGGGCAGGATGCCTACCACTACTACCACCCTTAGCCAGGGGGGCAGGATGCCTACCACTACTACCACCCTCACCCAGGGGGGCAGGATGCCTACCACTACTACCACCCTTAGCCATGGGGGCAGGATGCTTACCACTACTACCACCCTCACCCAGGGGGGCAGGATGCCTACCACTACTACCACCCTCAGCCAGGGGGGCAGGATGCCTACCACTACTACCACCCTCACCCAGGGGGGCAGGATGCCTACCACTACTACCACCCTTAGCCAGGGGGCAGGATGCTTACCACTACTACCACCCTCACCCAGGGGGGCAGGATGCCTACCACTACTACCACCCTCAGCCAGGGGGGCAGGATGCCTACCACTACTACCACCCTTAGCCAGGGGGGCAGGATGCCTACCACTACTACCACCCTCACCCAGGGGGGCAGGATGCCTACCACTACTACCACCCTCACCCAGGGGGGCAGGATGCCTACCACTACTACCACCCTTAGCCAGGGGGGCAGGATGCCTACCACTACTACCACCCTCAGCCAGGGGGGCAGGATGCCTACCACTACTACCACCCTTAGCCAGGGGGCAGGATGCTTACCACTACTACCACCCTCACCCAGGGGGGCAGGATGCCTACCACTACTACCACCCTCAGCCAGGGGGGCAGGATGCCTACCACTACTACCACCCTTAGCCAGGGGGCAGGATGCCTACCACTACTACCACCCTCACCCAGGGGGGCAGGATGCCTACCACTACTACCACCCTCACCCAGGGGGGCAGGATGCCTACCACTACTACCACCCTTAGCCAGGGGGGCAGGATGCCTACCACTACTACCACCCTCAGCCAGGGGGGCAGGATGCCTACCACTACTACCACCCTTAGCCAGGGGGCAGGATGCTTACCACTACTACCACCCTCACCCAGGGGGGCAGGATGCCTACCACTACTACCACCCTTAGCCAGGGGGAAGGATGCCTACCACTACTACCACCCTCACCCAGGGGGGCAGGATGCCTACCACTACTACCACCCTCAGCCAGGGGGGCAGGATGCCTACCACTACTACCACCCTTAGCCAGGGGGGCAGGATGCCCACTACTACTATCACCCTCACCCAGGGGGGGCAGGATGCCTACCACCACTACCACCCCCACCCATAGGATGGACAATGCATGACACAACCAGCACACCACAACCTAGGGAATGCAAGAAGAAGACATCCCCCCAACACCATGACAAGCGTGTGTAGACTGTGTCAAATGCCTACAACACCGAACATGACTTCTAACATACAATGTGACCCCCTAGCACATGTGCCACACAAATATGTGTGTGGCACACACAACGCAAGCAGGCCATGACCATTGTGGCAATGGGGTCCAAACCCCCATCATCACAGTGACCAAAAGGTAAGTGTGGGGTCCATAGCTGAAGCACCTTTTGAACATTGTGGGAATGGGGTCTAAACCCCCATCATCACTGTGACCAAAAGGTAAGTGTGGGGTCCATAGCTGAAGCACCTTTTGAACAGTGTGGCAATGGGGTCAAAACCCCCATCATCACAGTGACGAAAATGTAAGTGTGGGGTCCATAGCTGAAGCACCTTTTGAACATTGTGGCAATGGGGTCTAAACCCCCATCATCACAGTGACCAAAAGGTAAGTGTTGACAAAGAAAGAGCTGCAACTGCCAAACTGCATGGATGATTCCTGGTCACAGAACAAAAAACACATCAGTGGCAAAGTAGTGTATGTGTCCCATTGCAACATGAATTGGGTGAGCCAAATACTGCAGTGCAAATAAGACATACCTTTGGCCATGTGCAGACAAACCACACCCATGGGGGCTGACACTGTCAACATTCATCAATGACACAATGACAGAAGTGACCATCAGAATGCAGACCCACATATTTGCACCAATGGGCACACAAATGCAGATACCCTGTGGAGACTGCAGATGTGAGGTGAACAGATACCATACCATGGCAGCAATGGGACACACAAACCATGATCATTGTGCTGACCGATGACCTAGGAGTCCCAGGGACAGCAGGGGAAACCCACCAAACTACATACAGCCAATGGCACACCCAAGATATGCCAATGCAGCGGTGCAGATGCACAAACACAAACAGGCAGACCCACACTGCACATCATACACAACAGGTGGGGGTGCCAGTGTCCCCAGGCAACCACACAACACATGAGGAGACCTGAATATCAATCATACAGATGTGCATACAGTGCCACACAAAGGTAACTCATGGATCCAAATCCCCTATGTGGGCAAGCAGGCATTGTCAGATGAGAGGGAGCACAAATCACACATGTCACACAGGCACGTAGGAACAGCAACTGACACAGCAAGACACAGACACACCACAGCACCACCCCCAGGGCCCCCACAATGTGGTGACCCTGGGCTGCATTACAATCCCACTCTGATGACAAAGCTAAATGTCGTTCACACTGTGAACCACATTCATGTGTCCTGAGCAACAAACTACCATCACACCTACACAAGCACAAATCAATCAGCATGGCCAGTAAGCCAAGGCCAACATGGAGGCAGGGGCCTAGCCGGGCAACAACTCTCATCTGCACACACTCAACACCACACCCCTCGACCTCCAACAATGTGCAGCAGTGAAGCACACATGCACTGGTGACATTGCACATGCACCCATGACTATTCCAGGGTGGTGGGTGGGAACCAAGGTGCAGAAACACATCACACATGGACACTCAACAAGACTCCTGAATGTCTGACACACTGCACACTACGCTGTACATGGACATGACGGCAATACCACACCAACCAATGGGATCCCAGCCACAGTCACACACCAATGAAGAAGCCAAGGTCACCCACAAAGAAAACACATAGACAACAACCAACATTGCAGCCCGGACCCTGAGGAGTGCCAGAAGTCACACACACAACGTGTCACAATCACTGAAAGATAACACAAACTGGAAATCACATGACAGGGGCAAACAACAAGTGCCAAGGGGAAACCTGACTGTGACCCATCTGCGTCTGCACACAAACTCAGCCCTGACAGCAAACACACCTATGGGTGACACCCTGATGACCAGTAATGTGCCATGCACCCACATCACAGAGAACCCAGGGAGAAGACTTTGGGGGAACATAGGTCAACTCAGCAAGCATCACAAACAGGTACAACACTAGGGATCACAGCATGCACAGCTAAACGGAAGTGAACACACAGACATGCACATACAACACACACCTTGGGCGCAGGCAATGTCACAGGATTACACACTGCCATGAGGGGACTCCACTCCTGTGTGAGGAAAGCTGTGCCATATGTTGCCTCAGTAGGGCCCCATCATGTCAGCTGAGCACTTGGTCACACAATCAACAATTAGCACCAAATGAGGGATCCCGTCACATCAGCCTGGTCATGGAAGTGCCAACGGAATCATCAGCACAGATCCAACACACATGTATAGCAATGTTGCACTGACTACACGGATGAGTCCTTCCCCATTGATGCCCAAACCTGCATGTCCAGTGGAGATGGCCACACGGTCAGGGAAGTAGACGAATTGAACAATGGCAGGCACAACAGATGTGCAGGGGTGGAAGCCACAGATGTGAAATAGCTAATCTAAGTAGGAAATCCCATTGCCAAATACTGAACACATGACACCCTCAGATGCTGCTATGGATGACATGGATACACCACAGGATAGGACACATAACCCCTGGACCACATGGGTTCCTGCACAGTAACACTTCATAATCATGAGACCAAATATCACCATCACTGCAGCAAGGGCATTGTTAGCATCATCAACATTATGTACATCAGAAGCAAAAGCACTAGAGAACAGAAAGTTGCTTTATTCAGCATATGTGGCATTAAAAGTAGAAGTCCGGTAGAACATAAACAAAGGCCAATGGCCAGTCCATCAACAAAGTCACAAGTGGGTGACAGTGGCAGATGCCACCCTACACATGCCTGCACAAAACCAGGGACAATCCACTAGGAGGGGCAACCAGGGGGGTAGGCCAGGCACCGCAGGGACAGGATCAGGGCTCACCAGGAGGAAGCAGGGAAGGGGTGGTGGGTGCTGGAGAGCCACTGACAACTGCAGTGGAGGTGTCTGACATGGTGTGTGCCGGCACAACTGGGGGCATGGCTCAGATGTTGTGGGTGCCGGCATGACTGCAGTGGACCCTGCAGATGGAGTGGACAGGTCCGCCACTGCAGTGCCCAAGTCAGACAGGGTGGTAGTGGACTCCACTGCAGTGCCTACCACCAGGGGAGGAGAATGGGGAACAGGCAAGGTGGGCTGGACAGAGGGGAGGACACCCTCACCACATCAGTGGCACAGACAAGCGCAGCGGGGGGTGTGGTGCCGGGAGAGCAAGTGGCAGGGGAGAAGGCCGGAGCCTCTTGGGGATGGTATATCTGTGGGTGGGGGAACCTGGGGCAGGGTGTGGCGGGGGCACCTGTGGAGTGGGGGCCTGAGGGATGGAGGAAGGTGACCTGGTGCTTGAGCTGCAGGGCGGCGGCGGGGTCTTGCTCTTACCACTCCGGGGGGACTTGCGGGTGGGGGCCTCAGTCTGTCTGCACCTGGGGGAGGGTGTCTGGGGGCGAGGGGCACTCTGCTCCGTGTGGGGGGGCTTCCTCTTCCCCCTTGATGCTGGGGCAGCTGGATCACTGAGGAAGAGGCGCTGGGTCTTTGGGGTTGCAGGTGAGGCAAGGGAGGGTGCTTTGGAGGGAGAGGCAACTGAGGACTGTGCAGTGCCCGTGGATGCGTGTGTGTGTACCAGGGCCCCATCCCCTGTGAGTCTGGTTTCAGTCCCCTGACTGTGCGTGCGTGTGCGTTTAGTTTGTGGCGTGTGTGTCTGTGTGCTGGATGTGTGTGTGCTGGTGTGTGCCTGTGCCGGTGTGTGTGTGCTTGGGACGGGCAAGGTGCTGGGGAGTGTGGATGGAGCAGAGGCAGGAGGGGTGAGGGAATGTCTGAGGAGGGACACTGCTGCCGTCAGGGAGGAGTCCATGGACCTGTTGCCCCTCTGTAGGTCAGACATGCCCGATGAGATGCCCTCCATGAACGACACCAGCTGAGTCAACAGTGCGGTGTGCGCATGGAGGACACTCAGCATGGCTGTCTGCCCTACATGGAGCTGGCGAAGGAGGTACACAGACTCCTCACTCAGGGCAGCAGGGGACACAGGGGCAGGGGGTGCGGTGCCTGGGCCAAAGGAGACACGCTCCCGAACATGGGAGCCTCCACGGACCTGGGGAATGGGAGCCGATGGGAGGGCGGTGGTGGTGCTGGTGGTGGCGGGGACAGCAACACTAGCTGGGGTGTGGTGGCTGCTGACACCCGCCTCCACAAGGGAGTCATCCTCCGAGTTGCTCTGGTCCTCAGCTGAGGTGGATGGTGCTGAGGATTCCTCGGTGTGGCTCCCCTCGCCCTCCGTGCCACTGGGTCCCTCCAACCACTCCTCGGCTCCTGACCCAGTCCTGATAGCCAGCGCCACTATGGTGTGCATGTAGCACATGTCACTCCCCTGCAGGACTACAAATAAGTTGACACATGCCATGGCAGAGGCATGACTGCTAAGTCATACATCACTGTCTCAGTGATGTATGACTTGGCAGCCAGACAACAACACTATGCACTGTGTCACAATAGTAGGTCATGGGGAATGCAAGTCCTGGAGCTGCACAAGTGCACATGTACATCCCCCACACAACACATCATCTCAACCCTCATCTGTCCAGGTCACACCTATTGGACATATGGGAGACCTGTGACACTACCCTCTGAACCTGAGCCCCTCACAATTTGCTGTGAATGGGGAACAGCTGCCTGAACATCACATTCGCACACCCCAGTCTGCATGGGCAGCTGATCAAACACCTATGTGACACACAAGTATCGTCTCCTATGGTCACATCTCCAGGGGCATGCTGAGCCCCTACCAAGAAACACCCCAGCAGTCCTGGCAACTAATCCACAGCACACTGACACAGAGGCAGACACCGGAGGGGTCAAATCACTGTGCACAATGTGTCAGCTGATACACGGGAGTGGGAGTACAGAGTGCATTGCATGGCCTGGAGTAGGCATGACTGTCCTGCTCCACATGAATGAGGGATGTGCCCTGGACAGTGGACAGCTGGCTATGTATGTGTGACACACGTAATCTGCACACTCCTGGGGCCCAAACATTGTTCCCACCCGCTGCATGGGCGTGTGCCACATACCCCAGGCACATGTGGGGGCTCAGCTCAGCAAGTGGACCGCATATCAAAGCAACACGCAGATCACATGTCCAAACACAGGCGTTGTGTGAACAATGGACCCACACATGATGCCCACAACAGAGTTAGTGAAACAGATGCTGTCCCCCACCTTTAGTGAAGCAAACTGCAAGGACACAGTCCCAAGTGACACAATTCCCTGACTGTAAGGGCCACACCTGGGTATCAGATGAGCAGTGGGCAGTGCACAATAGAGGGACATGGCTCCTGGACAACATGACTGCTGCACTGTGGCAGTTGAACCAGGCCAGAGGAGGGCACAAAGCATGTAATACAGAGTTCACAGTGCAGTCTTTGACTCACCCCCTCCTTGCTGCTGTCTGGCCTTCAGCTGCCCATCCAGGTCTGGAAACACCACCGCCAGGATCTTGAGCATGTGGGGGGTCAGGGTCCGTGTTCCGCCCCTCCTGCGAGGAGGCGACAGCTTCAGCTAGACCCGTGCAATCCTCCGGGTCCAGCCCCGAAGGTCCTGCCACCTCTTCTGGCAGTTGCGGATCCGGCGCTTGTAGACCCCCACGGACCGGACAGCCCGGACGATGTCCTTCCAGATTTCCTGCTTCCGATGGGCATTAACCTGTCAGGATGACAAAGTGAAAAGGCCATTACCACACATGCAACATATCCGTGCATGACACAGTTGTATATACATGTCTCAATCACAGGGGCACATGATGTACACAGGCAGTGCAAAGCTGCCCATGGACAGTTTGCCAGACGTCACTACATGGTATCATTGCATGGGAAGTAAAACCATGTTCAAATGCACTGTCACTGCACCATACCTGTCCAGTGCAAGTCACTACACACTATGGGGGGTGACAACTACTCAGTGAGCCTGCTAGCCAGTGGCGTGCAGACTCCCAGCCTTGCTAGTCAGACAAAATGCACATTCAGAAAGGCAGTGCACAGAACACTCACCTGCTCCCCTGGTGTCCCATACAGCTTGCTGTACTGTGGAAGTAGGCTGTCCAGCAGGGCCTGGTTCTCTTCAAGGCTGAAGGCTGGGGCTCTCTCCACAGTACGTGCCATTGCAGGGTCCAGAGGGGCAGAGACAGCAGCAGTGCAGTGGCAGATGTTGTCCTGGAGCATGTAGTGCAGGCAAGTGGGCTCTCAGGGGAACAGCCAGCAATATATATGTGCTGGAGAGGCAGATACTGTCCCTTGTGTCCAAAGTGATAGGTCCAAGTCGTTTGCATCTTCTGAATCTGGCCAATACATGGAATAGCAGCACCAAAACACGCCCACAGCATCCTTCAAATCTCCAACTTCATGACATACATGATTTTGCAACATTGTTGTGGGTGACCAACTGATTTTCCAGCAACCGACTCGTTCGAAATTCGAAAACGCGTCTGTTGCCAGGCAAGGCCATTGTCAATGGGTGCGCACCGATCGGTCCATTGCGGTACAACGCGCACAGGGGTACAACGCGTACCCGCACATTGAAAGCAATGGGCCGGCCGGAGGCACCGATCGGTCCATTGCAGTTCAACGCGCACAGGGGTACAACGCGTACCCGCACACATTGAAAGCAATGGGCCGGCCGGAGGCACCAATCGGTCCATTGCTGTTCAACGCGCACAGGGGTACAACACGTACCCGCACACATTGAAAGCAATGGGCCGGCCGGAGGCACCGATCGGTCCATTGCTGTTCAACGCGCACAGGGGTACAACGCGTACCCGCACACATTGAAAGCAATGGGCCGGCCGGAGGCACCGATCGGTCCATTGCTGTTCAACGCGCACAGGGGTACAACGCGTACCCGCACACATTGAAAGCAATGGGCCGGCCGGAGGCACCGATCGGTCCATTGCAGTTCAACGCGCACAGGGGTACAACGCGTACCCGCACACATTGAAAGCAATGGGCCGGCCGGAGGCACCGATCGGTCCATTGCAGTTCAACGCGCACAGGGGTACAACGCGTACCCGCACACATTGAAAGCAATGGGCAGGCCGGAGGCACCGATCGGTCCATTGCTGTTCAACGCGCACAGGGGTACAACGCGTACCCGCACACATTGAAAGCAATGGGCCGGCCGGAGGCACCGATCGGTCCATTGCTGTTCAACGCGCACAGGGGTACAACGCGTACCCGCACACATTGAAAGCAATGGGCCGGCCGGAGGCACCGATCGGTCCATTGCTGTTCAACGCGCACAGGGGTACAACGCGTACCCGCACACATTGAAAGCAATGGGCCGGCCGGAGGCACCGATCGGTCCATTGCTGTTCAACGCGCACAGGGGTACAACGCGTACCCGCACACATTGAAAGCAATGGGCCGGCCGGAGGCACCGATCGGTCCATTGCTGTTCAACGCATCACTGTACATGTGACTGGCATATGTCAGCATGCCTGTCTCAGATGGACATATGCCAGCCACAGATAGCTCCCAGGGAGTGAGGGGCACACCTACATCACGACAGCCTGTCCAAACTTTATCATAAGGCATGTAAGGCTGCATTTCCTATTGTGTGTATGTTGGTATACATGTTGTCCTGTGGGTGTCACCTGTGGGCAGCCACCCCCAGGCTGTGCACGTGTTCATGGGGACAGGATCCTGGGTGTTACGTGTACGTGACCACTGTGATGTGCAACTGTTCATATCTGTGCATGTGCCATGGTCACATTTCACAGTGGTGTATGTGTATGTCATGTCACATACCCCGTGAGTCCCATGTGGGACGGTATGTTTGAGCCAGGGTGTCCCAGTGGCACAATAGTGATGGTCCTCCACAGTCTGTGTGCATGTAGTGTTTACAATGTCTCTGATTTCATGTGCACAATGGGAGACAGTCTCCACATCCACGTTGTGTGTGCATGGACTCTGATGTTGTGCGTGTGTGTCACAGACGTCCATGTCTGTCCTGCCGTGGCAAGTGGGGACACTACCTGTGGGGGTCATGGTTGTTTTGCTGTGGTGTATACATGATACTCCATGTAATGCCAGTGTCCATGTGGCATTACAGGGTCCCTGGGAATGTACCTGTCATTGAGCCATGGTGCCTGGGGCACATCTGTCCTCACATGTCCCTGTGGGGGGTTATTGTGACACGGCAGCAGGAGATGGGAACTGTGACACGGCCTCATGATGTCCAATGGGCCAACCTGGGACTAATTGATGCCACCTGTTGGACCGTGTTGACAGATGTTGGCCATGTATGTACCATACATGTCCTTCCGGTACTGCACACTTCATGTAGTTGTGCCTCATAATGATGTATGTTGGGATCTTGAGTGTGTTCAATGCCGCATATGTGGGGTGACTGACAATCTTGCTTACTTCTCCTCTGCACTGCAGGGCTCCTGCTGTCCATCGGCCATTCCCAGACCTGGCAACGATGGTGGAACGGGACAGCATCCGACGGTACCGCTTCACCAGGCAGCTGATTGAGGATTTGGCAGTGCAGTTGTCCCCACATTTGCAGCCTGGCCGGCCGTATCCTACAGCGCTGACCCCCAAGGTGAAGGTGATGGCAGCCCTACACTTCTTTGCCACTGGTACCTTCCAACATACTGTGGCGACTGCTGGTGGGATGTCACAGACCATGTTCAGCCGTGTGCTCCGCGATGTTTTGGCGGCAATGTTGCTCTTCCTGAACCGGTACATCTATTTCCCTAGACTGCGATGACTCACTGACGTGAAGAGTGACTTTTATGCCCTGGGGAGGATGCCGCATGTCATTGGCTCCATTGATGGGACACATGTGGCTTTGGTACCACCACAGGCCCAGGAGCAGGCCTACAGGAACCGCAAGCACTACCACTCGGTCAATGCACTGGTGGTGTGTCTTGCAGACATGACCATCACACACGTGTGTGCCCGTTTCCCTGGTTCAGCACACGATGCCTTTGTGATGAGGAGTAGTCGCATCCCCAGGATGATGGCACAGATGCAGAACCAGCGTGCCTGGCTTGTCGGTGTGTACTGACTTTGTGCCATTGTGTGTGATCTTATCTGTAGTATTCCGCCCACTTTTCCAAGTCAGCTAATGTGCACTTGTCTGTCCGTAGGTGACTCGGGATACCCCAACATGCCGTGGTTGCTGACACCCCTCAGGAACCCTGTGACACCTGCCCAGATGCGCTACAATGAGGCACATGGTCGGACCAGGAGAGTGATTGAGGGGACCTTTGGTCTCCTGAAGAGCCGCTTCCGCTGCCTGGACAAGACCGGAGGGTCCCTCCCATATGCCCCTGCGAAAGTGTGCAAGATTATCATCGTCTGCTGCATGCTCCACAACCTGGCAGTGCGGAAGGAGTTGCCTCTCATCCAGGATGACAATGACCAACATCCGCCACCTGTGGAGGATCCTGGCCTGGACCACGATGCCAGTGACGATGAAGATGATGATGGTGATGGTGATGTCCGCACACAGCTCATCACCAACTTCTTTAGCTGAATGTGAGTATCCTGAGGTGTCATGTCAATGATGTGAGTTGGCATGATGTGTGGGTGGTGCTCTGGTGCTGTTGGAGTGTGTCCATGGGCCACTTGACTGGATGTGTGTTGCGATGTGTGGTGACAGGTGGGCTGTACTCCCCAACAGTGTTGACATGCTAACTTGGTTCTGGGTGGGTATCTTGTAACATGTATTGTGCATGTGTTTTGCTGTTCTGTCCTGTATTCCATTGCTTTTGACTGTGTGTCATGTCTGTCCTTCACAGGGTACTTTCAGATTCGTTTGTTCAACTGTGTCCACCGACGACGTGATTGCACATCCAGGCTGGTAGCTGTTGTGTCCCTACAGGTGATGTGCGCCACACCCATGGACTTCCTTCCGTCTACAGTTGTTGACTGTGTGCCCGCTGCCAGGTGGGGTTACCTTGCATCTGTAGTGGTTACGGCATGTTGCAACTGTGTAATAAACCTGTGCTTCACTTTGTGATGTGCGTTGTCTGTGGTCACACATTTGACTGCCATTTGCTTACTGCACCTGTGGGCTACTTGACTACAACTGGGAATGGGTGTGGTGTCTGTGCATTGCACCGTCTTCCCTGGCAACATCAGTGTAGGCAATGAGTCAGATGGCCTAGGTGTGTATGTGTCGTGTAGCCCTGGTGGTGTGTCTCCCTCATGTGTGTCACGTTTCCTGTACTCACATGCCTGTGTTGTCCTTGCTGTTGCAGTTCGCATACACAGTGTAATTTTGCAGTTCATCATCCCCATAACAGCACCCACGTTGGAATCACGACAGAGGCAAGTATGGTGTATTAGTGTGTTTATTGTGATACATTTGTGTTAATAGTGCATAGGATGGGTTGTGCTGTACATGAATCTTGCAATCCCAAGTTCCTAGGTGAATTGAAAGTCCGGGTAGACAGGATCCCCAGTATCGGGGCCACAGTTGTCTGACACATTGGTCCAACTTGTACTCCCCATGCAATGTGTGGGAGTAGTGTTGCCGTCAACAGGGTGAACAGTCTGTGCACAAAGGCGAACATCCAGAACAGGTTCAGGCTTCCTGGGAGTTGCGCTTGGCCATCGGCCTCTCACTTTTCCCTCCTCGGACGACCCCTCTTCTTGGGGGGGCCCCTCAAGTACAGGCTGCTGCGGTGCAGGGGACTCTCCGCCAGAGTCCTCCTCCCTCCCTGTGGCAGTTGCAGTTTGTTCGGCACCAGATGTTGTTGCCACACAGGGGGGTGTGGACTGGTTGCTGTTCATCTGGCGGAGGCATTGTAAAATGTCCCTGTGCACCGCCGTCATCTCATGCAGTGCATCCCACTTGGACTCCACGCGGGACATGTGTGAGTCCACACAGGACATGTGTGACTCCACGTGGGACATGTGGGAGTCCAAGCGGGCATGATGGGCAGCCTGCTGCTGTTTAATGTCTCTGAGGAGCCCCACTACCTGGCTGAGCTCTCCGGTGCTGGACTGGTACGCATCAGCTATGCGTACCAGTTGTGGGTCATCATGCACACCAGCAACATCTGCAAGCAGCGACCTCTGTCTCCCACCCCTCCCACCACCCCTGCTGACATGTGCAGTGTGTGCAGTGGCACGCACAGATAACCCTGGTCCACCTTGGGGGTTGGTGGTGGTGGTGGTGTCCATGGCCCCAGGTTGGTCCAGGGTCACTGTGCTGGTGTTGCTCCTTGTTCTGTCCATGTCGGCAGGGATGGTATTCGTGGTGACAGTCGTTGGAGGGGTGGGTGCAGGGGGTGCAGCTGGTGGTCCTGCTGGTGCTGCAGCTGGTGGTCCTGCTGGTGCTGCATGTTGACTTGCACCGGATGTGCCAGGTTGTTCTTCATCGTCCGAGGAGGACAGAGGCTGTACGACGCCAGTGAGCTCGGCATCCTCTTGAGCCTGGGACTGGGACTCCTCAGCGTCTGCTGCTGTGTCCCCATCATCACCTGTTTTTGGGAGACACAAACAATGTATGTTATGTTTCTGCAGGCATCAATGGTTGACACACATGACAGTTGTGACTGTGCCTCTGGGTGCGTGCCTGTACATTGCATTGTCCTAAGTCGTCACAGTCAGGGGTTGATATTGTTGTGGCACATTGTCCTGCATTATTTGGGCATTTCTATGTATTTTCTGGGGTGTGAACATGGTCTGCATTGGTTGTGTTTGGTTGACAGCCGGCCCTCCTTCCCACCCACCCAGCCAGTCAGTTATCCCACCATGGACTGTGCTTGCATTGCAGGGAGTGTAAGTTGTCTCTCAGGATGTCAGTCAGTGGTGTCCTGCTGTTTGTTGGTGCACAGTTGCCAGCAGGGCCTTGTGCTCCCCACAGCAGTAGCCAGTGTCAGCCATCTTGTGAGTCCTTCTCCACTTCCTGTGATGTGAGCATGTTTCAGGGTGGTGTTGATGGGTCAGTTGTGGGGGTGACCAGTATCAGTGACTACGACTCCCATCATGCTATTGCCTCCACCCCTTCCCAGCATGCCCATGCTTCCTTCCTTTGATTCTGCTTCCCTGTGGGGTGGGCTGGCTGTGCTGACAGGATGGCTGGGAGTGTTGTCCTGGCAGATGTTTGGCTAAGAGTCCCAAGAGTGTCCCTGTGCTTCACACAACATGACCCAGCGTGGTGGTTCTTTGTGGGATCTTGTGTTAGGATGGGGGGCATTGCATTCTACCAGGTGGGTTCTGTGGAGTTTGTGTTGGGGGGGGTGTGAGGGGAGGTGCTTGTGACTATGGTCAGTGCTGCAAGTCCTCCTTCCCACCCAGCTAGCCAGATATCCCACCATGGTACGTGCTTGCATTGCAGGGAGTGTAAGTTGTCTCTCAGGATGTCAGTCAGTGGTGTCCTGCTGTTTGTTGGTGCACAGTTGCCAGCAGGGCCTTGTGCTCCCCACAGCAGTAGCCAGTGTCAGCCATCTTGTGAGTCCTTCTCCACTTCCTGTGATGTGAGCATGGTTCAGGGTGGTGTTGATGGGTCAGTTGTGGGGGTGACCAGTATCAGTGACTACGACTCCCATCATGCTATTGCCTCCACCCCCTTCCCAGCATGCCCATGCTTCCTTCCTTTTGATTCTGCTTCCCTGTGGGGTGGGCTGGCTGTGCTGACAGGATGGCTGGGAGTGTTGTCCTGGCAGTTGTTTGGCTAAGAGTCCCAACAGTGTCCCTGTGCTTCACACAACATGACCCAGGGTGGTGGTTCTTTGTGGGATCTTGTGTTGGGATGAGGGGCATTGCATTCGACCAGGTGGGTTCTGTGGAGTTTGTGTTGGGGGGTGTGTGTGGGGAGGTGCTTGTGACTATGGTCAGTGCTGCAAGTCCTCCTTCCCACCCAGCTAGCCAGATATCCCACCATGGAACGTGCTTGCATTGCAGGGAGTGTAAGTTGTCTCTCAGGATGTCAGTCAGTGGTGTCCTGCTGTTTGTTGGTGCACAGTTGCCAGCAGGGCCTTGTGCTCCCCACAGCAGTAGCCAGTGTCAGCCATCTTGTGAGTCCTTCTCCACTTCCTGTGATGTGAGCATGGTTCAGGGTGGTGTTGATGGGTCAGTTGTGGGGGTGACCAGTATCAGTGACTACGACTCCCATCATGCTATTGCCTCCACCCCCTTCCCAGCATGCCCATGCTTCCTTCCTTTTGATTCTGCTTCCCTGTGGGGTGGGCTGGCTGTGCTGACAGGATGGCTGGGAGTGTTGTCCTGGCAGTTGTTTGGCTAAGAGTCCCAACAGTGTCCCTGTGCTTCACACAACATGACCCAGGGTGGTGGTTCTTTGTGGGATCTTGTGTTGGGATGGGGGCATTGCATTCTACCAGGTGGGTTCTGTGGAGTTTGTGTTGGGGTGTGTGTGTGGGGAGGTGCTTGTGACTATGGTCAGTGCTGCAAGTCCTCCTTCCCACCCAGCTAGCCAGATATCCCACCATGGAACGTGCTTGCATTGCAGGGAGTGTAAGTTGTCTCTCAGGATGTCAGTCAGTGGTGTCCTGCTGTTTGTTGGTGCACAGTTGCCAGCAGGGCCTTGTGCTCCCCACAGCAGTAGCCAGTGTCAGCCATCTTGTGAGTCCTTCTCCACTTCCTGTGATGTGAGCATGGTTCAGGGTGGTGTTGATGGGTCAGTTGTGGGGGTGACCAGTATCAGTGACTACGACTCCCATCATGCTATTGCCTCCACCCCCTTCCCAGCATGCCCATGCTTCCTTCCTTTTGATTCTGCTTCCCTGTGGGGTGGGCTGGCTGTGCTGACAGGATGGCTGGGAGTGTTGTCCTGGCAGTTGTTTGGCTAAGAGTCCCAACAATGTCCCTGTGCTTCACACAACATGACCCAGGGTGGTGGTTCTTTGTGTGATCTTGTGTTGGGATGGGGGGCATTGCATTCTACCAGGTGGGTTCTGTGGAGTTTGTGTTGGGGGGGGGTGTGGGGAGGTGCTTGTGACTATGGTCAGTGCTGCAAGTCCTCATTCCCACCCAGCTAGCCAGATATCCCACCATGGAACGTGCTTGCATTGCAGGGAGTGTAAGTTGTCTCTCAGGATGTCATTCAGTGGTGTCCTGCTGTTTGTTGGTGCACAGTTGCCAGCAGGGCCTTGTGCTCCCCACAGCAGTAGCCAGTGTCAGCCATCTTGTGAGTCCTTCTCCACTTCCTGTGATGTGAGCATGGTTCAGGGTGGTGTTGATGGGTCAGTTGTGGGGGGACCAGTATCAGTGACTACGACTCCCATCATGCTATTGCCTCCACCCCCTTCCCAGCATGCCCATGCTTCCTTCCTTTTGATTCTGCTTCCCTGTGGGGTGGGGTGGCTGTGCTGACAGGATGGCTGGGAGTGTTGTCCTGGCAGTTGTTTGGCTAAGAGTCCCAAGAGTGTCCCTGTGCTTCACACAACATGACCCAGGGTGGTGGTTCTTTGTGGGATCTTGTGTTGGGATGGGGGCATTGCATTCTACCAGGTGGGTTCTGTGGAGTTTGTGTTGGGGGGGTGTGGGGAGGTGCTTGTGACTATGGTCAGTGCTGCAAGTCCTCATTCCCACCCAGCTAGCCAGATATCCCACCATGGAACGTGCTTGCATTGCAGGGAGTGTAAGTTGTCTCTCAGGATGTCATTCAGTGGTGTCCTGCTGTTTGTTGGTGCACAGTTGCCAGCAGGGCCTTGTGCTCCCCACAGCAGTAGCCAGTGTCAGCCATCTTGTGAGTCCTTCTCCACTCCCTGTGATGTGCGCATGGTTCATGGTGGTGTTGATGGGACAGTTGAGGGGGGGCAATATGTGTGACTGCGACTCCCATGATGCTATTGGCTACACTGACTTGGCCAGCATACACAGAATTCCTTCCTTTGAGTGGTCTTCACTGTGTGTTGGTGTTGTTGTGGTGGCTACATGTGTGGATGTGTTTGTTAGTTCTATTTGTGCCACTGCCTAGCTGTAGTTGTAGTTGTGTTTGTACATGTGTTGGCACAGTTGGATGTGACTTTTTTGATGGCATGTGTTGTGTTTATCTGACTGACATACACATTTTGGGATGATTCTGTTCTGGTTGCTGTGTAATTGCTATGAGTGCATGGTTTGACTCTCCCCTTGACAGTGATGTGTGTGTTTTGTGGCAGTATATTGTGTACATTTGTTGTGTACTCACCAGGCTCTGGGATGTCCTCTAGTCCATATACGCTCACTGGCGGAAGGATGGCCCGCACCTTCTCCTCCCAGGGCCTGAGGTATATTGGCTTGGCAGGAGGGCCACTGCCGGTGTGTTGGCTGTTGATGTAGTCTTTCTTCAGCATGTCATACCACCTGTTCTGGATGTCGGTCTATGTGCGCCGACATGGTGATTGGGCGTTCACCCTGTTGATGATCCTCTCCCACATCTTGGTTTTCTGCGACATGGGGGTCTGTTGGACCAGTGTGCCAAACAGTTGTGGCTCCACCCTGAGGATCTCGTCTACCAGGACTTCCAATACACTATCTAGGAACTTGGGATTCTTCTTGGGGGGCATGGTGATGGGTGGTGATGGTGGGTGATGTGTGTGTTGGTGTGCAGGTGAGGGTGTGTGAGTGTGTGTTTTGCTGGGTGTATGTGAGGTAGGTATTTGTTGGTGTGCTGATGGTGTGTGGCTTGTGTGAGGGATGAGCTGTGGGTGTGTGGTTGCTTTCTCTTGGGTGCTGGCAGTGGAATGGCATTTGCAAAGGCTCATGGTAGTGATGTGTGTCCTTTATATAGGTGGAGTTGTGGGTGTGTCTTTGTTCTCTATCCCCACCCCCACCAGTATTTATTGGCTTGGTAATTGCTTGTTTGGCCTTTTTTTGGGTGATTTTTCCTTTGTGCTGTTTGTGTATGTTGGAAACGTTCTTGTGACCGAGTCGGACCCTGCATTGGTCTCGTACGGTGTTCTCCGTTTCGTTCACGCTGTGTTTGTGCAGTTTTGTATGCTGCGTACGCGTCAGTCGCGGTGTATTGTGTTGCTTCGGCTCGGTTTTGTATGCGTGTCGGTCGTACGGCTTGTCCTCCGTCCGACTCGGTCGTGGTTTTCGCGCCTTGCATCGTACTTTGCGGTTTGGAGTTAGCGGGTACGTTTCGGTCGGATTTGTTCCGGGTGCGTGTCGGTCGGTTGGATTCGCGTGTATTTCCGGCCGGATTGCTGCTTTCCGTGCGGCTCGGTCGGTCGACTTTGTTTCCGTACGTGTCGGTCGGATTTTTCGCGCCTTGCATCGTACTTGGCGTATCGTGCGCCACGGGTACGTGTCGGTCAGTATTTTTTCCGGATCCGGGTCGGTCGGTGCTTTTTCCGGCCCGAATCAGAATCGACCCCATAGTATCTGTCTTACAATCAGGTTTACGAGAGTCATCTATGTTCAGATTCAATGGGGAATGTATTATCATTGGAATAATACAATATTGATGTTTTAATTTTTTGTAGACAAGTAGAAGGATATCTCATATGGGCTTTATGAGTGCACATTGATAAAGTATGCATCAGCCAGGAGGTTGCAATTCTTGAAATATATTAGCCAGATCAGTTTTATTAGTTAACTTAGCGGTAAAACTAGAGGCAGAGTGTTGCAATTTCAAAGCCTTCCTCATCTGTATCTGATTGTCATCAGTAATCAGTCATCAGGGTATTATCTCAATATTTTACCCAGAATTTGTCTTAATTCAACTGGCCTAGCTCAGAGTCAACACCATTGGTCACATCTGTAGTTCCATCAGAGAATGACAAAAGTGTACTTGACTGTCAAGGTATGACCATCCATGTCCAAGGTCACCTGGAGTGCCACGGAGGCCAGTGCCAGTCACAATAACACCCTTCTTGACTCTAGTTACTCCAGAATACATCTTCCGGAGAAGTAGCCCTCACCCCCCTTGTCCAGTTCATATACAGATTCATTATGATGAAGCTTGTGGAATGTACTCTATTACCCCCTCTTCTACCTTCATTCACATGTAGTCCTTTTTTCTGCTTTATTTTCAGTGTTGCTGCCCCTGGCGTGTTTCTTACCCTCCCCAGCAGAATAAATGGAGATCCAAGTATTGACATCTTGATGTAGGGAGGATAGCATTCACTAGGGTTACTGATATTTAATTGTCTTCCTCAATGTGCATTGAGGTCACTCCTATATTGGTAGTGGATTGTATGCTCCTGATATGCCACTAGGGACCTCTCTCGTCCTCATAATGCAATGTAAGTGAATGTCACTGGAGCGATCAATTCGGATTTGTAGAGTTCGGAAAATCACCCGCAAGGGTATCCAGGTGCTGGGTTCATGCTGGGATCAGCCGAAGAGCCCGGTCTTGAGTCCCTTTCTGAATTCCGGGAGCGAGGATGATGTTCAGAGGTGGATGGGAAGGTTGTTACAGGACTTGGCAGTGAGGTAGGAGAAAGAGCATACTCCACTGTGGCTTCGGCAGATGCGGGGAGTGCGTGCGAGGGTGAGGGAGGCGGAGCACAGGTGTCTGGAGGGTTGGTGGAAGTTCAGGCAGTGGTTGATCTATGCTGGTCCTTGGTCGTGGAGGGCTTGTAGTGGTGAGCATCAATTTAAGCGTCCTGTTGAAGCCCATGACAGACCATTTCAGTCTGACCCAGACCACTGCTTCCTTACCAAACACTAGTGACTTCTTGGACTAGTTTGGATTGTTCATTTATCCCCGGACTTTTTGGGAAAGGTGCTCATGGTCAGGACATCTCCCTCCTTCTGGTGATTTAATTAGCATAGCTCAGGCAGATTTCAGCACAACATTACCTGCCTGTCTGCAAAGATGCCTTTACAGTGGACAGGGCTAACTATTATGGAGATGAAGTGACAACACTTACCAGTTCATACACAATATGTATTCCTATAGAGGAAAGTACCTCAATTTAGTGGGGTTGTAGGAGTTTAGATGGAAAAAGGGCCCCAGAACTGTATTAAAACTTTATATATGACCCCTAGAAATTGACTGAGCATCTTGGGGCATTAGCAATATGTTTTGACTTCTAAATACCCTAAATAATTCATTAACATGGCCTTCAGATAGGGTGTATATGTCAGGTGTAACCTTTAAAGAAACCGGTAGCACCCGCTGAGATAGGGATGTGTCCCCCCGGGCACAAAATAAGACACTTGATAAAAATCAAGGATGGTGTTTGTTGTTGATTATTAATGATAACAGTGATCTTAGAATCTAATAATTCATTAACATGGCCTTCAGATAGGGTGTATATGTCAGGTGTAACCTTTAAAGAAGCCGGTAGCACCCCTGAGATAGGGATGTATCCCCGGGCACAAAATAGGACCCTTGATAAAAATCAAGGATGGTGTTTGTTGTTGATTATTAATGATAACAGTGATCTTAGAATCTAAGTTCACTGTTATCATTAATAATCAACAACAAACACCATCCTTGATTTTTATCAAGGGTCTTATTTTGTGCCCGGGGGGACACATCCCTATCTCAGGGGGTGCTACCGATTTCAGTATTCATTCACGCTCTGGTCCGGAGGGCGATTCCCGTGGAGCACAATATACATGAATTAACGAATACATTTTGTTTTTGAACTGATTTACTCTCAGCTGTGCACGTTCTCCAATCCATCATACCTTTAAAGAAGCAACATTTCTGTGAGGCCTTGCGAACTGGCCAACGCACTCCCACTTGGGCTTCAACCCCTATGATACACTTTGATAGAATGCCCAAAATGAGCTGTCCGGGACAGTGACGTAGCACTCCCTCCAGCATTAAATTGGGGGCATAATATACCCGAGGTGGCTTCTAGAGGCTTAGGCAAACATAACGCAGGAGACACTCTGTCCCAGGCCTTCTTTTTTTAAGTTTGAAAAGAGTTTATTTGATGAAAAAATAAAACATAATACAGTAAAAGAAAATACATTATCATAAGCATAGAACAATAATGCTAGAGCATATAAAAGGGGAGGCTGAAGGAAGAAAGGGGGAGGGAAAAAGTGGGGGAGGAGGGTGGAAGATAATGTACTAGTACAATGAACAATAATATCTGAAAAGTTCCTAATACACTAGTTTAACATACAACCATAAGATATGATTAGGTAAAGCAAAACAGTATTCGTAAAGTCAAGGGGGCTTGGACACCTCCTCAGTGTATGGGTTATGTGAAGGTGTCAGTTTAGCTGATACAGTTAAGAAATCAGTGACAGGCAACCAAAGTAGATCTCGTTTAATAGCAAGTGTGAGGGGATAAACATAGGCTCTATCTAGTCGATGGTTATAGCAGACTCCATACCACCATGCCTGAAAAGACACAGCAGAGGTATCTTTCCATGACTTAGTAATTTCCTGAAAAGCAACAGCGAGGAGTAAATCAATAATACGTATATCAGAAGAAAGAGATGACCAAGCTTCGGAGATATGTTTGAAATCTGCTGATGGGGCAGGACAAGACCAACAAGTAGAGGGGATGTCAGGGTTAATAGTGTGTAATTTAGCTGGGGTGATCAAAAGTCTATTGTAAATAAAAAACAAAGTTTGGGTGGTGTTGGCTGCTCTAGAAGACTTCCTTATTTTAGTCCAGATTTTATTCCATACTGGAATAGGAAAAGATTCCCAGCTGCATTCTACGTTTGATTTGTCACGAGTAAGGGGAATATCCATTAGGACTTTGTAAATTTGAGATGCGGAAGGAGAGTTACACAAAATCGATCTTATGGGAGGAGGTGAAGGAGTAGGCTTGGAAACAGAGGAGAGAGCATGATAAGAAGCTTGAGCTACCGCAGTTAGAGAAAGATATTTGGATAGATAAGAGGAGGGAAGAGAAAAGCGTGATTGATTTATTGAAAAAGGAATACAATTACAATCTTGAAAAAGTTGATGAGTCCATTTAAGGTCGTGAGTTAACCAATCTTTCCAGAAAATAAATTTGTTATTAAGTTTGATATGTTTATTATACCAAATTGATGAATTTAAAAATTTTGTACGGTCGTCTTGAGCAGATGAGAAGAGAGGCTGGAAGATTTTACGAGCATTTTTAAGAATAGGAAGAGATAATGAGAAGGGAATATGAGAAAGGGAAATATATTCTTCAAAGGAAAATGGATGAAAAAAGGATTTTTCTACCTCCACCCATAAAGGGTAAAGTGTAGAGTCTGTCCCATGAACAGATATTAGAAAGGAAGATTGTTTAAGAAAGAATGCAGTGTGATAGGAGTGAAAATCTGGAAAGTTAACTCCTCCCATGTGTTTAGGCTTTTTAAGTTTACTAAGAGATATTCTAGCTTTTTTATTACGCCATAAAAACTTCGAGAGGATACCATATAACGTCTTGTAGAAAAGCTTAGGAATGTTAATCGGAATATTGGATAGATAAAATAGTATTACAGGAACTAGCATCATTTTACTAGTGTCGAGTCTACCCCACCATGATAAATATAAGGGGTGCCATCGCGATGTAGATGTGGTTAATAGAGATTGTAATTCCTTTAGATGGGAAGTAACAGTATCTTTAATAGAAGCACGAAACCACAGCCCAAGATATTTAATTTTAGTTGGATTCCAGTGAAAAGAGGAAGATAAAAAATCAGCATGAAAACAGAGTTTGTTCAGTGGAAGGATTTCACATTTATCAGCATTTAACTTATAACCTGAGACAAGAGCAAAATCATTTACCTCTGACAGAAACGCTGGCAAGGAAGATTGTGGATTTGAAATAAATAATAAAATGTCATCTGCATAGACTGATAGTTTTAAGTGATTGACACCATACAGGAATCCTTGAATAGCTGTATTTAGTCAAATTTTTATTAAGAAAGGTTCCAGAGCAAGGATAAATAATAACGGAGATAGTGGACAACCCTGCCGAACTCCTCTGTGAAGGGAAAATGAAGGAGAAACAAGTCCATTAGCTAAAATAAAGGATCTGGGAGAGGAATATAATAAAGAAACATAATTAATCCATTTTGGGCCAAGACCAAACCAAGCAAGGGTTGAGAAAATAAAGGGCCAACTGACTCTATCAAATGCTTTTTCTGCGTCCAGTGAAATTGCTGCTAACTATGTTTTATATGATTTAGATTTGCTTAAGATATTGAAAAACAGACGAGTATTATCAGATAAATGTCGTCCCTTAATGAGGCCACATTGTTCTTTTCCAATCAAGTGAGGTAATAAAGAATCAAGACGAAGAGCGAGAATTTTCGCAAAATTTTTATATTCTAAATTGATCAAAGAGATGGGTCTATAATTTTTACACAATGTGTTATCTTTGTTTTCCTTAGGGAGAAGACAAATTAAAGCTTCCTGAAAAGAACCTCCTGATTTCTGAGTTGAGATAAAATATAAAAACAATTGATGTAATTTGGGAAGAAGGATTTTGGAAAAGTGTACGTAAAATTCGATAGTGAAACCATCAGGCCCAGGCACTTTCCCTTTTTTAATAGTTTGAATAGCAGTGAGAATGTCGTTAATTTGAATATTGTCTTCTAAGGATGAGAAATCCACATCAATAGAAGAAGGGGGAGCAATAGAGGATAAATAATGAGTAATATCATTTTGTTGAGGAGGAGAGTCAGGAGTATAAAGGTTTTGGTAAAAATTTGTAAATTCCAAAAGAATATCTTCATTTTTATGAACTCTAGAAGTGGCCGAAGTTAAAATGGTTTCAATTTTAGTGTTTTTTTTTTTTAATTTTAAGATAATTAGCAAGATGCTTCCCAGCTTTATTTTGAGCACCGTAATATTTAGCACTAGAACGAAGCAAATATAAGTTAGCGGAGTCAGTTGAAAGTTTATTAAATGCAAATTTGGCTTTGATAAGTTCATTCAAAGCAGATTGGGTTTTTGTAGAATAAAAGGAAAGTTCTAATTGCTTAATACGTGAATTAAGTAAGTGCAGGGCCTGAGAGGAAGATTTCCTTTTCTGAGCTACAAAAGAATGTCCCAGACCTTCTGACAAGGTCGCATAATTGATATGCACTTTAGGTATATATACTGACCCCCTTCTCTGCTTTCTATATATTACACCCCTGGAACCCCAACATTCATTATTGCCTACCCCCGCCTTTGTCACGTGGTTCGCGCACCTTGAAGTCTTACAGACATGGGAAATCATTCTACTTTCGCTGAGGGAAAGGAATGTACCACATAATTGAACAGTTGGAAGGAATGCTTGGAATCAACACTGATTGCTGGCTGGCTTTCTAAGCACTAAACTTCTTCCCCCTACACTGTGAGAACACGGATAACGGAATATAAAGAACAAGGCCAGTGTTTGTAAATCCACAGGTGGTGACTTCTAAAATCACCCGCAGTGGTATGTTTTATTTTCCCTCCTGATACTGTGTTTATTTTCCGCTGCTGTTTCTTGTTAAGTGCTGTGTGAATTCAGGCTTTACTTCAAAGGTCTGTCCCCATTCGTTCACACTCAAGCCCATTCATTTCCAGGGCACAACACGGCCAGCTTGTTATTTAAAGATTGAAAGTATAAGCACTATTTTGAATCAGGGGTTTACTTTCCATGTCGTGTGCTGCTTATATGAAAAATATATCTGTTCAAAGAGTCGCTGTCTGTTCATAATCCATCAGTTTTCCATCACAGGAATGGGGCGCACTACACTTTCTTCCTGAAGTTGTGTGGTTGGTGACAGATGTGCACCACAATTCCTGCGCAGGCCACTTGACTGACTCCTACGTGCACTCATGTATTTAGTGTGAATGCCACCGCCAAACTCACGCAAAGGCGCAGGTGTAACAGGTTGGTATTCACAGTGACCTAACGAGAAATGGTGGGGTCTCCTATATTGCAAACATATCTATTGGTCTAGACTTAATGTGTGACCCTGAAGGGTTGCCCCCCGTCCCCCACCCCTCTCACAATGCGGAGGCAAGGTCTTCAAGGGCCTGCGTTTGCACCCCTGGGTGTACCCCATGGAAAAACGACACACACAATAGCAACAAGAGTGAATGAAGGTCTCCGTAGCAATTGCCAAGGTCCAATTCGGCACCAATTTACAGTGTCACGGTATTTAGATGCCGAGTTCGACAAAAAGGAAGCACTGAGCTGGAGTTAACGGGATGGGACCGACCCTGTGTTTATACCTTATTGCAGTTTTATCTACTTACGCAAGCCTTAGCTTTTGGGTAGCAGTAATGGTCACACAGACAAGGATGGGTTTCAGGTTAGTAATACTAATGCTTTGCAAATGCATAATGTGGTAGTGTGTCTATTTTTACACCTCACTGCCGTTTTTTTTTCACAGCCTTCTCGGTAAAGCAATCAGGGGAAGCAAACCTGTGACAGGAACCTGCTTTTATCTATTGCCGCAAGCCTTAAGATTGCTTTACCCAATTAATGCATACGTGCATACTTGGGCAGTAATAGGTTCTCGTTACGTTTTCATCCCCATTCCTCGCCCTGTCCTTGATTTTGTAAATAAAGTTTCAACTCTTCGAAATGGCATGCTGAACAAATCAAACATTCACCCCCAGTCACATATCAGGGTTGTTGGACTTGGCCCTTTTTGCAGGGTCATCCCAGAACTTTTTGCCTTCCTCCTGTATTTCTTCTGACCTGTTGTTGGTGGTTTTATGACTCTGGGCACTTTACCACTGCTGATCAGTGCTAAAGTGCATATGCTCTCTTTTGTAAATTGTGTTATGGATTAGTGTTTCCATGATTGGCTATTTAATTTACCTATTTATCAAAAGAGGAGGACTCTAGGAGCTATTCTGAAAGGTCCGGTGACCCGTGCTCCCGAAATTAACCTTATACCAAAGGGAGTCACCGTTCCTGAGTGGAGATGGAGAGGAGGGAAGTAGAGGGTACTCTTGTCGTGTGCCACTCTGCTTGTGGGAGGCAGGGTGTCCTCATCTTGATGCCCTCACACACCCCGAAGGATGTCATGCTTCATCATTGGGCTTTTGCTCCTCGTCGGGCCGGCGCTGCAATGCCCTACGGGTCCCCCGAAGGGTCTCTTTTTCGGAGATCTTTTGATGAAGCCGTATGGGTGCGTGGGTGTAAGTGGCAGTGAAGTCCTAGAAAGTGTATTAAAAAATGGCTGGAGGGACAGTGATTCATTTTTAATAAAGTGATCCCTCTGTAATTATTAAAACAAAGTGTATGGAGCTGCTTTAAGGGGTATTATATTACAAGAAAACAATGGTTCCTGTGGGATAGTATATATCTATATATAATATACTGGTGCACAATCGCGATAAAACATATACAAAAAATATACAAAAAGGAAGGCATTTGTGAAGAAGTGTCCCAAGTGTAGCATGAACCTAACAGTTGAGTGACACAATGTGACAATATTTACAAGGTTTCACGGATTTTTTCTAAAGAAAACGACCATATCTGAAATTTTCACATCATATGCAGCAACTTTATACAATAATAAGTGCTATGTCAGTGGTTCGTTTTTCATCAAAAGTGTCGACGGCGTTTCGACCCTCTCTAGAATGTGGGGTCTCATCAGGACCTATGATACTGGTAACATCTAGATTGTCAAACACGCAGTTCTGGTGAAGAAATAATGCGTGCCAACCGTGAGTGAAGTAAAAAGGAAGAAGAATTACTCACAGGGAGACCCAGCTGGGTTCCCTGTTGAGGGTATGAACTGGCGATCACGATGAGGAAGAGGAGATGTAGGTCAAGATCTGGGGCGGCCCGCAATTGGCAGACTGTGCTGATTTGCTGGAAGCACGTATTACCGTGCACCGCGGAACGACATTTCTTCTTAGGGAACACCTTAAAAGCGGACATCCTGCCAATTGCGGGCCCGCATTCCTCATTAGTCACGATTCAGTGACTTTACTCCGTTCCGCCCCAGATCTTGACCTACATCTCCTCCTCCTGGGACTGCCATGTCGACTTGGCAAGTGCACATACTTACCAGTCCCTAAACCTTCCCTTTTCTACATGTTAGTCACCCCTAAGGTAGGCCCAAGGTACCCCTGTGGGCAGGGTGCATTGTATGTGAAAGGTAGGACATGCCCTGATGTGTGTGGCATGTCCTGATAGTGAAATACTGCCAATTTTGTTTTTCACTATTGCAAGGCTGTCTGTTCCCATAGGCCAGAACGGGCAGTTTGTTTATAACATCTTATAAACATAACTGACCCTGGGAACAAGATAGGAAAAGAAAGTTTAGTATGCCTGAACTCAGAATGTTAAAGTGCATCTTTTAGTGAGGGTGATTTTTACATTCTGTGTTTGAAAATACCACTTTTAGAAAGTAGGTATTTTCTTGCCTAACCATCCAGTGTGCCTCTGCTAGGTTTGTGGATTGCATGTCTGGCTGGAGCAGGGCAGTGGCTCCAGAAGTCTGATGAGTCAGGGCTGGGCCGAATAGGCTTGGTCTGCATTTGGAGTGGTGGGAGGGGTAGCATCTTCACCTGAATAGGGCTGTGCCTGCCTTCCACAATGATGGCTCTGCCCCCTGTGGTGTGTCTGAAGCCAGGGCTCACACTGACAAAGGAGGTTGCTGTGCATTTGCACAGTGCCCCACAGACCTGGTTTCGGCTGGGTACAGGCACTCTCTGCCTTCAGAGAACAAAGGATTTTGGTGTATAAAAAAGAGGGGCCCAGACCCCAGACTTTTAGATCACTTCTGGGAAATCAAGAGGAACCTTTGCCAAGGAGAAGAGCCGGATAAGCTGTCTGGGGTTTGCCCGCATGGCTGCTTGCTGCCAAGGAAAGGAGAAAAGGACTTTGCTGTTTGCTTTGTCACCTGCTTGAAGAAAAAGATCTCCAAGGGCTTGAAACTGAGCTTGCCTCCTGTGCGGAAGTCTCAGAGACATAAAGACTTCACTACCAGCTCCCCTGAATTTCCTTGCTGGGAATTCTAACCTGCAGAGAGGTGCCTACTGTTGTTTAGGACCTCTAGAGACTGTTTGTCGCTGGGAGCTGGAAGATCGACGCAACAAGAAGAAGTGTGTCGCATCCGCACCGATTCCCGACGCATCGCTGAGCCACGGGGAAGAAGCGCGCCGCATTCACACCGGATCCTGACGCATCGCAGAGAAGACCGTCGCAGCACCTGCCGTGCGGCTGCAAAAGACCACGCATCACACCGGACCGTCGCATCAAGCCGCCATTTTGTCGCATCGCACCGGATCGTCGCCACGCATCGAGGCGCCATTTTGTCGCTTCGTAACTGGAACGCAGTAAGAAACAGACGCATCCCCTCCTCTCCGGTAAGGAACAGACGCATCGCCTCCCCTGTGCTGCAGTAAGGAACAGACGCATCGCCTCCCCCGAAGCAAGGAACTGACGCATCACCTTCCCTGCGACCCTTTTGTTTGTTTTGCGTGACGCATCTAAGGTACTTTGTGAGAAAAGTGTTGCATTGATAATTTGCATTGAACTGAACTATTTCTACCATTTGAAAGTCTTATTTTTGATACTGTATTGTGGATTTTTGTCGTTTGGTCTTGTGTTAGTTTAGATAAAGATTATTTATTTTTCTAAACCGGTGTGGTGTCCATTTGTAGTGTTTTCACTGTGTTACTGTATGTGTTCACAAATGCTTTACACACTGCCTCTGAGATAAGCCTGTCTGCTCGTGCCAAGCTACCAAGGGGGTGAGCAGGGGTTATTTTAGGAGTGTATCCCCCTTACCCTGACTAGAAGCAAGGGCCCCTATTTGGACAAAGGTACCTACCTCTGCCAACTAGAGACCCCCATTTCTAACATGGGTTTAATCCATTATTTTTTTGCTCACCACGCCACCCCAGTTTGGACCCAGCTATATGCAAATCAGTCATGACTCTGCTCCCCATGGGAACAGTCCAGCCCAATCTTTCAGGCCAGAGCCTCTGTGGACTGGAATCAATCAGCCTGGGGGGGCACCTCAGGCAAGGGTATGACACACAGATGGCAGAGTCCAGCACCATTGCAGGAAGTCTTTTGTGTCCCTGAGACTTCAGAAAACAGGAGGCAAGCCAGCAAGCCCTTGGAGTCACTTTGGGTTCATGTGAGATGGGTCCAGCCCTTGTCCTCAGCAGGGCAAAGATCAGCAGAGAGCAGGGCAACTCATAAAAGCAGAGAGGCGGTTCCTCAGAGCAGTCAAGCAAGGCAAAGTGGCAATCCCTACAGCACAGCAGTCTTTACTCTAGCAGAGTTCTACCCAGGTCCAGTAATGTCCTGATTTGGTAGGGTCAGAGCCCCAGTACTTATACCCAAATGTGTCTTTGAAGTGGTGTGTGACTTCAGAGCAGCTCCTTGAAGTGCACAGGTCCGCTTTCATCCCAGCCCTGTCTGCTAGGCTATCTGTAGGGGATAATCAGTCCTTTGTGTGGCGACAGGGCACAGCCTATTCAGATGTGTGAGCTCCCTCTCCCCCTTTCTATCCAGGAAGGCTATCATAATGCAGATGAGTTCTCTGTCACACCTACCCTTTCTGTGTTTGTAGTTTTCTAGAAGGAAAGCACAAAGTGTAGCTGTTACCCAGCCCAGGCGTGTATTGAAGGCAGGCTGCAGGCACACAGAGCAAAGTTAAGACCAAAGCAAGGTCCACATTCTAAAAGTGGCAGTTCTAAAATAGTAATGTCAAATTCCACTTTACCACTAAAGAGGATTTATCATTCCAAAGATATGATACATGATTTAGCTACTCCTTTCTAATCAGGAATTACAGCTTAAAAGTGTTTTAAGGAATTCCCAATGAGAGGAGTCGGCCTCACAGTAGTGAAAAACGAATTTAGCTGTTTGTCACTACCAGGACATGTAAAACTTAAAAGTACATGTCCTACCTTTTACTTACAACAGCACCCTGACCTTAGGGCTACATAGGGCCTATCTTAGGGGTAACTTATGTGTAACAAAAATGGAGTTTAAGGCTTGGCAAGTGGTGCACACACAGGCATTGCAATGGCGGCCCTGAGACAGGTTTGAAAGGCTGCTTGTGTGGTTGGCACAATCAGTGCTGCAGCCCCACTAGTAAAAGACACACAAATGATGGACAGAATGCGGAACAAATCAAACATTCACCCCCAGTCAAGAGATCTGGGTTAAATCCATAGTTTTTTTGCTCACCATGCCACCCCAGTTTAGACCAAGCCATATGCCTCTCAGTCTTGACCCTGCCCCTCATGGGAACAGTCCAGCCAGAACTGCCAAGCCAGGTCCTCCTTTGGACCAGAAACTAGCATCCTGGGACCCGTTTCGGGGCATCTCCCCTCATCAGCCAGGCTAGCTTGAATTCAGTGGCACAGTGAGCCCGGGACCCACGTCTGGGCATACCCGGTGCACGTAAGGCGAGAAAGCAAAAGACACACAAATGATGGATGGAATGTGGAAAAAATCTAACATTTACCCCATCCAAGAGATCTGGGCTAAATCCATTGTTCTTTTGCTCACCTTGCCACCCCAGTTTAGACCCAGCCATATGCAAATCAGTCATGACCCTACTCCTCATGGGAACAGTCCAGCCCGAAGTGCCAAGCCAGGTCCTCCTTGGACCAGAAACAAGCATCCTGGGACCTGCTTAGGGGTATCACCCTTAATCAGCCAGGCTAGCTTAAATTCAGTGGCACAGTGAGCCCGGGAATCATGTCTGCACATACCCGGTGCACTTAGGGCGAGAAAGCAAAGGACACACAGAATGCGGAACCTATCAAACATTCACCCCCAGTCAAGAGATCTCGGTTAAATCCATCATTCCCTGAACCAGAAACAAGCATGAGAGACACAGTGTTTCCTGAAGTCTGGGTCTTTTCAGGGAAAGATATAGGTTTTCATTAAAGGTGTTGAACCAGTCAGCATCACAGTGAAACCTAATGCTGAGTATCTGAGAATCCCATAATATAATTGACCCCTGAATCCATTGCTGGGATTATTCCTGTGATTGACTCACTGATTCAGCAAGGTATTTTTAAAGGATATTTTGGGTAGTCCATGTAACTTATCCATTATGGGTTCGCAGAAACCCAATGGCAAGTATAGGATCATCCAAGTCCTTAGGAGGGTTAACACCATCATTGTTCCTTGTTGTCCTGTGGTACTGGATCCAGCTGTGATCTTATAATAGATTTTGTGTGAGGCTGAGTGGTTTGTTTTTACATCAATTTGTGCCAAATCTTCGTCTCCATATGTTGCCCGAAGTACAGCCAGTTCCTCTTTTTCAATTCAGTTTGGCAGCTGTGTTTTGGCATGGTGCAGAGTCCCACAAGGGTATACAAAGAGTCCATCCAGCTTCAACCAGATACTTAAAAAGAATCTGGAGTCTCTGGTGATGACCTATCACTCAGTACTGGTCCAGTATATTGACAACCTATTGGTGGCGTCAAATACACATAAGGCTTGCAGACGAGATACAATTCCTCTGTTGAACCACTTAGCTGAGAATGGACATAAAGTGTCCCCGACTAAACTGCAATACTGTAAGAAAGAGGTCCTGTACCTAGGACATCACATTGAGAAGGGAGCAAGGAAGGTGTCACAAGAGAGAATCTCAGGGATTCTAAAAATGAATCCGCCAACTACCTTGAAAGAAGTCACAATGTTCTTGGGAATGGTGGGCTACTGTGGACAGTGGATTCCCAACTTTTCCCTAGTGGCCAAGCCTTTACAGAGGCTGACACACAACACAAGGATGTGTCAGATCTGGTACTATGGAATGACATCTGCATGCGTGCCTTCTCCGAGCTGAGAGGAAGTCTCTGTCATGCCCCAGCACTTGGAATGCATGATTACAATAAATGTTTTGCTTTGTTTTGCAGTGAGACAGAGGGCTGCGCTGTCTCAGTGCTAACTGAGATGCACGGGAATGCTTGCAGACCCGTTGCCTATTTTTCAGCTACACTTGACCCAGTAGCTGCTGCTTTGCCTGGCTGTCTCAAAGCCATGACTTCCACAGGTGTCAGCATCGAGCAGTGTGAGAGCATTGTTATGGGTCCTCCTCTGACTGTTTTTGTTCCCCATTCTTTAGAGGTATTTTTAACTTGTACAACAACACAGTACCTCACCAACAGCCGCATGACTGAGTATGAACAAGTCATACTTGCGGCCAAAAGCGATGTACTACCCTCAATCCTGCAACTCTTTTGCCTGTACCCGGAAATGATGCTGTTGATGGGGAGGTTGAGTATGACTGTCTTGATGTTGCTGAACTATGCACCAAGTGAGACATGACATCAAAGATATGCCACTGCCTGAATCAGATTATGTGATGTTTGTTGATGGCTCCTGTTTACAAGGCCATGCAGGAAGCCTGAGAGCTGCCTACACAGTTTGTACTGTCTCAAGTATGGTCAAAGCCTCCTGGCTTCAAGAAGTGTTTTCTGCACAAGTGGCCAAATTGATTGCTCTTACTAGAGCATGTTGTGTTTCAGGCTGGCTGAAAGGGACCATTTTCACTGATAGTCATTGTTGTTCACGGCTTTGGATAGTTGTGGTCACAACACGGATTCATGGCTTCTTCGTGGTCACCAATCCGCGGTGGGGAGTGTGCATAACTTGTTGAAGGCATTACAGCTACCTGCTCATATTGCGGTCGTGAAGTGTGCTGCACACTGCAATGGAACCGATTATGTAACTGTGGCAATAGGCATGCGGGTGAAACTGCCGGATAGTGTGCCTTAAATGCTTGTATTTTCAATGGGGAATACTAAAATGAAAGAACAGATGAGACAAATTGCAATCTGTTGTTAACCACAGTTGATACATTGGAGGAAGTTAAGAGGCTACATGAGGAAGTGTCAGAAGCAGGACAGCAAGGCTGGATTAGAGCAGGAGATGAGGACAACATTTAGGTGTCAGGAGATGCAAGTCCGATGCTGCCAGATAGTTTGTTACCTCCAGTGGCAAGACATTATCCTGGACCTGCACATGTAGGTAGAGATGCCATGGTGCGTGTGTTCAGGCAGATCTGGTTCAACCTCAGGTTCAGACTGATGGCTGAAGGGTTGTGTCACGAAAGTGTTGTGTGTCAACAGTTGAATGACAAGGAACATGGAGAGCTAGAGCATCAACTGAAAGTGTCCATTTATTAATGTTACAAGGAATCATAGGTAACCAAGGACAATACCGTTCCCATGTTTGGCCTGGGAGAATTTGTTAATGTTTCAGCTCACAACGTGAGAATGAAAAGAACAATGGAGCCCCTGATGATGTGAACAGAGGGGTGTTGCTATTGTGGTAACAACTGGTGTTCACACTGTCTGATGTCTGGAGCACTTTCCTTTGAACTTTGAGAGGTGAAGATCTCTATGCGTGTTCCCTTTGACACTTTGCTGAGTGTGGCTTAGGCTAACACTTGTACCCCTACCCAAAAAAGACTCTTGATCGTGCTTCTGAAATCCTGACAGTGATCCAGCGAAAGCGGTATAAATATTTTTAGGTTTAACTTTCAATTCACTACTTACTCATTTGTCCCTCTAACTATACTGGCCCCCCTACAGCTAGACAGATCACAGCATCACAGCATTACCCTTACCACAGAGGCGAATGGTCCTCTGATGGATCTTTCTCCATGGGAAATAGGATTTCCCAAAAACTATGTTAGCCACCCATTGAGGACGATTAACTGGTGCTTAACTCACAGGTTTGAAATAAGGTTTAAATACTCTAGTCTCAAGACCATACTGTAAAAATAAAGTATCGCAATGCAGAGACCCAATGTCCCAAATGAATTAAGTCTAACTAAAATGATATACACCAGAAGCTCTGCTATTGCAACACAGAATAAAAGAAGCAGAACTTGATATTCTGTAAAGATTTGCTGATTCTCCCCACAATGTATTTAGATCAAAAGAGTAATTTAGCTCAGTTTCAAATAAAGAACAACAGAACACAATAACAGACTCAGGCAATTTAGATAGTTATTGTATTAATATTACAAAATCGATACAGATAAGCAACTTCTTAAGAATCTCAGTCAAGAACATGTAGGCATGTAGTATTTGACTACACATTAAGGGCTTGATTATGACTTTGGCGGTCTAGGAGCGGGCTGCCACTCCAGCGCCCCGCTCTCAGACTACCAAATGCGATTGCCACCCGCCTGCCAGATTACGAGTTTCCTCGTTGTCATTGTGGTGGGTGGACGGCAGGGCGCTCCTATTGCTTTGCCTATTGAAAAGGCACCGCAATCGGAGCGCCTAAAGCCATTCCTGCATGGCATGTACTGTGCAGTCCATGCCATGCAGGAAAGGGGGTGCATGCAGACAGGGGGGCACAACATGTGTCCCCCTGCATGCATCCCTTGTTTCCCCACCGCCAGCCTTTTCATGGCAGTCTCACAGCCATGAAAAGGCTGGGGGAGGGGAAACTCGTAATATGCTTGGCGGTGCTGCAGTGGCACCGTCAAGCATATTGCTTTCCCGGAACATGGCAAGACCACCGGGGATCACGGATCCCTGATGATAGTGGCAGTCCCAAAATGGTCAAATCGCCGTACTCATAATACAGCGGTCAGATCTCTGGTGCGTCAGTCCCGACCACTACCACACCTTCACCTGAGGTTTGGCGATCCAACTCGTAATCAGTCCCTTAGTCAGAGCTCAAAATGATTCCTAAAAACCATTTTACTAAAATCATTTCCTAATTTTTATAATCATTAGGGTCTCTACTATCACATCCTTAAGTTTCAATTTCCTAACTAATTTTATCACATAATTGCACCACAATCTATTCATAATACATTTGCAATGATAGACAATAGAACTGTTAGACCTCATCATTAGATTCATCAATTTTCATCAGTACGTGACCAGTAAAACATAATTTCATAAGCAATCTTGTTATCAAAATCTATTAATAAGCGTTATAACTATTTAGCAATGTATTTCCTTCTTTTCTACCTCTTTCACGCAAGCTTTTAGGGAGCAGTTACTTCACTTATCTCTATTGTTGTATCACTTTGTTCATCTTGTGCAATGTGCACATTCAGGTTTTTGTCTGTAAATCAGTAAAGTGATATGTAAAGTGTTTTTGAAATATTTGCGCTATTAACAGCTTCACTCATTTTCCCCGCATTTTCTTATTTTTCTGCATTTCTCAAGTTTTTTTAGATCCTTATAGGTTTTAAACCATCCTTCTTGGTTTGATTTAATTTAGATGATTTTAGACTTCACTCATGTATAGAAGAGAGAATCAAAAACTCTTCTCTGAGCATCACATTCTATTATTGATCGTTAGTACTTCTTTTATGCCTTAAACTGGTACACCTGAACTTCTTTAAGAGGTTGAGTTATCCAGTTGTTATTCTGTATCTTTACAGCATGGTATTGAGATTGATTGATAAACTTCAGAAGACGCCTTACTTACGAGGACGTAATTTCACATGGCCGAACACGGCTCCAGATAAATGGATGAACCAAGAGGAACTAGTATTGGTAGTACGACTGGGAAGGATAATAACACGCTGTTCTAAACCAGTATCAGAGAACATATGTACTAAAGTAAAATGAATGGTCGGAGGATAAATCTTCCCTCAGAAATCAAGAATGAATGTATGATTTTTTTACCCTGAGGAAGCCTATCACTGGGCAAAACGTGTTGGCTGCACGGAACTGCTCTCTTCAGTCAGAAGTCTTTGAATAAAGAATTGCAAAAATCAAGGAAAAGACCTCTAGATTCATCTATTCTTGGCGATCATTTAGCACGTTGCTTTTACTTATGTTTTCTTTCGAAGTTGCCTCTCTACTGTGTTTATAAAATGGCATTGAGATTTGTTTACCTTAACCTGACTGCTAACTTGTCGTAAACCTTCTTAACTATAGTCACTGATTCCTTGTCCCTAATATATAGCCAAATTGGTTGCACTGCTGATTAAATCAATTAATTAAATGCTAGCTCCCTTTACTGCTCAGTTGGCGAGGAATATCCACCAAATAATAATGGTGAAAGGGCTGGCCCAGCGCTGGATCACAGACGACACCCAGCTGATCTCTGAGTTGAAAGAAGACCCTTCTTCTACTCCATTCTTATCTAACACATTGCATTCCATTACATTATTAGTGGATGTCTCATGACTTTCTTAAATTAAATCCATCCAAAGCTGAACTACTGATTGTACCGAAAGAGAGGCTTTGCCTGATTTCCTTTCTTGGCCCTCTGCAATGAACCCTTGTCCTTCCATCACCTTCTCTGTCCAAAATGTAGATATTCACCTTGACTCCAACCAAAATTGCTAGCACCTGCTTCTTTTACTTAACGGCTATACCCAACATCCTTCCTTTCATGCATAATTACCATGATGTTACTATTGTCAATGCTCTCATTCAGTCATGCATAGACTATGGTACCGCTATCATATTGGCAGCCCCTGCATAAACTCTGAACCATGTCCAAATGATTTAGAATTCTGTGAACCCACTTGTGTGCAGGATTTCTAAACACCAACAAGCCAACAGGTTCAAGGTTTTTTTGTCCCATTCTGAAACAATTGGACTGGCGTGCAGAATACATCTTAGTGTGCGTTAGACAACTACTAAAAACCTTATTGTTTCAGTATCTGCTTTTCAGTTATTTATGGTGTGACCAACCATAGGTCTTAATGTCCAATCAACCACTCAGGAAGTAGGTTAGTGCCTTATACTTTATTTCAAGGGGCAACTCGTAGACATATAATCTGAAGAAAGTAACATAAAAGTCCCACTTTGTATTTTCTTCTTTTTCAGGTTCTTTGAAGTTCCTCTCCGCCAGTACCCTCAACAGAAACAAAGATACAGGTAAGAATCCGTCCTTTTTATTTGTTTAACAGAATGTGGATTAGTAGGGTGTCCTCTTCCTATCCCTTCTGGTAAAAAAGTGCTGGTTAATAAAGCTAAGTGAAAGAAAAAGGAAACGATACGCTCCAAAGAAAAAATATCAATGTCACCAGAAATAAAAGGATGAACCCTTCTCCTTTGACTTGGGGTTCTATTGCCTCATTTGGCTTTTTTTAAGGCTTTCCATTGTTTACTATTTTTCTTTCCTTCTTTTTATTATTAACAGGGGAGGTTATATAAAGGGTTTTTCAGTGTTCACCCCTTTTCCTTTCCCTTTCAAATCCTCCTCCCTCCTTTTCGTGCTATGTTAATGGGTTTTTTCGGCCCCAAACTAGGAGCCGCGTATGCACCTGGTAAAGCCACGGCCCTCCTGGGACGCGGCGGGGCTCTAGAGGCAGCTGGCAGTAAGGAGACTTTGCTTCTTCTTTGAACGTCACTGGTGTTGTCAGTTCCTTCGTTTGGACGTCGGATTCCGCAGGATCTGCCTTGCCGCTCGCTCCCTGGACTCCTTCTTCCACTGCTCCTTCACCCTTTTCGCCTCTTTCACCTTGTAGGCGCACGCCGAGACTCTGTTCTTATTCCTCTTGTACGCGTCCTCCCGGATGCTGCTCTCCACCACAACCAGCTTCTTCCGGGTCGCGCAGTGACTCTTGGTTTCTCCTCTGTGCCTGACTTCCGGGGCGGGTAAAAAAAAAACGGCCTCAGACTTCGGAGGATATAACTCATCAGGCCGGTGACATACGGGTATTCTAACACCAAGAAACGTCGGTGTGCCTGAGCTCAATCAATGCATTTAACATAAAAGGACCAATGTAGATCAGGCTATAGTTTTAAAATGTGGGTATAACCACAATTCTCCCGCATATAAATAAACAAACAAACCCTCGCATAACAAACGCAATCATTGGCTAATCCAATGCGGCTGGCTTTAATGTGCTAACACATGCAAACACAGGCATGTACAAATGCACACTAACCATTTGCGTTGTGTTCTTTTGTAACTTGCTACATGGCACTGAAATCTTGGGGAGTAAAAGAACAAAATACAAACATCAGAGGCACAGAAAGAGGCAGATTGTACAAAGAAATGGCACAAATAGTTTGTGGGTATTCATATTCTAAGATTGGGCATATGCATAATGTTTAATACCTGCTAGATTTAAAAACTTGAAAATACACACATGTGGAAAGATAAAATTCATCCATTTTTAACCTTTCGTTGAAGAGCATTGTGCTGGATTTTTAAGTGGGGTGGTCTGTAAGTATATTGTATTAAACTGTACAACAAAAGTGATCTGTAAGCAGACCGAAAAAGTTACCAACAGTTCCAAGTCCAAGTAGGAAATTATAATACAATATAAAAAGGTAAAGATGGTAGCTCAGCTTGTATGTACACCTCGAGATTTGTTACAGAACTAGTGATGGTCCCTTTAAGCCCTTTTAAGGGGAAGATGAGCCCTCACTGCCGAAAAAAAAACACATATGAAAACTAACACATTGAGAAAGTGGCAGCATTATCAGCGGCGTCCGGCACCGAATGGGGGCGGAGGAGTGGTGGGGGGAGTGGCGAAGGCAGGTGGGGGGGTGGTGCAGAGGTTAAATACGAAAAAAATAATTTCACTTACCTCCTTCCCTCATTCTCCTTACCGCTCCTTCTGGTCCCATCTCTCCTCCTCCCGCCGGAAGAAACAGGAAGCAGCCTGGAAGCACCCAGGCTCCCCTGAGCCTATCACAATGCTGCAATGCAGCATTGAGAATGGTCTGAGCGCTGTGGCTCGGCACTCAGACAGGGCATGGGGGCCTGGGCATGTTCTCCACCCAGGCTGTAATGCAGCCTGAGTGGAGAAGAGGGAAAATGCGCATCACTGGTTTGGGTGGCCCGAGAGGGCTGGACAAACAGTCATTGCGCATTTGGGACTGGGGGCAAACCACTCCTCGGCTGCTCTGTCAGCCCTGCCCCACCTCGCAAAGCTGACGTGCACCAAAAAGGAAAAAATAAATGATAATAACTGAGTTAATATAATTTTCTTTTTTTCTTATACTGCTGAAAAAAACCAGTGGGCGACGCTCCTCCGCCTTAGAGGAGGAGCCACCACTGGGTGTCGTCATAGTAAGTAACCTCAAATTTTGAAAGAAAATGCACCAAAACAACCAGCTAACTGTATACGTGCGACTACACCGCACTCAGATGTTCGTGGTTAAAACACAAAAGCACAAACCCTTAAAGTGACCTGCTCATTTTGGTCTTATGGTCTGATTATGAGTTTGGCGGTCCAATGGACTATCAAACCCACGGTGGTGGGCGGTCGGACCGCCATATTCCGAGTTGGGCGGTCGAACTGCCATGGCATCACTGCTACCTCCAGCGATCCACGATCGATGGCGGTCTTGCAGCAGTCTGAGGCCCTTAATATGCTGGCGGTACCCTGCGGCCAAGCATATTACAAATTTCCTCACCGCCACAGTTTTCAAGGCGGTGAGCCTGCCATGAAAACTGTGGCAGTGAGGAAACTAAGGGGGGCCCTACAGGACCCCCTGTTGCCTCAGGGCCATGGGGTGCATGCAGGGGGGCACATGTGTGCATGCACCTCAGTTCCTACATGGCATGGACTGCACTAGTCCATGCCCTGCAGGAACGGGCTTTAGTATTCCCATTTTGGTGCCTTTCTAAGGCTCACAGCCTGGGACCGCCAAAGAACTACCCGCCAGACCAGGAGAAAACTCCCAATCTGGCGGGCGATCAGTGGTCAAGTTTGGCGGTGTGGGAGTGTGGCGCTGGTGTGGCGGCCCACTCCCATACCGCCAAACTCGTAATCAGACCCTTAGTAATTATACGTTCAATATAGCTGAACCTTAGAATTATAAGCCAGGTTATTATTCCCTGCGTTTTCCAAAGGCTGAGACTGCTGTCTTCGAAGATGCGGGTGTCAGAATGTGCCCAGAGAATACTTCAGTCACCGGCAAACGCGGGGTTGGACTGTGTGTGCCCAAAATGCTCCTCTGTCCCGCATATAGAGGCACAGACTCGAGCCGAAAGAAGTAGGAGAATTGGAGAGGTGGGAGGAGATGGAAGAATGCTAGAGGAAGAGACAAAGGAAGACACAGAGGTGGGCGAGCTAAGCCAGAACTGCACCAAGGGTCTGCCTTGGCTCTAAGCACCCATGCACGAGCAGAGCCGTTAAAACATGTGGCATGTAAATCTCGTACATAAACATCATGTAAAAATATGATGAAGCCTCTTCAAAATTTCAAAAAAGTGCATATCTTTAACACACAAAGGGTTTCACCATAATAAACCACACTATGTTCCGGCATTGAGAAGCTTTTATTAAAAGTGATAATTTTTTAACATTAACTTACAAACATTCCTACTCCCCACTCGTCCACCCTGACAACAATACCCTTAGTGATCAAAAGGGAAGTCAATTGACATATGTACCCTATAGGTCGCCTACATTCTTATTATACATGGAGAACATAAAAGCCTATTTAACATAAGAGGTTTTTCTACAACACATACTGAACTCACATATTTCGAGATGCTGTGTATGGGATAAAGAAGAAAAAGGGGTCTTGGTGAAATAGAATAGTTACCTAGGGTCAAAAAACCTGGTCAAGCAAGGAAGCCGGTTTTTCTTGCTTCTCATTGTACAATTCAGCCACTAGATTGGTATCGCTTTCTTTCTCCTATTTTACATAAAAGGTTAATACATTGTCATGAGGCTACAGCATGGGTGGCAGGCAGAAGCCACACGAAAGCTTGGCTTTTTTTGGGCTTGAGAAACCAAGAGCACCCTGAGTTGAGCCAGAGCCATGCACCTGGCTCAAGCTTTCGGTGGCTCACCCACCTCTAGAAACAGAGAGCGTCAGCATTATGGGTATACTACTACATGATGCCTTAATTACATAAAAAAGTTGCCTGCGTCATGTCCCTGAAAGCTAGGTTAAACTTCGAGAGGTCGCTCAATCCGGTGACACTAGGAAATATTGGGCGCTGATAGCAAAATTTTGCGATGGGAGAGATAAGGCAAAGCCTATTTTGATTTCAGATGTAGAATGGTCTGCATATATTTCCCAGCTGTATCCTTTAAATTCTACAGTTGGATGGAATCACGATGTTGGCTCTGCCTCTTCCGTGGGGAGCGATTATGGAGCCCCTCCGTGCATTGAAATAGAGGGTTATATTAAAGGGGCAAGATACTCTAGTGCGATGGGCCCAGATGATGTACCAATAGCCATAATCAAACAGGATGGCGAAGCATGGGCAGAATTTTTACATCCACTGTTTGTCCATTGTTATACCCATGGCTACATTCCACAATCCTGGAAGGGAAGTATAGTTGTTCCACTATACAAAAAGGGTCCAAAAAATTCCCCTGCCAGTTTTAGACCGATCTCTCTCCTGGATGCGACTGGTAAATTATTTGCGAAGAGCATTCTTACCCATCTGCAAGATTGGGCTTTCGGAAATGGCCTCATCCCCGTAGAGCAAACAGGATTTCGCAAAAATAGTGGTACCCTGGATAACATCACCGCCTTGCAAACTTTAATTGAAAAATATCCAGACTCTGCCACTTATGTAACTCCAGTGTACAAGACTTAAATTATGTCCTATTCGTTTGCACCACATTACAACCTTTACGTGGCAGATATCTAAGGAATTTTTTTCTAAAGTACAATATCACCACAGCAGAAGAGGCCCGTAACTGTCTGCTGGCACCTCCTTCTGAATTAGTTTGTTTTAAAATTTTTTGCTATTTTAAACAATTTTTAAATATATTTTTGAACAGTATTGGTTCATTATGCATGTTTCCGAGCACTTGCACTTTTTTCTACCCTTTTTGCTACTAGTTATTGAGTAGTGTATGTTGAAATTGTATATCTTTGTTTTACTATGAGCCTTTAATTTTTACGCATTTTTTACACTGCTAGCTATTGTGTATTTCACCTTGAATTGTATTACTCTGTTTTTCTGCGAAGTTTAAAAAAAAAAAATATTCTTGCACTGTCATTATGCTGCTGGTTATTTCGTACTGTATTTTGAATTGACAAAGTTTCCATTGTAGTATTGGATTGTAATCTTCGTAAAAGTCCTCTAAGTATTCAATTATGGTAATCTGATTTGTTATGGATCAATCCACTTGGCCCTTGAAAGGTTCCTGGAATGGTTTCTGTGTATATGCTCTTTCTCTGTTTTTATATGATATGATGAATTTAGTACTGTAAAAATTTAGAAAATTCCTCTTTTTATGGAGTGTTATGTTGATTTTGGATGTATCTCTTTCACTTTATGGGGAACTCTTCGGAGTCCCAAATCATATTAAATAAACTTGATTTGACTTGACTTGGCTAGGTTGGTGGGGGGGTTTGGCGTTCTACAAACTGGGCTGTTGTTGTAAAACGTTCGGGAAGCACAGATATATATGTAAAAAATGTCTTGCCAACCAAAACCCCATTCCCCATACCCACCCTAAACCCTAAACATTCCCATGCCACCCAAAAACCCATACCCACCTCAAACTCAAAAAAATCCCTTACCAGTAAATCATCCATACAGGCCCTCATACACCCACTGATTCATCAATACACCTTGGTGTATATATATATTTAACACTAATAAACTTTTTAGAAACACTCACAGTCACCGGATGATGTCATCAGTGATGTAATATGTGAGGTCATAAGCAGTGCATTGTGAGGGCACGAGTTATAGTTAGCTCAGCTAACTATAACTGCTGAATTTCTCTGGTTTTGTACTAGGGAAATGTCAGCATAACTATAACTCCCCTTTAACCTTTAGTTTTTAAGTGAATTTCTAATGTTTTTTATATGCTAAATCCTCACTATAACGTCCATGTAACCTTTGTTTTTTTCAGTGAATTTGTAAGGTTTTTCAAATTCTATTTCCCAACTATAACACCCATGTAACCAATGATATTTGTATTGAATTTTTAAGGTTTTTAAATTGTATTTTCTATCTAAAATGGTTCTATAAGAGGTTTTTTTATAAGCTTGTATTTTCTTCAGTGGATTAATAAGCGTTGGTTTTTTTACTTTACATTTTTTATATTCGCGACGACGTCGCAATACCTGCGGTGATGTCGCGAAAGGCGCATGTTTTTGAGGCAGACTAAAACATTTATATAGACAGACTGTACTTATTAGCATACACTAGTTGTTTATTAATGTAGAGTTTATATTTGAATTTGTGTGATGGTTTTATGAAAAAACACCTTCAATTTGATGTTTTATACATTCGCGGTGACTCTATGAACCACGGCATTGTCGGTAGTCGCAAAGTGCACATGTTTTTTCAAACTCGTGGACACATACTTAGACATATTTTAATTAATTTTTGACACAAGTTATTTATTGATATACTCTTTAAAACTAACTTTTGGATGAATTTTTTCAATTAAAAGCCTTTTATTTGGTGTTTTGTGTGATCGCTGCGATGCTGGAAGTCGCGATGACGTTGGTAACCGCGATGAACGTGTGTTTTTGGTAAAGTGTATAGCTCATATTTCTACATATGACATTGTATGATGCTCATTTGGGGTTTAATATCAGTTGATTAACATTTATGTTTGACTAATTATTTTCAAACAAAATATTATTATGTTCAATTACCGGTATTCGCGATGACGCCGATCGTAGCGAAGATCGCGTGACCGGGAAACAAATAAATATGAGTGGATGACACACTTTTCAACTATAACATTGGGAAGAACACACCCATACACCTTTCCGGTTCATTCTCTGAGAGCACTTCAGTGAGAGAAGGTGTCTGGAATTTTCTGGTGCAATTTTAACAACTTTATTAAAGAAATGGCAACTCAAACAGTAAGACAACAACAGAGGGAAAACCAACAACAACAGACCAGGAAGTCCAGGAACTGCATTCTGAAGACTTTGCAGATGAGGGGCCTCCACAGAAAAAAAGTAGTATCACATGGGAGTTCTTCACAGTTCCTTCTGGAGAATCCAAAACTGCAGCAAAAATTGTGCAATGGACAACTTGTGAGAAGAAGTTGTCGAGATGTACAAATAAAAATACTCTTGTGGAACAACTTCAATGCTCTACTATCTGAAAACTTTCCACTACAACCAATTAAAGACTGCGAAGAGACTACGAGAAGCTGAATGTCCAACTACATCTTTAGCAAGTGCATCAACACCTGGACAAAGAGTGCCTTCTGAAGTTCAACAACAGTCTCAAGATATCACACCTCAATGCAGCCGGATGGCCACTTATTGTATGGACCGTGGAGTTGTGGCTAGTGCCGATGAGCAGAGCATAACAGCTTTCCGCAACAGTTGCAAGGCTCACAAATGTTGATTTTGTCTTTGGGTCCTTGCTGTATTCTCATGTTTTTGAGAGCTTCATCAAGTTTTTCCATTGCCAGTTGCAGTCAATTTTTGCTTAAAAAAATAAAATTAATAAGTTGAAAAATCACAAAAAAAAACAAAACCTCCCAAAAAACCAATTTTTACAGTTATAAAACTGAATGAATGAATGTGTGTGTAAGTATGTGTATAATGTTTGCAATAGTGAATGACTGGATGAGTGGTATATTGAAGAATGAATGAATGCAAGAGTGGTACATGGGTAATTAAATGAGTGCAAGGATAGTGCCTGAGTAAATAGATGACTGCATGGGTAGTGCCTGAGTGAATGGGTGACTGCATGAATTGTACCTGAATGAATGGATGAAAGCATGGATAGTGCCTGAGTGAATGGATATGTGCATGGTTATTGTCTGGGTGATTGCATAGTGCATGGGTAGTGCCTGAGTGAATGGATGAGTGCATGGGTAGTGCCTGAGTGATTGCATATGTGCATGGTTAGTGCCTGGGTGAATGGATGAGTGCATGGGTAATGCGTGATTGATTGGATGAGTGCATGGGTACTGCCTGGGTGACTCGATGAGTGCAAGAGTAGCACCTGGGGGATTAGATGAGTGTATGGGTACTGCCTCATTGAATGGATGAGTGCAAGGGTAGTGCGTGGGTGATTGGATGTGTGCATGGGTAGTGCCTGGGTGATTGGGTGAGTGCATGGCTAGTGCCTGGGTAATTGGATGAGTGCATGGGTACATCCTGGGTGATTGGATGAGTGCATGAGTAGTGCCTGGGTGAGTGGATGAGTGCATGGGTAGTGCCTCAGTGAATGGATGAGTGCAAGGGTAGTGCCTGGGTGATTGGATGAGTGCATGGATAGCGCCTAGGTGATTAGGAGAGTGCATGGACAATGGTGTAATGGTTGGATGAGTGCATAGGTACTGCTTGGGTGATTGGATTAGTGCATGGGTAGTTCATGGTTGATTGTATGAGTGTGTAGGTAGCACCTGGTGACTGGATGAGTGCAAGGGTAGTGCCTGGGTGATTGTGTGAGTGCATAGATAGTGCCTGGGTGATTGGATGAGTGTAAGGGTAGTGTCTGAGTGATTGGATGAGTGCATGGGTACTGCCTAGGTGACTGGATGAGTGGAAGAGCAGCACCTGGGTGATTGGATGAGTGCATGGATAGCACCTCATTGAATGGATGTGTGCATGGGTAGTGCCTGGTTGATTGCATGACTGCATGGGTAGTGCCTGAGTGAATGGATGAGTGTATGGGTACTGCTTGGGTAATTGGATTAGTGCTTGGGTAGTGTCTGATTGATTGTATGAGCGGATGGGTAGCGCCTGGGTGACTAAATGAGTGCAAGAGTAGCACCTGTGTGATTGGATTAGTGCATAAGTAGCACCTCATTGAATGGATAAGAGCAAGGATAGTGCCTAGGTGATTGGATGAGTGCATGCATAGTTTGTGGCTGATTGGGTGAGTGCATGATAATGCCTGGGTAGTTGGATGAGTACATGGTTGCTGCCTGAGTGAATGTATGAGTGCCTGGGTACTGGCTGGATGAATGGATGTGTGCAAAGTTAGTGCCTGGGTGATTGGATAGGTGCTTGGTTAGTGTCTGGGTGAATGGAAGAGTGCATGGGTAGTGCGTGAGTGAATGGATCAGTGCAAGGACAGTGCCTGAGTAAATGAATGAGTGGAAGGGTAACGCCTGGGGGATTGGATGAGTGCCTGGGTGCCTGCGTGATTGGGTGAGTACATGGATTGTGCCTGGGTGATTGGATGAGTGCATGGGTAGGCCTGGGTGATTGGATGAGTGCGTGGGTAGTGCCTCAGTGAATGGATGAGTGCAAGGGTAGTGCCTGAGTGATTGGATGAGTGCATACATAGTGCCTGGGTGACTGGATGAGTGCAAGAGTAGTGCAAGGGTGATTGCATGACTGCAAAGGTAGTGCCTAAGTGATTGGATCAGTGGATGCATAGTGTCTGGGTGATTGCATAGTGCATGGGTAGCACCTGGGTGATTGGATGAGTGCCTGACTAGTGGCTGGGAGATGAAATGAATTCAAGTGCAGTGCCTAAGTGATTGGATGTCTGCGTAGGTAGTGGCTAGATGATTGGACAAGTGCAACTGTTGTGCCTGGGAGATGGAATGAGTACATGAGAGTAACTCAATGAATTCATCACTAGATTAGTGATTTGTCACATGTAATATATCTCGACCTCCAACCACTGTGAAAAAATAGAAACAGACAAAAATGTATTAGATTTTCATATTGAACATCAGGCAACCAAACAACATACAATTTTTTTTACCAAAACTTTAACTCAACATAGACAAATGTTTTAGTGTTTTTTCCTGTTTTCAGCTTTCTTACTTGTTCACTTTCAACAGTGCTATGTATGAGGACTCATCATTCAACAGTGGAAAAAAACAATCAATGGATTGTAAAGAAAAAAAACAATGTGCACAGTAGCTCATTACAACTATGTCATACTGTTCACTGCACTCACTACAAGTTTTCTAATACTGGCTTGCTGATAGGTTACTACCTTAATGAAAGCAACTATATGTTAAAACTGTTTCTGATATTTTTATATCTGGTACAAAATGTCCAACAATTATGAAGCAGTCTTCATTTTTGCATATCCTTTTGTAAACATCATCCCTGTGAGGTCAAATGATGTCTAAAATGTTCTTAGTCCATGCATGAAAAACATAACACATAGTACTACGTAGAAGTTGCTGTAGCAGAAACAAAAGGATACTTTTTTTAGTGGTGAAGAGACTTTTCACATGCAACTTAAGGCTACTGGTATTATAGTACCTCCATTTGCTTTTTATCTGTAGTAGAACAATATAGTCGTCAAATATTTTATAAATTTCTTTACCGCAGTTAAAAAGAGTTCTTCATTTCTAACAGCTTGGTGCAGACAATACGCTGAATAATGTCTCAGAAAACACATAATCCATATATATGTCAACACAATACTACATTTTCTTATCCTAGATTCTCCTTAGAACTTCGGTTCTAGAAATAGTAGATATGAGCAGTGGCGGCTGGTGATCTTTGAAACTGGAAGGGTGTAATATATGCACTGAATTCCAGTGAGCAAATTATTCTAGGCTCTTATTCTCATACTCATTCTCACTCACTCACTCCTCCTCACTCACAGCACTTATTCTCAATCACTCATGGATATTCTCACTCATCCATTACTTTCTCTCACGCACATGCTCTCCCATACGCACCCACTCTCCTCACCCGTGAAAACTGTATTTTCTTTTCCTTCACAGCTGTGTTTGAGTTAACTCTTTCCAAACCTCAGCATTAACTTACAACTGCTATATGAGATGGAACGGGAAGGATTATCCAGCCATCACCCACAAAATACTGGCAGTTTGAGAACATTATGCTGTTTGTCTTGTTTTTACAATTATTGAGTTCTCACTGGATCTGGATGCACACAGCAAACCAGATGTGGCAAGAAGTGCTGGGCCACTTGTAAGACCACACGTCTTGGTGCAGTAAAGGGCACTTACAGGATGGTCTGAGGGCAGATGGCATGCAGCCTCCAGCATGGCATGCATGCAGCAGAAACCGGTTTGATGCAGATAGCATTTAGACCATGGAATTGCAGGGTGACAGGTTTTCCAAGCACATAAAACAGACGCAGGTACTCTGAAAAAAAGTGTCTTCTGAGACAGCTAATTGAAACAAGTATTTGCATTTGCGCAACCAGGCAAGTGTGAAAATCACCCAGCCGTGTGTTGCTAAATGTGTCATCAGAGACGCAGTTCACACAGTGCATCTGCAGTGACAGGGGAACAGACTGACACCACCCTTTTAACATAGTTTTGGTTTCCGAAATGCTGCAATTATTCAAAGTCTCCTAGAGAGCAAGTTTGCTTCGTTTCATTCTTTGAAGCACTTTGCTACTGTCTGTATTTGACCGTTTTGAATGTTCTATTATTAGAATGTTTTGAAACTGTGCCTTAAATTTACTTAGGCTGCTCATTGCACAATACACACACCAAGTGCTTAGATCTGTATTGAGATAATGGAGTTCCTGTTTCCCTTGTTTAAAAAACAATGCATCTGTTTTTTGCACTGAACAGGCCGATTCATTTATTTTAATTAGCCCATTTTACTCCTCTTTATTATGCTATGAACTCTGGTGGAGGTAGCAGACGCCGTAGAAGAGACTAGACACCTGGGAAAAGGCTGGCACGATAGGAAAGGAGAGGCAACTTACCCTTGAAAGGAGGCTTGGCGTCGACCAGTCTTTTCGAACTTTACTTCTCCAATGAAGGAAAAAGTGAAAGTAAACAAATAAACTGTGCACTCACACCTAAATCATGCACAGTGTCTCTGTTTACTGCATGTTCACATGGTGAAGGCCTGATCCACCCTCCTCCCTCCCACACGGGCTTCCTCTTCCACCCGAGCCTTCATTGATTGGTACGTAGCCCCAGGCAGGACAGGGCTGAAACTCACCACGCCCGGGGCTACCTTAAAAAGTGATGCTTGCAGTGCGTCATAATGGGTGTTCCCAGGAAAGCCTGAAGATCGGCAAACCAGGGTTGGAACACGGTAAACCCTGGTTTAATCCAACATAACTATAAAGTTTGGCACATGCGCACTAGCGCATATGTCCGTGAAAAGTGCCTAGCTTTCGGGCTCACACTGACACGAGCGTCACATAGTGACAGCAAGCCAGGCAGAACTAATTTTTTAATTACTATTGTAATCATTACAATAGTAATTATTAAATCTACATGTTGATTCTGAAGGAAATTTGGTGGGCGCAGCACCTTTGCCCAAAGCAAGAAACTGCCCCTGGATATGAGTTTGGTAACTTTTTAGGTAGTCTTAATTTGAATGTCACTTGTATGTCATTGCACTCTGTCCATCATGTTTGACATCTTAAGTATAATGTGTAGTGTCCAGAGGTTGTATTAACTTCTTCATGAAATATGATTGCTATAGTTGTGAAAGCTCTTTTTGAGATGGAAATTTGTGCAGCTTTAAAGTTTAAAGTTTGTAATTTCAGTTCCTAATTTAGTATCATCCACTCTGCATCGTTGTAGCATGACTATGACATATTCTCCATACCACTGCAGAAACAACGTTGACCTATGTTCTGATCTGCAGTTTGGACAGGTCATATCTTGATGGGAGTTTGTAGTTAAATCTTCAAAGGGCACAGCTTTACAATCTGGTAATGTCAAGTAGAGGAATTATTCTGAATTGATTTCAGTGCTAGACGTAAATTCATAATCTTCACAGTTATGGGTCCATTTATAAATTAAACCAAATAATTCATTGATATTAACATCTTCTTCATCTAATAGTCCAAGCATTACCATTAGAAATTCTTGAGCATCCTGCTGAAGATTTTGAGAGATCACTACTGATCCAGTACAGGCATCTGTGAGTTTTCTTATTCCACTAGCAGAATGTATAATACTTCTGTCACTTATTAATTCTTCAAGTAAACTACATAGTTGTGAAGACATTCTTTTATCTAGCTGTTCTTTAAAATAATTTATAAATTAGGCAAATGACATAGTCAATTTAACATTACATTTGCTTAGCAGTTCACTCCAGATTTATTATCAAAGTGATAGCCTTGTATTTCCTCATTGTGCTATAGTTTTCTTTTCTTTCCTCCTGGTTGATTTTCTTTTTGTTCATCTTTCTGTTCAACTCTGATAGACTGCTTTGATATTTTCTGCTTTGGACACAGTATTGCTTTTTGAACCACAGGATACTGGCCTAAATGAGGAGCATATTGAGCTCTTAACCGATTATACTCCGTTACACTGCTCACATTCGCACTTACTTTCCTCTGATCAAAATCAATCAGAAATAAACCAGACAATGTTCTAATTCGCGGCAAAGCAACATATGACATTCCTTATTGAATACACTACCAACAATATTAACACTTAAACCTTGCGTTTGTGAATAGTTACTGCATACGCTAAAGACACTGGGAACTGCTTTCGCTGGACATACAAGTCTTTCATAAGTAGGAAACGTACAATGCATCTACAAATCTGCTTAACTTCAGCAATCTCATAAAATGCTATAGCTAAGTATTCAACATAATTTCTGTTTGGATAATTAATAAATTTCATAACTTTACCCATTGCGCCATTCACTAGCCCATCTTCAACATTTAAATTACGACGTAAGATTACACAACAATTTTTTACAGATCTGTAACTGTTTTTCTAAACCTGCAGTTTTCAACACAGACTTTTCTAAACTATCCAATTTCAATTGCAGTTTTTCTGTTAGTAGCACTGTAACTCCTTGATGTTCCATTTTATCATTTGCGCTCATTTCGACGATCTCTTCTTTTTTCATTTGCAATAATTGTTCATTGAATTTACTACACTCCTCAAGAGCTGGCATCAAACAAACAATAGACTTTTCTTCCTTAACAAAATTATGCATTACTTTAGCAGCTGAAACATTACTTGGAAACAAATTTTTGATGAGACGTGTTTGTAATACTGTCTTTCCCTCTTTTGTAAGGAGTCCCACTCTTATAGCCTTTAGTATATCTGCATAATGCATATCTGATAGTTGGCGCATATTTTGAATTAACTCTTTGTATTGAAAGTTTTCCCAAATGTTTACATTTCCGATACTTCCTAGTGAATTCCTTGTTTCATTATGTAGTAGTTTCTTGAATACAGGTTGTCCTTTTACAGGAGTTAGTTGTAGCAGGTCTCCAAAGACTATTAAGTGTTTTCCTCCAAAGCGTACATCGTAGTCAGTTTTTAATATTTGCTGCATTCTCAAATGTATAAAAGATAGCAGTAGGTTAGAAACCATGCTGACTTCATCAATAATTAGTAGCTTTAATTTCTTTAATAGTCTTGCCACTTCATGACAAGCATCACTAGATAATTTGTTGTATTGTAATTTGTTGTCATGTTCAACAGGCAGCATTAATAATCGATGAAGGGTAACTCCTTTAACATTATGAGCAGCTAAGCCTGTTGGTGCAGTGACTACACATGACAAATTGGAATCTGTTGTCTTCTGTAGGTAACTTGTCAGTATTTTAATCAAGAAGCTTTTTCCAGTTCCAGCTTGACTACTTATGTACAATAGAACTGGTTTGTATGTATAACACGCACACCTTTTTTCTCAAGGAGAAATCTATGTTCTACATTACCTTTTACCTCTTTGGAAATGTATTTCTTATCTGCATTCAATTACTGTATTAGTAGTTCTAGATCCACAGTTTCCCATCTTAGTGGCTGTCCAAGAGGATCTTGACCTCCCGGTGCTGATCTTTAGCTGCTATGAGAACTCTCTCTTGCTATCTCAGCAGCAATTGTTTCTTCTTGTTCAATATCTTCTCTCAACATTTTAAGATACACTGGAAACACACAGCACTCAATGTTGTCTTTCACAGTGTTGAATGAGTCTTCATAACAGTCAAATTCTCCATGAAGCTCACTTTCAGTTTTAAACAATTGTAACAAGGCTAAATCAGAAAACTCTCATTTGTCTGGAGTTTGGCAACTTAGCTTTCGATGGTTGATTACATTTCCTTTGCTATGTCTCACCAAACATCCTTCACATCCAGCCACAGCAAATTTACCTTCATCTATGTTTTCACTGACATTACTCCTGAAAGTATAATGTTGAAGTACTTCATAAAGACACTTCCTTTGCAAATAAGGACTTCTTATTAGATAGTACGTATCCAGCATGTTGCTCTTCAGAATATTTGTACTGTGTGGCTCAAATTCTGCAAGATATTGAATTTCAGGAAAAGACTTCAGTACTCTGTTACGAGTATTAGCAAGCCCTAAACTCACCAATAGGACTCCTCTAGATTTAGAAAACAAACTAGCTGAGCTTACACATTCATGGGAGCCTATCTCTCTGTGAGAAAGCATTTTCAAACTAAAACTGTACAATTTCTTAGTAAGACTCTTTTCTCCTTCATCTCAGTTTTTTTTACTTTGTTATATAATATGTAAGGTACCGAGCAACAGCAATTGAGATGTCTGCAACAAACTGTACATCCATGTTTGCATTCCACATCTTCAGAATCACAGGGTTGTAGTCAATAATGTACTTGGAGGCCTCTGTTCTTCTTAGGTTGCATGTATTTTTCAGGGGTTTCCTTGTAAGTGTATGTCTGAATGCAGACAAAAAGCTGTTGACTCTTCCTTGTGATATGACAGGTCGTGGGAATCCCAAAAGACATCTTGTATAAAATTTCCTTTTTGGTCTGTATTTTCGATGACAGTATTTTCCGCATCTATGATTTTGGAATCGTAGAACTTGTTCTCTTAATATGTTGTCACTACTCTCCTTTGGGATGGAGAAAGTTACATACTGCTCAATAAAAGACAGCACAGACTGATCATTGTCTGTTTCAAACTTTGGGGCATCTTTTACCCACAACAGCATGTGAATATGGCGAGCACCTCTGGCTTGGTACACTTTACGCCAAAAGAAATCATTCACTTCACCAAGAGGAGGTTTTGTTTTGTTCAAGATGAAAGACATCATTGCTTGAAATCTGTGATTAAAATATCTGCAAACATTTGCAGGGTCTCGGGAGCACAGTTCTCCTGGCGTCTTCAGATGAATGTCTTTTATATTTGAATTTGCCTCCTGCAAGAATTCTAGAAGATCATCCCATTGATATTCAGTACAACTCAGCATCAGAAACCAAGTAGGTGCTCAAAGGTTTCTCAACATGCACTTCAGTTCACCATGGCGCCGGTACCAATATTCATTAGTCCCACACTGGCATGCCATTAGGTTTATTAAATTGCATTCCAAGAGTTCATCTTTTCCTTGAACTTTCTCCAAAGGTTCTCTTGCTGATATATTATGCAAATTAACTCCTATTTTTAGAATATGATTCACGGCACATGAGAGGCCAGACAATTCACTCACAATTAATAGGTGAAATATATGTGGAATACACTAACGAAATCTAGGGTCTTCTGAATACATCTATACTCAGCTGCTGGTATTTGCACAGGCCACTCGTCATACCTGCCACCTACTCCAGTAGGAAAAATATGTGGAAAACATCAAGCTTCTAAACTTTTTCCCCACACGCTTAATGGAGCTCCTTTTGCTTCCTTCATTTGAAACAGCTCAATGGGATCACCAATAACCTCTTTAGAATGCAAAGGGTGGATGCTATAATGTTCATAAATTTCTTTTGTTCTGGACTGATCCACCTTCTCAATCTGACCTGTTGATGGAAATGTCTGATCCTCCATATGTGTGATATCTTGCAGGCTTTCCACATTTCTATAGTAAACATTGTTTTGTACCAAATATAAAGTTGCTTCTTTAACTTTGGTAATATCTACTAACTCCTGCCATATCCTCTTGTTCTTGGTAGGCAAACCATTTACATGAATTACTAGTCCTTCCTCTAAATCTCTATTTACCCCTACCATTTCAATGTTTTTCTTGACATCTAATGGCAAATACACTACTCTACCTTTTAGACCTTTCTGCAGCTCTGTTGGGGGTAACTTGCCTGTCTTTGGCTCCATACGTACTATTGCCTGGAATGTATAGTTTGGATAAGAATGGACTCATAAATATTTAAACCTTGAAGTGCTTCTGGAATGGGAACCCGTTCTAACTTGTTATGCACAGCTCTAGCAGGCATTTTATTATACTCTAATATATTGTAGCAGTACTTACATATAACTTGTCGTGTGGACAGGTCAAATCCTTGTTTTACAAATAAGTACAGTGCACACTTTTGCCAGTCATCATTATTCTCTTTTTCATTTTTAAAACATAAGTAAACAGTTTGTGATTGATTCTTGTAGTGAGTAACCCTGGACATAGTACTACGCTACGCTCACGGAGCATGCGTAGTTTGTGCTACTACGCACATTGCACAGTGCATAAACTGTGCTAAACACGTAGCGTAGCAATAAAATCATCAACACCTACAAATGCTTTGATAAAGCAATTTTACATGCTAAAAACCATATAACCAATTCACAAAAGTGAACTTTGACAATGAAAATATTAGGCAATGAGAGAGGTGATGATTTTGGGGTCCCCCCTAACCTAGGGGGAGGACCAAGCAGATGCCTTGAACACAAAGAGCATATCATGCTGAACGATTCAGTGGTGGTCCCTTCCTCCTAGGTCCACCCCAAGCACAGTTATGGGCAAAAATACAATCCCAACCAAAGGCCCTGCAAAGCATTATGGGACGAGATTAGCAGTGGGCAGTGAATATTATAGTGTCCAATATCAAAATAATTCTACAAAGAGCTGCAGTTCAACTAGTCATTACTAGATGTCCCTCACAAGTCAAATGCAAAAGCATTGAAATTATTATTACATCAAGCTGCAGTTCCACTAGTCGTTACTAGATGTCCCTCACGAGTCAAATGCAAAAGCATTGAAACCCTTTCATGAAGCTTTTGCATTTGACTCGTGAAGAACATCTAGTAGCGACTAGTGGAACTGCAGCTTGATGTAATAATAATTTCAATGCTTTGCATTTGACTCGTGAGGGACATCTAGTAACGACTAGTTGAACTGCAGCTCATTGTAGAATTATTTTGATATTGGATACTATAATATTCACTGCCCACTGCTAATCTCGTCCCATAATGCTTTGCAGGGCCTACGGTTGGGATTGTATTTTTGCCAATAACTGTGCTTAGGGTGGTCCTAAGAGGATGGGACCACCACCGAATCGTTCAACAAGATGTGCTTTTTGTTTTCAAGGCATCTGCTGGTTCTCTCCCTAGGTTAGGGAGGATCCCAAAATCATCACCTCTCTCACTGCTTGTTAATTTATCATTTTCACTTTTATGAAATGACTATATGCATTTTAGCATATAAAGACAGAGATACTTATTTTATCATAACTTGCACTGTGCAAGACGCACTATGCAATTAGCGTAATTTGCGTAGCTATGCGTAGTGCTAGTACGCAAACTACGCCCAGGGTTAGTAGTGAGTGCGTCGGCAACATATACAAACATGCTTTGGTTTTTCAGTAATCTCTTCTTCAAAACTATCAACTGTAGTACCTGTGTCATGTTCTGCAACTTCTCCTGTCATCACCCCTTCAATTTCCCTACAGTTCTGTTCTGGACCAAAGAAACGAAACTGCACTTCATCAGAAAACCTTTTCTACCTCTGCCCCAGTACCATGCAAATGTGCCCTATTCATTTCTCCTAAACATAAAGCATGAGTTTTCACATAGTACAGCCTCCTAACTAAAGTTTGCATTATTGAGTGGTGTACAGCTAACATCCTAAAATGATGAAAGGTGCTTTGGCACACTTTCTTTGATAAACAAGCTAGTGAGTGTCCCTGCAAATGTGTATGCTTTTTCAGCTGCAAGGATCCAAACCTTGTAAAGTACTTATTTAGGGGCCGATTCGATCTCGGTCGGAGGCGCACCCAATACCATTCGGTCGGGAAAAAAGCCATGCGAATGCCTGTTTCCCGACCGATCCGTACAGCACACCGAACGAGTAAGTACGATGCGCACAACAGCACAGAATCCGGCCGAGCCGTACTCACCCAATCCAGGTCCTGTTCTCCGACCGAGGCGAATCCGGAAACGCAGAATCGAGTCGCACGGAAGGGAAAATGCAGCTCCGTCCGGCCGAACAAGTACGATGCGATTCCCGTACGCGCCGAACCCGTCGCTACACACGGCACGTCAAAGCATCCGGGAGAGGCGCACATAAGCTCCGATTCGCGCCACAACACGATCCACGGCTACGAGACGAACACGCCAGTGACGAGGCGAAGCAACGAGGACGACACGAAGCAACGAGAAGGACGAACGACACGAACCAACCATGAATCCCTTCGTCCCGATCATACCAATATTCTACATTTACTACCGGAACAGGCACGGACGCGTACGGCGCAGAAGGTAAGTCAGACACCAACCACAAAACACATACAACACGTACACGACACATCACACACACACAGAGGGACGCAGAATATACTTACACCAGCAACAGCAGCACCATAGGGGCGGGATGCCCATCACCAATGCCACATATGCACACAGGGGCCTGAATGCGCACCACCACCCCTACCCAGGGGGGGCCGGATGCCAACCACCACAACCACCCTTAGCCAGGGGGGGCTGGATGCCTACCACTACTACCACCCTTAGCCAGGGTGGTGCCAGATGCCCACCACCACTACCACCCTTAGCCATGGGGGCTGGATGCCTACCACTACTACCACCCTTACCCAGGGGGCTGGATGCCTACCACTACTACCACCCTCACCCAGGGGGGCTGGATGCCTACCACTACTATCACCCTCACCCAGGGGGCTGGATGCCTACCACTACTACCACCCTTAGCCAGGGGGCTGGATGCCTACCACCACTACCATCCTCACCCAGGGGGGCTGGATGCCTACCACTACTACCACCCTCACCCAGGGGGGCTGGATGCCAACCACTACTACCACCCTTAGCCAGGGGGTGCCAGATGCCTACCACTACTACCACCCTCACCCAGGGGGGCTGGATGCCTACCACTACTACCACCCTTACCCAGGGGGCTGGATGCCTACCACTACTACCACCCTCACCCAGGGGGCTGGATGCCTACCACTACTACCACCCTTAGCCAGGGTGGTGCCAGATGCCCACCACCACTACCACCCTTAGCCATGGGGGCTGGATGCCTACCACTACTACCACCCTTAGCCAGGGGGTGCCAGATGCCTACCACTACTACCACCCTCACCCAGGGGGCTGGATGCCTACCACTACTACCACCCTCACCCAGGGGGGCTGGATGCCTACCACTACTACTACCCTTAGCCAGGGGGCTGGATGCCTACCACTACTACCACCCTTACCCAGGGGGCTGGATGCCTACCACTACTACCACCCTCACCCAGGGGGGGCTGGATGCCTACCACTACTACCACCCTTTGCCAGGGTGGTGCCAGATGCCCACCACCACTACCACCCTTAGCCATGGGGGCTGGATGCCTACCACTACTACCACCCTTACCCAGGGGGGGCTGGATGCCTACCACTACTACCACCCTTAGCCAGGGGGGTGCCAGATGCCTACCACTACTACCACCCTCACCCAGGTGGGGCTGGATGCCTACCACTACTACCACCCTCACCCAGGGGGGCTGGATGCCTACCACTACTACCACCCTTAGCCAGGGGGGCTGGATGCCTACCACTACTACCACCCTTACCCAGGGGGCTGGATGCCTACCACTACTACCACCCTCATCCAGGGGGCTGGATGCCTACCACTACTACCACCCTTAGCCAGGGGGCTGGATGCCTACCACTACTACCACCCTCACCCAGGGGGGCTGGATGCCTACCACTACTACCACCCTCAGCCAGGGGGGGCTGGATGCCTACCACTACTGGGCTGGATGCCTACCACTACTACCACCCTCACCCAGGGGGGGCTGGATGCCTACCACTACTACCACCCTTAGCCAGGGTGGTGCCAGATGCCCACCACCACTACCACCCTTAGCCATGGGGGCTGGATGCCTACCACTACTACCACCCTTACCCAGGGGGGGCTGGATGCCTACCACTACTACCACCCTTAGCCAGGGGGTGCCAGATGCCTACCACTACTACCACCCTCACCCAGGGGAGGCTGGATACCTACCACTACTACCACCCTCACCCAGGGGGGGCTGGATGCCTACCACTACTACCACCCTTAGCCAGGGGGGGCTGGATGCCTACCACTACTACCACCCTTACCCAGGGGGGGCTGGATGCCTACCACTACAACCACCCTCACCCAGGGGGGGCTGGATGCCTACCACTACTACCACCCTTAGCCAGGGTGGTGCCAGATGCCCACCACCACTACCACCCTTAGCCATGGGGGCTGGATGCCTACCACTACTACCACCCTTAGCCAGGGGGGTGCCAGATGCCTACCACTACTACCACCCTCACCCAGGGGGGGCTGGATGCCTACCACTACTACCACCCTCACCCGGGGGGGCTGGATGCCTACCACTACTACCACCCTCACCCAGGGGGGCTGGATGCCTACCACTACTACCACCCTTAGCCAGGGGGGGCTGGATGCCTACCCAGGGGGGCTGGATGCCTACCACTACTACCACCCTCACCCAGGGGGCTGGATGCCTACCACTACTACCACCCTTAGCCAGGGTGGTGCCAGATGCCCACCACCACTACCACCCTTAGCCCTGGGGGCTGGATGCCTACCACTACTACCACCATTACCCATGGGGGGCTGGATGCCTACCACTACTACCACCCTTAGCCAGGGGGTGCCAGATGCCTACCACTACTACCACCCTCACCCAGGGGGGCTGGATGCCTACCACTACTACCACCCTCACCCAGGGGGGCTGGATGCCTACCACTACTACCACCCTTAGCCAGGGGGGCTGGATGCCTACCACTACTACCACCCTTACCCTGGGGGGCTGGATGCCTACCACTACTACCACCCTCACCCAGGGTGGTGCCAGATGCTCACCACCACTACCACCCTTAGCCATGGGGGCTGGATGCCTACCACTACTACCACCCTTAGCCAGGGGGTGCCAGATGCCTACCACTACTACCACCCTCACCCAGGGGGGCTGGATGCCTACCACTACTACCACCCTCACCCAGGGGGCTGGATGCCTACCACTACTACCACCCTTAGCCAGGGGGGCTGGATGCCTACCACTACTACCACCCTTACCCAGGGGGGCTGGATGCCTACCACTACTACCACCCTCACCCAGGGGGGCTGGATGCCTACCACTACTACCACCATTAGCCAGGGTGGTGCCAGATGCCCACAACCACTACCACCCTTAGCCATGGTGGCTGGATGCCTACCACTACTACCACCCTTACCCAGGGGGCTGGATGCCTACCACTACTACCACCCTTAGCCAGGGGGTGCCAGATGCCTACCACTACTACCACCCTCACCCAGGGGGGCTGGATGCCTACCACTACTACCACCCTCACCCAGGGGGCTGGGTGCCTACCACTACTACCACCCTTAGCCAGGGGGCTGGATGCCTACCACTACTACCACCCTTACCCAGGGGGGCTGGATGTCTACCACTACTACCACCCTCACCCAGGGGGGGCTGGATGCCTACCACTACTACCACCCTTAGCCAGGGTGGTGCCAGAAGCCCACCACCACTACCACCCTTAGCCATGGGGGCTGGATGCCTACCACTACTACCACCCTTAGCCAGGGGGGTGCCAGATGCCTACCACTACTACCACCCTCACCCAGGGGGCTGGATGCCTACCACTACTACCACCCTTAGCCAGGGGGCTGGATGCCTACCACTACTACCACCCTTACCCAGGGGGCTGGATGCCTACCACTACTACCACCCTCACCCAGGGGGCTGGATGCATACCACTACTACCACCCTTAGCCAGGGTGGTGCCAGATGCCTACCACCACTACCACCCTTAGCCATGGGGGCTGGATGCCTACCACTACTACCACCCTTACCCAGGGGGGGCTGGATGCCGACCACTACTACCACCCTTAGCCAGGGGAGTGCCAGATGCCTACCACTACTACCACCCTCACCCAGGGGGGGCTGGATGCCTACCACTACTACCACCCTCACCCAGGGGGGGCTGGATGCCTACCACTACTACCACCCTTAGCCAGGGGGGCTGGATGCCTACCACTACTACCACCCTTACCCAGGGGGCTGGATGCCTACCACTACTACCACCCTCACCCAGGGGGGCTGGATGCCTACCACTACTACCACCCTTAGCCAGGGGTGTGCCAGATGCCTACCACTACTACCACCCTCACCCAGGGGGGCTGGATGCCTACCACTACTACCACCCTCACCCAGGGGGGCTGGATGCCTACCACTACTACCACCCTCACCCAGGGGGGCTGGATGCCTACCACTACTTCCACCCTTAGCCAGGGGGCTGGATGCCTACCACTACTACCACCCTTACCCAGGGGGCTGGATGCCTACCACTACTACCACCCTCACCCAGGGGGGCTGGATGCCTACCACTACTACCACCCTTAGCCAGGGTGGTGCCAGATGCCCACCACCACTACCACCCTTAGCCATGGGGGCTGGATGCCTACCACTACTACCACCCTTACCCAGGGGGGGCTGGATGCCTACCACTACTACCACCCTTAGCCAGGGGGGTGCCAGATGCCTACCACTACTACCACCCTCACCCAGGGGGGGCTGGATGCCTACCACTACTACCACGCTCACCCAGGGGCGGCTGGATGCCTACCACTACTACCACCCTCACCCAGGGGGGGCTGGATGCCTACCACCACTACCACCCCCACTAATAGGATGGACAATGCATGACACAACCAGCACACCACAACCTAGGGAATGCAAGAAAAAGACATCCCCCCAACACCATGACAAGCGTGTGTAGACTGTGTCAAATGCCTACAACACTGAACATGACTTTGAACATACAATGTGACCCCCTAGCACATGTGCCACACATATATGTGTGTGGCCCCCACAATGCAAGCAGGCCATGACCATTGTGGCAATGGGGTCCAAACCCCCATCATCACAGTGACCAAAAGGTAAGTGTGGGGTCCATAGCTGAAGCACATTCTGAACATTGTGGCAATGGGGTCTAACGCCCCATCACCACAGTGACCAAAATGTAAGTGTGGTTTCCATAGCTGAAGCACATATTGAACATTGTGGCAATGGGGTCTAATGCCCCATCACCACAGTGACCAAAATGTAAGTGTGGGGTCCATAGCTGAAGCACATATTGAACATTGTGGCAATGGGGTCTAACGCCCCATCACCACAGTGACCAAAAGGTAAGTGTGGGGTCCATAGCTGAAGCACATTTTGAACATTGTGGCAATGGGGTCCAAACCCCCATCATCACAGTGACCAAAAGGTAAGTGTGGGGTCCATAGCTGAAGCACATTCTGAACATTGTGGCAATGGGGTCTAACGCCCCATCACCACAGTGACCAAAATGTAAGTGTGGGGTCCATAGCTGAAGCACATATTGAACATTGTGGCAATGGGGTCTAACGCCCCATCACCACAGTGACCAAAAGGTAAGTGTTGACAAAGAAAGAGCTGCAACTGCCAAACTGCATGGATGATTCCTGGTCACAGAACAAAAAACACAACAGTGGCAAAGTAGTGCATGTGTCCCATTGCAACATAAATTGGGGGAGCCAAATACTGCAGTGCAAATAAGACATACCTTTGGCCATGTGCAGACAAACAACACCCATGGGGGCTGACACTGTCAACATTCATCAATGACACAATGACAGAAGTGACCATCAGAATGCAGACCCACATATTTGCACCAATGGGCACACAAATGCAGATACCCTGTGGAGACTGTAGATGTGAGGTGAACAGATACCATACCATGGCAGCAATGGGACACACAAACCATGATCATTGCGCTGACCGATGACCTAGGAGTCCCAGGGACAGCAGGGGAAACCCACCAAACTACATACAGCCAATGGCACACCCAAGATATGCCAATGCAGTGGTGCAGATGCACAAACACAAACAGGCAGACCCACACTGCACATCATACACAACAGGTGAGGGGGGTGCCAGTGTCCCCAGGCAACCACACAACACATGAGGAGACCTGAATACCAATCATACAGATGTGCATACAGTGCCACACAAAGGTAACTCATGGATCCAAATCCCCTATGTGGGCAAGCAGGCATTGTCAGATGAGAGGGAGCACAAATCACACATGTCACACAGGCACGTAGGAACAGCAACTGACACAGCAAGACACAGACACACCACAGCACTACCCCCAGGGCCCCCACAATGTGGTGACCCTGGGCTGCATTACAATCCCACTCTGATGACAAAGCTAAATGTCGTTCACACTGTGAACCACAGTCATGTGTCCTGAGCAACAAACTACCATCACACCTACACAAGCACAAATCAATCAGCATGGCCAGTAAGCCAAGGCCAACATGGAGGCAGGAGCCTAGCCGGGCAACAACTCTCATCTGCACACACTTAACACCACACCCCTCGACCTCCAACAATGTGCAGCAGTGAAGCACACATGCACTGGTGACATTGCACATGCACCCATGACTATTCCAGGGTGGTGGGTGGGAACCAAGGTGCAGAAACACATCACACATGGCCACTCAACAAGACTCCTGAATGTCTGACACACTGCACACTACGCTGTACATGGACATGACGGCAATACCACACCAACCAATGGGATCCCAGCCACAGTCACACACCAATGAAGAAGCCAAGGTCACTCACAAAGAACACACATAGACAACAACCAACATCGCAGCAAGGACCCTGAGGAGTGCCAGCAGTCACACACACAACGTGTCACAATCACTGAAAGATAACACAAACTGGAAATCACATGACAGGGGCAAACAACAAGTGCCAAGGGGAAACCTGACTGTGAACCATCTGCATCTGCACACAAACTCAGCCCTGACAGCAAACACACCTATGGGTGACACCCTGATGACCAGTAATGTGCCATGCACCCACATCACAGAGAACCCAGGGAGAAGACTTTGGGGGAACATAGGTCAACTCAGCAAGCATCACAAACAGGTACAACACTAGGGATCACAGCATGCACAGCTAAACGGAAGTGAACACACAGACATGCACATACAACACACACCTTGGGCGCAGGCAATGTCACAGGAGTACACACTGCCATGAGGGGACTCCACTCCTGTGTGAGGAAAGCTGTGCCATATGTTGCCTCAGTAGGGCCCCATCATGTCAGCTGAGCACTTGGTCACACAATCAACAATTAGCACCAAATGAGGGCTCCCGTCACATCAGCCTGGTCATGGAAGTGCCAACGTAATCATCAGCACAGATCCAACACACTTGTCTATCAATGTTGCACTGACAACACGGATGAGTCCTTCCCCATTGATGCCCAAACCTGCATGTCCAGTGGAGATGGCCACACGGTCAGGGAAGTAGACGAATTGAACAATGGCAGGCACAACAGATGTGCAGGGGTGGAAGCCACAGATGTGAAATAGCTAATCTAAGTAGGAAATCCCATTGCCAAATACTGAACACAGGACACCCTCAGATGCTGCTATGGATGACATGGATACACCACAGGATAGGACACATTCCCCCTGGACCACATGGGTTCCTGCACAGTAACACTTCATTATCATGAGACCAAATATCACCATCACTGCAGCAAGGGCATGGTTAGCATCATCAACAACATGTACATCAGAAGCATAAGCACTAGAGAACAGAAAGTTGCTTTATTCAGCATATGTGTGTAATGAAAACAAAGTCCAGAAAAAACACAAAGGCCAATGGCCAGTCCATTGTCAAAGTCCAAACTGGGTGACAGTGGCAGATGTCACCCTACGCATGCCTGCACAAAACCAGGGACAATCCACTAGGAGGGGCAACCGGGGGCAGGCCAGGCACCGCAGGGACAGGATCATGGCTCACCAGGAGGAAGCAGGGAAGGGGTGGTGGGTGCTGGAGAGCCACTGACAACTGCAGTGGAGGTGTCTGACATGGTGTGTGCCGGCACAACTGGGGGCATGACTCAGATGTTGTGGGTGCCGGCACGACTGCAGTGGACCCTGCAGATGGAGTGGACAGGTCCGCCACTGCAGTGCCCAAGTCAGACAGGGTGGTAGTGGACTCCACTGCAGTGCCTACCACCAGGGGAGGAGAATGGGGAACAGGCAAGGTGGGCTGGACAGAGGGGGAGGACACCCTCACCACATCAGTGGCACAAACAAGCGCAGCGGGGGTGTTGTGCCGGGAGAGCAAGTGGCAGGGGGAGAAGGCCGGATCCTCTTGGGGATGGTATATCTGTGGGTGGGGGAACCTGGGGCAGGGTGTGGTGGGGGCACCTGTGGAGTGGGGGCCTGAGGGATGGAGGAAGGAGACCTGGTGCCTGAGCTGCAGGGCGGCGGCGGGGTCTTGCTCTTACGACTCCGGGGGGACTTGCGGGTGGGGGCCTCAGTCTGTCTGTGCCTGGGGGAGGGTGTCCGGGGGCGAGGGGCACTCTGCTCCGTGTGGGTGGGCTTCCTCTTCCCCCTGAATGCTGTATCAGCTGGATCGGAGGGGAAGAGGCCGAGGTCACTGAGGAAGAGCCGCTGGGTCTTTGGGGTTGCAGGTGAGGCAAGGGAGGGTGTTTTGGAGGGAGAGGCAACTGAGGACTGCGCAGTGCTCGTGGATGCGTGTGTGTGTTCCAGGGCCCCATCCCCTGTGAGTCTGGTTTCAGTCCCCTGACTGTGCGTGCGTGTGCGTTTTGTTTGTGGCGTGTGTGTCTGTGTGCTGGATGTGTGTGTGCTGGTGTGTGCCTGTGCCGGTGTGTGTGTGCTTGGGACGGGTAAGGTGCTGGGGAGTGTGGATGGAGCAGAGGCAGGAGGGGTGAGGGACTGTCTGAGGAGGGACACTGCTGCCGTCAGGGAGGAGTCCATGGACCTATTGCCCCTCTGTAGGTCAGACATGCCCGATGAGATGCCCTCCATGAACGACACCAGCTGAGTCAACAGAGCGGTGTGCACATGGAGGACACTCAGCATGGCTGTCTTCCCTACATGGAGCTGGCGAAGGAGGTACACAGACTCCTCACTCAGGGCAGCAGGGGACACAGGGGCAGGGGGTGCGGTGCCTGGCCCAAAGGAGACACGCTCCCGAACATGGGAGCCTCCACGGACCTGGGGAATGGGAGCCGATGGGAGGGCGGAGGTGGTGCTGGTGGTGGCGGGGACAGCAACACTAGCTGGGGTGTGGTGGCTGCTGACACCCGCCTCCATAAGGGAGTCATCCTCCGAGTTGCTCTGGTCCTCAGCTGAGGTGGATGGTGCTGAGGACTCCTCGGTGTGGCTCCCCTCACCCTCCTTGCCACTGGGTCCCTCCGACCACTCCTCGGCTGCTGACCCAGTCTGGCTCTCCGGCTCCTCCTGGTCCGTGGAGCTGTCCCCTTCCGTGGCCGTGGATGTATCTGCAAACAATGGGGAAACAGACAGACATCAGTCACCTGCACCAAACGCACACACCACTGTGAGCACAGCACATTACAGAGCAAGCCCTGGCATCATTAGTTGTACATTGCTAAAAGTGCCCTAACTGAACAGGAGAAGCCAATTGTCAGTCTGATGCCAACCATGGCACTCACATCCCACATGGCCTTGCACCCATCTGTCTGGTGTCTGTTGGATAGCAACACCCCAGTGTGGACACATGCACCAACTACACAGTAGTTGGACAGTGCAGAGGACACGGTGTAGCATGTGGACATGCACACATCACAACTCTTGCCACTGAGTCAGTACAGGTTTCCGGATGAAAGGGACGCCCAGAGTCAAATAGGATATGCATGTGATGCATACCAGCGACAGACACCATGATGCACCCATGTCCTGATAGCCATCGATACAATGGTGTGCATGTAGCACATGTCACTCCCCTGCAGGATCACCAATAAGTAGACACATGCCATGGTGGAGGCATGACTGCTAAGTCATACATCACTGTCTCAGTGATGTATGACTTGGCAGCCAGACAACAACACTCTGCACTGTGTCACAATAGTAGGTCATGGGGAATGCAAGTCCTGGAGCTGCACAAGTGCACATGTAAATCCCCCACACAACACATCATCTTAACCCTCATCTGTCCAGGTCATACCGATTGGACATATGGGAGACCTGTGACACTACCCTCTGAACCTGAGCCCCTCACAATCTGCTGTGAATGGGGAACAGCTGCCTGAACTTCACATTTGCATACCCCAGTCTGCACGGGCAGCTGATCAAACACCTATGTGACACACAAGTATCGTCTCCTATGGTCACATCTCCAGTGGCATGCTGAGCCCCTACCGAGAAACACCCCAGCAGTCCTGGCAACTAATCCACAGCACACTGACACAGAGGCAGACACCTGAGGGGTCAAATCACTGCGCACAATGTGTCAGCTGATACGCGGGAGTGGGAGTACAGAGTGCATTGCATGGCCTGGAGTAGGCATGACTGTCCTGCCCCACATGAATGAGGGATGAGCCCTGGACAGTGGATAGCTGGCTATGTATGTGTGACACACGTAATCTGCACACTCCTGGGGCCCAAACATTGTTCCCACCCGCTGCATGGGCGTGTGCCACATACCCCAGGCACATGTGGTGGCTCAGCTCAGCAAGTGGACCGAATATCAAAGCAACACGCAGATTACATGTCCGAACACAGGCGTTGTGTGAACAATGGACCCACCCATGATGCCCACAACAGAGTTAGGGAAACAGATGCTGTCCCCCACCTTTAGTGAAGCAAACTGCAAGGACACAGTCCCAAGTGACACAATTCCCTGAATGTAAGGGCCACACCTGGGTATCAGATGAGGAGTGGGCAGTGCACAATAGAGGGACATGGCTCCTGGACAACATGACTGCTGTACTGTGGCAGTTGAACCAGGCCAGAGGAGGGCACAAAGCATGTAATACAGAGTTCACAGTGCAGTCTTTGACTCACCCCTCCTTGCTGCTGTCTGGCCTTCAGCTGCCCATCCAGGTCTGGAAACACCACCGCCAGGATCTGGAGCATGTGGGGGTCAGGGTCCGTGTTCCGCCCCTCCTGCGAGGAGGCGACAGCTTCAGCTGGACCCGTGCAATCTTCCGGGTCCAGCCCGAAGGTCCTGCCACCTCTTCTGGCAGTTGCGGATCCGGCGCTTGTAGACCCCCACGGACCGGACAGCCCGGACGATGTCCTTCCAGATCTCCTGCTTCCGATGGGCATTAACCTGTCAGGATGACAAAGTGAAAAGGCCATTACTACACATGCAACATATCCGTGCATGACACAGTTGTATATACATGTCTCATTCACAGGGGCACATGATGTACACAGGCAGTGCAACGCTGCCCATGGACAGTTTGCCAGACGTCACTACATGGTATCATTGCATGGGAAGTAAAACCTTGTTCAAATGCACTGTCACTGCACCATACCTGTCCAGTGCATGTCACTACACACTATGGGGGGTGACAACTACTCAGTGAGCCTGCTAGCCAGTGGCGTGCAGACTTTCAGCCTTGCTAGTCAGACAAAATGCACATTCAGAAAGGCAGTGCACAGAACACTCACCTGCTCCCCTGGTGTCCCATACAGCTTGCTGTACTGTGGAAGTAGGCTGTCCAGCAGGGCCTGGTTCTCCTCAAGGCTGAAGGCTGGGGCTCTCTCCACAGTACGTGCCATTGCAGGGTCCAGAGGGGCAGAGACAGCAGCAGTGCAGTGGCAGTTTTGTCGTCCTGGAGCATGTAGTGCAGGCAAGTGAGCTCTCAGGGGAACAGCCAGCAATATATATGTGCTGGAGAGGCAGATACTGTCCCTTGTGTCCAAAGTGATAGGTCCAAGTCGTTTGCATCTTCTGAATCTGGCCAATCCATGGAATAGCAGCACCAATACACGCCCACGGCATCCTTCAAATCTTCAACTTCATGACATACATGATTTTGCAACATTGTTGTGGGTGACCAACTGAATTTCCAGCAACCGACTCGTTCGAATTTCGAAAACGCGTCCGTTGCCAGGCAAGGCCATTGTCAATGGGTGCGCACTGATCGGTCCATTGCGGTACAACGCGTACAGGGGTACAACGCGTACCCGCACACATTGAATGCAATGGGCCGGCCGGGGCACCGATCGGTCCATTGCGGTACAACGCGTACAGGGGCACAACGCGTACCCGCACACATTGAATGCAATGGGCCGGCCGGGGGCACCGATCGGTCCATTGCGGTACAACGCGTACAGGGGCACAACGCGTGCCCGCACACATTGAATGCAATGGGCCGGCCGGGGGCACCGATCGGTCCATTGCGGTACAACGCGTACAGGGGTACAACGCGTACCCGCACACATTGAATGCAATGGGCCAGCCGGGGCACCGATCGGTCCATTGCGGTACAACGCGTACAGGGGTACAACGCGTACCCGCACACATTGAATGCAATGGGCCGGCCGGGGGCACCGATCGGTCCATTGCTGATCAACGCGTACAGGGGTACAACGCGTACATGCACACATTGAATGCAATGGGCCGGCCGGGGGCACCGATCGGTCCATTGCTGATCAACGCGTACAGGGGTACAACGCGTACCCGCACACATTGAATGCAATGGGCCGGCCGGGTTCACCGATCGGTCCATTGCTGTTCAACGCATCCCTGTACAAGTGACTGGCATATGTCACCATGCCTGTCTCAGATGGACATATGCCAGCCACAGATAGCTCCCAGGGAGTGAGGGGCACACCTACAACACGACAGCCTGTCCAAACTGTATGATAAGGCATGTAAGGCTGCATTTCCTATTGTGTGTATGTTGGTGTACATGTTGTCCTGTGGGTGTCACCTGGGGGCAGCCACCCCCAGGCTGTGCACGTGTTCATGGGGACAGGATCCTGGGTGTTACGTGTACATGACCACTGTGATCTGCAACTGTTCATATCTGTGCATGTGCCATGGTCACATTTCACGGTGGTGTATGTGTATGTCATGTCACATACCCCGTGAGTCCCATGTGGGACGGTATGTTTGAGCCAGGGTGTCCCAGTGGCACAATAGTGATGGTCCTCCACAGTCTGTGTGCATGTAGTGTTTACAATGTCTCTGATTTCATGTGCACAATGGGAGACAGTCTCCACATCCACGTTGTGTGTGCATGGACTTTGATGTTGTGCGTGTGTGTGTCACAGACGTCCATGTCTGTCCTGCAGTGTCAAGTGGGACCACTACCTGTGGGGGTCATGGTTGTTTTGCTGTGGTGTATACATGATACTCCATGTAATGCCAGTGTCCATGTGGCAATACAGGGTCCCTGGGAATGTACCTGTCGTTGAGCTGTGGTGCCTGGGGCACATCTGTCCTCACATGTCACTGTGGATTGCACCGTCTTCCCTGGCAACATCAGTGTAGGCAATGAGTCAGATGGCCTAGGTGTGTATGTGTTGTGTAGCCCTGGTGGTGTGTCTCCCTCATATGTGTCACATTGCCTTTACTCACATGCCTGTGTTGTACTTGCTGTTGCAGTTCGCATACACAGTGTAATTTTGCAGTTCATCATCCCCATAACAGCACCCACGTTGGAATCACAACAGAGGCAAGTATGGTGTATTAGTGTGTTTATTGTGATACATTTGTGTGAATAGTGCATAGGATGGGTAGTGCTGTACATAAATCTTGCAATCAGAAGTTCCTAGGTGAATTGAAAGTCCTGGTAGGCAAAATCCCCAGTATCGGGGCCACAGTTGTCTGAGACATTGGTCCAACTTGTACTCCCCATGCAATGTGTGGGAGTAGTGTTGCCGTCAACAGGGTGAACAGTCTGTGCACAAAGGTGAACATCCAGAACAGGTTCAGGCTTCCTGGGAGTTGCGCTTGGCCATCGGCCTCTCACTTGCCCCTCCTCGGACGACCCCTCTTCTTTGGGGGGCCCCTCAAGTACAGGCTGCTGCGGTGCAGGGGACTCTCCGCCAGAGCCATCCTCCCTCCCTGTGGCAGTTGCAGTTTGTTCAGCACCAGATGTTGTTGGCACACAGGGAGGTGTGGACTGGTTGCTGTTCATCTGGCGGAGGCATTGTAAAATGTCCCTGTGCACCGCCGTCATCTCATGCAGTGCATCCCACTTGGACTCCACGCGGGACATGTGTGAGTCCACGCGGGACATGTGTGACTCCACGTGGGACATGTGAGAGTCCAAGCGGGCATGATGGGCAGCCTGCTGCTGTTTCATGTCTCTGAGGAGCCCCACTACCTGGCTGAGATCTCCGGTGCTGGACTGGTACGCATCAGCTATGCGTACCAGTTGTGGGTCATCATGCACAAAAGCAACCTCTGCAAGCAGCGACCTCTGTCTCCCACCCCTCCCACCACCCCTGCTGACATGTGCAGTGCGTGCAGTGGCACGCACAGATGACCCTGGTCCACCTTGGGGGTTGGTGGTGGTGGTGGTGTCCATGGCCCCAGGTTGGTCCAGGGTCCCTGTGCTGGTGTTGCTCCTTGTTCTGTCCATGTCGGCAGGGATGGTATTTGTGGTGACAGTCGTTGGAGGGGTGGGTGCAGGGGGTGCAGCTGGTGGTCCTGCTGGTGCTGCAGCTGGTGGTCCTGCTGGTGCTGCATGTAGACTTGCACCGGATGTGCCAGGTTGGTCTTCTTCGTCCGAGGAGGGCAGAGGCTGTACGACACCAGTGAGCTCCGCATCCTCTTGAGCCTGGGACTGGGACTCCTCAGCGTCTGCTGCTGTGTCCCCATCATCACCTGTTTTTGGGAGACACACACAATGTATGTTATGTTTCTGCAGGCATCAATGGTTGACACACCTGACAGTTGTGACTGTGCCTCTGGGTGCGGGCCTGTACATTGCATTGTCCTAAGTCGTCACAGTCAGGGGTTGATATTGGTGTGGCACATTGTCCTGCATTATTTGGGCATTTCTATGTATTTGTTGGGGTGTGAACATGGTCTGCATTGGTTGTATTTGGTTGACAGCCGGCCCTCCTTCCCACCCAGCCAGTCAGTTATCCCACCATGGACTGTGCTTGCATTGCAGGGAGTGGAAGTTGTCTCTCAGGATGTCAGTCAGTGGTGTCCTGCTGTTTGTTGGTGCACAGTTGCCAGCAGGGCCTTGTGCTCCCCACAGCAGTAGCCAGTGTCAGCCATCTTGTGAGTCCTTCTCCACTCCCTGTGATGTGAGCATGGTTCAGGGTGGTGTTGATGGGACAGTTGTGGGGGTGAGCTATGTCTGTGACTGTGACTCCCATCATGCTATTGCCTCCACCCCACTTCCCAGCATTCCCATACTTACTCGCTTTTGTGGGGAGTTCAGTGTGTGTGGGTGTGAGGGCAATGGCAAGATGGCTGACAGTGGTGTCCTGCTGTTGGTTGTTGTGCAGTTCCCAGCATGCCCTTGTGCTCCCCACAGCAGTAGCCAGTGTCAGCCATCTTGTGTGTCCTTATCCACTCCCTGTGATGTGAGCATGGTTCAGGGTGGTGTTGATGGGCCAGTTGTGAGGCTGAGCAATATCTGTGACTACCACTCCCATCATGCTATTGCCTCCACCCCCTTCCCAGCATGCCCATGCTTCCTTCCTTTGACTCTGCTTCCCTGTGGAGTGGGCTGGCTGTGCAGACAGGATGGCTGGGAGTGTTGTCCTGGCAGTTGTTTGGCTAAAAGTCCCAAGAGTGTCCCTGTGCTTCACACAACATAACCCAGGGTGGTGGTTCTTTGTGGGATCTTGAGTTAAGATGGGAGGCATTGCATTCTACCAGGTGGGTTCTGTGGAGTTTGTGTTGAGGGGGTGTGAGGGGAGGTGCTTGTGACTATGGTCAGTGCTGCAAGTCCTCCTTCCCACCCAGCCAGCCAGATATCCCACCATGGAACGTGCTTGCATTGCAGGGAGTGGAAGTTGTCTCTCAGGATGTCAGTCAGTGGTGTCCTGCTGTTTGTTGGTGCACAGTTGCCAGCAGGGCCTTGTGCTCCCCACAGCAGTTGCCAGTGTCAGCCATCTTGTCAGTTGTTTTCCACTCCCTGTGATGTGCGCATGGTTCAGGGTGGTGTTGATGGGCCAGTTGTGAGGCTGAGCAATATCTGTGACTACCACTCCCATCATGCTATTGCCTCTACCCCCTTCCCAGCATGCCCATGCTTCCTTCCTTTGACTCTGCTTCCCTGTGGGGTGGGCTGGCTGTGCTGACAGGATGGCTGTGAGTGTTGTCCTGGCAGCTGTTTGGCTAAAAGTCCCAAGAGTGTCCCTGTGCTTCACACAACATAACCCAGGGTGGTGGTTCTTTGTGGGATCTTGAGTTAGGATGGGAGGCATTGCATTCTACCAGGTGGGTTCTGTGGAGTTTGTGTTGAGGGGGTGTGAGGGGAGGTGCTTGTGACTATGGTCAGTGCTGCAAGTCCTCCTTCCCACCCAGCCAGCCAGATATCCCACCATGGAACGTGCTTGCATTGCAGGGAGTGGAAGTTGTCTCTCAGGATGTCAGTCAGTGGTGTCCTGCTGTTTGTTGGTGCACAGTTGCCAGCAGGGCCTTGTGCTCCCCACAGCAGTTGCCAGTGTCAGCCATCTTGTCAGTTGTTTTCCACTCCCTGTGATGTGCGCATGGTTCAGGGTGGTGTTGATGGGCCGGTTGTGAGGCTGAGCAATATCTGTGACTACCACTCCCATCATGCTATTGCCTCCACCCCCCTTCCCAGCATGCCCATGTTTCCTTCCTTTTGACTCTGCTTCCCTGTGGGGTGGGCTGGCTGTGCTGACAGCATGGCTGGGAGTGTTGTCCTGGCAGTTGTTTGGCTAAAAGTCCCAAGAGTGTCCCTGTGCTTCACACAACATAACCCAGGGTGGTGGTTCTTTGTGGGATCTTGAGTTAGGATGGGAGGCATTGCATTCTACCAGGTGGGTTCTGTGGAGTTTGTGTTGAGGGGGTGTGAGGGGAGGTGCTTGTGACTATGGTCAGTGCTGCAAGTCCTCCTTCCCACCCAGCCAGCCAGATATCCCACCATGGAACGTGCTTGCATTGCAGGGAGTGGAAGTTGTCTCTCAGGATGTCAGTCAGTGGTGTCCTGCTGTTTGTTGGTGCACAGTTGCCAGCAGGGCCTTGTGCTCCCCACAGCAGTTGCCAGTGTCAGCCATCTTGTCAGTTGTTTTCCACTCCCTGTGATGTGCGCATGGTTCAGGGTGGTGTTGATGGGACAGTTGTGGGGGTGAGCTATGTCTGTGACTATGACTCCCATCATGCTATTGACTCCACCCCACTTCCCAGCATTCCCATACTTACTTGCTTTTGTGGGGAGTTCAGTGTGTGTGGGTGTGAGAGCAATGGCAAGATGGCTGACAGTGGTGTCCTGCTGTTGGTTGGTGTGCAGTTCCCAGCATGCCCTTGTGCTCCCCACGACACAGCAACAGTGTCAGACATCTTTGATGGGCCTTTCCACTCTCTGTGGGATGTGCATGCGTGAGTGTGAGCTTGCTGGGCCATGTGGTGGGGGATGTAGAGCTGTGCCTATGACTCCCATCATGCTATTGCCTCCACCCCCCTTCCCAGCATGCCCATGCTTCCTTCCTTTTGACTCTGCTTCCCTGTGGGGTGGGCTGGCTGTGCTGACAGGATGGCTGGGAGTGTTGTCCTGGCAGTTGTTTGGCTAAAAGTCCCAAGAGTGTCCCTGTGCTTCACACAACATAACCCAGGGTGGTGGTTGTTTGTGGGATCTTGAGTTAGGATGGGAGGCATTGCATTCTACCAGGTGGGTTCTGTGGAGTTTGTGTTGAGGGGGGGTGTGAGGGGAGGTGCTTGTGACTATGGTCAGTGGTGCGAGTCCTCCTTCCCACCCAGCCAGCCAGATATCCCACCATGGAACGTGCTTCCATTGCAGGGGGTGGAAGTTGTCTCTCAGGATGTCAGTCAGTGGTGTCCTGCTGTTTGTTGGTGCACAGTTGCCAGCAGGGCCTTGTGCTCTCCACAGCAGTTGCCAGTGTCAGCCATCTTGTGAGTCCTTCTCCACTCCCTGTGATGTGCGCATGGTTCATGGTGGTGTTGATGGGACAGTTGTGGGGGGGCAATATGTGTGACTACGACTCCCATGATGCTATTGGCTACACTGACTTGGCCAGCATACACAGAATTCCTTCCTTTCAGTGGTCTTCACTGTGTGTTGGTGTTGTTGTGGTGGCTACATGTCTGGATGTGTTTGTTAGTTCTATTTGTGCCACTGCCTAGCTGTAGTTGTAGTTGTGTTTGTACATGTGATGGCACGGTTGAATGTAACTTTGAGATGGCATGTGTTGTGTTTCTCTGACTGACATACACATTTTGGGATGATTCTGTTCTGGTTGCTGTGTAATTGCTATGAGTGCATGGTTTGACTCTCCCCTTGACAGTGATGTGTGTGTGTATTGTGGCAGAATATTGTGTACATTTGTTGTGTACTCACCAGGCTCTGGGATGTTCTCTAGTCCATATACGCTCACTGGCGGAAGGATGGCCCGCACCTTCTCCTCCCAGGGCCTGAGGTATACTGGCTTGGCAGGAGGGCCATGCCGGTGTATTGGCTCAGGAGGTAGTCTTTCTTGAGCAGCTCCCGGACCCTCCTGCGCACGTCATACCACCTGTTCTGGATGTCGGTCTTTGTGCGCAGACATGGTGATTGTGCGTTCACCCTGTTGATGATCCTCTCCCACATCTTGGTTTTCTGGGAGATGGGAGTCTGTTGGACCAGTGCGCCAAACAGCTGTGGCTCTACCCTGAGGATCTCGTCTACCAGGACTTCCAATTCACAATCTAGGAACTTGTGATTCTTCTTGGGGGGCATGGTGATGGGTGGTGATGGTGAGTGATGTGTGTGTTGGTGTGCAGGTGAGGGTGTGTGAGTGTGTGTTTTGCTGGTTGTATGTGAGGTAGGTATTTGTTGGTGTGCTGATGGTGTGTGGCTTGTGTGAGGGATGAGCTGTGGGTGTGTGGTTGCTGTCTGTTGAGTGCTGGCAGTGGAATGGCATTTGCAAAGAATCATGGTTGGGATTTGTGTCCTTTATATGGGTGGAGTTGTGGGTGTGTCTTTGTTCTCTGTCCCCACCCCCCAGTATTTATTGGCTTTGTAATTGCTTGTTTGGCCTTTTTTGTGTCATTTTTCCTTTGTACTGTCTGTGCATGTTGGAAACGTTCTTGTGACCGAGTCGGACCCTGCATTTGTCACGTACGGTGTTCTCCGTTTCGTTCACGCTGTGTTTGTGCAGTTTTCTATGCTGCGTACGCGTCGGTCGCGGTGTTTTGTGTTACTTCGGCTCGGTTTTGTATGCGTGTCGGTCGTACGGCTTGTCCTCCGTCCGACTCGGTCGTGGTTTTCGCGCCTTGCATCGTACTTTGCGGTTTGGAGTTCGCGTGTACGTTTCGGTCGGATTTGTTCCGGGTGCGTGTCGGTCGGTTCGATTCGCGTGTTTTTCCGGCCGGATTGCTGTTTTCCGTGCGGCTCGGTCGTTCGGCTTGGGTTCGGTACGTGTCGGTCGGATTTTGCACGCTTTGCATCGTACTTGGCGTGTCGGGCGCCACAAGTACGTGTCGGTCGGAATAAATTCCGGCTCCGAGTCGGTCGGTGCTTTTTCCGGCCCGAATCGGAATCGACCCCTTAGTGTTTTAAACTTCACCTTGGAAATATACATAGGAATTTTCTTAATATATCAATGGATTGCTGTCTAATACTACATACATAGCTGCATTTCCATTTGTATACAGACGCCTGACTACGCCTTCCTTGTACCTCTTCTGCAATAACTTCTTCTACATTTCTAGGTACCATCACCTCTTTTGCTATAGGACTGCCATTCTTCATTTCATAACATCGTCTTCTTTCATCAATAGCATGAACTAATCTCTTATCCTGGAAATAGCTTTCTTCAAGAAAGGCTCTTTACTAGAAGTATGTATCCATTCTCCACTAAAAATCAAAACACTATTTTGTCAAGAGTCTTCATTCTATTTAGAATCAAAATGAAAAGCTTTCTCTTCAAAGCAAAGGCCTTTTTAACTACTCTCTCAACTCATTCTCTCTGTTTCAGTGCATCTCTCCTTCTTCTATACTTTTTGAAATTTCTCAGTAGATTTACAAGCCCTCTACTATGAAACATCGTGGGGCATATTAGCAAGACCCACGTTAAAATTATCGCCGTTTTAGCGGCAGGAAACTGCCGCTAAAACGGCGATAATGGGCTTGCTAATATGCGTTATGGAATTCCAATAGAAGCCCAGGTTAGATGTCCTACGCATCTAACCTGGGCTTCTGTTGGAATTCCATAACGCATATTAGCAAGCCCATTATCGCCGCTTTAGCGGCAGTTTCCTGCCGCTAAACGGCGATAATTTTATCGACGGTCTTGCTAATATGCCCCCCTGTTTTTTACAAACTTTTCTATTCTTGCAATGTACACTTTGTCCACTCTTATTGTTTCTCATAGTCATAATTTAATTTTCCTTATTTTGTAATCTTTGCAAATGTCCACATATAATTTTAATAATTGACTTTGTCCTCATACCAGTAGCTTTTTTTTTCTTTCACCACTTTTTCTGCCTTTTGCTCCCTTTTGTAACTAATTTCTGCAAACATACTGTAGTTGCTTCTGTAGCATTTTCGTCCGAGCTTTTGTAGGCATTCTAACTGTGTGTAGTTATGTAAATATTGTTCTGTAAAAAAAAACAAGTATATTTTAATTTTACCCTAGATAATCTACCAACTACTCTACTACTGACTTACACATAATACAAAAACAGTTTTCATGTGCTGTTGCAGTTTTAAATCTACGGATGAACCTAGATATATTACTGCATGCACTTACTTCAATATAACAAACCCAGAGCAAAACACAAAACTTTATTTATTAGTTACCTTTTAACATTTTAGCACCCTGTCATACAACACAGCTCCCGCACATCTCACTTCTCACTTATACATGGTGAAAGAACAGTTTATCCCTTCTGTAGTGAGTTTTCAAATGAACATCAAGGCAAGGAGACGTATTTACAAGCCCCATGCACTTTCCAGTTCATCCCTTTTTTTGACACCACTCTGCATAGCTTTTAATGGCCTTATAATAATGGGCCCTTTTCAGGCAGTATGAAAGGAGCATGCCACGGGTGTTGCAGTGGGTGTTCCCACGCTACACCCATGGATTCTGCCACATACCCAAATTTCTAACAATTCGTAAACCTGGAAATGCATCAGAATCCTACACCTCCCGAGGGGAGGTGTAGGGGGATGCAACAAGGAGAAATACTTTTCTTTCTCCTCATTTTTTCCTGTTTCTATGCATGCTGCATTCTGCAGCACACATAGAAAGAGGAAAATACCTCTTGTGATTATTTTTGTACAGGAAGGTGTCCCTTCCTGCACAAAAACCATCATCCCCACTACACTGGGCCACTTGCACCATGGTGCAAGGGTGCCTCCATTGGCGCATGGATGCCAGTTGTGCACCAGCATAGAGAGCATAGGGTTCCATCATATTGTTGTAAATATGATGCATCCCTGAACTTTGAAAGTAATGCAGCATGGCACAGCCAAATGGCTTGCGGCTCCGCACTGCATTACTTTCTTGCAAATTTAGCCCCAAGTGTACAAGTACATACAGTATCTCAACACTGAAAATTTGAGAACAAAACAGAAGAGCTATTGGATGCCTCTCTACCACTGTGTTAGTCCTGTATTTAGTATCTCAGTAATGTTCTACTTAAATGTATCAGATTTAAATTTTGGGAAACTTTGCATATAACAATCTGCACGTTAATCTCTATCAAAGCATATAGCTCACTAATTCCTCCAAGTACATGCAAAGAGTGTGTCACAGCTTGCATATATAATTCAGCAGATGGTTCTAAAAGACTACATATTCCTCAGTAAAACTTGTAAAAACGTGTTTGTGGTTGAATACATAAATACTCCCTGGATGATTGAATTGGTGCATAGGTAGTACCTCTGTGATTATTTGAGGATACAGGTAGTGCCTGGATGATTCCCTGAGTATATCAGAACTCCATGAGTCGTTCCATATCTGCATAGTTACTGCCGGCATCTTTTCATGAGTATATCACTACTATCTGGGTGTTTGAATGAGTGCATGAGTAGTCCCTGAATGATTAGATAAGTTCATGACAAATGACTCAATAATTCAATACATGCATAGATAGTGGTTTGATGATATCATCAGTGCAACTTTAGTTCCTGGATAGTTGCAGGAGTGAATAGATAGTATATAGGTGATTTATAGAGTGCATGGATAGTGCATACATGATTGTTTAAGTACATGCATAGCCCCTAGCAGATTGGATGAGTGCATGAATAGTGTTTCAGTGATTGCACTGTTGAGTGAACAGGTAGTGTCTGCATGTCTAGATAACTACATGGGTAGTTCCTGGATAATTGAATAAGTGCATCTGTGGTGCCTGGCTGATTAGATGAGTGCATGACTAGTGTCTGAGTGATTGGATGACTCAATTGTTACAGCTTGAGAGATTGGATGAAAGTAAGTATACTGCTGGGGTGATAGTATTAGAGCAAGAGTATTGCCTCAGTAATTAAATGAGTGCATAGCTAGTGCATGGATAACAGGTTTACTACAGTGGTACTCTCTACGTAATTAGATGAGTGCACGAGTAATACCTGAGTGTTTGCATGAGTTCATGCGTGTGCCTCAGTATTTCAATGACTGAATGGGTTGTAAGTGGATGTTTAGATGACTGCATAGCTTCTGTGCAAGTGTTACAATGGCTTCATAGTTACAGCCTTGTTAATTGGATAAGCAAATGGTTAGTGTCTGGGTGATTAGATGAATGTATAGGTAGGGCCTCCATAGTTCAATAACTACATACTTTCTGCCTGCCTGATTCGAAGAGTACATGTGTAGTGACTGGGTAATTGAATACGTCCATGGATACTGATTTACTGATTTGATGACTGTCCCACTAGTGGTTGGGTGATTGCATGAGTGCCTGAATACTGCCTGAATGACTGTGAAAGTAACTTCATTGCTGTTAGATATATAACAGTTGTGACTATATCTCTGACTCATTGGTTATCTCCTTCTGTCGGTATCAAACTACCTGTTTTACTGTATATATGCTTTTCTGCTGAGCTATGTGTAAGTGAAGTCTAGATGTCACACTTGGTATATAATTGCATACAAGGCTCTCTAGGAGCATACATTGCTTTGTTAATGAGCGTGCACATGCATCAGTAAGTTTCTAAAATAGAAAACAACATCTTTAAAGTGTTCAAAGCACAAACCCTTTTGTGAATGGTATACCTACAACATTTCTCAAATACTTCTTCTGCTTCTAAAACATATATTCAGCACTTCTCAAACAAAATTTACACTCCAAATGAAGGTAGCACAAGAACTCTCGAGGCATTCTGCACTATTAATCCTCCTCAATTTTAAACAAACCATGTTTAAAGAAAAAACACTGCCCTCACCATATACATGAAATTTTCATCAGCTTTACTGAACATAGATCACCATATATGCAATTTCTTAATAGATGTACACCTTCAAGCCATCTTTCCAAAAATATATACCTCTCTGCAAGTTTAAGTAAACTCAAAGGTCCCACTGTATATATAGAAAAATGCAACCACAAGAACCATATATCACCATCTAAGCATATGCAATCAGTCATATAAGTTAAAAACCACATTGACAAATACTTCCCAATACATACCTAACAAGTATTGCTTCTTTCTTATTCATATACAGGCAGACAACATGTTCTCATCTTTTTTTGTGACTGCACTACTCCTGTTTAATAATGTTACTAAAAGTACTACAACTCACATAATGCAAATAACAGATGTATCTGTTCTGCACATAATGTTTAGACATTTAAAACATTCTTAGTTCCTCATTGCAACTTTCCACAATACTATACTATTATTTTTCAATAAAGTACACAAAGAGGCACTACTTCATTTTTCTCTTACTTCCCAGAATATTCATCACTAACCTCTTAAACACAAACCTCTTAAACACATACCCTCTAATAGATGCAGTTCATCTGATATATTTTTTCATATCACTGTGATACTCTTTTTGATCAAACTCCCATATACATCTCAATTTCTAATGAAATTTTTATTAAGGATTAAAAAGTTATTTACATTCCAGCGAATTCAGTTTGTGGATTATATTGTTGTTTTAGCTCTTTCTGGATGGTTTTGACACTGTTAGGATTTGTAATATCTAAGCGCAAGAATGGTACACCACTCATAGAAAGCAACCATGAAATGGCAACCTCTTCAACTTTGCACTCTGTGATTATGAGAAAGGCAGAAAATGAAATGATGTCTTTCATTTTAGACTACACTATCTCCACTTGTGAATGGTTAGTATCTGTTAATCCTTTCCCTCCCTTTCAAAAAGAGATCCCTATCTATGTGTGATTGCGATGTATTTGCAATGGTCGCAGAGAAATCGCGAAAAAAATGGGAGTTCAAACCTATATCTTGCTTCATTTAAAAAAAAATTAAATACTACACAACAATTTATTACATAGTCCTGAGTTGGAAATTAAAGCTTGCCATTACTTAAATTATCATCACTCCTCATCTTTAAAAAAATTGTTCTGTTTCTTTAACACCCTTCACCCAATACACTCTTAGCTCAGTGTACCTAGCAACCCCAGGAACCAGTAGGTCACAAGTTCATAGCACATTCTAGAAGGAACATGCTACTTCCCAATAAGGTACAGCAGGTATGTTTTACTCCACAGATTCAAAAGCATAGCCATGTCTGTATTACATTTCTTTTCTTAAACAACAGCCAATAGTAAGACTTCTTGCTAAGGCATCCAACACACTATCATGCTGACAGCATCCAATGAAATATATAATTTAAAAAACACCTCCATTTTAACTGCTTTTCCTTTGGAAAACTACCTCATTCAGCTCCAGCCTTCTCCTGACTACTATTGCTCCTTCACTTCAAAACGCTTCGAGTATGGATTGTGGGTCACAGCTATTGGGCTAAAGAGGCTGCAAAAAAGAGAGGTATTGACAGGCACTTGGGTTTGCCAAATTTGCAGATTACTTGGTTTGGCAAGAGAGGGTTAAGGTTTCATCATTTGCTGGCTTTGGTTAAATCCATTGTGGATTCCCAAGTTCCTCACCTCATGAATGTGCACTGTGGTGGCAATGACCTAGGCACATTGACTGAGGTAAGGCTGGAAATGCTAATGAAAGAAACCTTTGCAGAACTGATGTTGCTTTTCCCTTACACTGTCTTTGTGTACTCTAATATATGCCAAAGACAGAAATGGAAGTGGTCAAATCAATTCTGTCCACAGATTGACAAAGCCAGGAAACATGTTAATAAAACTTTTTCTGCATTCCTCAGAGACCATCGTATTGGCTGTATCTATAACAACAATCTGCTTTTTGACATGAATGGAATTTATAGAAATGATGGAGTGCACTTTACAGATGAAGGCAACAGGGTGTTTGTAAATAACCTGAAACTCTGCTTCCGGTCTTATGTGTAGTAACCATATACACACAACCAACACAACAGCTCTTGTTAGAGCAACCCTAGTACCCAAAATATTGTGAAGCTTTTTCTAAAGGTTTTTTTTTCTTTAGTTTTTGGGGATCCTCGCGACAACAACGCGATCCCTGCGTACACGTAGTGAAAATGGAAAACAAAAGCAGACATTCAATGATCACCAACACATCCAAAAATAATATGTAAAAAAATCCATTCTGAACATTAGCCTACACATATTACTATATGCATACTTCTTTAAAAACATGTTTAAACTCATGTTTTTGTACTAAGTTTCTTTAAAATCCATCTTTCAGACCTATTTTCAGTATTCATCATTATTCGGGACGATGGCGTCGGTAACCGTGATGATCGCACCTTTTCCATAAAGTGTACAACACGTACATTCACAAATACTACAGTATTTTACACACTAGGGGTTTTTGACCATATTCTCTAAAGTCATGTTTTAGTAGAGAGTTTCTCTAAAAACCATCCCTAAAACCAATTTTATCTTTTCGCGGTGACTTCGGAGACCGCAATGACGTTGGTAATCGTGATCCCCGCGGACACGTCGTGAAAACGTAAAACAAAAGCAGACATTCAATGACCACCAACACATCCAAAAATAAAATGAATAAAAATCCATTCTGAAAATTGCCCTACACATATTACTATGTACATTCTTCTTTCAAAGCATGTTTAAGCTCATATTTTTGTACTAAGTTTCTTTAAAAACCATCTTTCATAAATATTTTCCATTTTTGCAGGTACTAAAGCCATTGCGGCGTTGCCGTTAACTGTGACGGTCACGCCTTTTCCTTAAGTGAAAACACATATATGCACACATATTACAGTATTTTGCAACTTAAGGGGTTTATTACTGTACACTTCAAACCCATGTTTTTCTAGTGTATTTCTACAACAACCATCTCTAAAACCTATTTTCCGTTTTTGTGGTGGGGCCGGAAATCGCAATGACGTTGATCGTCGCGAACCCCGCGGTTACGTCGCAAAAGCAGGAATTTAATAGCCACCACCACATTAAAAAATTATAACTATATTATTAATTCTAACATCACACTAGATAACTCATTATATAAATAACTCTAAAAACATTTATCAAAATCTTAAAATCTCTTTAACAATGCTTAATTCACTAATATTTTTTTTATATTTCCACCAATATCCGTGATGACGTCGATAGTCGCGTGGTCCCCACGATGATACATTTTGGGCACATAACTTGTGTCACTAACACCCCCATTCCTCAAACATGAGGTCAGAGTACCTCTACTCTGACCCCTTATGTTAGCTTTTTCAGAACTTTTCAGCTTCGGGAACCGTTCCTGAGCAATAAAATGGCAGCCGCAACGTTCTGTTCAGGTTCCGTCCAGCCAATCAGAGCATTCCCGTTGGTGCGTGCATTCGCGATTAATAGCAAAACTACCGTGAAATATCCACAACCAGAGAAACCAGAGATATCACTATAATTTTAAACATACATTTCTCAGAAACTATTGAACGGGTTTACACCAAATAAGCAAAAGGCACTTCCTTGAACCAACATCTAGCTCCCTGCCAAATTTAGTGTAAGTCCGTTCAGCGGTTTGGGCTGTAGCTGTGGCTAAATGTTCCTATGGGAATTAACATTACAAATGCACCCTTATTTCGTGCCCCAAATACTCAGCCCCCACCACACGTATCACCCACAAACTCTCAATGACAACCAGAACCGACCTTGATACTTTTTTTGGAAGATTTCATGAAGATTGGTAAAACGACGCCAAAGTTATAGGCAAGTCAAAAAATGCTTTTCCTATGGAAACTAGGTCCTATCTATATCTACCTACTGGAGTACTGGTAACTGGTTAGGAACATGTTTACATAGGAAACACTTTTTTTGGCTTGCCTATAGCTTTGGCGCTGTTAGACCTGGCATCATTGGCGTGGGTTTCCCCTGTATTTTTGCCTTTGCCTCCTGTTACTTTGCTGTGTGTCGGACTTCGTTTTTGCTGGTCTAGATGCTTTGGGAACTTTGCCACTGCTGTTCAGTGCCAAAGTGCAAGTGCTCTCTCTGTAAATTGTTGTTGTGGATTGGTGATTCCATGATTGGCATATTTGATTTACTGGTAAGTCCCTAGTACAGTGCACTGTGTGTGCCCAAGGCCTGTAAATCAAATGCTGCTAGTGGGCCTGCAGCACTAATTGTGCCACCCACATGAGCAGCCTGTAAATGTAACTCAGACCTGCCACTGCAGTGTCTGTGCGCAGTTTGGTACTGCCATGTCGACCTGGCAAGTGCACCCACTTGCCAGGCCCTAACCTTCCCTTTTCTTACATGTGAGTCACCCCTAAGGTAGGCCCAAGGTACCCCTGTGGGGAGGGTGCAGTGTATGTGAAAGGTAGGACATGCCCTGATGTGTGTGGCATGTCCTGATAGTGAAATACTGCCAATTTCGTTTTTCACTATTGAAAGGCTATCTGTCCTATAGGATGGAATGGGAGTTTATTTATAACATCTTATAAATATAACTTCCCATTGGGACAAGATAGGAAGATAAAGTTTAGAATGCCTGAACTCAGAATATAACGATACATCTTTTAGTAAGGATGATTTTTAAATACTGTGTTTGAAAATACCACTTTTAGAAAGTAGGTATTTTCTTGCTTAGCCATTCTGTGTGCCTCTGCTGGTTTGTGTATTGACTGTCTGGCTTTGGAGTGACAGGGGCTGGGGATGTGCATTCACTGTAGCCAGCCACTAGGGGGGTTGAGGTGTGTCCGCCCTTCCTGGATGAGTCAGGGTTGGGCTGAATAAACTTCGGCTGCATTCAGAGTAGGGGGAGGCGATTTCTTTCACACCTGAATGGGCCTGGTCTGCCTTGGACAATGCTATCTCCACCTCCTGCCGGGAAGCTGCACCAGAGAGGAAAGAACTGGTTTTGGCTTGGCAAAGAGCTTCTCTGCCAACAGAGAACAAAGGATTATGTTCTATAAAAAGTGGGGCCCAGACCCCAGACTTTTAGATTACTTCTGGGATTCAAGAGGAACCTTTGCCAAGGAGAAGAGCTGGAGAAACTGAGGAGAAGTACTGCCCCTTTGCAGTCTGCTGTCTGGAGTTGGCCTGCAGTGGCTGTTTCTGCCAAGGAAAGGACAAGGATTTTGCTGTGTGCTGTGTCCCCTGCTTGAGGAAGATCTCCAAGGGCTTGAAGTAGAGCTTGCCTCCTGTTTTTGAAGTCTCAGGGATACAAAGACTTCACCCCCAGCTCCCCTGAACTTCCTTGCTGGGAGTTCTGCCCTGCCAAGAGGTGTCTGCTGCGGTTCTGGGCCTCTGGGTTCCTGCTGGAAAAGCAACGCAACAAAGATAAGTGCGACACAACTGCACCTGTTTCCGATGCATCGCTGAAGAAACCGATGCAGCGCCTGCCCGTGGCTCAAGAAATCGCTGCACGCTGCATCGAGTGCACTGATCAATGGAGTCCAAGATCACTGCACTGATTCTGATGCAGGCCTGGCTGTGCGGTTGAAAGAACCAACGCATCATGGGACCTTGGCTGGAGACACCGACACATCCCCAATCCTCACGCATCGCATCTGGGCGCCACACCTGCAAGAACGCCGGGGCCACAGTAAGAAACCGACGCATCACCTCCCTGCACAGTAAGAAACCAACATATCACCTCCCCTTCAGTAAGGAACCAACGCATCACCGACCCTGCGTGGCAGTAAGGCACCGACGCATAACCTCCCCTGAAGTAAGGAACCGACGCATCACCTTCCCTGGGCGTAAGGAACATACGCATCACCTTCCCTGCAACATATTTTGTTTGTGCACTCGACGCATCAAAGGTACTTTGTGTTGAAAGTGTTGCATCTGCAATTTGCTTTGAACAGAACTGTTTCTACCTTTTAAAAGTCATATTTTGACTACTGTATTGTGGATTTTTGTCATTTTGGTCTTGATTGGTTTAGATAAAGATTACTTATTTTTCTAAACTGGTGTGATGTCAATTTGTAGTGTTTTCACTGCATTACTGTATGTGTGCACAAATGCTTTACACACCAAGGGGGTGAGCAGGGGTTATTTTAGAAGTGTATCCGCCTTACCCTGACTAAGAAGAAGGGTCCCTACCTGGACAAAGGTGCAAACCATTGCCAACTAGAGAACCCAATTTCTAACAGGCGCTGTTTGACGAATCCTCACGAAATTTCCCAAATCAAATGCCCAGTTAATTTTATTTGTGCATGGAAAGTTACAGGGATCTGAGAAAAAGGGCAACCACACAATCAGGGCAAGTGGGACAGCAGTGCAGTACAACGACCATGGAAAGCAATAGGGAGGGACAGGGCCATGCACATGGACAACAGAGAGCAGAGAGGAAAGAGGCAAGGGCAGCAAGCTGACCATATCGTACAGACAGGATGGACAGTTGCAGCAGAGGGTGCAGGGGCACGACAAAGAATCAGACGAGGCAGGAGGGAGGCATAAGGGTCTGCACATGGAAAATGGAGGGCAGGGGCCAAGGGGCAGGGTAGGACCACCAAGCTGACCATGAAGGGCAGGCAGGATGGGCACTGGAAGTACAACACAACATGGAAGGCATGGAAGGGGTATTAATTCCCCAACTTAAAACGCGCCACAGGGTGTGTTTCCACACATGTCACCTCAGGCCCTGCCCCCTCCCTTCACCACTGTGCAAACGCGCCGCGTGGCACATTTTAAGTTGGGGGATAAAGTCCCCTTGAATCCTGAGGGTCCCTGGGGTCCAACTAGCCCATGAGGTACCTCCAGTAAGCGCCACAGAGCTGCGTTGCAGAGAGGTGTAAAAAGGGGCGTGGCCTGGACCACCTCTCTGCAACGCAGCTCTGTGGCGCTTACTGGAGGTACCTGGTGGGCTAGTTGGCCCCCAGGGACCCTCAGGATTGAAGAGGAATTAATTCCCCAACTTAAAACGCGCCACAGGGAGTGTTTGCACACATGTCACCTCAGGCCCCGCCCCTCCCTTCACCACTGTGCAAACGCGCCCCCTGGCACGTTGTAAGTTGGGGAATTAAATCCCCTTGAATACTGAGGGTCCCTGGGGGCCAACTAGCCCACCAGGTACCTCCAGTATGTGCCAGGGACCTGCCTGCACAGAGGTGTTCAGAGGCCACGCCCCTTTTTACACCTCTCTGCAACGCAGCTCTGTGGCGCTTACTGGAGGTACCTGGTGGGCTAGTTGGACCCAGGGACCCTCAGGATTCAAGGGGACTTAATCCCCCAACTCAAAACGTGCCACGGGGCGAGTTTGCACAGTGGTGAAGGGAGGGCGGGGCCTGAGGTGACATGTGTGCAAACATGCCCTGTGGCGCGTTTTAGTTGGGGAATTAATTCCTCTTCAATCCTGAGGGCCCCTGGGGGACAACTAGCCCACCAGGTACCTCCAGTAAGCGCCACAGGCCTGCGTTGCAGAGAGGTGGTCCAGGCCACGCCCTTTTACACCTCTCTGCAACGCAGCTCTGAGGCGCTTACTGGAGGTACCTCATGGGCTAGTTGGACCCCAGGGACCCTCAGGATTCAAGGGGACTTTATCCCCCAACTTAAAACATGCCACGGGGCGCGTTTGCACAGTGGTGAAGGGAGGGCAGGCCCGAGGTGACATGTGTGAAACACGCCCTGTGGTGCGTTTTAAGTTGGGGAATTAATACCCCTTCAATCCTGAGGGCCCCTGGGGGCCAACTAGTCCACCAGGTACCTCCAGTAAGCGCCACAGGCCTGCGTTGCAGAGAGGTGGTCCAGGCCACGCCCCTTTTTACACCTCTCTGCAACGCAGCTCTGTGGCGCTTACTGGAGGTACCTAGTGGGCTACTTGGACCCCAGGGACCCTCAGGATTCAAGGGGACTTAATCTCCCAACTTAAAACAGCCACAGGGCTTGTTTGCACACATGTCACCTCAGGCCCCCCCCCTCCCTTCACCACTGTGCAAACACGCCTCGTGGCGCGTTTTAAGAGGAAGTTTTAATCCCCCTGCCCTATTATGTACTAGGGCCTTACAGAGGAGGTCATGCTAATCACAGGGGTACCCCAACGCATAGTGTTCCCTAGTGTATGTATGTGTTTTCACTGTATTCTAAGTGTCTTTTAGCATAGCACTGGCTCTAGGCCTGGTTAGTCCGAGTCAGTTACCATCAGTACCCGTCTGAAAAAGTTTGGGGCACAGGATGATTTTGCAACAAGGCCTCTTTCTGCTCCTCTGTTGGTTCTTTCTGCACATGTCTTGCTTCTTCCTGCTCTTTTCTTCGTCTTTGTGGACTTCTGTTGCTTCTTTCTGCATTTCTTTTGCTTCTTTCTGTGCGTTTTTCTTCTTTCTTCACATGTCCTACCTCTGTAGGCATAGTTAGAAACTAGCATTTAAAAAACCTTTGAAATTCACTTAAAAACCATAGGTTTCAGGCACGTTATAGTTAGAAATTAGCATTTAAAAAACCTTTGAAATTCACTGAAAAAAACATAGGTTTCAGGCACGTTATAGTTAGAAATTAGCATTTAAAAAACCTTTGAAATTCACTGAAAAAACCATAGGTTTCAGGCACGTTATAGTTAGAAATTAGCATTTAAAAAACCTTAGAAATTCACTGAAAAAACCATAGGTTTTAGGGACAGTTATAGTTAGTTGGACATTTCACTCGTACAAAACCATAGAAATTCCCCCATTATAGTTAGTTCAGTTAACTATAACTCGCGCCCCCGCAGTGCACTGCTGATGACGTCACATATTACATCACTCATGACATGGTCAGTGACATCACTGATGACATCACTGATGACATCTCAAATGACATCACTGATGACATCACTGATGACATCATCCATGTGATAATTTGATGCATCTTCTCACACCCTAACGTAACCTTTGATACACCCACTCTAAATTACAGACTGCCATTCTCAAAACCATAGACACTCCAACACCAATAACTACATACCCACTCACTGATTCTTAGGTCTACACACACATCCACTCACTCACCCGTACAGTCACTCATACTTACGGTCACTCAGTACAGGACTATCATATGCACTCATGCACCTATATAGACACTCACACACCGCCACTCATCCATAGAGGTACTCACACACCTAGTCAGTCATGCAAATAATTAATCACACTGCCATTTACTCACCTATACAGTTATACACACACCAGCTCACTTACTCATACAAATACTAGCACATTCTTACGCTCTTATACAATCACTGATACAAGTACACACTCATCCATACAGCCACTTTCACAATCACACACTCTCACTTATAGCCATTTATATACTCCAACACACATATATAGTGCCTTTCACATATGTAGTTACTCACACATGTACCACTGAGATATACATTCACTCACTAACACACCCATACACACACTCACCCACCCATACAGTCCATCACAGATGCACTCTTTAAACCATGCACCCAGTGAATCACCCACTCACACATCTATGCACAGAGTCACACACACCCCACCCACACAAACACTCAGGCACCCATACAGATACTCTGACAACCAATCAATAACCCATGTAGACACTCATGTAGCTATTCACAAACCCATGCAGCCGCTTACACACCAACAGACAGACGGATACAGACATTCACACAGTTTAGTCACTAATCAAAGCATTCAGTAAGATACGTTTAATCACTCACTTATAGAGTCAGTCATGCACCTACTAAATCATCCATTCAGACACTTATACACCCACTCATTCTTCAATACGCCTTTCCCTATATATATTAAACATATTTAAACTTTACAGAAACACACAGTCACTGGATGATGTCATTAGTGATGTCATTTGAGATGTCATCAGTGATGTCATCAGTGATGTCACTGACCATGTCATGAGTGATGTAATATGTGACGTCATCAGCAGTGCATTGCGGGGGCGCGAGTTATAGTTAGCTGAACTAACTATAACGGGGGAATTTCTATGGTTTTGTACGAGTAAAATGTCCAACTAACTATAACTGTCCCTAAAACCTATGGTTTTTTCAGTGAATTTCTAAGGTTTTTTAAATGCTAATTTCTAACTATAACGTGCCTGAAACCTATGGTTTTTCAGTGAATTTCAAAGGTTTTTTAAATGCTAATTTCTAACTATAACGTGCCTGAAACCTATGTTTTTTTCAGTGAATTTCAAAGGTTTTTTAAATGCTAATTTCTAACTATAACGTGCCTGAAACCTATGGTTTTTTCAGTGAATATATATATATATATATATATATATATATATATATATATATATATATATATATAACTAGACAGGTTCCCCATGATGGCCCAGTAAGCCCTGCAGGGCATCAGACACACAGCCTGATGCTATGGCCTACATTTCCTGTAATTTGCTTGTTGAGCCATTTTTCCATCACCGACATGCTCAAAATGATTGACCAGAATCTACAAAAGCCACCAGCATGCCCAAGCAACACTGTGTGGGCCAGTCACATGGCTTGAGGATCGGGTCCGCCCTTGCTTGAATCAATTTGGGGAGTCATTTTTGCACCATTGTATATACTGAGAGACTAACAACCAGAAGCCACAAAAGCTACCAATATAAGCAGTAGCTACCAGGCAGCAAAGGCCAATATCTATACATAAACTGAGAAAGAGAGACATAGGGATAGACAGAGATGCATAAAGAGTCATAAGAGAATAAGTTATCCCAGAGTGCACTAGTGTGCACCTTGCAGCACAGATCACACGATCAGCTGCTGCAGTCCATCATAACTCCAATGAATTTGCAGAGCTGTTTTCACAACTCCTTGACTACTGACGAGGTCCAACCAGAGGCACCAAAAAGCAACCAGCATACAACAGCTCCTACACAATATGTGACCTGCCACTTCCCCTCATCTTTCCTTCAGTCAAGCTTGCAGGATCATTCTTCCCCCTTTTTCAACACAAAAAACATTTCATATACACTCAGACATAATCTGATAAGAGTTAACAAGGATAGGTAGTCTCCTCTTTGGGCATGATATGGCATGGCTGTTAAGGGCATATGGCCACAACTCTGCAGGAACTTGTCTAAACTATACTAAAAAATGAAGGGTTAGATTGTGCACAGAACAAACTTTCCTTCCAGCAACACGGGGTAAGGGTGTGCCTAGGACACACTTCCTAAGTGTGTCCCTGTCTTTTTTTCTTTTCACCAAAATATATACAGTTTAAATTCAAGGTGCCCCTATCACCCTCTTTCTTTCTGTCTCTTTCTCTGTCTTTTTTTAACATCTCTATCAGCCCCTATCTCATTATGACTTTCCGTGTCTTCCTCTCACTCCTTGTTTTTCTGCCTCTTCATTTCTTTCTGTCTCTGTTTTTATCTATTTCTGACTCTTCCTGATCCTCTCTCTGTCTCTCTATCCCCATCTTTCCATGTATTTCACATCACATGCCCTTTAGCACCAACAACATGATAGAGAGTGAAATCCAATAACCACTGATGCCTTCCCTTGAAGTGATTTCTTTTGACCTTTGCTCCTAGTGACATCAGAATAAGTACACACTAATTAAGAGCCCTGCACTCAGCACAAGATTAATAAAATGAACATACTATTTCTACTTTTATCATATTATTCAATTTTGTTCTTTCACTATGTCTACTTCTTTCAAAACTCTGCCTCAGTATCATTCTCACCACAATAGTTACTATCTTCTTAATGCCGCCCTTCACCATCTTTACTCCTCTCTATCTTTCCGTTTTTCTACCTCAGCCTGTCCTGCTCTCTCTTCTCTCCCAGTTTACCTCTTAGCCACACTTCTGTAATCCTGTTACCTCCAACTCTTTTTCTGTTGTTCTCATAGCTGTATCACATATTCCGTCTCACTGCCACCTCTCTTTCACTCCCATTGCTCACTTGTTTCCCAAAGTACCCACCTCTGGTTTTCTCATCTCTGGAAAAAAGGGTAGCAGAAAATATAATTCTTCAGATTGTTTGAAAGAGAGGGAAGGATTGATAGATAGATAGATAGATAGATAGATAGATAGATAGATAGACAGACAGACAGACAGATAGATAGATAGATAGATAGATAGATAGATAGATAGATAGATCAAACAACAACAATAATGCTGTGGAGTACCCTGGGTGGGCATAGGGGCACTCCAGTTTCTTTAAAAATCCCCCAAAACATGATGCTAGCTACTGCATACCCCACTAGACCACTTGCAGGTAGCAGCGAGGGCCATGGAGCTCCCCGCAGCCCACAACAACAAATAAAGCACTGGGTGTCTCTGTTAGACACCCAAAAAATAAATGAAAAAAAACAATATATGAGCGAAAGAGCCACTCATTTATTACTCACTGCCTCTTGCAAGGAGCGTCCCATAATGCCCTGAAAGGGCTTTTTGCTTACATTTTTTGGAGCCTGGTGGTGCCCCTGGAAGAGGCAGGGGCAGGACAAGGCATTTTGTTTAATGTTGTGAGGGCCGCAGGAAGTGCAACAGTCCCCCCAGCAACATAAAAAACTGTAAGTCTCCTTGGTCATTAAATCCATGACCCCAGGGAAGTTTACTAATTAGTTTTTTTTTTAAAGCACTCCAAGCTGGATCTTTATGCTCTTCAGTTGGAGTGCAGGGACACCTTGTGGTTGTTTCTTTGGCTGCACTTTGTGGCTTGAAAAATGTTGAAAGAAATTGCGAAGACATTTGTTTTTAAATAAAGCTTTATTAAACACTTTTATTGAAAATTCTAGTGTGAATTTATGAATTATACACTTGATTACAGTTAGTGGTGATTTTTTGACAAAAACAATAGGTCTGTTTTATTTATGTTGATGTGCAGACCCCTTGATAAAGCCAGTAGGTCTCTCTTGGTGTTTTGACCCTTTGACAAAGTGAGTAGGTCTGACCTTTCTAAAATAACATCTGCATATCCAAAAGCAGTGTGAAGCACAAGGCTTGGCACCAGCGGAGGATTGGGGACTGGGTCTGACATGCGACCAGGCCCTGCACCCAATGCCCCGAACGGTGATGGACATCTTCCTTTACAATAAAAGACCCATTAAAGAACCATAAAAATTCACTGAAAAAAACAAAGGTTAAAGGGACGTTCTAGTTAGGAATTGTAATTATTTCGTACTTTAAATTAAGAAAAAACCTTAGAAATTCACTGAAAAAACCCAAAGGTTAAAGGGATATTATAGAAAGTGAAAATGTCAGTTTAAACATGCCATTTTAGACAAACAAAACTACTGAAATTCACCACTTATAGTTATCTCAAGTAACTATCACTCGTGCCTTAAGTAACTACAACTTGTTTTTGCCGCTTCTGAAGCCACAATGTAAACCAGCACCTGGACCCCATTGGCCTGAATATTTGTAGCGCTCATCATGGGCTGGTACTAGACTTGAGAGATGGTTTGGCTCGTGTGGGAGAGAAAAGCTGGCTGTGGAAGAAATTGTACATTTGGGGAGAGTGAACTGATGCTGTGGGTTGGGTTTGAGTGCCAGGATGGGTAGGCAGAATGAACTGCCTTTTCAGCATGTCACAAAAGCAAATGGGAAAGAAAAGACATAAACAGACTCAGAAGCCCTGCATTTTGATGCTAGATGCAGACCTCATTTTGGAAGAGGGAAAATCCTTACTATGAAGCTCTGTTCACCAATACTTCTTCTGGTCACAACGCTGCTGGCTCACAGAACAATATTCTTAGTCAAAACTATTACAGAATGATGGAGGGGTCTTCTTGCACACTGCCATTTCATCACATTGTAATGGAGCAGCCATATTAGGTGAGATAACACCTCTCACGAGTCAATAAGAGTGAAACAAGCACTCTTTCTCAGCAAGATCATACAACTTCTGATCAATCAAATGCTGTACTCAAGTAAACAACATGAGGGTGGAGCCAAGGCCCCTCTCTCAGTTCTGCTACTTAAAGCTTTTTTTCTCTTGATCACATAACGTCTAGTGACAACTGCACTGTCAAGCCTGACTTAAAAAGTAAATCTCAGAAGTACCAAAACACAACCATGAAAGAGCTTATAAACATATCACAGCACTATGCACATACATTAACTCTTCAAGAATAACACACTGAGCTTTGTCTTGTGTTGGGGAGTAGTGGTGATTACTGAGAAGCAGTGAAGTGTTTTTATAGCAATATTAGTTTCCTTCAAACTCACATTGTTTTCATTCTTTCCTTCAAAACATTTCGTGCCATGTCTAGAAGCACTCATTTTGCGCTTGACTCCCATTGAAAACTTAGTATTAAGTGGGTGACAGTGACAATATGGAGTTAAATGACAAATAGTGCATGGTTGGTCAGTCTGAATACATATTCTTCCAGGGGGCATGTGTCAGAGACCCCATCTAAGAGGACACAGGGCTAGCTGGGGCTACTGGGCTTCAGCCGTGGGGGCTGAGGTAGTTTGCCTCTGGTGTCCCGGAGTCCATCCTACTATGGTTCGGCAAATTGGAACAAGTACAACCCCTTCAGAACCAGGCTATCAGTGGTAGTGAAGGCAAGCTGTCACAGGCTTCTAAGGGAGGTAAGGTGGGGGGGGGGTGAAGAAAATACCCAGCAGCACAATATCTGTTTGTCCAACCCACTGCTTTGCTTGGATAAGAAAAGTACTTTAATACACACATTTAAAACCGAGTTCAAGAGGTAATAGTAGGAGGAGTCCCTCCTCTTGTAAGTCTAGGCAGGTCACCATTAGTTTAAAGAATTTTCTGTGACATGAATCAAGGGTCAGGAAATACGCATCAGCTATCTCTCCTCCTCCTTGGATAAGACATGGTGGTTGCAGGAACAGTCTTCAATCTGGGCAGGCCACAGCAAGATGGGGCATCCAGAGCCACAGCCTGGAGTCCTTGGGCAAAGGCAGGTACTGGGCTTAGGTGGGGGCACAAGGCGGGCATCAGAGCCACTTCCTCAGCGTTGAGCAGCAGATAGGCTGCCATGCTAGAAGCCGCTGGATGCACCCTGCAAATGCAGGTGTTAGCAAACGCCAAGAACACAGTTCTTGACTACAGCTGCAACTTTTACCATGGAAACAGATCTGAGTTTGTTGTTCACCATGGGCACAGCTCTTGATTTCATCAATGAGGTCAGTCCCAATCATTTTTGTTGCATAGTGGAAAAGTCAGCCGCCGATTTGTCATTCCTGCTTGGAAGTGTACTTCTGAAGAGAGTGCGCTCACATTCTTCAGGCTTGCAGTTCGCTCTACAGTCATGCTTCTCCTGGTAGACCCTCAGCATCATGGTCTGACTGTTTCTGGCACTCCCTGAACAGTCACACCTCCTGTAGAGTTGGCAGGCTCTTTCCCTTACATAGCAGGGAGACTGGCTTCCAAATACGTCATGCCAGGGGTGCAACTCGTCCAGCAAGGCAAGACATCAAGTGATGTCTCGTCTCCTATGGGAAGCTGGCAGACACCAGCTGTGGTTACACAGCAGTCCTCATAGTATGCTGTGGAGCACTCCCTTCCTTAGTCAAATAGGACTTGAACCTGGAACAAGAAGGAGGTCATTGGCACCCAGCTGTTATACAGTCAAAGAAGGCATTCTCTGTCTGCAATCTCAAAATTGGTTTGTTGTGGTCCTTCTTTCAAATGTCCTCTTTAGGCTGGTCTCCAGGCACAGCTTTTGTGCAGAATGATACTCCCCACTGCAGAGTAGTCTCTAGTGTGGTGTACCCAAAACAGAGACGCAAAGAGGTGTGAGATTTCTGCAACTGACTGATCAACACCCACACTGAACAGTTATCAGAGGGTAGACAAAATGCTGGCCTCACCTAAAAAATCACTCTCAACATCTACCAAATGGCAGTGCTACAGGAAAACTCATCAGCAGTCCCTCTCAGCAAAAAGGCCTGAGTTTCTTTCTTAAGGAGTCTTGTTTCCTCTGTCCATACTTCAGTATCTAGGTCTCTGCTCTCCAACTTCAGGAATGTTAGCAATATACTTTCAATGCCTGAGAAAACAATCTCACCTGCATCTTGCACACAGGAGCAGGCTAAAAGGCTTCTAAAATGGAATCTGCAGGCTTCTATTACTCTGGCTCACTCATGCACATACTGCATGTACTACACAAACCCCATGCAACCATTTGGAATTTCAGCACTAGGATCTTGGTAAGCGTATTAAATCCAAACTTCACATGAGTGGGGCTAGTAGGCCTCCACTCCAGATAAACATAGCTAAAAAGGTTCAGTCACGGATCTAAATTCACAAAACACAGTATGCTGCTATCACCATTCTATATGCTAACCCCGTGACAGGGATGGCAGTCCACTGTAAGCAAAATTAGGGCACGCTTGGTGTGTCCTCCAGGTCACTGGACCTGTGCAGGACAAGTGTAGTCCTGTGCGCACACACTAAATTAGCACAAGTCTAGGGCCAAAATCAAAAACCAGAATACCAGATACCCGCAGTCTGGCACTTGGGACAGAGCAACACGACTGTACACCTTGAAGGGTACATTCCCTTCCCAAAAGCTTGTTCTGGCAATTTATACATTTTTTCTAAATTAATATAGCCTATCTCTTGGTTTTTTCACTCTGTTTCTGTTTAGTTGACTCCTGTCAATCTGATGTCTTGTGGATAATAAACAAGTGCATATTTATGTCTCAATTTAGAATCATTGTCTTTATACATTATTTCCAACCATTACCCAGGTCTACACAGCACACACATGAAGGAATAGCTGCTCCTCGCCCTGTAAATGGTGATCAGTCTAGATGTTTCACTATCTTTCCTTATAAAGAACAACCCAGGAGGAGGTAGCAATGAATGCTTACTGAAGCCAATAAAGCTAACAAGCAACAAACCCTGTGCCTGCCTTGATGTACGTAGACCTGCCCTATGTCTTGGGGAGATGACCTGCAGTATGGAGAGCTGGCAGTGGACAAGCGCCCTTAAAATGTGACAGTATCTGAATAGAGAAAAGCTATTGAGGGGCCTGAAGATCTGATGATGGGCCTCAAGGTCACAAACAACAGACCCACTAGAAGAGTTCAGAGGAAAAAGGGTGAGCTAGCCACAATACCTGAAGTGATAGTACCTCAGGACATCCTGATAATTTGGCAGCACAGCTGAAGGCCTTCTCACCACTGGCCTTCATCACTTCCCATCCATTAGTTTGTTTCAGTCTCCCGTTTTCCTTCCAGCTGCTCAGCTATAATTCCAGATCAGTTCACGAAATAACAAAACAAAAACATCTGCAGCTACTCAACTTTAACATCCAGATCACAGAAGACTTCATCAATGCTGCAAATGCATGTAAGGCAGCAGAATCACTGGCAGACCTATGTCCTCATGAATACTTTAACTCCGCAGTCAATCGAGCCAGAACTGTCACGCGCTCTTGGAATACAGATATCTTCCCGAAGGAACTCTAAATGTCTTACATTAAGCCTAATCCTAAAACAAACAAGCCTTGAAACAAGACATGAGGCCCTTCTAACTTCAATAACAAACTGTTTTAGGTGAAAAGATAGAAACATTGAAAGACCTGTCTCAAGACAAATATTTACATTCTTCAAAGAAAATGACCTGCTTTCAGGTTACCAAAACAGATTCTGGTATGATACTTTTCTTCATCCCAAGCTTCTACAGAGACTTAACAACATTAGAGTGCAGTAAGCAAAACTGAAATTTCACAATCGGCACATGGATTATCCTGAACAGGATTTGGATTCAATCAACTGTGTAGATTACATTTTTTCTAGTCCTGATGAATTGCCCCTTGATCATTTCTGACTAACACAGCAAGAAACATGTAGACCTCGATTTTTGAGCTATCAGAGATCATTGTATTTACTGCTGGTCACAATTTTTAAACTAGACAAGTAGACTCATTTATTAAAATTTGTGTTAAAGACCTACTTAGTCTATTTTAAAATCACTATCTCCTTATACACTCACTACACCACCAATCTCACTTGCTAGCCCTACACTTCACTTCACATACAGCATTGGAACAAAAGATTTCTGACAAAGAGCCCCTTTGCGGGTGCCCACCGGGCACTGCAGCGCCGGCCCGACAAGGAGCAATGCCATATGCTGAAGCATGATACCAGTTCAGGTGTGTGAGGGCTTCAGTTCCAAAAGGAATAGACCCCTTGTCCGTCGACTTGGAAATTGACCGACCACTCAATTACTCCCTTCTTTCCCATTTCTCTAAAGGAACTTCATACTTGTTTTGAGATAATCGTCAGCAAACAACTTAGTCCAAGTGAGAAATCTAGGGGTACTCATGAAGTCCAATCTCTCAATCGTAATCAAATCACATTTGTCCAATATGTTTGTCACTTTTTCCCTCATATTGGCTATAAAGATAGCTCCACCTCCATTGCATTAAATTCTTGTCCTGCCCCCACTTGCAGGAAGTGTGAGTTCCCCTGCCCCAAGTGTTGGATCTAGTGGCGCCCTTGCCTATGTTGCTTTAAAAAATTTAATGCTCTCATTTTCTTTTTGTTTAAATGCCTTTATTGATTTTTCACATCAAACTGGCTAATAAAGAAAAAAAGAACAACTTGACAGTGACACATGCCAATTCCCCCATAACCAGTGCGACTCTACAAACTGTGTGTTGGGTTCCCTGAGTGCATGCTTCACATGCATGAGACATCCATAAGTCTGCAGGATCATAGTGGCAATGTTCCCATATATTGACATCAGACCAGTCTCACCAGCTGGGAAGCATCAGGAACAACTGTGTCTGACAACACTGGTTAGACTATATGGAGGTATAGTGAGTGTCAGTGCGTCTTACCCATGCCGGGGGTGGGGGGGTAGGAAGAGAGGGGCATAGCCACTTCCCAGTTGCAGTCAGTCAAGAGAGGGGGATAGACGGGGGTGTGCGCTTTGAGCCCCTCCACAGCAGAACCCTGTTGAACCCTCTGCTGAAATGAAATCGCCTCTTCCGGCACCTACCCTCACGGAGGTCTGAGGTCGGATTTAGCCTCCAATCTTTCAATTAATCCGTCCCAATTGTCATACGTCCACCTAAATCCCTGCCACCCAACCATCTCTGCTCTTGCAGTTATCTCAGCTTTCGACCATTTCAGTAGGTCTGAACTCCATACAGATAATTCAGGGGCAGCCACATACTTCCAGGCCATGGCGATCCTGCGATTAGCCAATTCCAGGGCCAGACTCACAAATCTGTAGGTGTGTTTGCCCTTTTTGGGTGCAAGTTGGAGCACCAATAAGCACTGAAAGGGGGCCAGTGGGATAAGCCACCAACGATGCCCCCCCAAGTGGTTGAGCACTTCTCCGAAAATCGGGCGATCTCCGGGCATTGCCACACCATGTGAAAGAAGTTTGCTCCTAGTTCCACACATTGGGGGCATGCTGTAGATGCCCCAGGGAACATCCATCCCCACTTGTTCCGGTGCTAGGTATGTGTGATGCATTACATTATATTGTGTGTACTGCAATCTGGCATTCCGGAACACTTCCCTTACCAACCCGAGGCAGCGCCTCCACCCACCGGCGTAAATTCCAATGCGAGTGTTTGCTCCCACCATGTTTTCAGGTGATCCACTGGGCCTTGCAGGCATTCCTGTAGTGCCCCATAAATGCATGTAACTGCTTTCCTTTTGGGCCCGTGTGTCAGAAGTGTGGATAAAGCTGTGTTTGGATTAGGTATACCTGCTTTTCAGGACCCCATGCCTGCCCCACCACAGTGGATAAGGTCCCATATAACAAAAATTGCCCCAGGGCCAACCCGTATGTATCTCTCATGTCATTAAATGACTGTAATCTCCTCTCCACAACTAAAGCTCCCCAGGTCTCCACTCCTGCGTCATTCCACGCATCAGTCCTATGGTTGACTTTCAAAGGTCTAGTCTGGGGCAAGGCCGAGATGGGCAGGTCTGGGGCGTATGAGAATGCCTCTGCATGAGTAAGGATACATTTACCACAACACAACATTAGGTAATATAAAATACTGTAGTCACCCAGGTTCACCAATACATCCTCCCACTCCGGAGTACGTAAGTCTGCCAACCAATGTACAACCCATTGTAACTGGCCGGGAGTGGAGTATAACTGATATTTGGTTGCCCATAGACATCCCTCCTCTATTGAGTCCAGAACGGCATGGACTGTCATGTTGCTACCAGGATCCTCCTAGGTTGCCATCAATCAAGTCCTGCTCCTTATAGTATGTGCTGATTCCCAAGTATTTTATTGTGTCTTTGCTTCAGGGCAGTAAGGACGCTTGCTTGCCTGTTATTATTGGCAATGGGAACATGCAGGACTTGTCCCAGTTGACCCCAGGACAGCCCCATACTCATCCAGGAGCTCAATCAGCAAGGGGACATTGGTATCATCAGCACACATGTAAATCAGAGTGTTGAGACATTATGTGTTTCCCAGGCTGGGCGTTTATCTCGCAAAAGGCATACCAATGGCTCTATCGCTATTGCAAACAATATTGGGGATAGGGAGCAACCCCGTCAGGTTACCCTTTGAATTACAAAGGGAACAGAGAATTCAATATATGTGTGTGCACCCCTGACACCAAGTCTGTGTAGAGCAGAGACACCCATTTAAAGAATCCTGGTCCCACTCACATCTTAGTGAGTACTGCAAATAGGTATGGCTAGCTCAAAGTGAGTAAGGCCTTTTCGATGTCAAGTGATGCTGCCCAGTTTTGGACTTCATGTCAATTGGTTCAGTCTGTGATCCTAAACAAACATTTCAGGTTTAAAATCATGTTTCTACCAGGTACAAAACCGTTTTGATTAGGGTGTATAAGGGAGTGTATTACAGATATCCGACGGGTTGCCAATATCTTTCCCAGAATCTTGTAGTCAGTATTGAAGAGCGATAGCGGCCTAAACGATCCCACCCTGAGAGGGTCCTTGCCAGGCTTGGAGAGAACAACTATCAGAGCCTCTCACCTGGTAGCTGGCGCCTCCCCATGTCCATAGCCGTCGTGTACACCTTGAGCAAACGCTGCTTCAAGTCAGAGGAGTACGTTTCATAAAACTCCAACGGGAATCCATTCGTACAAGGTGTTTTACCCCTTGCCAACTGCTTTGCAGCCAACCTAATCTCCTGCAGAGAGATTTGAGTGTCCAAGTCCTGCTTCTGTGTGCCATTAAGTGTTGGTATTGTCAGGCAGTCCAAGTGGCCTGTCAGTGTGTTGTGTTGGACCCCAAGAGTAGCCCTATATAGGTTCTCTTAATAGGTTCGGAACATCTGATTGATGGCGCGTTGCGTATTGACTATCCTACCATCAGGGGTAGCAATGGCAAATATAGGGGTCCTAGGTGTCTCTGCCTGAAACTGCCATGCAAGCATTGACTGGGCCTTGTCACCAAACACGTTTTGATGCACTGTTTATTCTTTATAGTCCAGATAACATAAATGTGTAAGGGTGTCATCATGATCTTCCCTGTGGTCTCTCAGGGTTATCAATGCCGCGTTATCTGCCACAGCTAGTGTCTCTAAGTCCCTAATACGTGACTCCTTATCTAGGAGCTCCCTGTGCAGCACTTTCTTGGTCCCCACGACCTCCTGTACGCAGTTCCCCTTGAGAACTATTTTGAAGGCATCCCATTCTACAGCTTGTCTGGCTACAGATCCAGAATTGTTCGCAAAGTACTGTGCTATAGCCATCCCTATGTATTCCCTGAACACTTAGTCACTTAAAGCCTCTATTTTTAGGCACCATAGGGGTACTGGGGGGCGCAGATTCCCCCAGGTTATGGTAAGTCACTGGGGATTATGGCTGGATATTGTGCAGACCAGGTATTCTGCGTTTGTCATCCTAGTGCCTGTCTCTCACATACTCAAAATCATGTCTATTCTGGCGTGCAATTTATGGATGTCAGAGTAATATGAGTATTCTCTCCCACTGGGAAGTGATGCCCTCCAGAGGTCCGTCACCTGAGCATTAGAGGCCCATTGCTCTAGCATGCAGGGATTTGGTGAAAGCTTCTTCCCCTGGTACTGTTGGACTAAATCTGTCTAAGTGCAGATCTAAAACACAACTAAAGTCACCACACCACAGTGTTAGAATTTGAGTCATAGGCAATAGTGCTCGGTTGTGAGATGCATAAAATAGGGCTTGATTGGTTTGGATGCATAGATTGCCATGAGGGCAAATGGTGTACCATCTAAGTCGCCCTCCACTACTACATACTGCCTCTCTGTAGCTATTTAATGGTGGTGCAAGACTAACGGTACCCCGGGGGCTACCAGAAAAGCACTGCTCTGACTTAGCTTGAGAATGTTGTGCCATATCCTTTGCCTCTCAATCTTTTTGCCAACTTCTGCAATTCCCCCATTTGCAAATGAGTCTCTTTTATTCAGGCAAAATGCACCTGCCTACACTTCCGGTACGAATGTATTTTGTAATGTTTTGTGTGCATGGCCATGCCACACACATTCCAAGTCAAGATATTATAGTTGTCGGTTGTCATCACTGCCTGAGTCCCAGTGTCTCCTTCCTCCACCCCCACTGTTATCCCAACCGAACCAAAGTTTTGGTGGACCATGTGTGTGTTGGTTGTCCCATAGTGTCCTGCCAAGAAAAACTAACCCTCGAAATCCCCTCCCCAGACTGAGGTGACAAACAACCTCGGACAAACAAAACACATAACCAGCCTGTGTGTGTAACCTCCTCCATTTGGGCCATGGGTGTCAGTGGCAATAGCCAGTATACCCGTTAATGTGTACAGGTTCCCATGTGCATCTGTGCGTAGCCCTCGCAGTTCTGAATCATGCCCCTACCCACGACCGCCCATGTTTTATAAAGAAGATACTGTTGGGAGGAGCCCAGTGTCTCCTAACCATAAAGGATTTGCAAATAAGGTAGATAGTACCAGCACTCACGTATCACCAGTTCAGCTGTCATGGGGAGGACAACAGGCCCCGTGTGCAGGGTGGCCAAAACCTCGTCGATCGAATTGTAGTTAGAAGATGGAGATGCTGTCGATCGTGGTCCCAAATTCACCAACACAGGTTTCCCTCTGTGCTCTATGGCTGCTACCACCTGTGCTCTCTCGTGCAGCCTGCTCCTTTGAGGGCTTGTATTGTGTGTTCAGGTGGAACATTTCCCCTCAATGCAGGGAGCCATCCCTCATCATCTCATTTTGCGTCTGGTGGGGGAGACACACTCTTGGACTCCAGCCAGTTCGACACTTCTTGCGGCATTTGAAAGAAGACAGTCTTTTACCCATCCTGGAATGGAAGTTGTGCAGGAAATAACAGGGTGTATGTTGTGATGTATGACAAGTAGCCGAGGAGTATCTTTGAAGATTATTAAGTCTTAGTCACAGGTTAGCATCCATGTGAAGCCCATCTTCAACTGTCACACCTCACCATACAGGCACCCAAACATTCCAATCATCTCCATCACTCCAACATTCCACTCAGAACACTCACATTGGCTGAGCAGCTAGGAGCCAGGTAACATAGTAGATGCATTAATACCTAAGCAGGATATAACATATCCTCTCCTTTGTGTAAGGGTTTTTAATGTAAACTCTGTAAATGGGACTGACACCCATTTAGCCACCCCTCATGTAAGGGTTTGTAAATGTAGAACCTAGCAATGGGTGACCCCATCCACTTAGCCCGCTCTCACATAAGGGCAATAGCTAAACTAAAAGAAATGGACAATTCACACCCCTGGAACAATCCCAAGCATAATGGTATGTAAAGTGCAATGAGGCAGTGTAGCGTAAAATGTGAAGTAAAATCTCAGCGTCAAACCTATCATAAATGTGAAATTGCAACCATTAAACAAACAACCTACAAAAACAAATTTGGCAAGGTGGTGAAACACACCCCACTTTCACCCTTGGGCAGCAGTATGGAAATCAAACCCACCTTAGAACAAACCATACAAGAGCTAAATGCTCACCCGAGCATAATACTTAAGAAAAGCAATTGTTGCGTTTGAACAAGAACCAATGTCATGAAGTAGAATATTATTAAACAGTGCTGAATCCAATAATGAAACCACAAGACCTCCTGTGAGCGATTTCTCACACAAATAGGCAAACAATGTCTCTATGCCTCGAAACAAAACTGGGAAAGTGCCAAGTTTAATTCTGTGGAAGCATAGTCATAGAAATGTTTCAAAGGCAAACAAACTGGATGCGGCATGGCACTCGGAAAGATGAGATAATATGCACCTAACAGTGGGTTTCCTCATGTGGCAACCAAATCTCACTGTTGGTTTTCTGATCATCTGTAAGCTATGTTGATAATACAAATGTAGACACATGACAGTCTGATAACCCAAAGACTGGACGCTATGATCCAGATCCATGACCCACCATTCGCATCTTCTGTAAAACGTTGACCTGTCAGTTCCCACAAGAAAGTACAGTCCCCAGCGTGTTATGGGAGATGCGGACCACTGAGCAGCCCTTGGCAACCACAAACCCTGTGGTGGGAGGACTGGGAACTCGTGCATCACAAGCACCACATGTCGTAGGCAGGCTAGAAGGAATACGTGCCTGCACCTCAAGTGTGCGCATGCATTCTATCTTAAAAAAGCACATGAACCACTTTGTGATAAGCCCAAATGTAGTTTCCTGGTGCTACGCCTCTCTGAAGGAAGATGGCGGCACGTATGTCAAGAAGGGTGTCGGGTGGCTCCAGGAGCATATGTGCTCCAAAACGTCTTTGGACAGCTTGGATTTCTGGATGATGACACAGCAGATCTCCCTGCAGCCCCTTCACGTGACCACATAGTAACAGTGAGAGGTGCGAGAACAAGTAAAACAAATGTCTTGCGGCACGTTCAACCACCGCACCTTCATAATGGTAAACCAGGCTAACTCCCCAAAGAGCACAAATTTCTTACTGTCCCAGCATAGTGTCGCACTGAACCAAACCCCTTAGGTAGCATACTTAAGTTGAATGTTGCTGGTCCCACAGGGGAAACAGCGTTTACAACGCTGTAAACACAACGCAGTAGTTTACAACGCGGTCGATACAACGACCGCGTTGTTACCATGTGTGCCATTACATCACAGGTCGTAACAACGACTTGCTGTAGGGGGCGTGCAACACCAGGGAATGTGTTGGATTTTAAATCCAACACCTTCCCTGCTGTTGCACAAACTGGAGTAGGAATAGTAATTAATACTATTCCTAAGTCCAGCGCGCCCCCTACAGCAAGTCGTTGTTACGACTTGCGATGTAATGACACGCGTGGTAACAACGCGGTCGTTGTAACAACCGCGTTGTAAACTACTGCGTTGTGAATGCACGCGTTGTAACGTGCTATATTCGTCCCACAGCCGGTTTACATGCATTTTATTAAAAGTACATACCGCTGCTAGCTTCCTGAAGTGTTGACAAGTTGAACAGCACAGAGACCATGCACCTGACCTCAAGTTTGAAAGTCCATGCACCATCCGATTAAAGCTGCTGTTGTATTCCACATAGATCTGTAATAATTAGTCATGTCTTGCATTTAGACTGTTCCATTACACACAACACTAGTAAAATGCTGATCCAATTTGCTGCAGACAATACTTTCTTTGTCAGCCTTTGGAGATCCAGCTTGCTGGAACAACTGAGTGTACTGGAGGTTGTCATCAAACGTAAGAACACTCAGGAATGTTATTAAAAGAAGTACGCCCTGGCTAGAGCTGTCCGATGTAGAGGACACTGGTGGGGCTGAAAGGCTGCCAGGGCCATTTGTCATTAGTTGGAATAGCTAGCTTTAAGTTTTCATAATATTCCTTTAAAGTTTTGCTTCCTGTTGGTTCTTCTGTATCACACAGGGTCAGACTCTTTTAGTTCAGTTTAGTGTACTGTTAAATGTCAGCTTCTGTAGCCTCTGTAAATTTCTTCATTTGCACAATCTTCTTTTCCTTTTCTCTTGATCTTCCTTAAGACGAGATGTGGGCATGAGTCTGTCTTCAGATCGTCTCCAAAATCATGTTGTGATGTATGACAAGTAGTGAGGAGTATCTTTGAAGATTTTTTATTAAGTCTTAGTTACAGGTTAGCATCCATGTGAAGCAGCCCCACCAGGAGCAGCCCGCCTGCTGCTCAGCCCATCTTCAACTGTCACACCTCACCACACAGGCACCCAAACTTTCCAACCATCTCTATCACACCAACATTCCACTCAGAACACTCACACTGGCTGAGCAGCTAGGAAGCAGGTAACATAGTAGATGCATTAATACCTAAGCAGGATATAACAGTGTACTTGATGTGTAACTGGCACAACTGGCACTTGGTCTCTGTGAAGGATTCCTTCTGTCTGCGAACATCTGTGGTATAGCAGGAAATATCATTACTGTGCATTTTTCTACCTGGGATCAGCAAGTTGCAGGATATTGTCTCTGTCCAATAATTTAAAAACCGTGCTACCACGCGGCATGGTCAAGTGCCGGGAGGAGGCTGCCAGCCCAGGACTCTGTGTGCCCTTTTTTACTAAGAAAATGATGGCTATTTTACCGCTGAGCACCGTTTTGGCCTGCCAGTTTTCAATAAAGTGTTCCAAGCTTAGGCCCGCTATCCTCTCTGGTAGCCCCACCACTCAGATATCGTTGCAGTTTGTGCTCCCTTCTGTGTCATCAGCTTTTTGTCTCAGTAGCCATACTTCATCCTTCAATTCTTTTATCTGAGTTTGAGCTTCAAGCAGTGTAGGAAAGTTCCCCTTTTTGCATGGTTACCCCTTAACTTTTTGCCATTTACCTCATGCACTTTGACCGAGTGTGCCCTTGGTCCCTGCCAATCAGGTTCTCAGGGCCTGTGTTATTTCCCTAACCTGTACCATTGTTTCCACAATTGGCACAACTCTGGCCTACCTGCAAGTCCCTTGTAAGGGGTACCTATGGTACCAAGGGCATGATAGCCAGGGAAAGGCCTCTGAGGCCTGCGGCATGTATTATGCCACCCTCAAAGTCCTCTCACCATAAACATGCATCACTGCCATTGCAGGCTGCGTGTTATGGTGCAGCTTAAAGTGAAGAGTCAACATGGCACACATCCCTGTGTGCCATGTCTGCCCGGCACTGCATGAGGCCTAGGTAAGTCATTATTAAGGCAGGGTTGACTAGACCTCACGTGAGGACCTATCTGCATGAGCAGACAGGCCCCTATGATATCTAAGGCCATTCTTAGATATTATAAGTGCCCAGTAAAACCATACTGAGTATATGGTCTATAAACTTGTCATTAGGAGTTTCCTAGCACCTTAATGGTTTTACTGAAACCTGGGATGTTTGGTATCAAGCGTCTCAGAATAATAAACCTGCACTGATTGTAGTGCCAGATTTATTATCCCATGCTCTCAGGGGTCCCGTCTACAGGGGACCCCTGAACCAAACCAACCACTGGTGGGTTTCTGATTGGTGAACACCAGCCTGCCACCACAAGACAGGTTTCTGGACCTTTGGGAGTGAGCCTTCGCACCCAGGGCCTAGAAACAAAGCCTTTCCTGGGCGGAGTTGTTCACACCTCCCCCAGATAAGGAAGAGCCGTCTGTGGTAGGGGAGCTTTAAAGGCCTTGCCACCTTTGCAACGCGATCCCCAGCCTCTCCTGCTAGCAGGAGCATGACCCCTTCCTGTCTTCACCCACTTTTCTGCTAACCCCACCCCTCAGGTGGGGGAGGCGAGGTGAAGCCCACTTTCCAGTGCCCGCCATCTTGCAGATGGAAGGCACCCCCACTTAGGGTCACGGATTGTGCTCACTCCCCCACGTGGGGTAAGCACACTAAGGGTGTAGTCACCCTAAGGTCAGCATCCCTTTGGCTACTACCTGGCTACCCCAGTAACGCCCCTAAATACAGTATTTAGGGGCACCCCTGAACTCAGCTCATCAGAATTGATGACCTATGAAGACTGGAACTTTAAGACGTCGCAGCAGTGAAGACTCCAGGCCCAACTTACTTGGTCCTAGCCCTACCAGCCTGCCTGTAGCTCCAAACCCCACTGCGAAGAAAATGACAGCTTCAAAAAGGATCAATAACTGCCAGGCTTGGTGAGGACTGATGCCCTACTTCAATAAAGACTTGAGACTCCCAAGGACAGAGACCCTGTCCACAAAAGAAGATCATGACCCTGCATAACCAAGAAACCCTGCTCCAGGACTTACCTCTGCACCTATCATCCACGACCCGTGCCCAGAGAGCCCACCGGTCCTGAAGTGGTTCCCCAGCAGTCCTGACCTCCAAACTATTGAGGGGTGTCACTGCCAAGGTCCAGTGTTTACGCCTGCAGCCTCTTTACGATGACCCCCCTCAACCGTGACCCTCCGGTAAGGAGAAAACCCAATGCTAGAAGACACCCCTGCAGCTTCCGGCCCTGTGTCCTGTCGACCAGTTCCAAAGGTGGTCGGATGTCCTCCTGCATCCAAAGTTACTTACCTGGCTGTTGGTTTCCCTCACCCGGCTTCCTGACAGACTCCTGCAGCCTGGGACCGATTTTGAGGTTCTCCATAGAAAAGCATTGGGCGTCCGATTTTGTGCAAGCACTCTACATCCGGCCGCCCCTGTGCCGTTGGTGGTGCGGTTTTGGTGCCTTGGGTCAATCAATCAATCATATCATTTGTAAAGCGCACTACTCACCCGTGAGGGTCTCAAGGCGCTGGGGTGGGGAATGCTGCTACTGCTCGAAAAGCCAGGTCTTGAGGAGTTTTATGAAGGTCAGCAGGTCTTGGGTCTGCCGTAGGAGGATGGGGAGGGTGTGCCAGGTCTTGGCGGCAAGGTGGGAGAACGATCTGCCACCGGAGGTCGCTCTTCGGAAGCGGGGGACAGTGGCGAGGGCGAGGTCGGCGGAGCGGAGCTGGCGGGTGGGGGTGTAGAAGCTGAGTCGTCTGTTGAGGTACGTTGGTCCGGTGTTGTGGAGTGCCTTGTGTGCGTGGGTGAGGAGTTTGAAGGTTATCCTCTTGTTGACCGGGAGCCAGTGCAGGTCTCTCAGGTGGGGTGTGATGTGGCTGCGGCGAGGGATGTCGAGGATCAGGCGTGCAGAGGTGTTCTGGATGCGTTGGAGCCGTCTTAGGAGTTTGGCCGAGGCTCCTGCGTAGAGGGCGTTTCCGTAGTCCAACCTGCTGCTGACGAGGGCCTGGGTGACCGTTCTTCTCGTTTCAGTGGGGATCCACTTGTAGATCCTGCGGAGGGTGTTGAAGCAGGCGGAGGAGACGGCGTTGACCTGTTTAGTCATGGAGAGGGTGGAGTCGAGGATGACCCCTAGGTTGCGTGCGTGGTCGGTGGGTGTTGGGGCGGTTCCCAGTGCGGTCGGCCACCAGGAGTCGTCCCAGGCCGAAGGGGTGGATCCGAGGATGAGGACCTCCGTCTTGTCCGAGTTCAGCTTCAGTCGGCTGTTCCTCATCCATTCAGCCACGGCCTTCATTCCTTCGTGAAGGTTGGTTTTGGTGGTGTGGGGGTCCTTGGTGAGGGAAAGGATCAGCTGGGTGTCATCGGCGTAGGAGATGATGTTGAGGTTGTGCCGACGGGCGACGTGGGCGAGCGGTGCCATGTAGATGTTAAACAGAGTTGGGCTGAGGGAAGAGCCCTGGGAGTACGCCGCAGATGATCTCGGTGGCTTCGGAGCGGAAGGGGAAGGCGGACGCTCTGTGTTCTGCCAGAGAGGAAGGAGGTGGTCCAGTCCAGGGCCTTCTCTTGGATCCCGGCGTTGTGGAGGCGTGTTCGTAGTGTGTGGTGGCAGACCGTGTCGAAGGCGGCTGACAGGTCCAGGAGGATGAGGGCCGCCGTTTCTCCGTTGTCCAGCAGGGACTTGATGTCATCGGTGGCGGCGATGAGGGCAGTCTCGGTGCTGTGGTTGCTGCGGAACCCGGACTGGGAAGGGTCCAGGATGTTGTTCTCCTCGAGGTAGCGGGTCAGTTGTTTGTTGACGGTCTTCTCGATGACCTTTGCCGGGGAACGGGAGCAGGGAGATGGGCCGGAAGTTCTTGAGGTCCTTGGGGTCCGCCTTGGGTTTCTTGAGTAAGGCATTGATCTCGGCGTGCTTCCAGCTCTCCGGGAAGGTTGCTGTCTCGAAGAGGTGTTGATGACTTTCCAGAGATGGGGTGCGATGGCTGTGCTGGCTTTGTTGAAGATGTGGTGTGGGCATGGGTCTGACGGAGATCCGGAGTGGATAGTGTTCATGATCTTGATGATGTCGTCGTCGTTGATGTTGGTCCAGGAGAGCAGGCGGTTGGTGCGGATGGTGGTCGTGGGGGCGGAGGTCTCAGTGGTTGTCGGGGCGGTCGTGGCGTTGAAGCTGTCGTGGATGTCTGCGATCTTGCGGTGGAAGAAGGTGGCCAGCGAGTCGCACAGGTCTTGCGAGGGTGGGACGTCATTGGTGTTGGAGCTGGGGTTGGAGAGTTCCTTCACGATGTTGAAGAGCTCTTTGCTGTTGTGCGTGTTGTTGTCTAGGCGGTCTTTGAAGGAGGCCCTTTTGGCGGATCTGATGAGGTGATGGTGTCTGCGGGTGGCGTTCTTGTGGGCTGCGTGGCTGTCCGGTGTTCGTTCACGGAGCCAGATCTTCTCCAGCTTTCGGCAGGTTTGCTTGGATCCCCTTTTGCCCCCACCCAAACCCCAAAAGATCTTTGTCCTAGCCCGATTGGCCTGCCCGTGAGCAGCCTCAACACGCTGTGCCTCTAGCCCCATTGGCTAGCATTGACCCCGGTACCGAATTTTTCACTCTGCACTCAGCTGCCCCAGTGCCGCTGGTGGTGCAGTCTCAGTGCAGGACCGAACCTTGCTGAACCATTGTGGGGCACTAGAGCGCTTGCCTACTAGGGTAGCAACCTACATCTTGTGGGTTGTGTTTGGAGGAGTGTTGTTATCTTTGCTTTAATCCTGTGTGGGAAGTGTTTCCATGTCGAGCGTGAGGACCACTGAGGTGTGATTATCGTGTTATGGGACGCAGTGTTCAGTGGTGTGATGGATGAAGAAGTGTGAGAGACAGGCGTGCAGTTTATGATCTTCAGTGCATTGGCAGCTTTGAGCAGCTCTGCAGGCCCTTTATGGTATTTCTTATGTTCATATAGCTGATTCCTGCACGGGGTTGTCTATACTGAGATATTTTGTTTTAAGGTTTTGGTGGACACTTCGCTCTTAAATGTTCGTTTACCGACGGTGTAAATGTCCTAGAAGTGGAATCTGACAGCCTTATTTGAAAGCAGCTGACTCATAGTCTGAAATGTGTGGTATTGAATATATACCGCGGATCACGATATCCGTCGGGCTGAGCATCTCTCACAGAGCCGATTGCCGGGCAACTTTGGGACTCTTCGAGCCATTTAAAAGAGATGTTTACAAAAAATCTAGTACAAAGGTAGCTTTCTCCATCTGCTAATAATAAATATGTCAGGCATAACTGGCAAGCATGCCTCCATGTTAATGGAATGCGCAGGAAATAGCTGCAGCTATATTTGTCCTGACAACAAATACCTTAATTCCCACAGCTAAAATGAGCCTGTTTTGCAAGTTGCTCTCACCCCAGTGTTTATATAGTTGTTGCATTTTAACCACAGATAAAGTGGCCTATTGCGAGTCGTCTGGGTGTCGTGTTTGTTCATGCTTGCGCTCACCACACTTCAGGACATTGTGTCATTGAATGACAGGATAAAACATATGATGCGATGAACGAAGCCTCAAGTGTACCGCATGACCAGTTACAAAATAAACTTTCCAATGTGACGTGAGCACCAGGAAGGCCTCGAATGTGGGGTTCTCAGAAGCAACGCGCACGAAGAGGCTGGGGTTACTACGTTTTACTTGTAATTGCAATTTTTTAGATTTAATGATTATAAAAACTATTACACATACATTACAACCTTGAATGCAATTCCACCTTAAAGTCGAATGACTACGCCAGAAAAAGTGTAACAACATCACTCCATCAAACACAGCAACCACAGGCAGACTTTTCACTTATATTGGCGCTTGCCATTGTCATATTATTCAAAGAAATAAATTAAATAGAGAGTATTCATGAATAGCTGTTAATAAACCTCATTGATGCATTGAGCAAAAAGCAGTACCAGGCGGGCTCATCTCTGGAGTCTTATTACCGTCCTACCGAGAGAGGCCACTCTACTGAGGCCATTTTCTTGAACAAGAAGCCTGACTTGGTACAGCACTGGAACATCCTCCTCTCCCATGAGACCCTTAGCTCCAACATTCAGACATATCGTTACATTACATTTACCATATGAACACCTGGGCATAAATAAAACCTTAATAATCGACAGGATTCACTACTTGAAGCTAGACATAAGTGGTGACCGCCTGATTCTAGTTCAAGAATTTAGTCAGCAGCACCTTTTGCAGTACCTACCTATTGGAGGCCCCCGAGGCTATGTTGACATAATTGCAAATACTCTTCTTTGTTTTGAGGCTAGACCTCTCATATTGAGGCTTGGAAAAGGCCATTGTGGTTTTGGGGAAACACATGTTGACTGTGTGAGTATATCTTTGAAGCGAATGGAAATACATGTGTGCTCTAATCAAAGGGAAACACATTTTCTTTTCATCGTTTTCCAAAAACCCATATTCTCAATAATATAACAAATAAAGTGAAAACAATTATTCACTTGTTTTGCGCAAGCTATTTCCACCCTCTGTGCACCAACGCAATGCATGTGACATAAATAACCTAGGGGCCAGATGTACGACCATTGTATGTTGCAACTCGCAAATTGCGGCAAATTGCGAGTTGCAATTTGCGAGTCGCAAAATCCAATGTACAACAGTGTCTCAGACTCGGTTTGCGATTCCCAATGGGGTCGCAAATTGCATGCCTCATGAATATTAATGAGGCTGTCGCAATTCGTGACCCCATTGGGAATGGCTGGCACTCCCAGGGATGGTGGCCTGCAGACTATGCCTGCTACCAACCAGGTCTAAATATAGCCCTGTACCTGTATGCTGAAATTCCTTATCATGTGGACTGGATCGCTGCTCCCCCAAAAGATACCTTCATTTTCCAGCTTGAAAATAGACATCAAAGAGCTCCTTCCCTAGGCTTATGATTTGATTTCATACACAGACCCTTCTTAGATTGGCCCTACAATATATTCTGGATTACGTATGTTGGCAAAAACCAAATTACACCTAGAGGTATCAGGCAAGGTCCTAAAAGTTCTTATTGATATTTGCAATGAGGTTTGGGACCTGTTACTCAAAAATATGTGTACAACTTTGAAACTGTATATGAGTTACACAAAAAACAAAAGTGAACATATTTGTACAAGAACTTCGAGTTTGCAGTGTCACCATGCACATTGTAGTTATCTTTGGAAATGAAGAAAGTATATTAGTAAATGCCCTTGCAACAGCTATAACACACATTGAGGATCCTTGTGAGTTGCACAGAATGGTGTTGGCAAAGGGGCATTTCTCACTTGTAACTTGCAAGGGAATTTATCAGTTCTATGTAATGTTGCATCCCGTTCAATGGTTACCGACTAAAGGATCAGGAGGTAACCACTTGCAAAGTGGTATCTGTCCTTCATGGATAGTCTACCCTGGATGTGATATTTGACAGCATTGAGAGAGACAGCCCCATGTAGAGTTCTGTGGACTGTGTAGAGTGCCTTCCTCAATGTGTCACTGTAGCAATATGATGGTTATCTTTTAAAGGGACATGTTATACAATACTGGCACAAGATAAAAGTGAAAGCAGGCCCCAAAACATTTTCTCCCTTGCAGGTCTTTGTCACTTGCAGACGGATACAATGACACAAACACTGGAGGCTGGCCTCATGAATATGAAGTGGGCCCTTTCTGCCTGATTGCTCTTGACCCTTTAGCTCCAAACCTGATTAGAACATTGGGTCAGGGATTTCTCACAATACTGCATTACGTATGGTTTGCGCAGAACTGCAAAGTGGTCCATTCAGGAGCGGCCCATGCAGGTAAGAGCGGTGGGGCGGGGTCTCAACAGAAGACGAGGGAAATTTAAATAAATGATAAATTTTCCTCATCCCTGTCTGTCGTCGCCCCCCCCCCCTCCGCCCACCGCTCTTACCTGCACGGACCGCTCCTGGGTCCATTAGTATCTCTGCCAGATCAGTAAAACACTGAAAATGCATTTGAGCCCCTGCCATTCTGATTGCAATCTGTAGATGTTAGAAGTGCCCCAGGGAAATCCCCATGGATGTCCTGATTACGTTCCACTGATCTTCATTACTCTCAGTCCTACTTTTTCTTATTAGAGTACTTATAGTAAGAGGTTGACTTTCCATGAAGACAGACACATTGTTGCCTTACATAGTTTCCACTGAACTGAAACCGAAATTCCCCCAATTGTCATTATAATTAAAGTACTGAGGAGTCTCATGTCGGTGCCTGACCAATATTACTCCTGTAGGCACATGCCTATTGTGAAATAAGCTTACAAAATAGCTTGGCACGCCACTTGAGCCTGATTATAAACCATAGAGGTTACAAGAAAACCTATCATCTGAAGGTTGCAGAAGAAGACGTATGCCAAGGACCAAAGTTCATGAATAGTGTGTCTGGCATTAACAATTAACTTGTACAGTCCAGAAGCATCCTGACCACACCATCTATGTAAAGCGACTGCAAACATACCGGTTCCTATGAAAACAGTCTGCAGACTGCACAAAACGTCCCAAAATCTATTAAAAGGTAAATGAACATGTTTCATATTAAGAAGATAATCTTTTCTGATAACAGTTTAAGGGAAGCCTCCAGAGCTTTCCACAACAAAGGAGGGTCCAAGGACAGGACACAGGGCTGAACCCATGGCACTGCATGCTCAAAACTTACATTATTAGGATGGAACATCCGTCTGACAAACAAATCCTATTCGCTCAAATAGGAAACACATCACTTTCAGGGAATCACAATAGAAGGCCCCATGTCCTTGTTGTAACATCATGAATTGAATGACTTCAAGTAAAGGAGCTCTGACTTCAGTATCATGAGACATGTTGTCTGCTACACACTGAGGAGTGCCCGGCTATCTGAATTGAGCAATTATGTCTCCTCACTGATAATTTCTGCTGGAGCTTCATCAATGTCAGGTGCAGAGTGAATCGGGAATGTATAAAGGCACAGGGTCCATTCTCAAGCCATTGACCAAGCAAAGTTTGTCAAGCCATCATTGTATTGGTCCTACTGACAATACCATAGATTCCTCCATCCCAATTTTGTAACTCACTCTGACTACCAGGGATATGGATGGAAACACTGTCCAGAAACATTGCCAACTGATGGTATGTCTTGGAGCCTACTCCTCAACTGGATTTAATGTATTGCAAGCAAACCATTTATGGAGTTCCATAGTGGTGACAAATGTGGATGAACAGCTCTGTTCTTAAAGAGGCTTCAAGGGAGAATAAGGAGGGACACTACTGAAATGCATCTTACTCTTCAGGAGTGCAGGTTGACCTTTGTGCTTGGACAGAAATGGTGAAGCATATCTGTCAATGATCTTGAATTGGTACCTCACTTCTGGTTTCCATATATATTGTCAAGCAGGCCCTGTCTAGAGCAGCACCACAACCAATATCCTTGGTGAAGACTCCACCCTAAGGCCCAAGATGGTTCCACTGAACCAAAAGGTTGGAATCACCAAGGTCCCCTGGGCTTCCAAAGTGCAGCATGCCTTGTCCCATTCCAGTTAGGGCCTTGGAGGATGACGAATGTCCCCTGAGTGCTCCTATAGAGATCCTACTGAAGCCTAATTGAGATTTAAAAAGGCCGTTGGCTGTTGCAGGAAAATCACAGCAGCCATGGTGGGTACGGCTTAAGATGTAAGCCAGGTTCACCCACAACCCACTCCAGTTCTTGCTCATGTGGAGGAGAGGACATGAATATAAGAACCAAAAACATGAAATCCACTGTGGCTGCACATTTTTCTGAAAATCATCACAACATTTGTCAACTCAAGTTTCTCATCCTAGAGATCATTGAGAAGAAAGAAGGCAGAAACAACAATAATTTTTTGCTACAGCGTGAAAAGTTTTGGATAAAAGCCCTGAACTCATTGAAACCTTTTGGGTTGAATGACCGGATGGAGTTTTTGTGCTATTTATAAACCCCTGGTTTACTCTCTGGACCCATGTAGTACATAGTTCTTTCCCTGCTATTTGTCTTCCTTCCTCTTTTGAATATCTTTTTTTTCCTTCTTTCACATATTTTCTTTTACTCATCACCCTTTGTATTTTCTATACTTGCACATTTGCATCAGCTTTCACTATTCTTTTTTCTATTTTAACATATACTTACTACTTATGTTCAAATGCCGTTCTAATATGGCCGCTGTTTTTTGTGGCTTTTGCAAAGCTCTTTACAGTCTGTTTTCTATTGCTGTTACACATCGTTTAACCCGCTTCACTGTTCCGGCATGTTGACACTTTACTGACTATACGCGTTGCTGTTCTCAACGGCTGACGTAAGTTTGCTTTTCTTGCTCCAACCCGCATATGCTGTAATTACCAGCGTTTTCACTTTCTGTGCATAGCGTTCACCGTCGCATGAACAAATAGCGCACTTTTCATTTCACTTGCTAAGCGCCGTGTTATTTTACTGTTTACACCATGCATGCCTAGATTTTCTATTTTCAGGTTGCACATTGACACGCTTTGTACTTTCCCGCTACGGGTTGACCAACTTATTCGGTAACCATGATTGTTAGACTTCGCATATCAAAGCGGTGTGTCAACTTTTGTACACAGAACACTCATAGGCATCTTTTTCCATTTATTTGACCGCACTGTGTTTAACTGTTACAACCGAATCACATATTTTTTTACTTTTTGATCGTTTGAACGTTTTGTTTGTCACCTTTTGGGTTTGTATATTTGATGCAATGTAGCTGCACACCTCAAATGAGCTTCTTTCATTTTTCTAGGTTTTCACACAACTGCACTCTTTTGCTCTAGAGGTTTATACGTTATCATTGTTTTTTTATACCTTATTGAATACCTCACGTGCATCGGCACCTAATGCATGTTGCTGCCCATTTTTCACTTCGCATTTACGTCTTAACTGTTACATTGTTTCAATTGCATCTAGTTGGCTCGGAGAGCATGTTTCCTCATGTTTACTTTCAATTTCAGAATCTTGGCCCCTGACGAAGGGCCCGACGGCCCGAAATGCATTGGGTTTCGCATTAATATGGATTGTTTTGATCAAGCTGAAGATTGTGTCATTTAAGCTTATCATTAAATACAAACACAATGAATTCTGGAATGTTTTTAACTTTTTTATATCCTTCTTTACCTACCATTGGCACTAGAACTGACTCACCCCACGGGGGGCTTCGCTGTGCTCATAGGGACGCCCCTACATAGGTGGCACATCTTTCCATTATTATTCACACCCCTAATCAGAGGGTGATACCGCTGAAGCCCGCTACAAATCTGCATCTTGATTCACTCATCGGTGTGCGCAGTCCACACTCTCTTTCTACATTGCTCTTTCTCTGTCAAGCCATCGGAGAAGTTTGGCTATGGTGGTGACGGAGTAGTCACTGCCGTAGCCAAACTTATGGTCCCCCGCATCAAAATCGGGTGAGCAGAACTTTATCTTGGTGGTATCTATATTTTGACATCATTGCATTGGAGTATACATAATGTTAACAAATAAATCAGCCCCTAAGGGCCAAATGTTGAGGGTTCAGCTTTCTTCCATCATCTAGCAATCACCAGCCTAGCAAATAAAATAGCTGATATAAGAATCTACAACTCGTCTATCTATTTTGCTCCATTCAGTTGGCATAAGTCTCAGCACTAACAACCAGGTCTTATGGTATTGAATAGCCCACAAACCTGCAAATCCCTACTAGCACTTCTTTGCAAAAAAAATCTCAGTTTGGAGCATTGCCACCATATATATATTGGGAACCATTCGCCCCCACATGATCCATCTGTCACTGAGTAAAGTGCCCTCAGTTTATCAGGTATTATAAGCCATCTCATAATTAACTAAAATGCAATACACATATTGAAAAGCTAGACAATTTTCCCGATATTATCACACAGTCTTTCCAATTCCTCCCCTTGAATTTCTTTATTGAGCATACCTTTCAGTTCAGTCATATTTTCACCTCTTTTTTCAGAATTTCATACAATGCTGATAGCAGCCCTTTCATACCAGGGATACCAGTTACAAATTGCTGAAAAAGCTATCAAACACTTTGTAACTGCCTTCTTTATCATACTTGCCCAAACCAGTGCTTTATCTGAGAGTACCAAAATATTTCCTCAGGCCATATCTGTGTCCAATATCTTTAATGAGGGCAACATTTCTGATTAATGGTGTGCAATTCGCGTAATTTGCATTTGCATAATTTCACAAAATTTTGAGAAAATTATGTGTAATTATGCAAAACCGGAATTTGGCATTATATTTACACACAAGATGTGTCCTCGCATCTATTTTGGGCATGACAATGTATTTCTCGGTAATACAAATAGCACAACAAACACAAGTGCCACAAACAGCAGCAGCTCACATTCTGGTCATTCGTGTTGCTCCCATGTGCTCACGCTATATTTGCCATGAGCTGCACATAATTACGCAATGCAGAATACAAGTGCAATTTCACATAACATGCTTAATGCAAAATTACACAAAGTTATGCTGGCTTAATGGAAATTTCACCCAGGCCTACTTTTGACCTAGGCGCACTGCCAGATTTTCTGTAACTTTGCTTTATCACTGGTCAGGTGCAAATGGTAATAAGTCCGGATCCCCCATAATCTGTGACCAGTGTGAGTCAAATGCTTGCATTTAAATATATTCCATTGCCAGGCAGCCTTTAAGGTTGTCCTGGTCCACTGCATCCCATTGACTTACATTGATTTTCCCCTTCCATGGATTCCTAGGGAACTACTTTTGAGTTTTTTAATAACTCCTGAACCTTACATCTGATATTCAGAATTTTGTGTCATTTTAATCATTCATTCTTACTTTTTTTTTAACTAAATTGGTTTCTGATTTGGTTCTTTTGAAGTAACTGTAAATATGCCACATCTACTCTTCTCTTTGAAGGCTTCCTTGCTTGTACCAAACTCTTTAGAGCGAGTCAGGGATTTATTAAAGAAAGTTTTTACTCTATTGAGTCGTTTTGCTGTGTTGGTTCTCAGCCACAGCTCAGATCAAGTATTCAACCTCTTCCTCCCACAGATTATGTTGTGTTGTGTGTATTCTGTCATTGCTATTATCCATTGTTATATTGTGATATTCAAAATTTTCCATGTTTCTTCTCATTCTAATTTATATCATATTAGCCAAATTCCTCAATGGTTTTCCATTCTCATGTAGTTAAGCCATCTTTTGCTATACATTTACTTTACTATAAATTTGTATATAGTAAAAAGAAATATAGTGGAAAAGTTTAAGTGGTATCAAAATGACATTTCTATGTCCATACACTCATTGTGAAAGGTGGTATCTTATTTCTTTGTTATTTTACTTTCTTACTAACTCTGGATTAGTGGGTCCACATTGGAAACATTTTTGCATCTAGGCATGGAAGAGAATGAGACTTATGACTGAGACCAGGCTTTACTAGGATAAAGCATCATTGATAACCTTTGACTCTTTTGGGTTTTACAGTGGGACCACTAACTAAGGCAGAGCTGGTTGAAGGGGAAGTAAATTCAAAACAGCTGAAAATAGAGCACCAGATTTTCAGTGCAAGCAGAAAATGTATCCATATTGCAAAGGTGGTGGGCAGGGCCGGACTGGGAACCAAAACCGGCCCTGGCAAAGTGCTTGGCCGGCCCCCCGGGGGGTCGGGGATACGGCCAAGCAGTTTGTCAGGGCCGGTTTCGGCCAATTTTGTTACAGGGGCCGATATTGCAGCTTTGCTGCAAAACCGGCCCGGTAACAAAGACGGCCCCCCAGGGGCCAAAAACCGGCCCCCACCCTGGCGGCCCATTGGGAAAACGCCCGGTGCCCACTACAGCCAGTCCGGCCTTGGTGGTGGGCAAGAGTCACTTTTCAAAGGTTACCACACTACCCACCCCCACAGCCAAAATTATTTAGCAGTTCAACAAACATGACATCAATTTTTGAAGATTATACAGCCCATAAAAACTGCAGACCATAGTTATCACCAGCCTGGATAGCTTAATCTAGTGAGATTTGGTAGAAGGTTTCACAATGTGCAAGAGGTCAGCTCAAACAACTAAAAAAAAACAGTTAACAGACCTAATCCTGCATGAATTTTGGCAGTTTCACCAATCTCTTAATTCATCCTACAATTTTATCGTTGTACAGATCATTACACTTTCTGGTATCAACCTTTAGGGATTGCTATGTTTCACCAAAACCACCCTACCTAGATTCCAAATGTGATTGTCTCCTAATTTTACAGCATTGCGGAATGTAATCACCTTAAGAGGTGTGGAAAATTGTGAAAAATTGACAACTCCTCGAAGATTTTTAACCCTCACTACATCTTCAACAGGAACTTTAATGTGATAAACCAAGTAACTTTAATCAATGTCTCTTTCTATTACTAATTCTTTTACACTCATTAACCCTTCAATCTTTCAAAGACTGGGAGGAACTAATCCCTATTTTATACATCCAAGCAGGACAAACCAGGAAACTTGGTTTTCTTCCTCTAAAAAGCTCAAAGGGTACTCTGTCTTTGACTGAGTGGGGGTTTAGGCAATAGATTTAAACACTAGATAAATCCTCATCCATCCAGTATTTGCCATTCAGCTTTGTGATCATTATAGATTATTTAAGAACTCTATTAAATTTTCTCCACCATGCCATTGGTTTCTGGATGGTAGAGAGAGAACTTCTTGTGTTTGATACCTCTTTGAGACCCAAATTCTTTCATTTCCGATGAAGCCAACTGAACGCCATTATCTGTGAGAATAAAGTCTAGAATGCCTTGCCTTCTAAACACATCTTTTAAGAAAGTAATCACACTGTGGGGTTCAATTCCATTAGAAATGCTTACTTCTGGGGTTTTAAAGTACATATCTAAAAGGACATACAAATAATATTGACCTGTACTATTCGCCAGAGGACCCAATATATCCAATGACACATCTATCTGCGGTCTCTCCAGAAGTTTCCTTACAACCATCATTTGCATTCTTGCTTTACACACCTTGTCACTGCTCACACACTCCGGGCAAACCCTAACAGCTGTTTCCACCTGAACATCTAACACAAGCCACCAAAAACCTGATTCTATCCTTAGTTTAGCAGATACCCAAATGACCTTGATGTGCCAAAGTTATTATATACTCTCTGAAACAACCTGGAGTAATCAATTTTGTTCCCCTCCATAATAGTTCTTATTGCACACATAATTAATTTTTACGTCCCAAAACGTCTTACACTCAGGACTAATATAATGTTTGACTTTCAACCCTTTGTAGTAAGCCCTGAAAGCTCTTACAAAGTTTCATCACCAGGCACATAGTTCTTGCACTCATCTTCACCTATTGTGCCACGAGTGATCTCTGAAACATTGTAATCATTGAAATCCCATACATCCTCACAGGTTTCCTCAACTAAATCTGACTAATCATGAAAGACAGTCTGCAACACCATTCTTGGCATCCGGAATGTACCTTACTCCAAAGACAAACTCCTGTAAGGATATTACCCATTTGCAAATCCTACTAGAAACGTCATCAAGCCCTCTCTTATCAAAAACATTCTTGAGTGGCTCATGATCTGTCCCAACCGCACAGCTACTATCAATCAGAATTTCTTGGAGTTTCTTAATAGCTCAGTGAATACAAAGGGCTTCCCTCTCAATAACAGAATACCTAAATTCTGGGCCTTTAAGACTATGTGAAATAAACATAATAGTTTTCTCATCACTTTCTTCACCTTGTTTTAAAACAATACCTAATCCCTTTGAACTGGCATCCGTTATAAAAAAGATTTTACTTTAGGGTCAAAACTTTACAAAGAAGGAGCACTAGTCGACTGTTTCTTAATGTCCTGAAATTCTAAGTCACATTCATGGGACCACAAAAAGGAAACCCCTTTTCTTATCAGCTTTCTCATATTAATTGAGGAACTAGCAAAATAAAGGACAAACTTGTTATAATGGTCTGCCATACCCAGAACCTTTAAGACATTATCTTTGCTTCAGGCACAGGCATGCTGTCAATAGTTCCCACCAAATCATCTTTCAGTTTAACACCCTCATCAGTCTACTGGTGACCAAAGTAAACTATTTCTTTACAACTCTGTTTACACTTAGATTCTTTGAGGGTGAGGCCTCACTTTGAATCTGTCCAGCAACACTCTTCAAACAAGCTTCATGTTCTTCATGGGATGCACCATAAATCAGCACATCATCCTAGTATATATATATATATCTATATATATATATTCACTGAAAAAACCATAGGTTTTAGGGACAGTTATAGTTAGTTGGACATTTCACTCGTACAAAACCATAGAAATTCCCCCGTTATAGTTAGTTCAGCTAACTATAACTCGCGCCTCATAATGCACTGCTGATGACGTCACATATTACATCACTCATGACATGGTCAGTGACATCACTGATGACATCACTGATGACATCTCAAATGACATCACTGATGACATCACTGATGACATCATCCAGTGACTGTGTGTTTCTGTAAAGTTTAAATATGTTTAATATATATAGGGAAAGGCGTATTGAAGAATGAGTGGGTGTATAAGTGTCTGAATGGATGATTTAGTACGTGAGTGACTGACTCTACAAGTGAGTGATTAAATGTATCTTACTGAATGCATGGGTTAGTGACTAAACTGTGTGAATGTCTGTATCCGTCTGTCTGTTGGTTTGTAAGCGGCTGCATGAGCTTTCTGAATAGCTACATGAGTGTCTACATGGGTTATTGATTGATTGTCTGAGTATCTGTATGGGTGCCTGAGTGTTTGTGTGGGTGGGGTGTGTGTGACTCTGTGCATAGATGTGTGAGTTGGTGATTCACTGGGTGCATGGTTTCAAGAGTGCATCTGTGATGGACTGTATGGGTGGGTGAGTGTGTGTATGGGTGTGTTAGTGATTGAATGTATATCTCAGTGGTACATGTGTGAGTAACTACATATGTGAAAGGCAGTATATATGTGTGTTGGAGTATATAAATGGCTATAAGTGAGAGTGTGTGATTGTGAGAGTGGCTGTATGGATGAGTGTGTACTTGTATCAGTGATTGTATAAGAGCGTAAGAATGTGCTAGTATTTGTATGAGTAAGTGAGCTGGTGTGTGTATAACTGTATAGGTGAGTAAATGGGTGTGTGATTAAGTTTTTGCATGACTGACTAGGTGTGTGAGTACCTCTATGGATGAGTGGCGGTGTGTGAGTGTTTATATAGGTGTATGAGTGCATATGATAGTCCTGTACTGAGTGACTAAGTATGAGTGACTGTACGGGTGAGTGAGTGGATGTGTGTGTAGACCTAAGAATCAGTGAGTGGGTATGTAGTTTTGGTGTTGGAGTGTCTATGGTTTTGAGAATGGCAGTCTGTAATTTAGAGTGGGTGTATCAAAAGTTATATTAGGGTGTGAGAAGATGCATGAAATTATCACATGGATGATGTCATCAGTGATGTCATTTGAGATGTCATCAGTGATGTCATCAGTGATGTCACTGACCATGTCATGAGTGATGTAATATGTGACGTCATCAGCAGTGCATTGCGGGGCGCGAGTTATAGTTAGCTGAACTAACTATAACGGGGGAATTTCTATGGTTTTGTACGAGTGAAATGTCCAACTAACTATAACTGTCCCTAAAACCTATGGTTTTTTCAGTGAATTTCAAAGGTTTTTAAATGCTAATTTCTAACTATAACGTGTCTGAAACCTATGGTTTTTTCAGTGAATTTCAAAGGTTTTTAAATGCTAATTTCTAACTATAACGTGCCTGAAACCTATGATTTTTAAGTGAATTTCAAAGGTTTTTTTAAATGCTAGTTTCTAACTATGCCTACAGAGGTAGGACATGTGAAGAAAGAAGAAAAAACGCACAGAAAGAAGCAAAAGATGTGCAGAAAGAACCAACAGAGGAGCAGAAAGAGGCCTTGTTGCAAAATCATCCTGTGCCCACAACTTTTCAGATGGGTACTGGTGGTAACTGACTCTGACTAACCAGAGCCAGTGCTATGCTAAAAGACACTTAGAATACAGTGAAAACACCTACATACACTAGGGAACACTATGCGTTGGGGTACCCCTGTGATTAGCATGACCTCCTCTGCAAGTCCCTAGTACATAATAGGGCAGGGGATTAAAACTACCTCTTAAAAGCGCTACAGGGCGCGTTTGCACAGTGGTGAAGGGAGGGGGCCTGAGGTGACATGTGTGCAAACGCACCCCGTGGCGCATTTTAAGTTGCGGGATTAAGTCCCCTTGAATTCTGAGGGTCCCTGGGGCCCAACTAGCCCCCAGGTACCTACAGTTAGGACCACAGAGCTGAGTTGCAGAGAGGCGTTCCGAGGCCACGCACCTTTTCACCTCTCTGCAACGCAACTCTGTTGTGCTTACTGAAGGTACCTGGTGGGCTAGTTGGCCCCAGGCTCCTCAGGATTCAAAGGAATTAATTCCCCAACTTAAAACGCACCACAGGGCGTGTTTGCACATCTCACCTGAGGCCCCGCCCCTCCCTTCACCACTGTGCAAACGCGCCCCGTGGTGCGTTTTAAGTTGGGGATTAGGTCACCTTGAATCCTGAGGGTCCCTGGGGCCCAACTAGCCCACTAGGTACTTCCAGTAAGCACCACAGGCCTGCGTTGCAACGCCTGTAACAAATTGTGCAGTTGTGTTTAGGTAGTGAAGAGGGTCGTGCTGGGGGTAGTGTTTTAGGGTTTAGGGTAGTGCAGTGGTGTTTGTGTAGTGTAGGGGGTCATGCTGGGGTAGATTTAGGGTTTAGGGTAGTGCAGTGGTGTTTGGGTAGTGTAGGGAGTCGTGCTGGGGGAGTGTTTTAGGGTTTAGGGTAGTGCAGTGGTGTTTGGGTAGTGTAGGGGTCGTGCTGGGGGTAGTGTTTTAGGGTTTAGGGTAGTGCAGTGGTGTTTGGGTAGTGTAGGGGTCATGCTGGGGGTAGTGATTTAGGGTAGTGCAGTGGTGTTTGGGTAGTGTAGGGGGTACTGCTGGGGGTAGTGTTTTAGGGTTTAGGTTAGTGCAGTGGTGTTTGGGTAGTGTAGGGGTACTGCTGGGGTAGTGTTTTAGGGTTTAGGGTAGTGCAGTGGTGTTTGTGTAGTGTAGGGGGTAGTGTTTTAGGGTTTAGGGTAGTGCAGTGGTATTTGTGTAGTGTAGGAGGTCGTGTTTTAGGGTTTAGGGTAGTGCAGTGGTCTTTGGGTAGTGTAGGGAGTCATGCGGGGGTAGTGTTTTAGGGTTTAGGGTAGTGTAGGGGTCATGCGGGGGTAGTGTTTTAGGGATTAGGGTAGTGCATTGGTGTTTGGGTAGTGTAGGGGTCATGCGGGGTAGTGTTTTAGGGTTTAGGGCAGTGCAGTGGTGTTTGGGTAGTGTAGGGGTCGTGCTGGGGGAGTGTTTTAGGGTTTAGGGCAGTGCAGTGGTGTTCGGTTAGTGTAGGGGGTCGTGCTGGGGGAGTGTTTTAGGGTTTAGGGCAGTGCAGTGGTGTTCGGGTAGTGTAGGGGGTCATGCTGGGGGAGTGTTTGAGGGTTTAGGGCAGTGCAGTCGTGTTCGGGTAGTCTAGGGGTTGTGCTGGGGGAAGTATTTTAGGGTTTAGGGTAGTGCAGTGGTGTTCGGGTAGTGTAGGGGGTCGTGCTGGGGGTAGTGTTCTAGGGTTTAGGGCAGTGCAGTGGTGTTTGGGCAGTGTAGGGGGTGGTGTTTCAGGGTTTAGGGCAGTGCAGTGGTGTTCGGGCAGTGTAGGGGGTCGTGCAGGGGTGGTGTTTCAGGGTTTAGGGCAGTGGTGTTCGGGCAGTGTAGGGGGTCGTGCTGGGGGTGGTGTTTCAGGGTTTGGGGCAGTGCAGTGGTGTTCGAGCAGTAAAGGGGTCGTGCTGGGGTGGTGTTTCAGGGTTTAGGGCAGTGCAGTGGTGTTCGGGCAGTGTAGGGGGCGGTGCAGGGGTGGTGTTTCAGGGTTTAGGGCAGTGCAGTGGTGTTCGGGCAGTGTAGGGGGTGCTGCAGGGGTGGTGTTTCAGGGTTTAGGGCAGTGCAGTGGTGTTCGGGCAGTGTAGGGGGTCATGCAGGGGGTGGTGTTTCAGGGTTTAGGGCAGTGCAGTGGTGTTCGGGCAGTGTAGGGGTCGTGCTGGGGCTGGTGTTTCAGGGTTTAGGGCAGTGCAGTGGTGTTCGGGCAGTGTAGGGGGTCGTGCTGGGGCTGGTGTTTCAGGGTTTAGGGCAGTGCAGTGGTGTTCGGGCAGTGTAGGGGGTTGTGCTGGGGCTGGTGTTTCAGGGTTTAGGGCAGTGCAGTGGTGTTCGGGCAGTGTAGGGGGTCGTGCTGGGGCTGGTGTTTCAGGGTTTAGGGCAGTGCAGTGGTGTTCGGGCAGTGTAGGGGGTCTTGCTGGGGCTGGTGTTTCAGAGTCTAGGGCAGTGCAGTGGTGTTCGGGCAGTGTAGGGGGTCTTGCTGGGGCTGGTGTTTCAGGGTTTAGGGCAGTGCATTGGTGTTCGGGCAGTGTAGGGGTCGTGCTGGGGGTGGTGTTTCAGGGTTTAGGGCAGTGCAGTGGTGTTTGGGCAGTGTAGGGGGTCATGCTGGGGCTAGTGTTTCAGGATTTAGGGCAGAGCAATGGTGTTCAGGCAGTGTAGGGGTTTTGCTGGAGGTGGTGTTTCAGGGTTTAGGGCAGTGCAGTGGTGTTCGTGCAGTGTAGGGGTGGTGTTTCAGGGTTTAGGGCAGTGGTGTTCAGGCAGTGTAGGGGTCTTGCTGGGGTTGATGTTTCAGGGTTTAGGGCAGTGCAGTGGTGTTCGGGCAGTGTAGGGGGTCGTGCTGGGGGTGGTGTTTCAGGGTTTAGGGCAGTGCAGTGGTGTTCCGGCAGTGTAGGAGGTCGTGCAGGGGTGGTGTTTCAGGGTTTAGGGCAGTGCAGTGGTGTTCCGGCAGTGTAGGGGGTCGTGCTGGGGGTGGTGTTTCAGGGTTTAGGGCAGTGCAGTGGTGTTCGGGCAGTGTAGGGTGTCGTGCTGAGGGGTGGTGTTTCAGGGTTTAGGGCAGTGCAGTGGTGTTCGGGCAGTGTAGGGGGTCGTGCAGGGGTGGTGTTTCAGGGTTTAGGGCAGTGCAGTGGTGTTTGGGCAGTGTAGGGGTCGTGCAGGGGTGGTGTTTCAGGGTTTAGGGCAGTGCAGTGGTGTTCGGCCAGTGTAGGTGGTCTTGCTGGGGGTGGTGTTTCAGGCTTTAGTGCAGTGGTGTTCGGGCAGTGTAGGGGGTCTTGCTGGGGGTGGTGTTTCAGGGTTTAGGGCAGTGCAGTGGTGTTCGGGCAGTGTAGGGGGTCTTGCTGGGGCTGGTGTTTCAGGGTTTAGGGCAGTGCAGTGGTGTTCGGGCAGTGTAGGGGGTCGTGCTGGGGCTGGTGTTTGAGGGTTTAGGGTAGTGCAGTTGTGTTCGGGCAGTGTAGGGGTCGTGCTGGGGCTGGTGTTTCAGGGTTTAGGGCAGTGCAGTGGTTTTCGGGCAGTGTAGGTGGTCGTGCTGGGGCTGGTGTTTCAGGGTTTAGGGCAGTGCAGTGGTGTTCGGGCAGTGTAGGGGGTCGTGCTGGGGGTGGTGTTTCAGGGTTTAGGGCAGTGCAGTGGTGTTCGGTCAGTGTAGGGGTCGTGCTGGGGGTGGTGTTTCAGGGTTTAGGGCAGTGCAGTGGTGTTCGGGCAGTGTAGGGGTCGTGCTGGGGCTGGTGTTTCATAGTTTAGGGCAGTGCAGTGGTGTTCGGGCAGTGTAGGGGTCGTGCTGGGGGTGGTGTTTCAGGGTTTAGGGCAGTGCAGTGGTGTTCAGGCAGTGTAGGGAGTCATGCTGGGGGTGGTGTTTCAGGGTTTAGGGCAGTGCAGTGGTGTACGGGCAGTGTAGGGGGTCTTGCTGGGGGTGGTGTTTCAGGGTTTAGGGCAGTGGTGTTTGGGCAGTGTAGGGGGTCTTGCTGGGGGTAGTGTTTCGGGGTTTAGGGCAGTGCAGTAGTGTTCGGGCAGTGTAGGGGATCGTGAAGGGGTAGTGTTTCAGGGTTTAGGGCAGTGCAGTGGTGTTCGGGCAGTGTAGGGGGTCGTGCTGGGGGTGGTGTTTCAGGGTTTAGGGCAGTGCAGTGGTGTTCGGGCAGTGTAGGGGTCGTGCAGGGGTGGTGTTTCAGGGTTTAGGGCAGTGTAGTGGTGTTCGGGCAGTGTAGGGGTCGTGCTGGGGCTGGTGTTTCAGGGTTTAGGGCAGTGCAGTGGTGTTCGGGCAGTGTAGGGGTCTTGCTGGGGGTGGTGTTTCAGGGTTTAGGGCAGTGGTGTTTGGGCAGTGTAGGGGGTCTTGCTGGGGTGGTGTTTCAGGGTTTAGGGCAGTGCAGTGGTGTTCGGGCAGTGTAGGGGTCTTGCTGGGGGTAGTGTTTCAGGGTTTAGGGCAGTGCAGTGGTGTTCGTGCAGTGTAGGGGTCGTGCTGGGGATGGTGTTTCAGGGTTTAGGGCAGTGCAGTAGTGTTCGGGCAGTGTAGGGGGTCGTGCAGGGGTGGTGTTTCAGGGTTTAGGGCAGTGCAGTGGTGTTCGGGCAGTGTAGGGGGTCGTGCTGGGGGTGGTGTTTCAGGGTTTAGGGCAGTGCAGTGGTGTTCGGGCAGTGTAGGGGGTCATGCTGGGGGTGGTGTTTCAGGGTTTAGGGCAGTGGTGTTCGGGCAGTGTAGGGGGTCTTGCTGGGTGTGATGTTTCAGGGTTTAGGGCAGTGCAGTGGTATTCGGGCAGTGTAGGAGGTCTTGCTGGGGGTAGTGTTTCAGGGTTTAGGGCAGTGCAGTGGTGTTAGGCAGTGTAGGGGTCATGCTGGGGGTGGTGTTTCAGGGTTTAGGGCAGTGCAGTGGTGTTCGGGCAGTGTAGGGGGTCATGCTGGGGTGGTGTTTCAGGGTTTAGGGCAGTGCAGTGGTGTTCGGGCAGTGTAGGGGGTCGTTCTAGGGTATGTGTTTCAGGGTTTAGGGCAGTGCAGTGGTGTTCGGGCAGTGTAGGGGGTCGTGCAGGGGCTGGTGTTTCAGGGTTTAGGGCAGTGCAGTGGTGTTCGGGCAGTGTAGGGGGTCGTGCTGGGGGTAGTGTTTTAGGGTTTAGGGTAGTGCAGTGGTGCTTGTGTAGTGTAGGGGGTTGTGCTGGGGGTAGTGTTTTAGGGTTTAGGGTAGTGCAGTGGTGTTTGGGTAGTGTAGGGGTCGTGCTGGGGGTAGTGTTTTAGGATTTAGGTTAGTGCAGTGGTGTTTGGGTAGTGTAGGGGGTCGTGCTGGGGGTAGTGTTTTAGGGTTTAAGGTAGTGCAGTGGTGTTTGTGTAGTGTAGAGGGTCGTGCTGGGGGTAGTGTTTTAGGGTTTAGGGTAGTGCAGTGGTGCTTGTGTAGTGTAGGGGTCGTGCTGGGGGTAGTGTTTTAGGGTTTAGGGTAGTGCAGTGGTGTTTGTGTAGTGTAGGGGTCATGTTTTAGGGTAGTGCAGTGGTGTTTGGGTAGTGTAGGGGGTCGTGCTGGGGGTAGTGTTTTAGGATTTAGGTTAGTGCAGTGGTGTTGGGGTAGTGTTTTAGGGTTTAGGGTAGTGCAGTGGTGTTTGTGTAGTGTAGGGGTCATGCTGGGGGTAGTGTTTTAGGGTTTAGGATAGTGCAGTGGTGCTTGTGTAGTGTAGGGGTCGTGCTGGGGTAGTGTTTTAGGGTTTAGGGTAGTGCAGTGGTGTTTTTGTAGTGTAGGGGGTCATGCTTTAAGATGCAACGCTCCAATACCTGACCAGTCTGCACTACATAAAACTGCAAAAAAACTAAAAATAAAAAGTGTTTTGCACACTTTTGTCATTGGGCTATATGTGGGCTACATCTGGGTAATATTTGTGCTACATTTGGGCTCTTTTTCACTGGTGGCCATCTTGGAAGACTTCTTTGTTATGAAGTTTCCTAATTTCCTCATTTACTGCAGTCTCCTCAGTAGGAAATGCTTTCAGTTTTTACTTTGATTCCATCAAGAAGGCATTCAGATGTGTCACACATTTGCCATAAATTCAGAATGTTATTACTCTAGTTGTTCATTAGATCACTGTAGTAAAGCTACTGCTCACCAAGGAGTTAACTGGAAGTCTACTGCTGGTATTGAAAGTGATTGTTTCAGTCTGCATGTCAGAATTTTCTAATGAAATAGAAGAGGATTTGAGATCTCACTTAAAACATGCACTACATTTTCTTTTTGCAGCACTAACCATAATTTCTATGGCAAAATGAACCCCTCATTTTGTTCCTTTTTAAATTAAATGTTTTAAGTGTTACCAGTTTATTCCAATCAAGATGGCTTCAGGTGTGCCATACTTTTGTCATAAGTAAGGCTGTTAGCACTCTAGTTGTTCTTTAGAACACTCTGGGAAGCTGCAGTAGAACACAAAGGCATCAACTGACAGGCTGCTCCTGTTGAAATATAACAGGAAGATATTTGAGATCTCACTTAAAACATGTCCTAATTTTTCTTTCTACAGCACTAACCATAATTTCTATGGCAAAATGAACCCCCTCATTTTGTTCCTTTTTAAATTAAATGTTTTAAGTGTTACCAGTTTATTCCAATCAAGATGGCTTCAGGTGTGCCATACTTTTGTCATAAGTAAGACTGTTAGCACTCTAGTTGTTCTTTAGAACACGCTGGGAAGCTGCAGTAGAACACAAAGGCATCAACTGACAGGCTGCTCCTGTTGAAATATAACAGGAAGATATTTGAGATCACACTTGAAACATGTCCTAATTTTTCTTTCTACAGCACTAACCATAATTTCTATGACAAAATGAACCCCATCATTTTGTTCCTTTTTAAATTAAATGTTTTAAGTGTTACCAGTTTATTCCAATCAAGATGGCTTCAGGTGTGCCATACTTTTGTCATAAGTAAGACTGTTAGCGCTCTAGTTGTTCTTTAGAACACTCTGGGAAGCTGCAGTAGAACACAAAGGCATCAACTGACAGGCTGCTCCTGTTGAAATATAACAGGAAGATATTTGAGATCACACTTGAAACATGTCCTAATTTTTCTTTCCAGAGCACTAACCATAATTTCTATGACAAGATGAACCCCATCATTTTGTTCCTTTTTAAATTAAATGTTTTAAGTGTTACCAGTTTATTCCAATCAAGATGGCTTCAGGTGTGCCATACTTTTGTCATAAGTAAGGCTGTTAGCACTCTAGTTGTTCTTTAGAACACTCTGGGAAGCTGCAGTAGAACACAAAGGAATCAACTGACAGTCTCTGCCCTTGTTGGATGTACATGTTTTACTGAGAATGTCAGACTTCATTCTCACATGACTGAGAAAGATAATGTGAATTTACAGAAAATATGCTCTCATTTTAGCTTCTGGGGCACCTTCCAAAACTGTATGGGACAAGCATGTGAAAATAGTTTTCTCTCAAACATGATTCATGATATCCCAGCAGAAGGTTTTTCACAGGGTAAAATCACCTGAGAACACACCACAATTCCTGAAATTAGTATGGTACCATCAACAAATGAATTCTAATGTAAATAAAGTCTGTTATCACCCTTTATAGTTCTCCTTTTGGTAACCCTCAAAATCTTCGATTCACTACAATGCATTTCAAAGGGGTACTATCATTTATATTGGTCCCAAGATGGCTGCCAGCAATTCCAGGATGAAGTGCTGACAGCCAATCAGATCTCACAATGACATGTGTGGTTAGACTCCGCCTAGATATATATGTGTTTTTACTTTTGATTTTCTCAGCAACTACTGAACGGATTTACACCATTTAACACAAAGGGTTCTTTTGAACCAAGAACTACCTCTTTGCCAAATTTGGTGTAATTCCGTTCAGCAGTTCGGGCTGTAGCCTTGCATAAAGTTTCCTATGGGAAATTGATTTTTGACTCTTATTTTTTAATTTCTCCGCATACTACTGAACGGATTTACACCATTTAACAAAAGGGTTCTTTCTGAACCAAGAACTACCTCTTTGCCAAATTTGGTGTAATTCCGTTCAGCAGTTCAGGCTGTAGCCGTGTCTAAAGTTTCCTATGGGAAAATGAATGTGGAAAACACGTTTTGGGACCCCCTTTTTCTCGGCCCCCGCTTGACGAATCACCCTGAGACTTTCAGGGTAGGAGCGGACCGGAGCGGGCCATAAAGTTTGAAAATTTCGCGAAGATTCGTCAACCGACGCAAGAGTTATTTTAAATAGAATGTCGCGGATTTCCTATGGAAAATAGGTCCTAACTATAACTATCTACTGGCGACCGCCAGTAGATAATATAGATATATATATATATATTCACTGAAAAAAACACAGGTTTCAGGGATGTTATAGTTAGAAATTAGCATTTAAAAAACCTTAGAAATTCACTGAAAAAACCACAGGTTTCAGGGACGTTATAGTTAGTTGGACATTTCACTCGTACAAAACCAGAGAAATTCGTCCGTTATAGTTAGTTGAGCTAACTATAACTCGCGCCCCTGCATTGCACTGCTAACGACATCACATATTACATCATTCATGACATGGTCAGTGACATCACTGATGACATCACTGATGACATCTCAAATGACATCACCGATGACATCATCCAGTGACTGTGTGTTTCTTTAAAGTTTAAATATGTTTTATATATAAAAACGCCAAGGTGTATTGAAGAATGAATGAGTGTATGAGTGTCTGAATGGATGATTTAGTAGGTGCATGACTGACTGTATAAGTGAGTGATTAAACGTTTCTTACTGAATGCATGGGTTAGTGACTAAAGTGTGTGAATGTCTGTATCAGTCTGTCAGTAGGTGTGTAAGCGGCTACATGAGTTGGTGAGTAGCTACATGAGGGTCTTTATGGGTTATTGATTGGTTGTCTGGGTATCTGTACTGGTGCCTGAGTGTCTGTGTGGGTGGGTGGGGGGTGTGACTCTGTGCATTAATGTGTGAGTGGGTGATTCACTGGGTGTATGGGTTCAAGACTGCATGTGTGAAGGGCTGTATGGGTGGGTGAGTGTGTGTATGGGTGTGTTGGTGAGTGAATGGATGTCTCAGTGGTACATGTGTGAGTAACTACATATGTGAAAGGCAGTATATGTGAGTGTTGGAGTATATAAATGACCATATGTGAGAGTGGGTGATTGTGAGAGTGGGTGTATGGATGAGTGTGTCCTTGTATCAGTGATTGTATAAGAGAGTAAGTATGTGTTAGTATCTGTATGAATAAGTGAGGTGGTGTGTGTATAACTGTATAGGTGAGTAAATGGGAGTGTGATTGATTCTTTACATGACTGACTAGGTGTGTGAGTAACTCTATGGATGAGTGGCGGTATGTGAGTGTCTGTATAGGTGTATGAGTGCAAATGAAAGTGCTGTATTGATGAGTGACTGCATGTATGAGTGACTGTATGGGTGAATGAGTAGATGTGTGTGTAGACCTAGGAATCAGTGAGTGGGTATGTAGTAACTGGCATTGGTGTGTCTATGGTTTCGAGAATGGTAGTCTGTATTTTAGAGTGGGTGTATCAAAGGTTATATTAGCGTGTGAGGAGGTGCATCAGATGATCACGTGGATGATGTCATCAGTGATGTCATCAGTGCTGTCATTTGAGATGTCATCAGTGATGTCATCAGTGATGTCACTGACCATGTCATGAATGATGTAATATGTGACGTCATCAGCAGTGCGTTGCTGGGGCGCGAGTTATAGTTAGCTCAACTACCTATAACGGCCGATTTTCTCTGGTTTTGTACGAGTGAAATGTCCAAATAACTATAACGTCCCTGAAACCTGTGGTTTTTTCAAGGAATTTCTAAGGTTTTTTAAAATGATAATTTCTAACTATAACGTCCCTGAAACCTGTGGTTTTTCCAGTGAATTTCTATGGTTTTTTAAATGCTAATTTCTAACTATATCGTCCCTGAAACCTGTGGTTTTTTCAGTGAATTTCTAAGGTTTTTAAAATGCTAATTTCTAACTATAACGTTCCTGAAACCTATGGTTTTTTCAGTGAATTTCAAAGGTTTTTAAATGCTAATTTCTAACTATAATGTGCAAAAATACTTTTTCTTAGTTTTTTAATTTTTATAAAAATAATGTAATGTTTTCTCTTGAAAAGTGGATTCACGTACCCATCGTGTACAAGGCTCGGTGGGTGCGCGAATCCAAGAATTTTCCCGCCGTATTGGTTAAGTCGTGTAGGATGCGCATTTGGTATGCGAAGGGTGCGTGGATCTCGGCCCCACGTAACGTCACGTACGTATTTCCAGGGGTCGCGTCAGGTGCGCGAATCCACCGCAAATTTTTATGTTTTAAAAGTATATGTATATAACTTTAATATGTATAGTATAGCAAGAGATTATTTAATCTAATTATAAATATCATATAGTTGTAATTGTAATAAAGATATATTATTGTTAAATATATTTTTCGGGAATCGCGTCGGGTGCGCGCTAGTTGCGCGTCGGGTGCGTGAATCCCATGTGACTTCAAAAGAAACAATTTCATTGGTTAAGAACCTTTTGATTGTAGAACTTGAAGGACCCCACCCATTTTTATCATTCTTTCAAGAGCATCTCAGCAGACACACCTGTTGTCTTCTGCTCCTCTTGTTTGCCTTTTTTGGTGTTTTTTTTCACTGATCTAAAAATGGCAGCTGGTAATGCACCTCAGCAGCTTCCACCTGAAGATTAAGAAGACCTGGAGGAACCCATCAAGCAAAGGTACAAAAGTATTGTGTGGGCATGTTTCTCCATACCACCTGGGGAGAAAAAGGTGAATGCCCGAAAAGTAACCTGCACCATTTGTCACAATGTCTTCTCACGAGGTTCCAAAAAGAAGTATTCCTGTGGGACATCATCGATGTTAAAACATCTGCAGACAATACACCCTCGACGTCTTGCTAGAGAACAACTTCAACGGGTACAAGAAAAGCAGGCAAGTGACGACAACGCTGCTGGACCGAGCACGTTATCTGCTTCTTCCTCATCTGGCACACCAAACATCATGCAAAACACACAAGATGATGGACGGAATGTTGCACATTGGCAAACATTCACCCCCAGTCACAGATCTGGGTTTAATCCATCGTTATTTTGCTTCACCACGCCACCCCAGTTCAGACATGGCCATATGCAAATCAGTCTTGACCCTGTGCCTTATGGGAACAGTCCAGACCGAACTGCCAAGCCATGTCTTCCTGGACCGGAATCAAGCATCCTAGGACCGGTTTCGGGCTTTCAGCCCTCATCAGCCAGGATAGCTTGACTCCAGTGGCGTAGTGAGCACGGGACCCACGTCTGGGCATACCCTTCCCACTTAGGGCGAAATGCAAAACACACAAGATGATGGACGGAATGTTGCACATTGGCAAACATTCACCCCCAGTCACAGATCTGGGTTTAATCCATCGTTATTTTGCTTCACCACGCCACTCCAGTTCAGACATAGCCATATGCAAATCAGTCTTGACCCTGTGCCTTATGGGAACAGTCCAGACCGAACTGCCAAGCCATGTCTTCCCTGGACCGGAATCAAGCATCCTAGGACCGGTTTCGGGCTTTCAGCCCTCAGCAGCCAGGATAGCTTGACTCCAGTGGCGTAGTGAGCACGGGACCCACGTCTGGGCATACCCTTCTCACTTAGGGCGAAATGCAAAACACACAAGATGATGGACGGAATGTTGCACATTGGCAAACATTCACCCCCAGTCACGGATCTGGGTTTAATCCATCGTTATTTTGCTTCACCACGCCACCCCAGTTCAGACATAGCCATATGCAAATCAGTCTTGACCCTGTGCCTTATGGGAACAGTCCAGACCGAACTGCCAAGCCATGTCTTCCCTGGACCGGAATCAAGCATCCTAGGACCGGTTTCGGGCTTTCAGCCCTCACCAGCCAGGATAGCTTGACTCCAGTGGCGTAGTGAGCACGGGACCCACGTCTGGGCATACCCTTCCCTGGGGTGGCGGAGTGAGCTAAAGAATGATGATGGATTAAACCCAGATCAGTTGACTGGGGGTGAGTGCTTGCAATGTTCATCACTCCGTCCATCATCCCCTTTGGTTTTGCTATGTTCGCCCTAAGTTGGCAGGGTATGCCCAGACGTGGGTCCCTTGCTCACTTTGCCACTGGATTCAAGATAGCCTGGCTGATGACGGCTGTAAGCCAGAAACCTGTCCCAGGATGCTTGTTTCCGGTCCAGGGAAGACATGGCTTGGCAGTTCGGGCTGGACTGTTCCCATGAGACACAGGGTCAGACTGATTTGCATATGGCCATGTCTGAACTGGGGTGGCGGAGTGAGCTAAAGAATGATGATGGATTAAACCCAGATCAGTTGACTGGGGGTGAGTGCTTGCAATGTTCAACACTCCGTCCATCATCCCCTTTGGTTTTGCTATGTTCACACCAAACATCATCCCTGAGTTTGCTAGAGTGGAGCAGCGTTGTGTAAAATGTAAAAAGATCCTATGTTTTGGTGAGCAATCACTGGATGCCATCCTGGTTGCTATTAGGAACCACCAGAGTTCATTTTTTTTTCTATGCAATTACTTCATAATTGCATAATTTTTTGAACATGGTTCTGTTTATTTTTTTTTATTTTTTTTTAAAACACCCCAAAATTCAAAAAAAAGTTAAAAAAACACAAAAAATATATAAATCTAAAAAAGAAGAAAAAGAATGGTTCTTTTCAGAACCGCCTATTTGGTTAAAAATAGATACATTTGTAAGTGTTGTATGAATTATGGTAAGTGGAATATATGGAGAAGTGTATGGGAAGTGCATATGTGATTGCATGAGTGCATGGGTAGTGCCTGGGTGATTGCATAAGTGCATGGGTAGTGCCTGGGTGATTGGAGGAGTGCATGGGTACTGCCTGAGTGATTGAAAAAGTGCATTGATAGTGCCTGGGTGATTGCATAAGTGCAGGGATAATGTCTGGGTGATTGCATAAGTGCATGGGTAGTGCCTGGGTGATTGGAGGAGTGCATGGGTACTGCCTGAGTTATTGAAGGAGTGCATGGGTAATGCCTGGGTGATTGCATGAGTGCAGGGGTAACGTCTGGGTGATTGGAGGAGTGCATGGGTACTGCCTGAGTGATTAAAGGAGTGCATCAATAATGGCTGGGTGATTTTGTAAGTGCATGGGTAATGCCTGGGTGATTTTGTAAGTGCATGGGTAATGTCTATGTGATTGCATGAGTGCAGAGGTAATGTCTGAGTGATTGGAGGAGTACATGGGTACTGCCTGAGTGATTGAAGGAGTGCATGGGTAATGCCTGGGTAATTTCATGAATGCAGGAGTAATGTCTGGGTGATTGGAGGCGTGCATGGGTACTGCCTGAGTGATTGAAGGAGTGCATCAATAATGCCTGGGTGATTTTGTAAGTGCATGGGTAATGCCTGGGTGATTTTGTAAGTGCAACGGTAATGCCTGGTTGATTGCATGAGTGCAGAGGTAATGTCTGGGTGATTAGAGGAATGCATGGGTACTGCCTGAGTGATTGAAGGAGCGCATGGGTAATGCCTGGTTGATTGCAAGACAACATGGGTAGTGCATGGGTGATTGGAGGAGTGCATGGGTACTGCCTGAGTGATTGAAGAAGTGCATCGGTAGTGCCTGCGTGATTGCATGAGTGCAGGGGTAATATCTGAGTGATTGGAGGAGTGCATGGGTACTGCCTAAGTGATTGAAGGAGTGCATGGGTAATTCCTGGGTGATTCCATGGGTGCAGGAGTAATGTCTGGGTGACTGGAGGAGTGCATGGGTACTGCCTGAGTGATTGAAGGAGTGCATAGTAACCCCGGGCAGAGACCTCCGCTCTGCCCGCGGAGTGTGTGGAGATTTGCCTTCTCTGCGTTCCGCGGAGAACACGGAGAAGGCAAATCTCCGCACACTCTGCAGCGTAGTTGCCCAGCCCCCGCCTCCACCCCCACTATTAACAAGTAAGTAAAAATGAATTCTCGCAAGAAATGGGCGTGCGTGTGCGCATGCGCAGTTTTCACCACGATTACCGATACGGCGAGGAATAGAAGGACTGCAGCCCGGGGACGCCACAGTACACAGGTAAGTGGTTTTAAATGTATTTTTAATGTTTACTTACTTGTTAATAAGGGTGGTGGAGGCAGGTGGCATAGCGGACCTCCACAGAGTTCCACAGAGATTGTTTGCTACTCCGTAGACCTTCGTGTAGCCCCGCTACGCCCACTATGCCCAGGGTTAGTGCATAGGTAATGCCTGGGTGATTGCATAAGTGCATGGGTAGTGCCTGGCTGATTGGAGGAGTGCATGGGTACTGCCTAAGTGATTGAACGAGTGCATGGGTAATGCCTGGGTGATTGCATGAGTGCATGGGTAGTGCCTGGGTGATTGGAGGAGTGCATGGGTATTGCCTGAGAGATTGAAGAAGTGCATGGGTAATGCCTGTGTGAATGCATGAGTGCATGGGTAGTGCCTGGGTGATTGGAGGAGTGCATGGGTACTGCCTGAGTGATTGAAGAAGTGCATCGGTAGTGCCTGGGTGATTGCATGAGTGCACAGGTAATGTCTGGGTGTTTGGAGGAGTGCATGGGTACTGCCTAACTGATTGAAGGAGTGCACAGGTAATGCCTGGGTAATTGCATAAGTGAATGGGTAGTGCCTGGGTGATAGGAAGAGTGCATGGGTACTGCCTGGGTGATTGCATGAGTGCATGGGTAGTGCCTGGGTGATTCCATGAGTGCAGGAGTAATGTCTGGGTGATTGGAGGAGTGCATGAGTACTGCCTGAGTGATTGAAAGAGTGCATAGGTAATGCCTGGGTGATTGCATAAGTGCATGGGTAGTGCCTCGGTACTTGAAGGAGTGCATGGGTATTGCCTGAGTGATTGAAGGAGTGCATGTGTAATGCCTGGGTGATTGCATGAGTGCAGGTGTAATGTCTGGGTAATTGGAGGAGTGCATGGGTACTGCCTGAGTGACTGAAGGAGTGGATGGGTAATGCATGGGTAATTGCATGAGTGCATGGGTAGTGCCTGGGTGATTGGAGGAGTGCATGGGTACTGCCTGAGTGACTGAAGGAGTGCATAGGTAATGCCTGGGTGATTGCATAAGTGCATGGGTAGTGTCTGGGTGATTGGAGGAGTGCATGGGTACTGCCTGAGTGATTGAAGGAGTGCATGGGTAATGCCTGGGTGATTGCATGAGTTGAGAGGTAATATCTGGGTGATTGGAGCAGTGCATAGGTACTGCCTGAGTGATTGAAGGAGTGCATGGGTTGGGTGATTGCATGAGTGCATGGGTAGTGCCTGGGTGATTGGAGGAGTGAATGGGTACTGCCTCAGTGATTGAAGGAGTGCATGGGTAATGCCTAGGTGATTGCATGAGTGCAAGAGTAATGTCTGGGTGATTGGAGGAGTGCGTGGGTACTGCCTGAGGGATTAAAGGAATGCATAGGTAATGCCTGGGTGATTGCATGAGTGCAGGGGTAATGTCTGGGTGATTGGAGGAGTGCATTGGTACTGCCCGAGTGATTCAAGGAGTGCATGGGTAATGCTTGGGTGATTGCATGAGTGCAGGGGTAATGTCTGTGTGATTGGAGGAGTGCATAGGTACTGCCTGAGTGATTGAAGGAGTCCATGGGTAATGCTTGGGTGATTCCATGAGTATAAGAGTAATGTCTGGGTGATTGGAGGAGTGCATGGGTACTGCCTGAGTGATTGAAGGAGTGCATGGGTAATGCCTGGGTGATTCCATGAGGGCAGGAGTAATGTGTGGGTGATTGGAGGAGTGCATGGGTACTGCCTGAGTGATTGAAAGAGTGCATGGGTAATGCCTGGGTGATTGCATGAGTGCGGGGTTAATGTTTGGGTGATTGGGGGAGTGCATGGGTACTGCCTGAGTCATTAAAGGAGTGCATCAATAATGCCTGGGTGATTTTGTAAGTGCATGGGTAATGCCTGGGTGATTTTGTAAGTGCATGGGTAATGCCTGGGTGATTGCATGAGTGCAGTGTTAATATCTGAGTGATTGGAGGAGTGCATGGGTACTGCCAGAGTGATTGAAGGAGTGCATGGGTAATGCCTGGGTGATTGCATGAGTGCAGGGGTAATGTCTGGGTGACTGGAGGAGTGCATGGGTACTGCCTGAGTGATTAAAGGAGTGCATCAATAATGCCTGGGTGATTTTGTGAGTGCATGGGTAATACCTGGGTGATTTTGTAAGTGCATGGGTAATGCCTGGCTGATTGCATGAGTGCAGAGGTAATGTCTGGGTGATTGGAGGAATGCATGGGTACTGCCTGAGTGATTGAAGGAGTGCATGGGTAATGCCTGGGTGATTGCATGATTGCAGGAGTAATGTCTGGGTGATTGGAGGAGTGCATGGGTACTGCCTGAGTGATTGAAGGAGTGCATCAATAATGCCTGGCTGATTTTGTAAGTGCATGGGTAATGCCTGGGTGATTTTGTAAGTGCATGGGTAATGCCTGGGTGATTGCATGAGTGCAGAGGTAATGTCTGGGTGATTGGAGGAATGCATGGGTACTGCCTGAGTGATTGAAGAAGTGCATGGGTAGTGCCTGGGTGATTGCAAGACTGCATGGGTAGTGCCTGGGTGATTGGAGGAATGCATGGGTACTGCCTGAGTGATTGAAGAAGTGCATGGGTAGTGCCTGCGTGATTGCATGAGTGCAGGGGTAATGTCTGGGTGATTGAAGGAGTGCATGGGTACTGCCTAAGTGACTGAAGGAGTACATGGGTAATGCCTGGATTATTCCATGAGTGCATGGGTAGTGCCTGGGTAATTGGAGGAGTGCATGGGTACTGCCTGAGTGAATGAAGGAGTGCATAGGTAATGCCTGGATGATTGCATAAGTGCATGGGTAGTGCCTGGCAGATTGGAGGAGTGCATGGGTACTGCCTGAGTGATTGAAGGAGTGCATAGGTAATGCCTGGATGATTGCTTAAGTGAATGGGTAGTGCCTGGGTGATAGGAAGAGTGCATGGGTACTGCCTGGGTGACTGCATGAGTGCATGGATAGTGCCTGGGTGATTCCATGAGTGCAGTAGTAATGTCTAGGTGATTGGAGGAGTGCATGAGTACTGCCTGAGTGATTGAAAGAGTGCATAGGTAATGCCTGGGTGATTGCATAACTGCATGGGTAGTGCCTGGGTGATTGAAGGAGTGCATGGGTACTGCCTGAGTGATTGAAGGAGTGCATGTGTAATGCCTGGGTAATTGCATGAGTGCAGGTATACTGCCTGGGTGATTGAAGGAGTGCATGGGTACTGCCTGAGTGATTGAAGGAGTGCATGTGTAATGCCTGGGTAATTGCATGTCTGCATGGGTAGTGCCTGGGTGATTGGAGGAGTGCATGGGTACTGCCTGAGTGATTGAAAAAGTGCATGAGTAGTGCCTGGGTGATTGCATAAGTGCAGGGGTAATCTCTGGGTGATTGGAGGAGTGCATGGGTACTGCCTCAGTGATTGAAGGAGTGCATGGGTAATGCCTGGGTGATTCTATGAGTGCAGGAGTAATGTCTGGGTGATTGGGGGAGTGCATGGGTACTGCCTGAATGATTCAAGGAGTGCATGGGTAATGCCTGGGTGATTGCAATAGTGCAGGAGTAATGTCTGGGTGATTGGAGGAGTGGATGGGTACTGCCTGAGTGATTGAAGGAGTGCATAGGTAATGCCTGGATGATGGCATAAGTGCATAGGTAGTACCTGGGTGATTGGAGGAGTGCATGGATACTGCCTTACTGATTGAAGGAGTGCATGGGTAATGCCTGGCTGATTGCATGAGTGCAGAGGTAATGTCTGGGTGATTGGAGGAATGCATGGGTACTGCCTGAGTGATTGAAGGAGTGCATGGGTAATGCCTGGGTGATTGCATAATTGCAGGAGTAATGTCTGGGTAATTGGAGGCGTGCATGGGTACTGCCTGAGTGATTGAAGGAGTGCAACAATAATGCCTGGCTGATTTTGTAAGTGCATGGGTAATGCCTGGATGATTTTGTAAGTGCATGGGTAATGCCTGGGTGATTGCATGAGTGCAGAGGTAATGTCTGGGTGATTGGAGGAATGCATGGGTACTGCCTGAGTGATTGAAGGAGTGCATGGGTAGTGCCTGGGTGACTGCAAGACTGCATGGGTAGTGCCTGGGTGATTGGAGGAACGCATGGGTACTGCCTGAGTGATTGAAGAAGTGCATGTGTAGTGCCTGCGTGATTGCATGAGTGCAGGGGTAATGTCTGGGTGATTGAAGGAGTGCATGGGTACTGCCTAAGTGAGTGAAGGAGTACATGGGTAATGCCTGGATGATTCCATGTGTGCATGGGTAGTGCCTGGGTGATTGGAGGAGTGCATGGGTACTGCCTGAGTGATTGTAAAAGTGCTTGGGTAGTGCCTGGGTGATTGCATAAGTGCAGGGGTAATCTCTGGGTGATTGGAGGAGTGCATGGGCACTGCCTCAGTGATTGAAGGAGTGCATGGGTAATGCCTGGGTGATTCTATGAGTGCAGGAGTAATGTCTGGGTGATTGGAGGAGTGCATGGGTACTGCCTGAATGATTCAAGGAGTGCATGGGTAATGCCTGGGTGATTGGAATAGTGCAGGAGTAATGTCTGGGTGATTGGAGGAGTGGATGGGTACTGCCTGAGTGATTGCAGGAGTGCATAGGTAATGCCTGGGTGATGGCATAAGTGCATAGGTAGTACCTGGGTGATTGGAGGAGTGCATGGGTACTGCCTGACTGATTGAAGGAGTGGATGGGTAATGCCTGGGTGATTGCATGAGTGCAGGGGTAATGTCTGGGTGACTGTAGGAGTGCATGGGTACTGCCTGAGTGATTAAAGGAGTGCATCAATAATGCCTGGGGTGATTTTGTGAGTGCATGGGTAATACCTGGGTGATTTTGTAAGTGCAAGGGTAATGCCTGGCTAATTGCATGAGTGCAGAGGTAATGTCTGGGTGATTGGAGGAATGCATGGGTACTGCCTGAGTGATTGAAGGAGTGCATGGGTAATGCCTGGGTGATTGCATGATTGCTTGAGTAATGTCTGGGTGATTGGAGGAGTGCATGGGTACTGCCTGAGTGATTGAAGGAGTGCATCAATAATGCCTGGCTGATTTTGTAAGTGCATGGGTAATGCCTGGGTGATTTTGTAAGTGCATGGGTAATGCCTGGGTGATTGCATGAGTGCAGAGGTAATGTCTGGGTGATTGGAGGAATGCATGGGTACTGCCTGAGTGATTGAAGAAGTGCATGGGTAGTGCCTGGGTGATTGCAAGTCTGCATGGGTAGTGCCTGGGTGATTGGAGGAATGCATGGGTACTGCCTGAGTGATTGAAGAAGTGCATGGGTAGTGCCTGCGTGATTGCATGAGTGCAGGGGTAATGTCTAGGTGATTGAAGGAGTGCATGGGTACTGCCTAAGTGAGTGAAGGAGTACATGGGTAATGCCTGGATGATTCCATGTGTGCATGGGTAGTGCCTGGGTAATTGGAGGAGTGCATGGGTACTGCCTGAGTGAATGAAGGAGTGCATAGGTAATGCCTGGGTGATTGCATAAGTGCATGGGTAGTGCCTGGCTGATTGGAGGAGTGCATGGGTACTGCCTGAGTGATTTAAGGAGTGCATAGGTAATGCCTGGGTGATTGCATAAGTGAATGGGTAGTGCCTGGGTGATAGGAAGAGTGCATGGGTACTGCCTGGGTGATTCCATGAGTGCAAGAGTAATATCTGGGTGATTGGAGGAGTGCATGGGTATTGCCTGAATGATTCAAGGAGTGCATGGGTAATGCCTGGGTGCTTCTATGAGTGCAGGAGTAATGTCTGGGTGATTGGAGGAGTGCATGGGTACTGCCTGAATGATTCAAGTAGTGCATGGGTAATGCCTGGGTGATTGCAATAGTGCAGGAGTAATGTCTGGGTGATTGGAGGAGTGGATGGGTACTGCCTGAGTCATTGAAGGAGTGCATAGGTAATGCCTGGGTGATGGCATAAGTGCATAGGTAGTACCTGGGTGATTGGAGGAGTGCATGGGTACTGCCTGACTGATTGAAGGAGTGCATGGGTAATGCCTGGGTGATTGCATGAGTGCAGGGGTAATGTCTGGGTGACTGGAGGAGTGCATGGGTACTGCCTGAGTGATTGAAGGAGTGCATCAATAATGCCTGGGTGATTTTGTGAGTGCATGGGTAATACCTGGGTGATTTTGTAAGTGCATGGGTAATGCCTGGCTGATTGCATGAGTGCAGAGGTAATGTCTGGGTGATTGGAGGAACGCATGGGTACTGCCTGAGTGATTGAAGGAGTGCATGGGTAATGCCTGGGTGATTGCATGATTGCAGGAGTAATGTCTGGGTGATTGGAGGAGTGCATGGGTACTGCTTGAGTGATTGAAGGAGTGCATGTGTAGTGCCTGCGTGATTGCATGAGTGCAGGGGTAATGTCTGGGTGATTGAAGGAGTGCATGGGTACTGCCTAAGTGAGTGAAGGAGTACATGGGTAATGCCTGGATGATTCCATGAGTGCGTGGGTAGTGCCTGGGTAATTGGAGAAGTGCATGGGTACTGCCTGAGTGAATGAAGGAGTGCATGAGTAATGCCTGGGTGATTCCATGAGTGCAAGAGTAATATCTGGGTGATTGGAGGAGTGCAGGGTACTGCCTGAATGATTCAAGGAGTGCATGGGTAATGCCTGGGTGATTCTATGAGTGCAGGAGTAATGTCTGGGTGATTGGAGGAGTGCATGGGTTCTGCCTGAATGATTCAAGGAGTGCATGGGTAATGCGTGGGTGAATGCAATAGTAATGTCTGGGTGATTGGAAGAGTGCATGGGTACTGCCTAAGTGATTGAAGGAGTGCATAGGTAATGCCTGGGTGATTGCATAAGTGCATGGGTAGTACCTGTGTGATTGGAGGAGTGCATGGGTACTGCCTGAGTGATTGAAGGAGTGCATCAGTAGTGCCTGCGTGATTCCATGAGTGCAGGGGTAATGTCTGGGTGATTGGAGGAGTGCATGGGTATTGCCTGGGTGATTCCATGAGTGCAGGAGTAATGTATGGGTGATTGGAGGAGTGCATGGGTAGTACCAGAGTGCATGGATGAGTACATGAGTAATGCCAGGGTGATTGCATGAGTGTACAGATAGTGCCTGAGTGATTGGAGGAGTACATAGGTATGGTCTGGGTGATATTATACGTGTATGGGTACTGCCTAGGTGATTGGAGAAGTGCATGGATAGTGCATGGGGGATTGGAGGAGTGTGGGAATAGTGCCTAACTGTATAGATAAGTGCATGGGTAGTGTTTGAAAAAATTAATGAGTGCAATAAAAACGACTGTAAATATTAGTACATATTATCATGCTTATTACATTATTTCATCTTACCTTTTTTTTTTAAAGAAGATGCAAAACTTAGTGGAACTATTTTATAGTAGTTTTGTTGTAAACTGAATTTAAAATCTTTTCAAACTTTAGTATTACCTTCTGTAAAAAAAGAAGAAAAACTGTTATTGCATATAATATTATAGTTTTAAGAATGCAACATAATTTTAGAATTATATAACATATTCAGTTTCCCTTTTGCTGTTCTCAGATTCTACTGAATTTCACCATACACAGTGACTTCAATGTAGATCATCATATAACAGTGGGGAAAAAATACAATCAATGAGATTGTAAAAAAAAAAAATCTGCGTTGAAAATATTTACAAGTGCAACTATCTGTTTACCTATCTACAGTTTCTAAATTACATTCTTCAACTACATTAAATCTTTTACTTCTCTCAAGTACATTTTGTAAAATATACACTCTCATTTACATTGCGTATAATATAAAGATCAAATATATAAACTACATCTTTCAAACACAAATTTGCAAATGCAATAATAATTAGCACAATAATCCAAACAGTAATTGTTCACATCTTCCCAATAGGCCGAATGATGTTTTCAAAACTTTGGCATCCTACATTTGAATTCCAAATGGGCATCATTACAATGTGTCCATCCTTTATTGCACTTTAAATACACAGTATAGTGTCCAGATGTTGTAGTAGGTCCATCATGAAAAATAATAGCCACTGCTTTAAAGGTTCTTCCTGAAATTGATACTTGACTTGCCACAAAATTTTTAATTTTGGTTTCCAATTTTCTTCCATCTGTTCTACAACGTTGTAGCATTAAAATGACATATTGTCCAAATCTTTCTATAAATAATGTTGACAACATTTCTGATTTACAATGAGAACATTTCATATCTTGATTAGCTGTTTTTAGTAACTTGTTAAAAGACACTGATTTGCAATCTGGTATTGTCAAATATATGAATCGTTCAGTGTCTATTTCAGTGGTTGAAGAAAATGAACCCTCTTCACATTTGTGATCCCATCTGTAACTTAGTCCAAACAAATTTTCAATTTCTATTCCTTCATGTTCCAATACTGCAAGCATAAACATAAGAAATTCTTGTGCATCTTGTTGTACATTCAATGTAAATTTCAATGATCCAGTACATATATCCAAAAGATGCCAAATGCCAGAAGCAGTATAGATTTCAGTTCTATCAGTTATCAACTTTTCAAAAATATAATGTAGTAAAGAACAGAATCTTTTTTCTCGATTTTCCATAATTTCATGATGAAGATCCTCTAGATAAAACACAACATTCACAATTACATTAGCATAGCAGTTGATACCTGAACTATTTTCTAACTGGTATCCTACAATATCATCAACTGTGTCAATTTTCATTTTCTTTGCAGTTTCATCATTCTCTTGAATTCTTTTTTTTTCTTATTCTCAGTGAAATATTTGTCATATTTCCATTTTGGACACACTATACGTTTCTCATATACGGGATATTCACCTAAGTTAGGAGCATGAAGTCTTCTTAACCGATTGTACTCCTTTACACAATTTACATCAGCACTAATCTTTTTCTCATCAAAATCAATCAAATACAAACCAGATAATGTCCTTACTCAAGACAATGCAACATATGCCATGCCTTCTTTAAACACTGTACTTCCAATATTTACCAAAGCAGTGTCTACACTTAAACCTTGAGATTTATGAATGGTTACAGCATATGCTAAAGAAAGAGGAAACTGTTTTCTACGAACATACAAGTCTTTTACAAGCAAAAAACGAACAGTACAACGTCCAATCTGTTTCACCTCTTCAATCCGATCAAATTTAATCTTCAAAAATTCAATTCCATCTCTGTTCTGAAAATTTACAAAATCAACAACTTTTCCCATTGCTCCATTTACTAAACCTTCTTCTACATTCAAATTATGCCGTAAAATTACCCGACAGTTCACACAAACATATAAAGTCTTTTCTAAACCTGCAGTCATAGACACCGACTTTTCCAAAGAATCCAATTTTGACTGTAATTTCTATGAGAGAAGAATAGTAACTCCTTCGTGCTCCATTTTATCGATAGCTTCTATTTTCAGTACTGGTTGTTTTTCCAATATCAAAAGTTCTTGATTGAATATAGAACACTCTTGCAGGGTAGGCATTAGGCAAACTATAGACTTCTTTTCTCCAATTTTTGTGTATACTATTTCAGGTACTATGTTTTCATTTGGAAACAAGTTCATTAAAAGTCGACTTTGTAAAGCTTCTTTTCCATCTTTTGTTAAAACACCAATTCTTATCTCTTGAAGAATGTTTCCATAATGTTCATCACTTGCTTGTTGAATATTCTTAATAAGTTCTTTATATTCAAAATAAGACCAAATGTTGACATTTCTAATACTTCCCAAAGATTTCTTAGTGTCTTCATGAAGAAGTGTTTTAAAAACAGGTTGTCCTTTTACAGGAGTAAGTTGTAGTTGGTCGCCGAATAGAATTACATGTTCTCCTCCAAATAGAACATCATAATCTGTTTTTAAAATCTGTTGCATTCTTAAATGTACAAAGGCAAGCATTAAGTTTGAGACCATGCTCACCTCATCAATGATTAAAAGTTTCATTTTCTTGAGTACTCTTGAAACTTCATAACAAGCTTCTCCATGATAACTTGTGATATTCCAACTTATTCTCATGTTCAACTGGTAGCATGAGTAATCGATGTAACGTAATCCCTTTAATGTTGTGTGCTGCTAACCCAGTTGGAGCGGTTACTACACAAGATAAATGTGATTCAGTGGTTTTATGTAGATAACTGGTCAAAACTTTAATTAAGAAACTTTTTCCTATTCCAGCTTGCCCCTTTTGGACGCAAAAAAACATCTTTGAAGTAGGCTCTATAGTGAAGAGGGCTTATGTTGAGCACTCGGGGCATGGTTATGTTAATATCACACAGCTCTTTGAGGCCCAAATGGAGAAGATCCATAATCTAAGCTCTAAATCCTCCGGACCTTGCTTGTTCAAACAGGGTACCTCCTCATTGATATTTTTAAATCAAGAAATCAACCAACTTGTTCGAAAACAGCATATACAATTCCTTACAGGTCGACAGCAGGAAATTAACCGCCTTAAGCGAATAAGAAGTCGCTGTCAACTTAGTGAAAAGAGAAGGGAGTTTGATGCCATGTGGATTGGACTGAGGGAAGCCGCAAGGGCCAAAAATTCATGAAAGTATTGGCATTTGATTGCGGAATATTGTGATTCAAGGCAGAGGGCTCTGCCTATACCGATTCCAGAAAAGGACTGGGTGGATTACATTTTCCTATTATATAAAAATAACAGCCCAGTTGCTCCCGTGACGATTGATGTGGATAAATCCTCTCTTATCGAATTTGGTCCCCCGTCTGGGGAGGAAGTGGTAAATTTCATAAAGAACGCCACAACCTCCGGCGCACAAGGGCCGGACGAAATTCCAATCGCGCTAATTAAAAAGGAGTCAGCTGCATGGGGAGATTTCCTAGCACCATTGTTTAATTATTGTTTGTTAACTAATAAAATCCCCCTCTTGGAAGGGGAGTATTATAGTCCCTTTGTATAAAAAGGGTCCGAAAACTCTGCCGGCTAGTTTTAGACAGATTGCTCTGCTGGATCCTTCAGGCAAATTATTTGCAAAGAGTATATTATGTCACCTGCAACAATGGGCCCATGACCAGAATATCCTACCACCTGAACAAGCAGGCTTCAGAAAAAACCATGGTACCTTGGACAATATTGCGGTCGTTCAGACCATTGTTAAGAAATATGTTTTCTCTCGAGGCATGCCAGTGTATACAGCTTTTATTGATTTCTCCCCAGCGTTTGACAAAGTGGATCGCCAAACGCTGTGGAGAAAGCTTCTCCATCTTGGTATACCGCATCATCTATTGGGTCTTATTATGGAATTGCACACGGATACTTGGTGCCAAGTTCTGATGGGAGGTTCGCTGGGGTTATCTTGCAAGATTAGAACTTATAATGGGCTTAAGCAGGGTTGCCTATTGGCCCCTCTTTTGTTTTCTTTATATATTGCTGATCTCCCCGGTGTCCTGAACTCAGTAAGGGGGGATGCCGCCAGAATTGGTACAATGTCCGTTGGCTCCTTGTTATATGCGGATGATGTGGCAATATTCAATCTAACGCCCATTGGTCTGCAACGTCGTTTGGATGCCCTAACTAAATATGCGGAAGCCCACTTTTTGAAGATTAATATTGCTAAAAGCAAGATTTTGGTTTTCCGCAAGAAAGGGCTTAGAATAAAGAGATGTCTAAAATGGATCCTTGGTTCTGAAAAATTGGAATTGGTTGATTCGTATCTGTACTTGGGGAAGGTTTTTTCAAAAACAGGGTGAGACCTCGACCATATTAAACTTTGTGTTAGCAAGGCTGTCTCCCAGGCGAGTGCATTAAACAGATTTTATAAATCTTGTGAGAGACGTCATTTTGGCCACGCTCTGTCAGTTTTTAAGGTTAAAATTCCCCCCTCACTAATATATGCTGCTGAGGTATTGGATATGAATCATTGGCTTTCTTTTGATAAGGCTGAAGGACAAATCCTGCGTCAAATCTGCAATCTAAACTCTCTGGCTGCACCACATGTATTACGTCTTGAATTTGGATTAGTCTCCTCTTTTACTTTATCCTTGGCAGCGGTTCTGCGGTGGGGCAACTCCCTTTGTTGGGGGGTAGGAGAGTACCCTTAGGGCTGCTTTGAAAACAGAAATCTTTGATACATTAAAAGATCAATCATTGTTTTTTAGGTCCTTTGCACATGCAAATGATACATTTGGTCTTAGCCTGAATTCTGCTTCTCCCATGTCAAAGTCTGCACTGAAGCAGTTTTTAAAGAAATCTGTATCCTCTATCAGCTTGGTGAGAGACACTGCTTTAAGTCGGTCCAAGTCCAGTAATGAAGTGGTCTGCGGGAGTGCCCTGGGGAATAAACCACAGTCTTATCTAACTTGGAATATTCCTCATGGGATTAGAAGGCTGATACTCCTACTGAGAATTAACTTGTTGCCCCCAAGAGAAGTTACTGGTATTTGGGACAAAATCCCAAGAGAAAAGAGAATTTGTGAAATGTGTCATTTGCAAATCCAAGATCTCAATCATGTTTTATTTGTATGTACGGAGTTGCAAAGGGCCAGGCATATGTTTTTAAAGTCATTTTTTATCAAATTTAACATTCAATCGGCCCAGGAGGCCCGTTCATTGGTTGTGTCTCCTCCAAATGAAATGGTCTGTTATAAGATATACCAATTTTTAAAAACATTTCTGCCCATTTACTAGATAAATTTTAATAGCAATTTTTTCTCATTTCGGAATATTTGATGGTTGGTTATTTGACTGTTTTATGTATTTATTGCACTATTTGCACATTATACAGTCCGCTTGATATTAGGATCTCTCTAGGAGGCAGCTATGTATAGAAGAAGAATTTAGTATTATATGTAAAGTACGTCTTTCATAATTTGCACATCATGCAGTATGCTTGATCTAAGGATCTCTTTAGGAGGCAGCTATGTATAATGGAAGAATTTTGTGTTGTATTGTATGTAAATTATGTCTTTTTTAATGTGTCTGTGTATTTTTGTGGACCTCCGTAGGAGTTCCATATCAAAATAAATAAATAAATTGGAAAATTGCCCACTGATGTACATTTGAATAGGTTGAAATGATGTGCATTGGCATTCTTTTTTTTCATGCAGTAAACCATGCTGTATCAGTTGTGTCACTTGCTGATATATTTCTTTTTTTTCAATATTCAGTTTTTCTTCTAGGTTTTACCAACTCAATAATATCCTGTTGTGCTTGTTACATTGCCGTGTCTACTTTATTCATGGCTACTGCTGCTTCATTTTCAAGAATTGGTTGACCTAGTGGATCTTGACTTAGTGGAGCAGAACTTTGACTATCTTGAGAACTGTCTCTAGCTATTTCAGCTGCAATAGTAGTTTCTTGTTCAATCTCTTCATTTAACATTTGTAGATAAGTTGGAAAAAATGTGCATTGAATGCTATCTTTACATGCATTAAAAGAATCTTCATAGCACTCAAAATCTCCAAGTAATTCCATTTCACTACTCCAAGGCTTGAAGAGTTGCAGAAGTGCTAAATAGAAAAATTCCCTTTTATCTGGAGTTTCACAACTGAGTTTCCTGTGGTTAATAAGATTTCCTTTGGCATGTTTTACCAAACATCCATCACATCCAATTACTCCATATTTTTCTTAATTTATATTTTCTGTAACATTTCTCTTAAAACTGTAATGTTGCAGTACTTCATAGAGACATATGTTTTCCAGATGTGGACTCCTTTTGGGATCGTACGTATCCAACATATTTGTTTTAACAATATCTGTACTTTACGGTTCATTCAATGCTAAGTATTCCATTTCTTGTAGAGATTTCAATACTCGATTTCGTGATGCAGCAAGACCTAGACTTACCCAAATGATTCCTCTTGACTTTGAGTATAAACTTGCAGAGGTCAACCGATCCGAACATTCATAGGATCCAATTTATCGATGGGAAAGCATCTTCAAACTAAAGCAGTACAATTTATTACTAAGAGTCTTCTCTTGTGGGAAATTTCTTCCCACATTTCTTTCAACTCCGTCTTTTCAGATTTTGTTATATATGTCGTAACATACCGAGCAACAGCAATTGAATTATCTGCAACATACTGGATATCCATATTTGCATTCCACATTGTCAAAATCACTGGATTGTAGTCATTAATATACTTTGATTCTTCAGTTTTTTTTATGTTGTAAGTATTCTTTGGAGATTTTCGAGTGATAGTATGCCTAACTGCTGACATGAAACTATTGACTCTTCCTTTTGAAATTACTGGACGTGGGAATGCAAAATGACATTTTGTATAAAATGTTCCCTTTGACGTGTATTTTCGTAGACAATATTTTCCACATCGATGACTTTGAAACCGTAAAACTTGTTGTCTTAAGCTATTTTCTCCTCCTTTTTTTGGAATAGCTCCGGTAACATAGTCTTCAATGAAAGACAAAACAGTTTCATCAGAATCGGTTCCAAATTTAGGTGCATCCTTGATCCATAATAGCATGTGTATATGAGGAGCACCTCTGGCTTGGTACTCCTTTCTCCAAAAGAAATCAATAACTTCTCCAAGAGGTGGATTTTTTTTATTGCAGATAAAAGACATCATAGCTTGAAACCTATGATTAAAATATCTGCACACATTTACAGGATCCAAGGAACACAGTTCTCCAGCTGTCTTCAATTCAATGTTTTTTACATCTGAATTTGCATGTCATAGAAATTCAAGTAAATCGTCCCATGCGTATTCAGCACAGCTAAGTATAACAAACCACGTAGGGGTTCCTAAGTTTCTTAACATACATTTAAGTTCTCCGTGACGATGATACCAATACTCATTAGTACCACGTTGACACGCCATCAAATTAACTGAGATTCTAAATGATCGTCTCTTTGTTGAACTTTATCCAAAAAATCTTTTGCAGAAACATGTGTAAGATGAACTCCCGTTTTTAATATGTGGTTCACTGCATATGAAAGTCCTGACAAGTCACTTTCAAACAGAAGATGAAATAAATATGGAATACACTGTCGAAATCTTGGATCTTCTGTGTACAATCTTGTTGTACGATATTCTGAAGCTGGAATCTGTACTGGTCGTTCATCATATCGTCCACCTTTTCCAGTTGGGAAGATCTGTGGAAAACAACGAGCTTCTAAACTTTTTTCCCATACACTCATGGGAGTTCCCTTTGCTTTCTTCATTTGGAATAATTCAATAGTGTTTCCTATAACTTCTTTTGAATGTAGAGGATATGTAATGTTCGTAAATTTCTTCACTCCTGGAGTTGTCCACTTTTTCTATTTGCCCAGTTGAAATTTCTCTATCATCTTCTAAAGATAATTCTTGTTTTTCCACATATACATTTTTATAACAAATATTGTTTTGTACAAGATATAATGTAGCCTTTTGAAGTTTGGTGACATCTACACCATTAACTAGAATAACTACAGGTTCACTTTCCTCTCTCTCTATGCCAACAGTTTCAATATTTTTCTTAAAATCTAAAGGTAAATACACAACTCTCCCTTTTAAACCTCTTTGTAAATCTGTTGGAGGCAGCTTACCTGTTTTAGGCTCCATACGAACTATAGCCTGAAACGGATGCACAGATTGAACAAGAATGGACTCATAAGTATTTAAATCTACCAGTTCCGGAGGAATAGCTACCAACTCTAGGTTGTTATGTACAGCTCTAGCTGGCATTTTATTCTCTTCTAATTTGTTGTAACAATATTTACAAATATGTTGATCACTACCCAACTCAAAACGACCTTGCACCAACAAATAAACACCAAATTGCTCCCATGTATCATTGTTTTCCTTTTCACTTTTTAAATACACATCAACATTCCTAGTTTGACTTCTATAGTGAGTACGTCGAGAACACCTACCTTAAACTATGTAATTTCTTCTGCAAACTTCTCAGTAGTACTATCTTCCACCTCTTCTTCAACACCTACATTTATCAAACTCTCACTTTCTCTACACTCCTCTTCAGGACCAAAGAAACGAAACTGTATATCATCAGAAACTTTTTTTACATCCAATACTGAACCATGCAAAAGAGCTGTGTTTATTTCAGTTAAAGATAATGCAGGACTTTTTACATAGTATAATCTTCTTACTAACTTCCGCAATTCTGACGGATGTCCTGCTAACATTCTTCAATGATGAAAAGTACTTCGACACACTTTTCTAGAAAGACAAGCCGGAGAATGACCCTGCAAGTTAGTATATTTTCTCACCTTACAAGGATCTAGTCCTTGCAACATCTTAATCTTTTGTTTAACACTTTTTTTAACCATAATCTCGTAAGAAATTTCGTAATATATCAATAGATTCCTGCCGTATACTACAAATACTACTACAATCCCACTTATACACTGGAGCTTGTGTACGTCTCCCTTGAACTTCTTCAGCTATTACTTCTTCCACATTTCTAGGAACCATCTTTTCTTTTTCAATTGGACAACCGTTTTTAACCTCATAACAACAGCCACTGGTATCAACTGCATGAACTAATGTATTTTGTTGAAAATAGCTTTCTTCATTAAAAAAAGGTTCAGTACTAGAAGTGTGCTTCCATTCACCCGAAATTGTTTTGCAAAAGTTAGTTCTATTAACCAGTCTTTTTCTTTTCTTTTTCTCCTTCATAAAGTGCATTGTTTTATTCAATGTCTTCATTCTCTTCAATACTAATATAAACAATCTTCTTTTCAATTCAAAAGCCCTTTCAACTACACTTTCAATCTGTTGTTATTTCTTGAAAAATGCTGATCTTCTTTTATATTTTTTGCAATCTTTCAATACATTTTGTAGTACTTTACTTTTATACATTCTCTTCCTAATGTCTTTATATTCTCTCATCCTTCTTTTAACATAGATTGTTTTCCCATAACCTGATTTTCCATTAATTTCTCCTTTTTTTCATTTCCTTCTGATTGGTTGTAGTACTTTTCTTTCTCTTTTCCCCATTTTGAAAATTCATTACATTCTTTAAAACTCTTTTAACAAATTATTTAGTTCTCTTACCAGAAGACTTTTTCTTCAACGCCACATGTTCTACTTCATGTAATTTCTGCTTTTCTATCTCCTTTAAATAGTACTGTTTTTTGTTGTCTTTTCTTTTGTACTTTTCTTGTCATACTGAATCTTTCTTAATAATTATGGAAAATATCTGAAAAAAAGAAAAGTTTAAATAGTTTTGTTAAATAATTTACTATTATTAAAATAAATATATACAAATATTGTCATGACAATTCAATATCGTCTTTATTTCGATTGCTCAATCATAAAAGACAGGATAATTCAATATTTAAAATGTATTAAAAAAAATTCATCTCATGACATAATTCCAATAATTGATAAAACCAACAAACGATCAAAAATCTATGTAAACAATTAATAAATATATATCCATTATTAAAACACATATTTATACATAATCAACGATAAAATTAGTTTTTAAAATGCAAGATGACATTCAACTATTATCATATCACAGGGGCTAGGACCAAAGAAACCACCTGATTTACAAGAACCTAAGTTCGACAGAGATTTAGCAGCTGATCATTCCCTATAAATTCTTGACCTAATATCTGGTCCCTCTTACAATAAAGGTTGGTTTACCCCCATGTTCTTAGCTCGAATAGCCCACATCCATCTCAAAAATGTTGTCATGGCAACTACAATAAGATCCGTCGTATCTGACCTTAGGATCCTCAGGGCCTCCATTGCTGATCTTATACCCAAATTCCTGCATATGGGTTTAAGCCATTTGGTCCTGGGGAGGTTGTAAGCTGGACAAGCAAATAGAATATGGGCTAGGGTCTCAGTGTGGCCATGGCAAAAGATACATTTATCACCCGCTGATAAAAGCCATCTGCTAGTGAACGCTCTTATTGGGAGTGAACCTACTCTGAACTGATGGTACAATTTCCGATCAACCGGCCTAGAAATGAGGTCCCAGTAGGCTTCCAATTTAACCTAATATTTTACTTCTAGGAATTCCCTTGTCAGTGTCGGCCTTGTGATAGATGAAAACCTCTTGGTTTTAACCATATCCCAGTATGCTGCCTTGAAGATTTTTAGGGGAAATGCTGTAACCTCTGGGTCCTCCCACAAAGTACTCATCCCCATGTCGAACAACATGATTTTAATGTTGTTCAACCATGAGATCTCGTACAATCGACCCAGCCTCCTTACTTCAAGTAGGGCCTTAGCATACGGGGAAAGCTCAGGAGTAGTCCAAAGTCTTCTCCAGAATGCCAATGGTCTAAAGCGTGCCGCATCCTCAATGCTATGACAGCCCAAATCTAAATAAAGTGGCATAAGTGGAGAGGATTGCGGGAGAGCAACTAATGATCTAACAAACTTATTTTGCGCTAATACCAATGGGGTTAGGTTTTCAAAGCCCCAGAGTTCGGCGCCATATAATATTGCGGGGCTTATTTTTGAATTGTACACTTGCAGAACAGGGGCAATAGGCTTAGTTTGAGAGAGCCTGTGCTCTTTGATCAGGGCACCTGCTAATTGCACATGTTTTAGGGTGAGCATGTCAACCTGAGTTTTCCAACTTAACTTCCTGCTTAATGTAAGACCCAGGTAGGTGAATACATCAGTCTGATCCAAGAGGACTTTATTCATGTATACTCTCCCAGTAATGGCTTTTGATTTGTGGAGCACCATGAACTTTGTTTTCTCCACATTGACCCTTAACTCATGGTCGTGGCAAAACACCTCAAACCGTGACAGAGCGGCCTGCAAGCCCTGTCTGGTCTTAGATATTATCAGGGTGTCGTCCGCGAACATGAGCAATGGTATCTTCGTACCTGCTAATGTTGGAGCGTCAGTGGGGTGGTTAGTAAAATATTGAGCAACCCTGTTTATAAATAGGGAAAAAGGGTAGGAGCTAATACACACCCCTGACGTACTCCCTTTGAAACAGAAAACCTCTCTGTGACTTCCCCCGGTTTACCCCAGCGGACCTGTGCATATGTTGAATCATGTAGTTTCACTAGAATAGCCACCATTTCCGGTGGCATCCCCATTTCCACCAAAGCACTCCACATTTTCACACTGGGAACTAGGTCAAATGCGGATTTTAGATCCACAAAAGCCGCATAGATTGTGCCCCCTCCTATAATAACTACCCGCCAATAAATTAACACATTGACCCTTAACTCATGGTCGTGGCAAAACACCTCAAACCGTGACAGAGCGGCCTGCAAGCCCTGTCTGGTCTTAGATATTATCAGGGTGTCGTCCGCGAACATGAGCAATGGTATCTTCGTACCTGCTAATGTTGGAGCGTCAGTGGGGTGGTTAGTAAAATATTGAGCAACCCTGTTTATAAATAGGGAAAAAAGGGTAGGAGCTAATACACACCCCTGACGTACCCCCTTTGAAACAGAAAACCTCTCTGTGACTTCCCCCGGTTTACCCCAGCGGACCTGTGCATATGTTGAATCATGTAGTTTCACTAGAATAGCCACCATTTCCGGTGGCATCCCCATTTCCACCAAAGCACTCCACATTTTCACACGGGGAACTAGGTCAAATGCGGATTTTAGATCCACAAAAGCCGCATAGATTGTGCCCCCTCCTATAATAACTACCCGCCAATAAATTAACACAAACCTAAAGACCTGGTCAAGGGTACTTGTGTGGGGCCGAAAACCCGCTTGTAAGGGTGTCAGAATATCTGTTTCAACTATCCAGGCCTGGATTCTGCCAAGTACTAATCTGGCTACAATCTTCTGAACAGAATCTATCAGGCTAATTGGCCTGTAATTTCCTGGTTGTGAACGATCACCCTTCTTATATATAGGTAGGATTTCGGCGCCTGACCAAGTATCAGGAATCGGGGCACCACTAGCTATGGCGTTCGCCAATAACTTAATATAGGGTACCCAGAACTCTTTTTCCTTTATAAACAGGTCTGCGGGTATGCAGTCAGGACCAGGGGCCCTACCTCTTGGAATTAGTTTTAGCACGGACTCAACCTCTGAACTAGTAAAACACAGGGGTTCTCTAAATGATGGCCATAGGGGGACCTCTTCATTACAATTAGAGGACTGAAACTGCGCCTTGTAGTGTGCCACCCACTGTTCTGGAGCAACGTGGTTGGTCAGTATCTGCTTCTGTTCACCACTACCCCATTTGACTAACTGCCAGAATTGTATCATATTCCTCCCTTTACAGGCCAACAGAAGATCTTGCCATCGATCTTCGTCCCATACCTTCTTCGCTTGCAACTGTGCTTTCTTATAACTTGCTCTGGCCTTTCTAATATTACCCAAATCTTTAGATCTGATGGCCCTCGATAACATTTTATAAGCCTGTCTACAGGAGCTATTATACCAAGAGCCCGCCTTCGCAGTACTCTTCTTCCTAGGAATACTACTTTTAATAAAAACGATTTTAAATTCTTAAACAGGTCTTCATGGACCTGGGAAACAATAAAATTAATGTCCTCCTGGGACTCACAATCAAGAAGTGTGGTCGTTGAGCCAGTTACCAAATCCCTCATTAGTGCCAATTCTCCCTCGTTATTTGCAATCCTTGCCCATTAGACTCTCCTCATATCATTGGTTAATGTAACCTCTTCTGTACTATACACAACTTTCCTGGTGTACCAATTACAAAAACCCACATCCTGTAGTTTTAAAACCAATGGATTATGGTCACTTTCGGTCCGCTTTGGACCTCCATATCCAGGACTGATGACCAAAATTCTACCTTGATAAAAATGTAGTCTATTCGGCTACTTCTTAATCCATTATCAAAAGTGTTTGCACCCAGCCTATCTGACTTCGTCCTCCCATTTGCTGCCCTCATTCCCCTCTCCAGACAGAAGCCCTTCAACTGTAATGCGGTCTCTGTCCATTTTTTAATAGGGCCTAATTCTAACTTTGGGATGTTCCATTGTGCGTCCTCCTCTTCACTAAGGTTTCCGTCCTCGTGGTCCAGGGGCTCAAAGCAACAATTAAAATAACCTGCTATAATCAAATGGCAGGTGCCCCGTAGATTATCCAAGTAGCCATCAAGGGCAGTAACCACACTGGATCCCTTGCCACCCGGCTGCCCTCTAGCATAAACATTAATAATCAAGGTTCATGACCATAGGTAGAGCGAACTCGTATGACCATAATGTCCGGGCTGTCAATGGATACTTCATCCACCCTTATTCCCGCCTGCTGTCTAACCCAACAGGTTAGCCCACCACTCGGTCTTCCTCTCTGTCCTCCTGTAGCAGCCTTTAAGAAGTTCAAAAAGCCCGGGTGATAGACTCTATCCAAGGACCAGGTCTCCTGGAATATCCAGACGTCAAAGCCATCAACAAATGATGACCAGTCTGTAGACGCAGTTTTAGATGATAACCCTGCGATGTTCCAGGAGGCTATGGTCATATAAGTTTTTAAATGACCATTAATCATATTATTACAACTACTGGTTACCTCGAAATCTACTACCTGATCTTGTTCCAATAAGCCATGGCTAGGGATGCTAGTTGTATTAAGGGGACATACTACTGCTCTTTTGGGTGTTGCGTTCACCATGTCACTAAAGCTTGTTTTCAACAAGGGTGAACACACCACTCCTATACTGGTGGGACTACGAGCCTGTATGCCCTTACAAACTTCCTCGAATTTAGACTGCACGACGGGGATGGAGATACCCGGGCACATGTCAGCCTCCTCCTCACCTGTATATTCCTTTAAAACTGTTGATGGAGAATGGTTAGTTGTTCCCAGTCAATCGACTTCCTCTAGAGAGGTGAGGATTTCAAACCGATTGCTTGTGTGCACTGGATAATCATTTTGATTATATAATCTATGAGGTCCCCGCCACTTGTTAAACCTAGATGTACTCTGCGGTTTATAAAAAAAACCTAACGGAAGGATTTTTATATTGTCTACTTTGGTAAAGCAATGCCCTGCCGTTTCCAATATGTGTTGAACCAATGTTGGCGATCTAAAACTAAGAACCACGCAGTCACCTGGTAGGGACTTGCATGACTTCCCAACCCAGGGGATTCTACGTGCCATTTTGAACTCAGAGAACAGGTGATCTCTTAACCCTATCCTGTTGCCCAACAAGTATAGAGCCTTGTTCTTTAACGTTGACCAGTGCTCCCGGGCATCTATTGGAAGCTTTGGAACGTTAGCAAGAACCACTGTATACGGAGTGGCTTCCGGGGGAAGATGCAGAAAATTATGTGGATTCGTATCACTTGCCTCAGATGTCTCAGGGGGCCTATTCCTAAAACCACTCTCCCCTTGCTGCGGCTTCGTTGTCATAGATATACCATCATTAGATAAATTAGTAGAACATTTGGGCTCAGAACGTGTGGCTGTTACAACGGAGGGTGACATATTGCAAACATTTACCGGGATTCCCTTTTGCACTATGTCAACTATCCTCGCCTGTTGATTAACTATCCCACCATCCTTCTGTACATTAGAGTGATTAGGGGTGATTGGAATGGTACCGAAGATACCCTGTTCTATCTTCTTTAATCTATCATCGACTGAAATCAGTTTTTTAAGTAAAGGGTCAATCATAGCTGTAATTTTTACTCCTATCAACGAGCATAACTCATCAATGTTAAGCTGGGAAGATGAATGAACTAAGTGGGCTGTACTAGTGGCATGATCTACAGTGCTGTCGGTTGGATTTACTACGGACTGAAGGACACCTGTTTTACCAGTGGTGTCTACCTTTCGTTTAACTGTTCTTGGGGGTAGTGGATTTGATTTTACCGTTCCACGACCTTTCCTTTTTTTTTAGGGCGGTTCTCCGCCCATACCCCCATTAAGCTTCTTACCCCTGGTGGTAACCATAGACGTGTTTATTGGACATTCCTGGCCATGTAATGTGGGTGAAATTAATGGCACTAAATCAGAATTTGTCGTGTGAGGCTGAATACTATGCGTTTCAGAGTCGGTGGTGCGTTTTATTGATTCTATTGATTCTGGGACAGGCTGCGCTATGGAACTACAGCTACTAGTTGGAATCAAGGGTTCGAGCGATAGCCTACGCTCCGTCAATTGAATCTCGTGCATCAATATGGATTGTGCCCTGCTTAAAAAGGCATCTAGAGTACCTACAGCCCCACCACCCAGCTTCCGTTTGCTCATAATTGCAGAACCACAACCTGCCAAAATACACAGATATGGCTAATCAACAATACTCAAGCAGATGGAAAGCTATATCACACAAGCTTACAGTTCAAGTGTCAATGGTATAGCCCGGCCTGGCCTCCTCTGGGCTCTGACGGGTGCAGACGGGCCCACCCTTGGCCCTTGGCGCTGCGGGAGCCGAAGGCAGCTTTTATGTGCCGGCTGGCGCGAAGATGACGCGGCTCCGGCCGCGGTTCCCCCTGGGCTCAGGAGTCCTCTGGGTTCCTCTGGTGCCAGCAAAGTAATTAGAAAGCAGGTCAAATGCTAGTTCTTGAGGGTCTTTTGTTGTTGTGAGTAGTAGGTAAGTAGATGTAAGTGGCGGCTTGATGGTTTGGTTATGGTTGGTTAAAGTTGGTTAAAGTTGCCTATCTCCTTTCTTCAGCCTTTTCCCGTTTGTACTTGGTTATTTACTTGGTTATTTGCCTTTGCTTTGCCTTTGCCTTTATATGTTCCCCTTTCCATTTACTTTTAGTTATATTTAACTTTTACTGACTTTTGCTGTTGGTTTAAGCAGAAATGCAAAAAGGAGTGAGGAGGAGCAAACTCAGGGTCGCCCTGACTGTCCTGTGCTCCCCTGTGCTCCTCCCTCAGAGCATCACCAGGGGTTCAAGCTGGCCTCACCTGTGTCCTGCGTTGGCACCCGCGCTGGGAGAGACTAATGGACATGCACAGTTTGATTAGGGTAAGCAGGTGGTGCAGCGGACACCTGTGACTGTGACCTGTGCCTGCTCCCCTCTCAACTTTGCTCAGCTGCTGTGGGCCGCTCCCCTCTCCGCTCAGCTCTGCTGTGGCCGCTCCGAATGCTGACTACGCCTGGTCCCGCTTTGCACTACAGGGGCTCACCTGGCTCACTGGCGAGCGATGCTCCCTGTTGCACCACGCCGTCCACTGTGGCTGAGGCCGCCAGGCCGACGCAAGACCTGCTCTGCACCACGCCCGCTATGGCCAGAGTCGAAAGCAGTCCCAAGCGCAGCTGCAGTGCGGGCCCTCCGTAAGCCGCACCTTGTCTATGCCTTGCACCACCGGGCTGCCTCTGCGGGAAGGGCTCAATCTGTCGGCAGCCACGGTACACCGCAGCACGGCTCCGCCAGCAGGACAAGAGCTCCACACTCCGACGCTCCAACACAGCTCACCGACAAACCGGAACCAACAAACCGGACATGCCATATTGTCATGCATAAATAAAGAAATATTTTTAATTGCACTCCAAAGCTATGTCAGACACTGCACAATTCCCACAGTTAGAAGGCATCACAACATATACAACAGAATCACAGAGCACAACTAAAGGATTTCTCTACTGCTAATCAAATCAAATCTAAAGTGCAGTCTGTCAACTTTTAAGGCCTGCATAATGTTGTGATTGAGGTATGTCTCTACTTGCACATGAATTATCATATGTGTCATACATTTGAAGATGCTTTACATATAAAACAGAAGTATACATATATTTGTATGCTTCTTTTATATATAGTACACTAGCAAAAAGTACAGACTCATGCATACATGGTTTCAGAAAGATAATGAAACTTACAGCACAAACATGTGAAGAGTTGCTGCTTTGTTTTTACTTATACCCAACACCTAACTATTACCCTTTCTTTATCCTTCTTCACCTCTTCCCACTTTCTCCACCCCTGTTCTCTCTTTCTGCACTTTTCTTCACTCTTTCTACACCCCTGTTGAATATTTCTGCACCCCTCTTGCCTCTTTCTGCACCTTTGTTGCTTCTTTCTACACTTCTCTTCCTTCTTTCTGCACCTCTCTTGCTTGTTTCTGTACCCCTGTTGCCTCTTTCTGCACCCTACATCCGTCTTTGTGCATCTCTGTTTCCTCTTTCTGCACCCCTCTTACCTCTTTCTGCACCTCTGTTGCTTCCTTCTCAACTTCTCTTGCTTCTTTCTGCAACTCTCTTGCTTTTTTCTGTACCCCTGTTGCCTCTTTCTGCACCCTTCTTCCCTTTTTGTGCACCTCTGTTGCCTCTTTCTGCACCCCTCTACCTTCTTTGTACACCTATGTTGCCTCTTTCTGCACCTCTGTTCCCTCTTTCTGCACCCCTCAAGCCTCTTTCTGCACTTTTGTCGCTTCTTTCTGTAGTTCTCTTGCCTGTTTCTCTACATCTCTTGTCTCTTTCTACACCTCTGTTCCCTTTCTCTGCACCCCTCTTGTCTGTTTGAGTACCTCTGTTGATTCTTTCTGCACTAGTCTTGCTTTTTTTTGCACCTTTCTTACAAATCTTTACACTCCTCTTGCTTCTTTCAGCATACCTGTTTCTCCTTCTCCCCCTCTATTGGATCTTTCTACACTACTCTTGCTTCTTTATACACCCCTCTTGCTTCTTTCTGTACCCTCTTCCCTCTTTCTGTACCTCTGTTGTCTCTTTCTGCACCTCTGTTGCTTCTTTCTGCACTTCTCTTGCCTCTTTCTCTACCCCAGTTGCCTCTTTTTCCACCTCTCTTCCTGCTTTCTACACTTCTTTTACTTCTTTGTACACTTTTAATACTCCTTCTGCACCACTCTTGCCTCTTTTTACATCCTTCTTCCCTCTTACAGAACCTCTCTTGCCTCTTTCTGCACCTCTGTTTCTTTTTGTGTACTTTTCTTGCTTCTTTCTGTACCTTTCTTGCTTCTTTCCGTACCCCTGTTACCTCTTTCTACACCCTTCTTCCCTATTTGTACGCCTCTTTCTGGACCCATCAACATAAACTAAAGTTTAACATAGACTCTTTTAAACCACCACAATCAGTAATTCCTCACCCAACATATCTTAAACATCACTTTACTGCTCCTGCTGCTTTACCATCCTACTACTACTACTCAGATGTACAGCCTACCAAAATACAAAGCAACAACCCTTCACATATCTCTATTGTAAGTCAACCCATATTTAAAAAAGCATGGATGCATGAGTCTCTACCTTTCCCTAGTACCATCATATATAAAAGAAACATACACATAGATATATACCTGTATTTTATACATCAACCATCTTTAGATAAGTAAAACATGTAAAAATACATCTGCAAATACAAACATACCTCAGTCACAACATGATGCACACCTTAACACTTAAGAAGCTGCACTTTTCATTTCAAGTAGAGACCTAAAAACATATGGTATATTTCAAGCACTTCTCAGTGCAGAGGTAGTGCCTGGGTGATTGGAGGACTGCAAGAATAGTGCCTAGGTGATTTTATAAGTGCACGGGTGATTGAAGGAGTGCATGAGTAATGCCTCGGTGATTGCATGAGTGCAGGGGTAATGTCTTGGTGATTGGAAGAGTGCATGAGTACTGCCTGAATGATGAAAGGAGTGCATGGCTAATACCTGGGTGATTGCATGAGTGCACAGATAGTACCTGGGTGATTGGAACACTGCATAGGTAGTGCCTGGGTGATTTTGTAAGAGCATGGGTACTGATTGGGTGATTGAAAAAGTGCATGAGTACTGCCTGGGTGATAAGAGGAGTACAAGGGTACTGCCTGGGTTATTGCATGACTGCACAGGTAGTCCCTGGGTGATTGCATGAGTGTAGAGGTAGTGCCTGGGTGATTGGAGGAGTGCATAGGTAGTGCCTGGGTGATTTTATAACTGCATTGATAGCGCCTGGGATATTGAAGGATTGCATGCGTAAAGCATGACTGATTGCACAAGGGCAAGGGTAGTGCCTAGCTAATTGAAGGACTGCATACATAGTGCCTCAGTGTATGGATGAGTGCATCAGTCATGGCTAAGTGATTGCAGACTTACAGGTGAGAGATATAATTTATTGCTGCTTTATATTTGACTACACCCAACATTCTGAGTAGTAGCAGAATAGTGAAATTGCAGCACAAAAGTAAGGTTTATGACATGGTGTACACTTTTGAACTACAGCTTCACTCTTCTGTAACTACTGAGGCTGTTGAGTGTACCCAAATATAAAGCATCAAACCTACATATATGTCTGTTATAAATCTCACTATATTCCTGAAAGCATGCATGCATATGTGTCTACCTTTTGAAATCATCATCATATATAAAAGAAATAAACAAATAGACTGCACTTAACATTTGAAAGACACACCTACATTTCTACAGTGCATTTCAAGTGTACATTTCCCCAGACTCATAGAAAGTAGCCTAATCAGTAATCCCTCTGCCAACATCTCTTAAAACTCACTTTTGTACAGCAGCTTGACTGAGAGCATGGATAACTGCATGCATAGTGCCTGAGTGATTACATGAGTGCAGGGGTTGTGCCTATTAAATTAGAGGACTGCATGACTACTAATATACATATAGATGTATACCTGTGTTTTATACATCTATCATCTTCAGACACATAACACATACCATAATACATGTGCAAGTACAAACATACCTCAGTCACAACACCATCCACAGCTCACAACTTCACAGACTACACTTCAAATTTCAAACAGACACTGAAAATTATGCGGTATATATGAAATATAGCTTTCCACACATCATACAAATTACTCTGATACATAATAGCTCTACAAACATATCTGAGAACCTCACTTTTGTGTTGCTGCTTTACCATTCTACAACTACTTATAATGTTACACCTACCCAAATACAAAGCAGAAACCCTTCACATGTCTCTGCTAAAACTCTCACCATATTCCTAAAAGCATGCATGCATATGTCTGTACCACAACACTATCCACACCTCAAAAGTTCACAGAACAAACTTACAATTTCACGCAAACACCCAAAATTATGTGGCATATTTCAACTGTACCTCTCTAGAGACTTCAAAAAGTAGCCTAATCACTAATACCTTATGTCAACATCTTTTAAATCACACTTTTATGCTGCATCTTCACCATTCTACTACTACTCACAGTCTTGTGCCTACCACATAAAAAGCAACAACACCTCTTTGTTATACATCATGCACCTTCAAATGTATAAGACATATGAACATACATATACAAATAAAGACATAATTCAGACACAAGTCCATGCACACCTTAGAACTTGACAGACTGCACTTCCAATTTGAAAGCAACACCTAAAATTATGTGGTATACTACAAATGTACTTATCGACACACTAAAACAAACTACCATAATCACTAATCCATCTTCCAATATACACATATTACTATACAGAATATATTTCAAACAACATTTAACTACAATAAAACAAACTACAATACACATCTCTACATTTAATAATATATTTCAAACATCACAGTTCTTGAATAATTTTAAAAGTTTAAAAAAAAAGTTATTACATAATACACCTCACAAATTTATAACTCACCTTCCAAATTGATTTGTAGAATAGATTTTTAGTAGAGAGGAGTTGGCCTAACGGCTAGGGCGGTCGACCTTGAATCTGGGGAACCGGGTTCGAGTCTCGGTAATGACGCTGAACATCCTGTGATTCTGGGCAAATCACTTAATCTCCCCGTGCCTACCAAAAAAAATGAATGTGTCCTTATGTAACGCAATTGGTGCTATGTAAAGCGCTCTGATACCCGATACCTTCGGGTCAAGTTCGCGCTATATAAAACTTCGTAAAAAAATGAAATATCACAAACTCATAAAAAAAATTCTTATGCACACAATCAATGTAATGCACCACTCTCAACAAGGTAAAACCAGTAATGGCAAACTTTCCCTCTCTTTCTCCACACAAATAAATGTAAGTAAAAATCACATTGCTTCCTCCATAATTTCAAATTGTAAAACACATTTCTATTGGTTAGACATATTAACCCTTACCAACTGACTTCTAAAAGTGCCAAACTGGTTCTGGAAGTTTTTGGAGTCGCGACTCCACCGTGCACCAACGCGAGGGAGCCGCGAATCCATACGGGAGTTCAAGAATATATTACAAATAAAAATACCACTATTTTTTAAGAACACACCACTTCTAAAGATAGTACTCACTTGGGAAATTATACTTTAATAATATATCACTTATATATAAATTACAATTTTACATTTTAAGTCCACAGTTAAGTTTCAACCCTTCCCCATTCTGCTTAATGCCAGTTTCAATAGTAACAGTTCATGGAACATTCAACTGAACTGACAGGTCACAAGTTTACCACATTTTTAAATCCAGCACACAAGGCTACAAATGCAAACAGCAGGTGTGGTAGACGTTTGCAAAATATCTCCTCATCCTATCTACTGTACCTTTCAAACATTTTCTACTAACCAATAAGAAACATGCTTTTTAAAGAAAGTAACATGCACCCTATTTTTGAATGTACAATCTCCTTAAACAGCCAATCAATTCTCTACTTTTTTTAAAACAGCATCTTGTCCACCATTTTAGATACCTCTCATTCTACCAACTGACTACCTCAGCTACAGACATCTTTTCATTACTTCCAGACATCCCTTCAAGATGCTTACAGTGTGGATTGTTGGACACAGCTATGTTTTCTGGTGCAAAAGGTATGCTGAACGCAGAGGTATTGACAAAGACCTAGCTTTACAAAATGTGGATATTAAATGGATTGCACAGTGAGGATTAAAGTGGCACCAATTGATGCCTTTGGTTAAAACAGTTTTGCATCTCCAACCCCCTGACCTCATGATTGTGCACTGTGGTGGCAATGACATAGGCACATTGACTGGGGTAGGTCTGGAAATGCTAATGAAGGACACCTTTGCACAATTGATGTTGCTTTTACCTCAAACTGTCTTTGTATACTCTAATATATGCCAAAGACAGAAATGGAAGTGGTCAAATCAATACTGTCCACAGATTGAGAAAGCTAGGAAAAATGTCAATAAAGCTGTTTCTGCTTACCTCAGAGACCATAGGATGGGCTCCATCTATAACAACAATCTACATTTTGATATGGATGACATCTACAGAAGTGATGGAGTACACTTCACAGATCAAGGAAACAGAGTCTTTCTCAACAACCTAAAGCTGTGCATCCATACTTACATGTAGCTTCAACAAACTCATAATGAAAACAAGGGCTCTTTTTAGAGCCACCCTATAACATAATAGTGAATATAATTTTTTTTTACACATACATATATTTTTTTAAATTTTTTGTGGATTCGTGCACCCAACGCGAATCTGCAAAAGTATGAATTCAATGTACTACAACGCAATACACTTTACAAATTTAACTATTAATTTTTAACTTTATATATTTTTAACAACTCTATCAATTGTAATGTAATGTAATGTAATGTAATGGAGTCTTATAAAGCGCACTATCACCCCACGGGTATCCTGGCGCTAGTACTGCATTGGCACCCGAGATTACACATATTGCCAGGCAGAAAGAATGATCATCCTGACATCTTCATACCTTAAGTTTTAAGCTTCTTCCTGAACTGTAAGAAGTCTTCAATTTGCCTAAGATTAGGCGGAAGTTTGTTCCACAGACACGCGGCTGCAGAGCTAAATGCTCTTCCTCCGAATCTGGTGGTTCTGACTCTGGGAGTGTAGACCAGCTGGGCTGTAGAGGAACGAAGGTTTCTAGTCGGGGTATACCAAATAAATTTTTTCTGCAGTGGCGTCGGTCCAAGGTTGTGCAGGGCCTTGAAGACGATGCAAAGCGATTTGAACTGTATCCTCTGAGTCACTGGTAAACAGTGTAGTACTTTAAGAGACAGAGATGCAGAGGATCTGCGGGGTTTCTTCAGTGCTATCTTTGCAGTTATGGTCTGAATTCTTTGGAGTTTCAGGATCAAAGAGTTTGGAGCGCCCAGAATCAGGGAGTTACAGTAATCCAGTCGACTCAGGATGACACTTCTCACCACAAGTGCCATGACTGTCGTTGGTAGCATTCGAAGTATTTTCCGCAGTGCTCTGATAAGGGAAAAACAGGTACCCAAGTAAACAGGTATCTTGTCATTAACTTCAATCACAGTACCTCTTTAAAACAACTTCACAAATACAACACTACCTTCTAATTTATATACTACTAAATTATTTATTTAAGGTGAATCTGCTAATCCAACGCGACGTTACACGCGTCTCCAAACTCGAAAGAAAAAAAAAAGACACCACTTCCATTATTTGGTATTCGCCCCAGGGACCCCATCTCCCGGGGCCTGTCAGCATTTATTTCTTTTAAAACAATTATGGAGGGGGATCGCGTGCCCCCCCTCCTGAGGCCAATAATGGCCCCGGGGATCCCATCCCCCTGCGCATTGCCTCTTTTAAAAAAAAATTTTTTTAATTGAATACTACGAAAGGGGGGCCACATGGCCCCCCTTCCCAGGGCCACTTTTGGCCCTGAGGACCCCATCCCCCGGGGCACGGCCTTATTTTTTAATTTAAAAAATAAATAAAAATATTACAAAAGGGAGGGGGGCTGTGTGGCCCCCCCTTCTCTGGGCCACTTTTAGCCCCGGGGACCCCATCCCCCGGGGCCTGGCCTCAGTGTTGGGGACCATGGGGGAGCCCAATGCCCCCAAGGTCCCTGCCAGCTCACTGCCTCCTGCGGGAGCTGGCATTGCTTTTGTGCAAGGGGAGCTGCTAACATGCAGCTCCCTTGCCCAAAAGCAATTCTGCTTTGCTTCTTGGAAGCGAAAGCAGGTTTCCTGCTCTCGCTTGCAAGAAGCAAAGCAGTGTTTGCTATGGCCCCCCTCAATAATCAAAAAAGCCCCGGGGAGGTGGTGGTCCCCGGGGCTTGGGGGGGCTCCCACGGGCCACTGCTAATTAATTGAGCATTGCCCCCAGGACCTTGCCCACCGGGGGGCTTATAGAAAATGAAGCGCGGGAGACTGCGCTTCATTTTTTTAATTTTCTTGGCGGAATTCGTGCACCCAGCGTGACTTCCGCAGAAAATAAAATGCTTTTTTTGGCCCTAGGGGGTCAGGGTGTTTCTACCCTAACCCCTTTCCTACATTTACAACCTTTTTTTTACCTTTTTGATGTGACTCAGTTCAACTGAGTCACAAAATGGCTGCCAACACATTCTGGTTTGGAGTGTTGGCAGCCAATCAGAATGAAGCTCATGCTTGGGAGGATTCGCGGCTCCTCCTCGGTGCTCAGATATCGATATTTTTATTTTTTAATTTCTCAGCAACTACTGAACGGATTTACACCATTTAAAAAAAGGTCGCTTTCTGGACCAAGAGCTACCTTTTGCCAAATTTGGTGTAATTCCATTCAGCAGTTTAGGCTGTAGCCGTGTCTAAAGTTCCTATAGAAATTAACATGAGGAAAATGCGTTTTGGCACCCCCTTTTTTCTCGGCCCATGCTTGACGAATCACCCCGAAACTTTTAAGACAGGAGCTGACCTGAGTGAACCATTAGTTTTGAAAATTTCACGAAGATTCGTCAAACGGAGCCAAAGATATTGGCAAAACAAAAAACGCTTTTTGAATAGAAACAAGGTCCTAACTAGAACTACCTACTGGCGACAGTAGGTAATATATATATATATTGCCGAAACACGTCATGGCGGACTAGTTCTTCGGTGTAATAAACCAAAATTACACAAAATCTGGGTCTACTCTCGTTTATATTCCTACGGAGAGGATTTGCTATACAAACGAGCAACTTACATATTATCTACTGGCGGTCGCCAGTAGATAGTTATAGTTACAACCTATTATCCATAGGAAATCCGCGACATTCTATTTGAAATAACTCTCTTGCCGGTTGACGTATCTTCGCAAAATTTTCAAACTTTGTGGCCCGCTCCGGTCCGCTCCTACCCTGAAAGTCTCGGGGATTCGTCAAGCGGGGCCGAGAAAAAGGGGGTCCCAAAACGCGTTTCCCCATGCAATTTTCCATAGGAAACTTTAGACACGGTTACAGCCTGAACTGCTGAACGGAATTACACCAAATTTGGCAAAGAGGTAGTTCTTGGTTCAGAAAGAACCCTTTTGTTAAATGGTGTAAATCTGCTCAGTAGTTGCTGAGAAAATCAAAAGAAAAAAGATAGGTATATCTAGGGCCGCGGATCCTCCCGAGCATGAGCTTTATGTTAATTGGCTGTCAACACTCCAAATCAGGAAGTGTTGGCAGCCATTTTGTCCTCGGTAGAACCGAGGACAGAAACAAGTGCGCAAAGCGCACAAAGGGGGCAGGGTAGAAACACCCTGACCCCCTAGGTCTGCTCAGGGGTCCCACAAGGACCCACTGGGCAAAAAAAATTTTTATTTTTTAAATCGGCAGGATGCGAACCCTGCCGAAAATCGAAGCGCGGTCTGCCGCGCTCGATAGTTAATTGGCCCCCGGGTGGGCCAAGTCCCGGGGGCATGCTGGGGGGTTAATTTTATGTGTGGGGGCCTCTAAGGGCCCCCAAGCCCCGGGACCACCACCCCCGGGCTTTATGGATAATGGTGCGGGAGGGCTCTGAGCCCTCCCGCAGCCCCGGGACCACCACCTCCCCGGGCTTCTTTTTATATTTGAAAACTCTGTGTGGGGGCTCCAGCCCCCACATGCCCCGGGACCACCACCTCCCCGGGCTCTAAGAAAAATGAAAATGGGGGTCCGTTTGGACTCCCAAGCCCCGGGACCACCACCTCCCGGGCTTTTCGATGTAGGGAGGGGGCCGCGCGGCCCCCTCCTGGAGCCCTTGATGGCCCTGGGGACCACCACCCCCAGGGCCGGCTCCTGCAGTGTCCCGGGGTGCCTACCCTCGGGACACTGCTGTTTGCAATGACAGGACGGAGCCTCGCGGCTCCCGTCCTGTCATTGTAAACTTGCTTTGGATATTGGAAGAGAGAGCAGGAAACCTGCTCTCTCTTCCAATATCCAAGCCGACTGCTTTACACATGGGGAGCAGCATGTTAGCTGCTCCCCATGTGTAAAGCAATGCCGGCTCCCGTAGGACACGGGAGCCGGGGGACTGTGGGGGTTTGGGGACCCCCACAGTCCCCAACGAGAGTCCAGGCCCCGGGGATGGGGTCCCCGGGCCATAGTGGCCCGGGAGGGGGCCATGCAGCCCCTCCCCAAAGTAAAAAATTTTTAAAAAAAGTGCAAGGCCGGCCTCGGGGATGGGGTCCCCTGGGCCTTAAATGGCCACGCAGCCCCCTCCAAATAAAAACAAAAAGAGGCCATGCCCCGGGGATGGGGTCCCCGGGCCAATACAGGCCCAGGGAAGGGGGCCACGCGGCACTCCTTTCCCGCTTTTTTTTTTTTTATTTTAATTAGAGGGTAGGTAAGGCCCTGGGGGATGGGGTCCCCAGGGCCTAAAAATAGGAAAAGGAAGGGGGCTACACGGCCCCCTTCAGGGGGAAACGATCGGGCCCGCAGGTCCCGCCCCCTTCCTTCACCACTCTGCAAACGCGCCCTGGCGCGTTTGCAGAGGAGGAACGAATTCCCTTGAATACTGGGGGTCCCTGAGGCAACTAGCCCACCAGGAACCTCCAGTATGCACCAGGGGCTGCCTTGCAGAGAGGTGTACAGAGGCCACGCCCTTTTACACCTCTCTGCAACGCAGCTCTGTGGCGCTTTTGGAGGAACATGGTGGGCTAGTTGGACTCCAGGGACCCTCAGGATTCAAGGGAGTTAATCCCTCGACTTAAAATGCGCCACGGGCGCGTTTGCACAGTGGTGAAGGGAGGGGCGGGGCTTCAGGTGACATGTGTGCAAACAGGCCCCGTGGCGCATTTTAAGATGGGGAATTAAATCCTCTTCAATCCTGAGGGTCCCTGAGGCTAACTAGCCCAACAGGTACGTCCAGAAAGCGCCACAGAGTTGCGTTGCAGAGAGGTGTAAAAAGGGTGTGGCCTCTGTACATGTCTCTGCAACGCAGCCTCTGGCGCATACTGGAGGTTCCTGGTGGGCTAGTTGGCCCGTAGGGACCCTCATGATTCAAGGGGACTTAATCCCCAACTTAAAACGCGCCACGGGGCGCGTTTGCACAGATGTCACCTCAGGCCCCGCCCCCTCCCTTCACCATTGTGCAAATATTCCTCTAAAATCAGCCGAAATACGAATTCCGATTTACTCACCTGTTATCAGGAGAGACCTCAGTGCTGCATCTTTCATCCCAGTACTGGTCCTGAAAAGTAATTTTAACCGTACTTACCAGTAACTTGAATTTCCTTCCATAGGCTAACATTGACTGGTTTCACTTGGAAATTCATCTAAGTGTGGAATTTTGGAACTTTAAAATATTCCTCTAAAATCAGCCGAAATACGAATTCCGATTTACTCACCTGTTATCAGGAGAGACCTCAGAGCTGCATCTTTCAGCCCAGTACTGATCCTCAAAAGTAATTTTAACCGTACTTACCAGTAACTTGAATTTCCTTCCATAGGATATCATTGCCTGCTTTTTGCTGAAAAGTTTCTAAGTGTTGATTTTTGAAACATACAAATATTCCTCTAAAATCAGCCGAAATCCGAATTCTGATTTACTCACCTGTTATCAGGAGAGACCTCAGTGCTGCATCTATCAGCCCAGTACTGGTCCTGAAAAGTAATTTTAACCGTACTTACCGGTAACTTGAATTTCCTTCATAGGCTAACATTGACTGGTTTCACTTGGAAATTCTTCTAAGTGTGGAGTTTTGGAACTTTAAAATATTCCTCTAAAATCAGCCGAAATACGAATTCCGATTTACTCACCTGTTATCAGGAGAGACCTCAGTGCTGCATCTTTCAGCCCAGTACTGATCCTCAAAAGTAATTTTAACCGTACTTACCAGTAACTTGAATTTCCTTCCATAGGATATCATTGCCTGCTTTTTGCTGAAAAAGTTTCTAAGTGTTGATTTTTGAAACATACAAATATTCCTCTAAAATCAGCCGAAATCCGAATTCTGATTTACTCACCTGTTATCAGGAGAGACCTCAGTGCTGCATCTTTCAGCCCAGTACTGGTCCTGAAAAGTAATTTTAACCGTACTTACCGGTAACTTGAATTTCCTTCATAGGCTAACATTGACTGGTTTCACTTGGAAATTCTTCTAAGTGTGGAGTTTTGGAACTTTAAAATATTCCTCTAAAATCAGCCGAAATACGAATTCCGATTTACTCACCTGTTATCAGGAGAGACCTCAGTGCTGCATCTTTCAGCCCAGTACTGATCCTCAAAAGTAATTTTAACCGTACTTACCAGTAACTTGAATTTCCTTCCATAGGATATCATTGCCTGCTTTTTGCTGAAAAGTTTCTAAGTGTTGATTTTTGAAACATACAAATATTCCTCTAAAATCAGCCGAAATCCGAATTCTGATTTACTCACCTGTTATCAGGAGAGACCTCAGTGCTGCATCTTTCAGCCCAGTACTGGTCCTGAAAAGTAATTTTAACCGTACTTACCGGTAACTTGAATTTCCTTCATAGGCTAACATTGACTGGTTTCACTTGGAAATTCTTCTAAGTGTGGAGTTTTGGAACTTTAAAATATTCCTCTAAAATCAGCCGAAATACGAATTCCGATTTACTCACCTGTTATCAGGAGAGACCTCAGTGCTGCATCTTTCAGCCCAGTACTGATCCTCAAAAGTAATTTTAACCGTACTTACCGGTAACTTGAATTTCCTTCATAGGCTAACATTGACTGGTTTCACTTGGAAATTCTTCTAAGTGTGGAGTTTTGGAACTTTAAAATATTCCTTTAAAATCAGCCGAAATACGAATTCCGATTTACTCACCTGTTATCAGGAGAGAACCCAGTGCTGCATCTTTTAGCCCAGTACTGATCCTCAAAAGTAATTTTAACCGTACTTACCAGTAACTTGAATTTCCTTCCATAGGATATCATTGCCTGCTTTTTGCTGAAAAAGTTTCTAAGTGTTGATTTTTGAAACATACAAATATTCCTCTAAAATCAGCCGAAATCCGAATTCTGATTTACTCACCTGTTATCAGGAGAGACCTCAGTGCTGCATCTTTCAGCCCAGTACTGGTCCTGAAAAGTAATTTTAACCGTACTTACCAGTAACTTGAATTTCCTTCCATAGGCTAACATTGACTGGTTTCACTTGGAAATTCTTCTAAGTGTGGAGTTTTGGAACTTTAAAATAGTCCTCTAAAATCAGCCGAAATACGAATTCCGATTTACTCACCTGTTATCAGGAGAGACCTCAGTGCTGCATCTTTCAGCCCAGTACTGATCCTCAAAAGTAATTTTAACCGTACTTTACCAGTAACTTGAATTTCCTTCCATAGGAATCCATTGTCTGGTTTTCAGCAGAAAAGTTTCAAAGTGTCGATTTTCACAAACTACAAATATTCCTAAAAATCGCCTGTATGACTTAAACGCATTCTTTCAACTGTTTACAGGAGATGCACCAGTGCTGGATCCAGGATCCAACACTGAGTAAGAAAAAGTAACGATAACAGTTTTTAACTTCTAAGTGAATTTCCTTCCATAGGATAACATTGGTGATTCTATGAGAAAAAGTTTCTAAGTGTGAACTTTTAAAGTACAATAATATTCCTTAAAAATCACGACTGTAACCAAAACGCTTTACTCAACTGTTTACAGGAGATGTCCCAGGACTGAATCTAGGATCCAGTAATGTGGTTAGAAAAGTAATCCATAAAGTAACTAATTGCATTTAACTAGAAATTCACATTGAGCTGAATGTTGCATTGTGTTTGAAAATGTGTTGCCCATTGCAACAACTGTAACTACTGTACTTAAAAGTCTATTGCCTATGTGCAAAGTAATTAAACTAAAGTAATTCATTCTGAGAAAGTATTTTTTGTAATGTAATGTATAATGTAATTACAATGTAATTTAAAAATAAAATATGTAAAAAAAATTGTTTCTAAAAAATTTGGAAATCAGTATGAAAAAAATTTATATAACAATTAATACATTTAAAAATTGTCATTTACAAAACCTTTGAAATTCACTGAAAAACTGTAGGTTTCAGACATGTTATAGTTACAAATTAGCATTTAAAAACCTTTGAAATTCACTGAAAAACCATAGGTTTCAGGGACGTTATAGTTACAAATTAGCATTTAAAAACCTTTGAAATTCACTGAAAAACCATAGGTTTTAGGGACAGTTATAGTTAGTTGGACATTGCACTCGTACAAAACCCGTGAAATTCCCCTGTTATAGTTAGTCCAGCTAACTATAACTCGCGCCCCGCAATGCACTGCTGATGACGTCACATATTACATCACTCATGACATGGTCAGTGACATCACTGATGACATCTCAAATGACATCACTGATGACATCATCCACGTGATAATCTGATGCACCTCCTCACACTCTAATATAACCTTTGATACACCCACTCTAAATTACAGACTGCCATTCGCAAAACCATAGACACTCCAACACCAATAACTACAAACCCACTCACTGATTCTTAGGTCTACGCACACATCCACTCACTCACCCGTACAGTCACTCATACTTACGGTCACTCAGTACAGGACTATCATATCCACTCATACTCCTATATAGACACTCAAACACCGCCACTCATCCATAGAGGTACTCACACACCTAGTCAGTCATGCAAATAATTAAACACACTACCATTTACTCACCTATACAGTTATACACACACCAGCTCACTTACTCATACAAATAGTAGCACATTCTTACGCTCTTATACAATCACTGATACAAGCACACACTCATCCATACAGCCACTATCACAATCACTCACTCTCGCTTATAGCTATTTATATACTCCAATACACATATGTAGTTACTCACACATGTACCACTGGGACATACATTCACTCACTAACACACTCTTACACACACTTACCCACCCATACAGTCTATCACAGTTGCACTCTTGAAACCATCCACCCAGTGAATCACCCACTCACACATCTATGCACAGAGTTGCACACACCCCTCCCACACAAACACTCAGGCACCCATACAGATACTCAGACAAGCATTCAATAACTCATATAGACACTCATGTAGCTATTCACAAACACATGCAGCCACTTACACAGCAACAGACAGACGGATACAGACATTCACCCAGTTTAGTCACTAACCCATGCATTCAGTAAGATACGTTAAATCACTCACTTATAGAGTCAGTCACGCACCTACTAAATCATCCATACAGACACTTACACACCCACTCATTCTTCAATACGTCTTTTCCTATATATATTAAAAATATTTAAACTTTACAGAAACACACAGTCACTGGATGATGTCATCAGTGATGTCATCAGTGATGTCATTTGAGATGTCATCAGTGATGTCATCAGTGATGTCACTGACCATGTCATGAGTGATGTAATATGTGACGTCATCAGCAGTGCATTGCGGGGCGCGAGTTATAGTTAGCTGGACTAACTATAACGGGGAATTTCACGGGTTTTGTACGAGTGCAATGTCCAACTAACTATAACTGTCCCTAAAACCTATGGTTTTTTCAGTGAATATATATATATATATTATCTACTGGCGGTCGCCAGTAGATAGTTATAGTTAGGACCGATTTTCCATAGGAAATCCGCAACATTCTATTTGAAATAACTCTTGCGTCGGTTGACGAATCTTCGCGAAATTTTCAAACTTTATGGCCCGCTCCGGTCCGCTCCTACCCTGAAAGTTTCGGGGTGATTCGTCAAGCGGGGCCGAGAAAAAGGGGGGTCCCAAAACGTGTTTTCCCCATTCATTTTCCCATTGGAAACTTTAGCCACGGCTACAGCCCGAACTGCTGAACGGAATTACACAAAATTTGGCAAAGAGGTAGTTCTTGGTTCAGAAAGAACCCTTTTTGTTAAATGGCGTAAATCCGTTCAGTAGTTGTGGAGAAATTAAAAAGTAAGAGTCAAAAAATCAATTTCCCATAGGAAACTTTATGCAAGGCTACAGCCCGAACTGCTGAACGGAATTACACCAAATTTGGCAAAGAGGTAGTTCTTGGTTCAGAAAGAACCCTTTTGTTAAATGGTGTAAATCCGTTCAGTAGTTGCTGAGAAAATCAAAAGTAAAAACACATATATATCTGGGCGGAGCCTAACCACACATGTCATTGTGAGATCTGATTGGCTGTCAGCACTTCATCCTGGAATTGCTGGCAGCCATCTTGGGACCAATATAAATGATAGTACCCCATTGAAATGCATTGTAGTGAATCAAAGATTTTGAGGGTTACCAAAAGGAGAACTATAAAGGGTGATAACAGACTTTAGTTACATTAGAATTCATTTGTTGATGGTACCATACTAATTTCAGGAATTGTGGTGTGTGCTAAGGTGATTTTACCCTGTGAAAAACCTTCTGCTGGGATATCATGAATCATGTTTGAGAGAAAACTATTTTCACATGCTTGTCCCATACAGTTTTGGAAGGTGCTCCAGAAGCTAAAATGAGAGCATATTTTCTGTAAATTCACATTATCTTTCTCAGTCATGTGAGAATGAAGTCTGACATTCTCAGTAAAACATGTACATCCAACAATGGCAGAGACTGTCAGTTGATTCCTTTGTGTTCTACTGCAGCTTCCCAGAGTGTTCTAAAGAACAACTAGAGTGCTAACAGCCTTACTTATGACAAACGTATGGCACACCTGAAGCCATCTTGATTGGAATAAACTGGTAACACTTAAAACATTTAATTTAAAAAGGAACAAAATGATGGGGTTCATTTTGTCATAGAAATTATGGTTAGTGCTGTAGAAAGAAAAATTAGGACATGTTTCAAGTGTGATCTCAAATATCTTCCTGTTATATTTCAACAGGAGCAGCCTTCCAGTTGATGCCTTTGTGTTCTACTGCAGCTTCCCAGAGTGTTCTAAAGAACAACTAGAGCGCTAACAGTCTTACTTATGACAAAAGTATGGCACACCTGAAGCCATCTTGATTGGAATAAACTGGTAACACTTAAAACATTTAATTTAAAAAGGAACAAAATGAGGGGGTTCATTTTGCCATAGAAATTATGGTTAGTGCGGCAAAAAGAAAATTTAGGGCATGTTTTAAGTGAGATCTCAAATCCTCTTCTATTTCATTAGAAAATTCTGACATGCAGACTGAAACAATCACTTTCAATACCAGCAGTAGACTTCCAGTTAACTCCTTGGTGAGCAGTAGCTTTACTACAGTGATCTTATGAACTACTGGAGTGCTAATATTCTGAATTTATGGCAAATGTGCGACACATCTGAATGTCTTCTTGATGGAATCAAAGTAAAAACTGAAAGTATTTCCTACTGAGGAGACTGTAGTAAATGAGGAAATTAGGAAACTTCATAACAAATAAGTCTCCCAAGATGGCCACCAGAGAAAAAAGAGCCCAAATGTAGCACAAATATCACCCAGAGGTAGCCCACGTATAGCCCAATGACAGAAGTGTGCAAAACACTTTTTATTTTTTGTTTTTTTGCAGTTTTATATAGTGCAGACTGGTCAGGTATTGGAGTGCTTTACATGAGCATTGGTTACATCACACAAGGACAAATTCATGTTGGTTGACCCCTACACTACCCAAACACCACTGCACTACCCTAAACCCTAAAACACTACCCCCAGCACGACCCCCTTCACTACCCAAACACAACTGCACTACCCTAAACTCAAAAACACTACCCCCAGCACGACCCCCTACACTACCCAAACACCACTGCACAACCCTAAACCCTAAATCTACCCCCTACACTACACAAATACCACTGCACTACCCTAAACCCTAAAACACTAGAACCCAGCACGACCCCCTATAGTACACAAACAACACTGCACTACCCTAAACCCTAAAACACTACCCCCTACAATACACAAACACCATTGCACTACCCTAAACCCTAAAACACTACCCCCAGCATGACCCCCTACACTACACAAACACCACTGCACTACCCTAAACCCTAAAACACTACCCCAGCACGACCCCCTACACTACCCAAACACCACTGCACTACCCTAAACCCTAAAACACTACCCCCAGCATGACTCCCTACACTACACAAATACCACTGGACTACCCTAAACCCTAAAACACTACCCCCAGCACGACTCCCTACACTACCTAAACACCACTGCACTACACTAAACCCTAAATCTACCCCCAGCATGACCTCCCACACTACACAAACACCACTGCACTACCCTAAACCCTAAAACACTACCCCCAGCACGACCCCCTACACTACCCAAACACCACTGCACTACCCTAAACCCTAAAACACTAACCCCAGCATGACCCCCTACACTACCCAAACACCACTGCACTACCCTATACCCTAAAACACGATCCCGAACACTACACAAACACAACTGCACTACCCTAAACCCTAAAACACTACCCACAGCATGACCCCCTACACTACACAAACACCACTGCACTACCCTAAACCCTAAAACACTACCCCCTACACTACACAAACACCACTGCCCTACCCTAAACCCTAAAACACAACCCCCAGCATGACCCCCTACACTACACAAACTTCACTGCACTACCCTAAACCCCCTACACTATACAAACACCACTGCATTACTCTAAACCCTAAAACACTACCCCCAGCACGACCCCCTCACAACACAAACACCACTGCACTACCCTAAACCCTAAATCGACCCCCAGCACGACCCCCTACACTACCCAAACACCACTGCCATACCCTAAACCCTAAAACACTACCCCCAGCATGAACCCCTACACTACCCAAACACCACTGCACTATCCTAAACCTTAAAACACTACCCCCAGCACTACCCCCTACACTACACAAACACCACTGCACTACCCTAAACCCTAAAACACTACCCCAGCACTACCCCCTACACTACCCAAACACCACTGCACTAACATAAACCCTAAAACACTACCCCCAGCACAACCCGCTTCACTACACAAACACCACTGCACTACCCTAAACCCTAAAACACTACCCCCAGCACGACTCCCTACACTACCCAAACACCACTGCACTACCCTAAACCCTAAATCTACCCCAGCACGACCCCTACACTACCCAAACACCACTGCACTACCCTAAACCATAAAACACTACCCCCAGCATGACCCCCTACACTACACAAACACCACTGCACCACCCTAAACCCTAAAACACTACCACCAGCATGACCCCCTACACTACTCAAACACCACTGCACTACCCTAAACCCTAAAACACTAACCCAGCACGACCCCTACACTACCCATACACCACTGCACTACCCTAAAGCCTAAAACACTACCCCCAGCACGACCCCCTACACTACTGCACTACCCTAAACCCTAAAACACTATCCCCAGCACGACCCCTACACTACCCAAACACCACTGCACTACCCTAAACCCTAAAACACTACCCCCAGCACGACCCCCTACACCACCCAAACACCACTGCACTACCCTAAACCCTAGAAAAGAAACCCCCCCCATGCCCAATCCCCCTTACCTCTCACTCCTCGTGGTTCCTGCTTCACGTTGTCTCTGAGGGGCGGTGCACGTCGTTGTGAGGAAACGGAACAGCCTCTGTTTCCTTACAACGACATGGATCGTCTACATGTTTTTTAGAACGCATGGTCATTTACCATACATACCTTTACAACAAAATTCGTTGTAAAGGCATGCGTGGTAAATGACCATGCGTTCTAAAAAATGCGTAGTAATGACTTCGTGATGTACAACGCATGCGTGGTAATGCATGCGTTGTAATGGTATCGCAAAGTAAAAAGTCGTTGTAACGGCTGTTTACCGATCCAAGCTGGCCCCTGTTCTTCAGTGAGACGTTTATTTGATTAATTAGGAGGAAGGAATGTGGTTTTTGTACCGAAAAGTGCATTCCCGGCTGTTGTATTGTGAAAGTGTCCGCGTGGCCTGGTTTCACTTCCGGTGAGAGAGTGGAAGAGTCTGTTTGGATCTAAAGGAGTTCTGATGTTGGACGGGGCCGGCGCGACATGTCATCAGAAAACATAGCTAATGGAAAGCGCCCTCCCTGAAGTGTGGAGCAGTGCCATGAGAGGTCAACGAGTGTGCGTCCCACCGCAGTATGACCGTACCGCGTGACCCATGTGCCACCTCCAGGGTATGGGAGGCAGAAGCGGCATCGCAGGTCCTCTTGAAGACCGTTGTAGCACTAATTCTACATTTTGGTACTAGGGCATTTTAACTTTGTTGTTCCTGCCAGATACAAAGAGAAGATCCTGTGTTATTCAGTGCCCTCGTTACCTTTTTTGTGGGTTGTGGTGCTTGTCACTTCGCTGCCCCGCCGGTGCACACGACTGGGCACCCCACCTCATGTGCCATCTGCAGGGCCTCTGCCCTCGGATCACTGGTTTCGGTTTCTGGAGTGGCAACATAAACAGTTGCTCCCAAAGGACTAGCCTGAACACTTAGGTGAATATCCCCTGCACCAGCATTCCATGGAAATTCTTTCCTAGTTCTCCCACGTCAACGAGGACGTCATAATAGCACGGCTCCGCTCGCGACACCGTATGACGTCATCGGAGCCATAAGAGAACCTCGTCGGCGTGCTGACGTCAGTTCCACCCATTTTTTCCGTGCCACCGATGCAAACAGGGGACCGAGACATTTTCACATGTATACATAGTATAATAAATATATATATATTCACTGAAAAAACCATAGTTTTCAGGCACGTTATAGTTAGAAATTAGCATTTAAAAAACCTTAGAAATTCACTGAAAAAAACATAGGTTTCAGGCACGTTATAGTTAGAAATTAGCATTTAAAAACCTTAGAAATTCACTGAAAAAACCATAGGTTTCAGGGGCGTTATAGTTAGTTGGACATTTCACTCGTACAAAACCATAGAAATTCCCCGTTATAGTTAGTTCAGCTAACTATAACTCGCACGCCCGCAATGAATTGCTGATGACGTCACATATTACATCACTCATGACATGGTCAGTGACATCACTGATGACATCACTGATGACATCTCGAATGACATCACTGATGACATCACTGATGACATCATCCAGTGAATGTGTGTTTTTCTGAAAATTAAATATGTTTTATATATGTATATCTCAAGGTCGATGGAAGAATAAATGGGTATATAAGTGTCTAAATGGATGATTTTGTTTTGTAAAATTGATTGTATAACTGACTAAGTGTATCTTAGTGAATACATGGGTTAGTGAGTAATGTTTAAATATGAAAATATCTGTATCAGTCTCTCACTTTGTGTATAAGTGGCTGCATGGGTTGGTGAGTAGCTACATGAGTGTCTATATGGGTTATTAGTTGGTTTTTGGAGTATCAGTATGAGTGTCTGAGTGTCTGTATGGTTCAGTGGGGGTATTACTTAGTGCATAGATGCATGAATGAGTGACTCACTGTTTGTATGTGTTGAAGACAGCATGTGTGCAGGACTGTATAGGTGGATGAGTATGTGTATGGGTGTGTTAGTGAGTGAATGACTGTCTCAATAGTGTCTTTATGAGTAACTACATATGTTTTAAACTAGTATATGTGAGTATTGGTGTATATAAGTGAGTATATGTGAGAGTGAGAGATTGGAAGAGTTCCTGTACAAATAAGTAGGTGTTTCTATAAGTGATTGTTTAAGAGAGTAAGTATGTGTAAGTTTCTGTAGAAGTAAGTGTGGTAGTGTGTGTAAAACTGTATATGCAAGTAAATGGATGTTTGATACTTTGTTTGCATGTGTGACTATGTGTGTGAGTAACTCTATGGATGAGTGGCGGTGTGTAACAGGATGTATAGGTGTATGAGTACATATGATGAGTGAGTACATGTATGAGTGACTGTATAGGGACTGTTGGTGAATGAGTGGATGTGTGTGTAGATCTTGGAATTACTGAATAGGTGTGTTGTAACTGGTATTGGTATGTCCATTGTTTTGAAAATGTTAGTTTGTATTTTTGAGTGTGTGTATCAAAGGTTATATTAGGGTGAGAGGAGGTCTGCCACTCTATCACAAGGATGATGTCATCAGTGATGTCATCAGTGATGTCATTTGAGATGTCATCAGTGATGTCATGAGTGATGTCACTGACCATGTCATGAGAGATGTAATATGTGACGTCATCAGCAGTGCATTGCGGGCGCGCGAGTTATAGTTAGCTGATCTAACTATAACGGGGGAATTTCTATGGTTTTGTACGAGTGAAATGTCCAACTAACTATAACGCCCCTGAAACCTATGGTTTTTTCAGTGAATATATATATATATATATATATATATATATATATTCCAGCTCCCTGTGCACCAGCCTGTTGCACTCACGAACGGTGCATGTCACAGCGGGGGTGCTCCCGCCTATGTATTCTGCTCCCAACTCCACCGGGTAATCGTACCCTTAACAGATGACCGCACTCACGGGCGCGAGTTCCAAGTTTTATTCACCAAAAAGAACTCGGGGCACACAGACGCGTTTCGGCAACCTCCTTCCTCGATGTTTGCACGAAACGCCGGAGCCGCCATTTTTTATATACTCATTAACATTACGTATTTCCAGGTAATAGAAACAGTAAAAGGACCATTAATACATAACATTGCTTATTAAGCACAGAAAATTCCGCCATCTTGTAATATCTACAACGGAATATGGACCTAGTGAATATTCATCATATTATACCGTCCAAATGACAACATCGCCATCACTGTGCTTGTGTATGCTAATGTGAAAAATATATTGAAAAAGTTTAGTCAAGCCCTGGATGGGCCGCATTAATTCCTAAAATTAAAAAATAAATGCATTCGACCCAAACTTTGACTCCTCATATCGCCCTGAATGGGCTATGGTCCAAAACATGATTCTCACTGGATATGATTAATTACATTCTACAATCAACCATAAACACTGCGGCTAAAAGGCAGTTACGAGCATGTGCATTGTTTTTCTCCAAACAATTCCATGTCAATTCAATAACAATACATTTCACGAGACCGAGGCAAACAATCAAATACAGAAAAAGCACAACATATGAAGGAAAGGGGAAAGATTTAATCTCCCAAGTGTACTGCTAACTCCTCACTACTGTTAAGGCCATGGGGACTTCTACTCTGCAGGTCTATGATATACCGAGATTCTAAACGTCTCAATCTCTGAATTCTATCCCCTCCCTGGGATTCACTGGTACATGGTCCAAAAAGTAGTATGTTAAGAGATCTCTGTTGCGGTTGTGCTCTTTGTTAAAATGTCTCGCAACAGGATAGGCCTCATCAGCATTAGCGATCGCCCTCATATGTTCTAGTATGCGAATTTTCATAGGGTGAATGGTGCTCCCGATGTATCGGAGCCCACACGGGCATACCAGGCAGTATACAATATAAGGGGTCGTACAAGTTAAGAACCTCATGATTTTCTTGGGTTTGATTAACCCCGAATGGTGTAAGACAACACACGTTTACTTCTTTTACACGCCTTACACTTTCCACACGGATAAAATCCGTTGAGCGCTTTAGAGACGAATTGGGATGTTTCAATGCTCTGATAGCTATGAACCAAAGTGTCTCGTAATGATCTGGCCTTTCTAAAGGTTACTAGGGGTTAGATGGTAAATCCTCCCCTATTACTGTATCAGAGAGAAGAGTATGCCAGTTTTTCTTTAGTATCCGTTTTTAACTGTCCAGCATTGTCAGAAAACGTGGTGATCATTCTGAACATCCCGTTGTTGGACTTACTGGTTTCCTTCTCTCTAGGCCTATCTTGCTCAATGAGTAACTCCCCTCTTTGGGTAGAGTTCACTCTTTGTAAGGCGTTTGTGAGGACTGCATCGCTGTAACCCCTCACTCTGAAGCGTTCCATGCTCTCTTTGGCGGCCATCTTAAATTCCAGATCACTGGTATTATTCCTCCTTAGTCTTAACAGTTCCCCCTATGGGATACTGTTGATGAGTTTTTTAGGGTGGCTGCTCGTGGCATGCAGAATGGAATTTCCTGCGGTAGATTTACGATAAAGTCTTGTATGAAGCTGACCTTCAGCCACATAGACATTCAGATCTAAATAGTTAACTGCCCGTGTGCTCACTTCACCTGTAAATCTTAGATTGATGTTATTCGAGTTTAATACCTCTATATACGATTGTGCCAACTCTGGTGATTCCTTAAAGACAATAAAAAGATCGTCAATATAACGGTGCCATGCTATTATCCTGCCAGTCCAGGCTTGATTGGGCACGGCTCCGGCGTTTCGTGCAAACATCGAGGAAGGCGGTTGCCGAAACGCATCTGTGTGCCCCGAGTTCTTTTTGGTGAATAAAACTTGGAACTCGCCCCCGTGAGTGCTGTCATCTGTTAAGGGTACGATTACCCGGTGGAGTTGGGAGCACAATATATATATATATATATATATATATATATATATATATATATATATATATATATATATATATATATTGATGCTCAGGGGTTTGTCCAATGATAGAGATGCACTCAAACACAGATGAGCTTTACCCCAACAGCTTTATTTTGGTAAAAACAATTGCTCTCGCCAGTAACCATCAAGCATCAGACTGCTGTCCGGACGCGTTTCGGGTAGTTCCCTTCCTCGGCGGCATCACAGTCTTAGAGCACTTAACTGGCCCCGCCTTCCTATTTAGCCCAATCGTACGCCATTGATTGGCTGCTCTAGATGAGTCAGTATGCTGCCTTATGGGAGGCGAAGTCCTTTCTTTCCTCTACTGATAGAAGTGCTCGTTGCAACTCATGCTGCAATCAGGCTCCACATGAGCCCCGGAAAGTGCAGCTTGTTTAAAATCCACCATCTGTGTCCCACCTGTGGAGCCGCTTACTCCGTGACTCCGTGGCCCCCTGCTTCTGGGGTGGTGCATACTCAGCGGCAGGACGGCCGCTAAAATTGATGCTCAGGGGTTTGTCCAACGATAGAGATGCACTCAAACACAGATGAGCTTTACCCCAACAGCTTTATTTTGGTAAAAACAATTGCTCTCGCCAGTAACCATCAAGCATCAGACTGCTGTCCGGACGCATTTCGGGTAGTTCCCTTCCTCGGCGGCATCACAGTCTTAGAGCACTTAACTGGCCCCGCCTTCCTATTTAGCCCAATCGTACGCCATTGATTGGCTGCTCTAGATGAGTCAGTACGCTGCCTTATGGGAGGCGAAGTCCTTTCTTTCCTCTACTGATAGAAGTGCTCGTTGCAATTCATGCTGTAATCAGGCTCCACATGAGCCCCGGAAAGTGCAGCTTGTTTAAAATCCACCATCTGTGTCCCACCTGTGGAGCCGCTTACTCCGTGACTCCGTGGCCCCCTGCTTCTGGGGTGGTGCATACTCAGCGGCAGGACGGCCGCTTAAAATTGATGCTCAGGGGGTTTGTCCAACGATAGAGATGCACTCAAACACAGATGAGCTTTACCCCAACAGCTTTATTTTGGTAAAAACAATTGCTCTGCCAGTAACCATCAAGCATCAGACTGCTGTCCGGACGCATTTCGGGTAGTTCCTTCCTCGGCGGCATCACAGTCTTAGAGCACTTAACTGGCCCGCCTTCCTATTTAGCCCAATCGTACGCCATTGATTGGCTGCTCTAGATGAGTCAGTACGCTGCCTTATGGGAGGCGAAGTCCTTTCTTTCCTCTACTGATTTACTATTCCCACTTATGAGGATCCGGATAATGATATGTTGGAAGAATGGTCCAACAATTCCTCAGCATGTTCCATAACCATGATGCGTATTTTGGTTAAGTACGCACTCAAGGATAGAGCTAAAATCTTACTTGAAATTGAGAGGGTTCTTCTGGAAATTAGCCAGTTTGTCTCTAAAGAGGTGTTGGAAGAACACATGAAGAACCTAATGGTACGAATGGCAAAACACGAGGAAGAAATAACTGCTAAAAAACAGCGTAAATTTTTGCGTGACTTTAAGGATTATCAATCGGGTCGTACACTGACATTTCATAAAAGATATGATCATTTGTTTGAGAACAAGGTGGGAATGGTGACGGCTCCAACCAGTGCGCAAACAGCGGTTACAGAAATCAGTGAAAGTGATATCTCCGATGGGAGTCTATCTGATGCATCAATTACTGGAGCTAATCAAGAATTGACACAGGATCCACAGAAAAAGAGGAGTAATTTTTTATTACAGTTTCAAATGATGAACCAGAGCAGGACAGAGTTTCATCAAGAGTCAGCTGTATACAGAGGCCGAGGACAAGGAGGCAGAGGCAAAACAAGAGGAATAGGCAAGCCAAAGAAAGGAGGAAAAAACGAAGAAAAACCCCTGTGGGAATGGAGACAAGGGGCAGGAAGTTGAGAACATGACTGTTGTGAATTTATCCGAGCGGTCTCTTTCCAGTGCTGAAATTGAGATCCTCTCTTTGGGTCTATCCTTCTGCCCGTCCATGAATATCAACTATGCCCAGACCAGAATTGATTTATTCTTCTTTTCAAGGAAACTGAAACTCAAAAAATGGTTTGATACTCAACCATCCAGACATTTGGCTGGGATCACTTCGGATGGAGTGAGTAATTTGAATATTGCTGACATGGAGATGTTGCATGTGTTAAATGCCATGGGGGACAATGAGTCATCTGATGTATTGTCAAATTCAGAGGTTTGTGGAGAGGAGTTATGGGTGAATCCGGGTAGTAAGTTCAAACCCAAATCTGTGTTTCTTCCTAATGTACATTGTGAAGCTATTGAAGTATTTGAAAAGGGAGTGCTTACAGACTTAAACAAAATTAGATATAGAAAAACACCATGCAGTAAAAAGAACTTAACTGTGGAACAGATAGCTGCCATAGATAATCTGAAAGCCGACAAGAGTATTGTTATCCACCAGTCGGATAAAGGTGGCAATGTGGTGGTTTTAGACAAGCACGACTATTTGGCAGAAGGGAGAAGACAGCTGAGTGATGTTAAATGCTACTGTGAATCTAATATGGCAGAAGTATTAAGATCTAATACCACTTATAGAGAGTTTTTGGAAGAATGGAAAGACAAGGGATTGTTAGAATGGGAGGAATATAACTTTCTCAAATGTGCACACCCTAGGATCCCCATCCTCTACCTACTCCCTAAATTGCACAAAGATATCCTGAACCCCCCGGGAAGACCCATTGTCTCGTCTATTGGCTCACTACTGGAGAACACCTCGAGGTTTATTGACCACTACTTAAGACCGTATGTGGTAGCACTTCCGGCATACCTTAGGGATACCACACATTTTCTCACCATCATTGATGGGATATACTGGGAGAAGAATGATACTCTAGTTACTCTTGATGTGAGTAGCTTGTATACTAGCATTCAGCATGAGTTGGGTCTCCAGGCAATTCGGCATTTTTTAAGACACGTTCCATCTCCTTATTTTACCACTCACAAATGATTTTAAATATGATTGAATTTTGTCTGACCAACAATTTTTTTATCTTTGATGAAACAATTTACAGGCAGTCACAGGGCACTGCGATGGGCACCTGCTTCGCCCCCAGCTATGCGAATTTATTCATGGGCTGGTGGGAGGAGCAGGTGGCCTCACAAATGGTGGAATTTGAAAGCAGTGTAGTATTGTGGCTGCGTTACATTGATGATATCTTTTTATTTGGAGTGGTGATCAAGAGTCAGCTAGATGTTTTATTGACAAGTTGAATGTGAATACACTTAATTTAATTTTCACGGAGCATATTAGTAAAAGTTCCATGGAATTTTTGGATGTGTATCTTGAGGTCAAGGGCGATACATTGGAAACTAGATTGTTTCGTAAGAAGACTGCTGGAAATAGTATTCTAAGTGCCAGTAGTTCACATCCAAGAAATCTGGTGTACAGCATTCCATATGGCGAACTTTTACGCGCAAAGAAATTGCAGCACTGGTGCTGCTTATATGCGAGAGAAGGAAATTATGTGTAAACGTTTTAAGGAACGGGGGTACAGTGATAAAACCATCTCTGAGGCCGAAGTCAGAGTAGAGAGAGCTACCAGGAATGAACTTCTACATCCTACTAAAATGGAAGAGAAAAAAGAGTGTATACGTTTTATAACTACGTTTTCTGGTCAGGCCAGTGAAGTACGTAAAATTCTCAAAAACACTGGCATGTACTGTTGACAGATGAGAATCTGAAGAAGAATCTGGAAAGTAATCCACAGATTACGTTTAGAAAAAGTCGCTCATTTAGAGATGATCTTAGTCACAATCATGTTACTGAAGTCGCTAGAGGGGGCGATAAAGGCCGACCTGGATTCAGATGTTGTAAGAAATGTAAGGCCTGTAAAGGAAGCATAGACTGTGAGAGGCTAATGTTACATAACTCCAAGAGGGAATTTGTGATTAGAAAGTCTTTGACCTGCAATACTGCATATTGTGTGTATGTGTTGATTTGTCCATGCAACAAATGGTATGTTGGAAGCACGATACATCAGGCTAAGAAGCGGGTGCTTGAACACATCCGTGCAGTAAGGAATAACAATAGGCAATACCCTGTAGCTCGTCACTTTCATGCTTGTCACTTCCAAGATGAAAATTCTGTCCGCATGGTTGTCATTGACTCTGTAACTATGGGTGTCAGGGGAGGTAACAGGGAACTCTCACTGAGAAAACTCGAATCTCGGTATATTATCGATTTTGAAAGTATGACACCTAAAGGTTTAAATTCCAGTGAGGAACTGGCAATTCATTTGTATGAATAATGCTTATTGTAGAGAATGTGCATATATTGCAGCAGTTACCTGGTTTTAGTAATTTAAATTTTTGTATTTTTTAGGTGGGGCACGCCAACTATCAACTGTGAAAGGAAATTAATTTGTCGTGTGCACATCATAGAGATATTGTGTCATGTGCATTTCAGCCCACTTGGGCAAGATTGATTTGTCAACACGTCTGCCATAGTGCACATTATATCTGTATGCCCACTTGGGTTTGCGAGGTGTTATGGATAATGAATTATATCTAGCACAGCTCTCAATGATCTTTACATAACATATTTAATGCATATGTTTGTATGTATATTAGTGATTCAAGATATCTCTAGGAAGCAAATTTGCACATTACAAAATGGCCGCCACAGTAGTTAACATTGTATATACACTGTATTGGGGACAGTCCTTCTTCTAATGAGTTGAAGGAAGTGGATTTAATCATGTGTGTTTTGAGTTTCTACGAGCGTGATCAAGGCGTAAGCCGAAACGCGTCGTTTAGTCTGTCATTAAAGACTTCTGCAGCACGTCGAGGTGTCCGAGTGTTTCCTTAATCAGAGGGACTTGTGGAATGAATATTTGGGATTACCGGCAACCCGACTCGGACCGCCCATGACAGCCTGGAGATATTCTTGACCGGGACTTGTGGAACGAATATATATATATATATATATATATATATATATATATATATATATATATATATATATATATATATATATATATATATATATATATATATATTTCACACAAGATATACAATTTAATAAACTTCCATAGCCCTCTAGAAAGCCGAACCTATAGATATATGTCCAAAAGGTATTCTTGTAAACCTAAATAGACCGAACGGAGTGATGAATGAGGTTAAGTCCTTAGATTGTTCATCAAGCTTATTATGGTGGTAAGCAGATCTGGGGACGTACTACACAAGGTGCCCCGGGGGTGCAACGGGCATTTTGGTATTACAGAAGGGGCCGCAGATGCTTGTGCGGCCCCTTCTGTAACACCGATAGCGCTGGCGCACCTAAAGCACCAGCACTATCTTCAGGGGGCGTTCCCTCATTTGCATGGGGAGTGCCCCATGCAAATGAGGGAATTAATTTGCCTCTGGCCCACGCCGTATTAAAGACGCGGGCGCAGAGGCAAAGAAGCTCTCAGGAGGTGCACCAACAGTGCGCCACCTAAAAGGTGGGATCCTTCTCTTTGTCCTTACCTGGCGCCAATGTCGGTGCCCGTGCTGTTGCAGTCTGCCTCACCATTATTTTCTCCTACTTTCCACCTTTGGTGTCCCGTTCTTTGTGCATCTGTAACATACCGGACAATTTGTTAGAAGCCCCTGCTGATTCCCAGCTTTTCCTCGCAGAGCTCTCCTTCCTCCATGCTATCCTCATCAGAAGTGTGGCTCAATGGTTAGAGCGGCAGACCCTGATGCAGAGATCTGGCCCGGGACCAGGGTTCAATTCCCGCCTCGGCGGGTCTTGGGCTCAATTTCCTCGGACCTGATAATTCTCGCCTCGGTGCCTATTCTAATCATGGGTCCCACTCTGCAACTCTGGGCAATAGCTTGCTTAATCTCCACAACGGCCCCAACAGCGCTGGGATGCCTGGCTTCACCCTGGGGGTGCCCAGGAGTGGACATTTCACAGGGAAAAGCCAGGAAGGGTTCCACAGCGGTATGCGTACAGCGCCTGGACACCCCTTTGGGGGTATGGGTGCGCTTTACAAGTACAAATTTCATTTCATTTCATAGTCAAAGTGACCACTTCCAACGAGTCATCCAAACGATCCCATTCACTACCCAGCACATTCCCCTGTGCATTACTCTCTCCAAACTTTACTGTGGCGCTGCTGCGCCCACCGCCTAGGGAGGCCGAAGAGACCCTGCCCTGCTGGTTCACCGCTGCCACTTGCACGCTTGCTGCTTCTCATGTACCAGAGGCCGTTCAAGACCCACCAACTGCTGGGACCAACAAGGTTGTTCTGGACCTTCGTGTGTTGGGGTCCCCCGCCGGCATCAGGCGCTGGACCCAGTCCTCTCTTCTTCTTGGTGCTGTTGAGTTGCCCCCAGCTCTACCAAGTCTGGAACGTTGCGCCTCTCCTTCCCCTTAACGAAAGAAGACAGGACTGGCGTGCTGGCACCCTGTGCCCTGCTCCCCACCTCTCCAGAGCCCCAAAATGTTCTTCTCCCTTTTCCCCGGCCTGTTCTCTCCTTTCCCCACATCTTGTTCTTGAGGGCCCTGCTGCTGAACACCCCCTCACACTCCCCAGTCAAGCACTGATCCCCCAGCCCCTCCCACTGCCTTCCCCAGCTCCCCCGCTGCTGCCTATCAAAGAAACCCCCTCGGCCCCATCTTCAACCAGCCCTGACCCCTCATGGGAACCGTCCAGCCCGACCTGCCAAGCCAGGTCTTCCCTGAACCGTAAACAAGCATTCTGGGACCGGTTTCGGGGTAACAACCCTCATCGGCCAGGCTAGCTTGAATGCAATGGCAAAGTGAGCAAGGGACCCACGTCTGGGCACACCCTGCCAACTTAGGGCGAACAAAGCAAACACAAGGAAATGAGGGACGGAGCACTGAAACTTTTTAGGCACTCACCCCCAGTCACAGATCTGGGTTGAATCCATCATAGTTCTTTAGCTCACTTTGCCACCTCAGTTCAGACCCAGCTATATGCAAATCAGTCTTGACCTTGTGCCTCATGGGAACCGTCCAGCCCGACCTGCCAAGCCAGGTCTTCCCTGAACCGTAAACAAGCATTCTGGGACCGGTTTCGGGGTAACACCCCTCTTCAACCAGGCTAGCTTTTTTTTCAAAAAAACTTTATTGAATTTCAGAAGTTACGAACACAGCTCTGTGCCTACATCCCGAGACGGGCCGGCAGTGCAAAGAAACATAAAGGGAGTATAGTCTCAGCTAGGGGGCCATACACAGCAAGCCGCCTACAACCACTTCGCGCCGGCCGCGTCAGGTGAGAGAAATGGGCAGCTAGTTTAGCAAGGCTGTATGCATAATTTACAAGTCGCAATGTAGAGCAGAACCAACAAACATTACCGCTTCCCACTGACTGAAGGTGTAAGTTGACCCTTCCCACATGTCAATCACCTGGGTGACTTTAGAAGAACCTTTTGTATAGACCCTGTTGTGCCCCTAAGTGTTGTGCTTGGTTACAGGTATATACCCACTTGTGTTAAGTCGCAGTATCCTCAGACCTGCCTCCCCCAGTAGTGGGCTTAGCGTCCGTGTCGGAGGTGGTGGCTTGCTCTAGAAGGTATGTCTGGAGGGGGGCCCATATGTCACGCGGGCGGGAGGATGGCGGTAGCAATTCAGCAAAGATGTGAAGTTGATCTTGGCAGTAAATGAGATCACGCAGCCATTCCTTAAATTTGGGAGCTCTCCCTCTGCCCCATCTGCAAGCGATTCGCCGCTTGGCGAGTATTAGCGCCAGGGAAATATATTTCCGCGTCGCTGCCTCCAGTGCCGCAGTGTACCCTAGGAGTGCAACCATTGGATCATCAGAGATGCGTAACCCAGTCATTCGGTTGAGTGCTGCAAGAACCTCCACCCAATAGTTTCGTACACAGGGGCAGTCCCATGCTAAGTGGCGGAAGTCCACGCCGTCAGCCCCACAGCGGTCACAGTGGTCAGTGTCTCGGAGGCGTAGGCGCTTTAAGCGTGCCGATGTATAGTAAAGTCGATGGATGTGTTTATAATGAATTATGCGCAATCTGCTGCTAGCCGATACATCCCTTGTTTGGAGCCAGCAGAAGGACCATTGGTCGTCCGTAAGGGAGGAGCCAAGCTCCTCCTCCCAGCGCGTCCTAGCCGGGGGGCATTCGTATGTGCAATCCTTTTGGACAGTACGATAGAGTACAGACACAGCATGAGTGGGGGCAGTCTGCTGCAGGAGAATATGCAAGGGGGGAAGATGGGCGGTTCTTGCGGAAAGTCCGGGGTGATGGCCCTCGTGTCTTGTCGCAGCCTGATATATAAAAACTGGTCCAGGGGGGTGGGTAGCGTTTCTCCAAAGAACTCCTCGCTGGTGCGGAATTTGCTGTTGACATATAGGTTTCCCCAGGTCCTGATAGAGAGCCTTCGGAGGAGTTGGCAACAGCCTCCCTCCCGCGTAACTGGGAGGTCTAGTCTGCCACGTAGGGGCAACAAGGGGGAGTATAGGAGGGTAGTGTGAAGGTGGCTAGCCAGGTCCCGCCATGCACCAAGGGTACACTGTACGGTTGTGGAAGCCGAGCGCCTCAATACAGCCGGTGTACTTAAGTAAGCGGAGCAGGGGGTCGGGCCATGTATCCGTCCTCTATTGCCAGATGGGGCATGTATGGGGGGGGTGAATCCAATATGCCGCGAAGTGAGCTTGGGCGCAGCTGAAATAGAGGTCCGTGTCTGGAACCTCAAACCCCCCGGCTTCAGCGGGTCGGGTGAGAACGTCCCAACGCAGCCTAGCGTTTTTCCCTCCCCACGTGAGGCGAATGAGTTGAGACTTTAGCGCTTTGAAGAAGTGGCAGCTAGGGGCGTACGGGATGTTAATAAAAAGGTAGAGTAGCTTGGGCAAAATTACCATCTTAATAAGAGAGACTCTCCCTGCCAGCGAAAGTGGTAAGGCAATCCATCTAGTAATTTTCTCCGTTAGGAGGTCAAGCACGCGCCCGTAGTTATCCCTCATCAGATCGCTCTGATTACGTGTAATGACTATGCCGAGGTATGTTAAGCTATCCTCACACCACGTGAGGGGATAGTCGGGTGTAAACTGCATGGTAGCGTCAGTAAGGGGATAGATCTGTGATTTCTTCCAGTTTATGTTAACCCCAGACAGGTGGCCGAAGAGGAGAAACTGCCGGAGTATTGGGTTCAGGCTTTCCTGCGGGTCCCGGAGGTAGAGAGTAATATCATCCGCATAGAGGGAGATAAGGATTTGCCTCTCTGGATATATTATGGCGTGGTCTCGGAAGTGCTGTCGGACTTTGGCGGCGAGAGGTTCTACAGCCAGGGCAAAGAGAAGAGGGGAAAGAGGGCACCCGTGCCGGGTACCCCTGGCTATAGTGAAGGAGGTGGAGCGGGCGCCGTTGACCATGACACTGGCCTGCAGGCCTGTGTACATCAGGTTGATCCAGGTAAGGAAGGGGGCAGGGAAGCCCATGCGATGAAGAACAAATGCAAGGTAATCCCACTCCAAAGAGTCGAACGCCTTGGTGGCGTCAAGAAAGACAGCCACCGCGTTCGTGTCAGGGTTGATATCCTGGAGGATAGCAAAGAGAGTGCGCAGATTGTGAGACGTGCCTCTGGAGGGTACAAACCCGACTGGTCCAGGAGGACTAGGGCGGTCATGAGAGGGCTAATGCGATTCGCAATCAATTTCGCTAGAATTTTAGCATCAACGTTTATTAAGGAGAGGGGTCTATAGGAATCGCATTGCGTGGCTGGCTTGACCGGCTTCGGGATGGAGATTATTAACGCCTCTCGCATTGTCCGGGGCAGGATACCTGTTTCGCGAGCCTCTTCATAGACTTGCCGCAGTGCGGGGATAAGTATATGGCGGTAAGTTTTGAAGAATTCGGCCGGGAGGCCATCTGGCCCTGGGGCTTTACCTGATTGGAGCTGCATAATGGCGGATATTATCTCTTCATCCTCGTAGTGTGCGAGGAGGTGTTCCCTCTGAGTATCCCCTAGCCAGGCGATCGCAGTGTCTTCAAAGAAGGGAGTAAAGTCGGCGGGTTGGCGCCGCTGCGAAGTGTACAGGGCTCTATAGAAACGCAGGAACGCGGCGACAATATCTGAGGTGTTTCTATGGAGTTGAGAGTCTTCGTCTATGATTTCTAAAACAGTGTTGGAGAGTCTAGGTGGGCGAATCGAAGACGCCAGCGCCTGTCCTGGCCGCTCCCCCTCCCCATATCGACGCGCTTGATGATATTTGCCCCTAAATTTGCATTCCCTCTCCGCCGTTGCCTGATAGTCAATAAGCAGGTCTTTCAGACGCATCTGGAGTTCCGGTGTGGGTGCCGCCTGTATCTGCGCCTCTGTTTGTTTAAGCTCATGTTCTAATCTGCGGAGTGTAGAGCGAATGTCTCTCAGCACCCCTCCGCTTTTGGTAATGCACAGGCCGCGCACTGTGACCTTAAAGGCCTCCCAAACGGTGGAGTAGTGCATAACCGAGGTGTCATTTCGGGGGAAGGAGTCAGTGATCTCTTGCTCTAGCTCAGCTTTGAACACCGGGTCCAGCAGGGTCTGCGGGAGCAAGCGCCAGGACAGGTACGGCGACTCCTCGTGCGGAGGTGTAAGAGCGATGAGGACTGGTGAGTGGTCGGAATAAGTGCGTGAGAGGTGAGAGGCACGCGATAGCCATGGGGTGAGTCCCTTGGAGAGGAGCCAGCAGTCAATGCGCGACCAGGAGGAGTGGGCCATGGAGAAACATGTTCCGTCTCTGTCCTGGGGATGAAGGGTGCGCCAGGCATCTACAAGGTCATGGTCACAGATGATGTGGTTAAGGGTGTGATGTGTGTTGGAATAGTGGTGGGATTGCGGATGTGAGCGATCGAGTGTTGGATCTAAGGTGACGTTAAGGTCTCCCCCCCATGCCACATGCATTGAACCGATATCCATCACTTTCCCCCATAGGACCCGAAAGAATTCCGGATCATCAGTGTTCGGCCCGTAACAGGAGACTAGTGTTATAGACTGGGCCATCCATCGGCCCCAGAGGATACTGTAGCAGCCTTGTGGGTCAATGTAGGAGCCAATGGGTGTGTAGGGAGTGTGCGCTTAATTAGTATGACCGTGCCCCGGGCATAAGAGGAGTAGGATGAGAAGCACCTGTAACTCGCCCAGCGGGATGCGAATGAAGTCGGGGCTGTGGGGCCTAAGTGGGTTTCCTGAATCATGGCACAGTGGATGTGGTGGCGGTCTAAGTATGAGAGGATGTGCCGGCGCTTGCGAGGGTCTCCCAAGCCTCGGACATTCCAGGTGATGAAGTTATAAGCAGGGGGGTTAGGCCGGGTCTCCATGGTAGTAGATCAGGGTTGCAATAGTGGGTAGTTTGTGTAGGTCAAACAAGCTAGGTACATAGCTGCTAAACAATACAGCAGAAAGCAGTTTAAAAACATCCTCCCCTCCCCCCTCCCACATCAGCAGCCCAAACCTGCCGTGTCGCGTAATCCAACCCCCCTCCCCCCCAAGATCTTCCCACTGCATCCTCCCAACCGGGAAGGATGTCCGCAGGGTGGCCAACATGTCACACGTAATTTGTATAGTGATTGCCTGGGTGGGTGGCAGGAAGAGGGCGTACCAGATACACCTCGCGTGTGCGAGGGCGCTCGGGAAGAACAGTAGAAATTCTCATCAGTTCAGCTAGGCTGTAGTGGGTACTGCGTGCAAGGAGAGCAGCCGCGGCGGCCGCAGGAGTCGCTCTCTAGGGTCCGCGCAATGATCCATTATGCGGGGACATATTGTTCCATACTGTGAGTTAAGAGTGGACCCACCACTGTGTAGTCAATCAAAAGGCGGCGCTAAATGCCATCACCTAGTGAGGTCGAGCCGCTATTCTACATCGGACGTATTGCTCTCCGCAGCAGATCGGAGGGGGGGAGAGGCGCGTCCCCGGGGGTCCCCGGGCAGGGCTTTAAGGAAATCATATACATGCTGAAGATTAGTGAAGAAATGGGATTTCCCTTGATGGTTAATTTTGAGGCGTGCAGGGAACAGCATGGCGAAGTCGATGTTTTTTTCCTGGAGCTTCTTTTTCACAGGCAAGAACTTCCTGTGCGCCTCCTGTACCGCCATGGTGAATTCTGGGTATAATGAAACCTCCACTCCCTCAAACCGCACCCCTCCGCGTTCTCTAGCGAGTCGCAGTGCGGAGTCTCGGTCTCTGTAATTGAGAAGTCTCGCAATAATGGGCCGCGGAGGGGCGCCGGGTACTGGGCTGGGGGCCAGGGACCGGTGCGCCCTCTCGACGATGAGCACCGGCGAAAAAGCCTCTCTCCCAAAGGTGGTGGTGAGCATACGCTCCACGTACTCCTCCATCCTGCCCGTGGTGGCGGATTCCGGCACACCAAGAATTCGCAAGTTGTTGCGGCGCGAACGTGTTTCCAAGTCCTCATTTTTCGCCGCGATGAGTTTCTGCACCTTGTCCATATCTAGCGCCTTTTTCCCAGCCGCGGCAGTGGTGTCTTCTAAGCCAGAAATACGGTGCTCCGCTTCTTTAAGGCGTTCCTCATGTTGGCCGCTTTTATGTGCTAGGGTGTCTAGGCGGGCATTCATAGTGTCCATTTTGCTTTCTATTGAAGACAGGCTAGATTGAATCGCGAGGAGGAGGGTCTTCAGATCGTCCATGGATGTGGGTTGTTCAGGGGCGCAAGCTTGGTCACCCTCCGTCTCAGCCTGCATTCTGGTGGATTTCCGGGCTTCAAAGTTAAGTTTGGGTTGCTTGCCGTCGGTTTTCCCCATGACGATATTGCAGGTGGGGCCGGCGAGAGGGCAGTGTGTACGTCCTGGAGGCTTCTGTAGTAGGGCCGCAGCCAGGCAGGGGAGGTCCGGTCAGGCCCGCTATGTGGGTCGGGGGGCCGCCAGTATAGGTGAGGAGTTGATCGGCGGGCCTCCCAGGGAAGTGGCACGGCGCTGAACGACTCTCCAGGCCAAGAGCGGTGCAGGTGTGTCTGCCCCCACGTCAGCGCCGCCAAGGCTGAGAGTGAGGTCAGGAGGGGCAGCGAGGGAGGGACAGGGATGGGCCTCCAGCGCTCCGGGCGGACTTTGCGCGGTGTACTCGGGCGGAGGAGCAATCACGCAGTGGTGTCCATCAGTCTCAATAGGAAGGGCCGGCAGGCGGCGGGGTCAGGGAGCAGAGGCCAGTGTGCCAGTGGGCCCCCCATGGGGGCGCCCCTGTAGGCGATGTGTCAGCAGGCAACCGGAGGTGAGGGTGCAGGCAGGCCCACTGGGGTTCAGGTAGTAGTGCAGCTGGCAGGCGTTGGGCAGAAGCGCAGGCAGTCGCGTCAAGGGTCAAGCCCGAAGTCATCCAGGCAGCGTCAGCAGGAGGTGCGGTCAGCGGCGCCTGGGTCAGCCCCCAGTGTAGCAGGCCCAGTGTAGTGAGAAGGGGGCCAGTCCAGTGCAGCACAGGCGAGAGAGCCTCGAGGCAGCCGCAGACGAGGAGCTGGGAGTAGAGGCAGACCCCTCCAACTTCAGTTGGTTCACGGGTGAGCAGAGCAGTCCCGATGCGGTGGCCCAAGTCGGTGCGGCTGGATGTGGGGCCGGGCGGGTGCGAGGTAGGCGGGGGATGCCAAGATGCAGCGGTAGTCAGCGCGACTGCTGTCTCGGCCGCGCCGGCCCCGCAGCAGGTCAAAGAGCGTGTAGGAGGCGCCGGGGCAGGCCAGAAGCCCGCGCGGGAAGATCAACGGCCACAGCCGGGAGGTGAGCGCTGCGCAGCACAGGGTCAAGCCTCCGGGGGAGGCGCACTCACCGGGCAGGCAGGGCCAGGAGGCGATGATGATTAAGTCGGAGTGGCGGGCCGCAGGCCCCCCGTCACAGAGGAGGGCCGGCAGGCAGTGCAGCGGCAGCCGCGGCTCCCAGCGAGGGCCGCCTCCGGCGCGGTTCTCCGACACAATCCCCGCCGTCACAGTTGTCCGTGCAGAACTGCGTGTGGTAGGTCCCCCGGGCAGGCGAGCAGGTCACAGGGGGTTGGCGGGGGCGTCCGGTGCGGCAGCAGCGCCGACCCATCGGGGACTGGCAGGTTGTTACAGTTAGGAGAGACGCCGAGCTGGTACGGCGGTCGCCATCTTAGGCAGCATGGGTCCAGAGGTGCAGTCGCAGATATTTAGTTAATGCGAGTCGTGCAGCGTCCCATAATCTCGCCTCTGACAGCTGCCAGGGTCCGCTACCCAGATGGGTGCTTTTTCAGCGGTGCAGGTTGTGGGATGAGCAGGATACCAGGAGGATATCGTCCTGAGCCGCAAGACCCTCACGTTAGTGCGGCCATCTTGCTTGGCGCCCTCTAGCGCCCCCCCCCCCAGCCAGGCTAGCTTGAATCCAGTGGCAAAGTGAGCAAGGGACCAACATCTGGGCACACCCTGCCAACTTAGGGCGAACAAAGTAAACACAAGGAAATGATGGACGGAGCACTGAAACGTTTTAGACACTCACCCCCAGTCACAGATCTGGGTTGAATCCATCATCATTCTTTAGCTCACTTCGGCACCTCTGTTCAGACCCAGCTATATGAAAATCAGTCCTGACCCTGTGCCTCACAGGAACAGACCAGCCCAAACTGCCAAGTCAGGTCTGCCCTGAACCGGAAACAAGCATCCTGGGACCAGTTTCGGGGTAACACCCTCATCAGCCAGGCTAGCTTGAATCCAGTGGCAAAGTGAGCAAGGTACCCACGTCTGGGCATACTCTGCCAACTTAGGGGGAACAAAATAAACACAAGGAACCACATCATGCTAGTTTGTACTGCACAGTAACATAGCTGCCAAGATTTCAATTTGCTTATGTGTGACATTTCCAAGTCTTGACAGTACTTGTATGTGATATTTCAAAGCTTTATGGGTGACACTATGAGTGACACTTTAGAGCAAGTAGGAGTTAAGTACATATTAGCTCCTTTTGAGGACTGTAATGATTTATAAGTTACTTTAAAACTAACTTATATATACTAGGTCTGAGATCTGCTCTTCCCCAGCAGCTCCGCTCTGCCGTGCTCTGCCTCTGGTCCCACTCAGGCAGGGTTTGGGACCATGCTGTGCCTCGTGCACCTTGCTGGTGCCCGTTGCTGCGTTTTGCCCCTTGTTGTGCCGGTATTGTTCACTCTCTTTTTCGTTCTCCCTGCATTGTGCCCTTTTGTTGTGGTGATATCTTTTTTTCAATTCTGTTTTCCCCTGATACTTTTTAATTCTGTTTCTGTTTTTTTAACTCTGTTTCCCCTGCGTTGTGGCCATTCTGATTGTGCCTGTGCCCTTTTGTTTTTCTTGTTGTGCTGCCTACTGTTAGCTTCACCCCCGTTCCCGCCGAAACCTCTGCCCCCTAACCGCCCCGCTCCCGCCTCCCAGCTGCACGTCCCTCCCCCCTCCCCTACCTAATGGCGGCCGCTGCGGGGGAGCGCAAGCAAGACCTCTGACCCTCGGTCTGAGATCTGCTTTTCCCCAGCAGCTCCGCTCTGCTGTGCTCTGCCTCTGGTCCCACCCAGGCAGGGTTCGAGACCGCGCAGTGCCCCGTGCACCTTGCTGGTGCCCGTTTGTGCGTTTTGCCCCTTGTTGTGCCAGTATTATTCACTCTCTTTTTCGTTCTCCCTGCATTGTACCCTTTTGTTGTGGTGATATCTTTTTTTCAATTCTGTTTTCCCCTGATATTTTTTAATTCTGTTTCTGTTTTTTTAACTGTTTCCCCTGCGTTGTGCCCATTCTGATTGTGCCTGTGCCCTTCCGTTTTTCTTGTTGTGCTGCCTACTGTTAGCTTCCCCCGTTCCTGTCGAAACCTCTGCCCCCTAACCGCCCCCACTCTCGCCTCCCAGCTGCACGTCCCTCCCCCCTCCCCTACTTAATGGCGGCAACTGTGCGGTCGCACCGCTGGCGCGTCGAAGGCGCGCCTAAGGCAAGCCCGTCTGCACCCGTCCATGACCCGTCCGCGACTAGCGCCAGGAACCCTGGACCTCCGCTCATCTGCCGCTACGACACTGCCACCCTCCTCGCACTCAACCACGGAAGACTCAGAGACTGCCAACAGGCCGCACCGAACACAACCCAGTTCTCCTGCCTCCACTTTCGCCAGACCTGCACCACCACCCCGGCCTCCAACACCCCCGATGCCAGCACCGACGACACCCTAAGATGCATCCTCCTCAATGTGCGCTCCGTACACAAACACGCCATAGAAATCTGGAACCTACTCGACTCCCTCTCGCCCGACATCGCCTTCTTCACGGAAACCTGGACCAATGCCTCCTCCGTCCCCGACATCAACAACGCAGTCCTGGACGGATACAAGATCCAGAGGAAGGACTGCCCAAACCACCCAGGAGGGGGGCCTCGCCATCGCCCACAAGAGCACCCTCCACCTCACCACCTCCAGCGAAACCTTCCTCGCTGCCGAACACCTGCACTTCAAGATCCAGACCAGCCCCAATGCCACACTCCGAGGGACCCTCATCTACAGGCCACCCAGACCCCGGACACCCTTCGCCACCACCATCACCGATTTCATCGCACCCCACGCCATCGCCTCAATGAACTACATACTCATTGGAGTCCTGAACTTCCACCTCGACAACCCCAACGACCACCACTCCACCACCCTCCGAGACAACTCATCACCACACCAACCCACAGAGCAGGACACACCCTCGACCCCATCTTCGCCGCAGGAAACAACGTTCACTTCAGCCACACAACGCAACCGCCATGGACCGACCACCACTGCGTACACTTTACCGTCGACAAACCCAAGGCACCCAAACCTGCCCCACGCCCACCACGAAGGAACTGGAGCAAGGTTACCGATGAGCAACTCAACTCCACCCTCACCCGCGGCGACCACACCTGGGTACCCGACGCTAACAGCGCAGCCAGAGGACTCCACACCTGGATCTCCAACTGCGCAGACGAACTCGCCCCGCTTCGCAACCCCGGAAAACAGTGCCCCAGGAAAGCCGCCTGGTTCACCACCGATCTCCAGGAAGCCAGGTGCACCTGCCGATGCCTGGAGAAGAACTGGAGAAACACCAAGACAACCGAAAACTACTCCACATACAAGGACGCCATGACGTACTACCACAACCAAATCAGAACCACCAAGAGGAATTTTATCCACAACAAAATCCTCGCCAACTTGACCAACTCCAAGGAACTCTTCAGTGTCATTCAGGAATTCACCAACCCATGTAGCGAAGCCACAGACATCACCCCATCCCAAGACCTCTGTGACAAACTTGGAACCTACTTCCACCTCAAAATCAAAAACCTCTACGACAACTTAAACGACCACTCACCAGAAGCCACAGCCGGATCACCGCCCCCTAGAGACACCAGCCATCCCACCATCTCCAACTGGACACCGATCACGACCGAAGACACCGCCTCGACCATGAAGGGCATCCACTCGGGGCCCCCCACCGACCCCTGCCATCCTCACATCTACCACAGAGCCGCGACAGCCATCGCACCCAAACTACAACGCACCATCAACACCACCTTCAAAACAGGCACCTTCCCAGATGACTGGAAACGCGCTGAAGTCAGACCCCTGCTGAAGAAGCCAACAGCGGACCCCACTGACCTCAAGAACTACCGGCCCATCTCGCTCCTCCCCTTCGCAGCCAAAGTTGCAGAGAAAACAGTCAACAGGGAATTGACACGATTCATCGAAGAGAACGCCATCCTCGACCCGTCCCAATCGGGATTCCGAAGCAACCACAGCACCAAGTCCGCCCTACTCGCTGCCACAGACGACATCCGCACCCTCCTGGACCAAGGCCACTCTGCAGCCCTCATCCTACTCCACCTATCAGTAGCCTTCGACACCGTCTCCCACGGCACACTAGTCGCAAGACTACATGACGCCGGCATACAAGGTACAGCCCTGGACTGGATCCGATCATTCCTCACCGGAAGAAGCCAAAGAATCAGACTGCCACTCTTTCTCTCCGAGCCCATGAAAATCACCTGCGGAGTCCCACAGGGTTCTTCTCTGAGCCCGATCCTCTTCAACATCTACATGGCCCCCCTCGCTGCCATCGTCCGACAAGACGGCCTCAACATCGTATCCTACGCCGACAACACCCAGCTCATCCTCTCTCTCACCAAAGACCCCACCAGCGCCAAACTCAACTTCCAGAAAGGAATGCAAGACATCGCAGTCTGGATGACCAACAGCTGCCTGAAGCTCAACGCCGAGAAGACAGAAGTCCTCATTCTCAGAACCACCCCCTCGGCATGGGACAACACCTGGTGGCCGACTGCCCTCGGAAGCCCACCTACCCCCACGGACCACGCCAAAAACATCAGCATCGTACTCGACGCATCACTCACCATGAACCGACAGGTCAACGCCGTCACTTCCAGCTGCTTCAACACACTCCGCATCCTCCGCAATACCTTCAAATGGATCCCCCCTGAGTCAAGAAAGACGGTCACCCACGCACTCATCACCAGCAGACTGGACTATGGAAACGCCTTCTACGCCGGCATCAACAAATCCCTACTCCACAGACTCCAGACAACACAGAACGCCACCGCCAGACTCGTCCTAGACATCCCCGGCATGAACACATCAGCCAACACCTACGGAGACTCCACTGGCTCCCCCTGGAGAAAAGAGTCACCTTCAAGATCCTCACCCACGCCTACAAATGCCTACACAACAACGGGCCAAAATACCTCAACGACAGAATCAACTTCCACGTACCCAAAAGAAGCCTCCAATCCACCAACCTCGCTCTGGCCGAAATCCACAGAGCCAGAGCAGGCGGAAGATCCTTCTCCCACATCGCAGCCAAGACATGGAACGAGCTACCGGCAGACATCAAGCGCGCCCCCTCCCTGAACACCTTCAGAAAGACCATCAAGACCTAGCTCTTCGGCTAAGCTGATCTGCAACCCCACCTCCCCCAACCCCCCAGCAACTTGAGACCCTCACGGGTGAGTAGCGCTTAAAATCCCCTGATTGATTGATTGATAAAACAGTGCAACACTTCTGAAGTGGTTATGTTAGAGTAATAACCTATTTCTTTCTAAACATGACATACGTCACCTTACATCCATGGCACGTTACCTCAGTGTTCGCCCTGTGCTGGTAGAAGATTTTACCCAGGTCTGTGAGAGCAAGACATATCAAATGTACAAAAACAAACATGTACATTTGCGTATGTTGACGGCACCCTACAGCAGTGCTTCCCAAATGTTTTAGAACCACAATACAACATTTAAAATGCCGAAAGTTCATGACCCACCTTACTTTGATTGCATGTGGGGGGGCTATTTTTTAATGTAATAACAGCAATTATTTGTAAACATCGTGTCCGTGACTACGCCATGCAATATAAAACTGTAACCAAGATAGTAATCTGGCCATAAAAGTGGCAGATGGTGAACTGCACTAAAGTCAGAACACTTTTCAGAGTCAGGTGCTGCTGGAGGCATCTGTTCACTAAAATCACAAGGATTCTGAAACAACTTGATGTTGATATCAGTGATATTAGCAAATTTGATAAACCACTTCTAGAACAGGATATAGGGTACGTGGAGGTAAGGCCTCCTATCCATTTTTGTATTAAAACGAGGCCCAGCCATGCATTTTGGAATATATAACTGCAATCAATATCTATAGCTATATCTATCTGTATGGACAGACAGACAGATAGATAGATAGATAGATAGATAGATAGATAGATAGATAGATAGATAGATAGATAGATAGATAGATAGATAGATAGATAGATAGATAGATAGATAGATAGATAGATAGAGTTGTACAGGGGAAGCAAGAACTGTGAAAACAAAGTTTATGGAGTGCAAGGTCAGGTAGTCAGACAGATAGATGGAAAGATGGATAGATAGATAGACAGATAGATAGATAGATAGATAGATAGATAGATAGATAGATAGATAGATAGATAGATATAGCTTTCAGTTTTATATAGGGATCACTTTACATGAGAATCAGATTACCTTACGGAAGATCATTTTTATTTTGTTATATGTACTGGAAATTAAGTGATTTGTCCAGGATAAAAGTCCATGACTCCAGTCTGATTTCCCAGAATCAAAGTCGGTGGCTCTGGTTGTTAGACCACATCCATATTTCTTAATTTATAGGGGGAAAGTCCTACACAAGTGGTATGGTTGTGTATGATCATGTATACTGAGCGGAAACACAGCCCTACAGAGTTTCCATGCTTTCGTATCTTTGTACTGGGAGTACCATGAGCTGTACTTTCCAAAGGACAGGCAGGCAAATAAAGGGGCCTTGATTGGCCTCTGGCAGAGGCCAGGCCTAAGAACCTACTTTAATTCTGAGTGCAAAACAAAAAAAATGAAGGAATTGAGTGCCGGAGCCAAAGGAGGATCAACTTGTGACACCCCTCCCAACCATACTCCATATTATTCCTGAGGTAAAGGAAATTACATTAACAAAATTGTAGTTGTGAACTCTAGACATCTTTCCTTGTGGTTATGGACCAGGAGACTCCTGACACACTCTCCTCCTCCTTTGCCCTCTCCGTCCTTAACGTTGCTATACACGCCTCCCTCTTTTCCTTTGTCATCTCTCTGCTCACCACTTTCCCTTGCAACCTTCCTCCTGGGAGACTAAATAAATGACCATGAAAATAATTAATCTAGTATTTTAATGTGCAATGATAAAAATAAAAATGTGCTGCAGAAAAGACACGCATTTGAAATGCGCTGATTTACAATAGGCAGTCATAGTTACCCGTGTAGGCCATAGAAATCTATGAAGCATTTTTCCTTTAACTAGAAGCAAAACTTAATATTGCTGAAATGTTTACAACATGAATTAGAAGCTTGACATTAAATTTACATGCTTAGAAATGTCATAACTGCAGAATGATCAGGTTTAACAAATATATTATCTGATAAGCAACACTTTATTACTTTCTTGTGTTTCATATAACGTTTGAATAGAATAATTTGTGCATTAGAAACAATAATGCGTGATTCATAGTAAAAACAATGCATTGCCCAACAGTGATTTGCCCTTTAGCTAATAGTTCATTGTTCTTGCAATGAAACTAACTTCGATATAGAAGGCCGATCTGTGTTTTGAGGCTTTTGGGACCTGAGTCCAATGTTTCCAGAATCTAACTAAGCAAAACTGACTGTCGCTAACTCTGCGATAAAGTGTACAAGCATCATGTATTTTCATGGGAACGGAGGAGCTGAACCTGCTTACTGAAGAGAACTGCCATCCTATTGGCTTATGGAGGAAGAAGCCTGATACAATGTTTTCAACATGTTTTCTTGACTTTTATATTAGTGCATGTTCCTAGGGAGTTGCTCAGTTCAGAAGAGGATTGTCCCAGACTCAGACCCCTGACGGTTGTGGCTACTGTTGCATCTGTTTCCCTTTGTCTTTTTACAATTGCTTTTCAACACATTGCTACTGCAACTGTATGCTGAATTGCTTGAGTTTATTAAGACTCAGCTGAGTCTTATGAACTGCTCTTTGTGGGAAGTTCTGCTACTCTAATTTGGCTTGGAAGTTTTATGCTCCTCTGATCTCACTCTTTTCCTCGAGATTCGAATTCATCATGGGTTCTTGAACTCTAAAACTCTGATTCTGATCTTGAGAATAGGGAATCTATTCCTTAATGGAATGCGCTTAATGCATTATATTTTTGATGCTTGTTCTAACTATTATTTAAAAAATATTTCTGTAAACTTATTTGATTTATGGACAAACTGAAATAAAGAGAAATAAAAAGAACATTACTAATCTCTTAATGAGAATAAAGGTATTGAAAAACGTATCCAAACTCTCATCATTGACTGAACTTAAAACTGTTGATACTATTTAAGTTTGAGATGTCTGATTATGCTCCTTGACTCCTAATACAACATTCCAAGGTCCATCAAGAGAAAGAAGAATGATTTTGAGTGGATACTGATGATAATATTGTAAGAGAAGAGAAAGAAGAGATTTTTAAAATTTTAGGGTTCAGTCCCCGCTTACAGTTTTCTTGTACCAGGTGTAATGGTTCAGTGTTCGGAGCAAGGAGCTGGAAATAATTGCCTAAATTAGAATAAAATTACCAAATCCTGGAATTCAATGGCCGGAGCTTGCGGAGCTGACAAGGTGCAATTTTTAAAGCTGGTTGCTCTTTTGGAAGTGTGAGTATTAATAGGGTGATGCGATGTCTATTGTAATTATAGTTGTGTTTACCATTGAGTTATTGAGTTCAGAGTAAATGGTTTGATTAATGAAGGTGTTTATTGTTTCTATGTGAAGAGATTGAAGAATCCAGACTCGGCGTAGTCTATGATCCTAGGAAAAATAAAAGATAGAGACTAGTGTAGAAGACACTTGAACAAGCCATCGTCAAATGGTATTTCTTGCACAGATTTTGTGGTGTGGAGTGTGAGGTATCATCACCTACACAGTTAAAATAGAAATACTTATAATCTGTTGTGATTGTATAATATTGATTGCTGTTAGCAGAACCTAATTGCACAAACTGAGGAGGCTGCATTGATTAGGGTGATTTCACGCTGGTCAAGAATTCACTTGCAAAATAAATTTCTGCATGTATGATAAAATTCAGAAGGTGTGAAACCCTTAATATTCTGGTTGTTGAAGCGCTATTGGTTTCCTTTAGAACAGCAAACAAGAATTGATATATGTTTTGTTTTACGTTTTGAGAAATTCTTTTGTTACAGTTCGGATACAGAAAGGTGCAGTGGCACCTCCTGAGCACACACCTACACATTTTCTGTCAACAGAGGGGGGATTAGATACATGTTTGTGGCTTCGTCAATGGTGCAAGATTACTGAGAAAAAGGGTCCATTGAGGTTTCCAAAATATGTGAGTTTTGAAATAAGAATTATTGACAAATTAAGAAAAAAATTATGCGAGATGAAGCCACAACCTAGGCCTGTGAAATTTGAAGCGTTAAGCATGTGGGAAAAGATTGCAAGAGACAAAGAGAGAGAAAAATACCACAAAAAGACAAAGAGAGCAATGCGTAATTATGCAGATGCTCGATGAGACTAGAAACAGCGTAGATGGAGAAAAGCCATAGTCGAAGGCACTAGATTATATCCAGCAATTTCTACTGAAATGGCATAGAAGGGGAAGAAGAAAAATACTAAAGAAAAAGACAAGTTGGGAAAAGAGGATGAAAATAAGACAGATAGCAATTCAGGAGATGATGTATTAGAAGGGATGTTAGCTGCTTGACCCCCACCTTATGCAACTAGAGCTGATAGTCCTGGAAGTAGCGCCACAGCATGCAGTACAGCAGACAGCTCCTGTAAAAACTAGAGTGGTACAAGTTCAAAGACCACTTCAAATAGTGTGGATTGCCCCACCACAAGTTGCCCAGTGACAGATTGTTCCTCCACCTGTGGTAAATCCACCTGTTATGCATGTACCGGTGCAAGCACCGCAAGTACTGACTGTACAGACCAGTTGCAAATGCCCCAGTAAATATTAACCTGACCCCAGACACAAAAGGAGCGGTAGGAGGTTTGCCTGTGACAGGATTTGTCCCGACTTACAGATTGTTTTGTGGAGACCACCTCAGACAGTTCAAGAGATGGGGGAAAAATTGTCTTTACCACACCAATGACCCAGGAGGAAACTAACTTGATTGAGGATGGAATTCCTCCACTCTGGTTTGAGGAAGCTGTAGGTAATAAAAAGACAAAAGGCTCAATGCAAATGACTAGCCCAAGACCTGATAAAGAGATGGAATTAAATATCTCAAGATTAAAAATTGAACTAGAGGAAATTATATGGGGATGCTTGGATTTACAATTTTTAAATGTGTATCAAGAAAAAGATTTAATTTACCTCTGTAATTAAATTACGAGATGAACAGCAATTAATTACACATGAGAAATTGACTGAATTGGCCCACAAATATGATGTTGATATTCTAAAAAAGCTCTCCTTACCAGAAGAGTTATAGGGTACAATTTATTTATTTATTTATAAAAAGTTTTATATAGCACGAACATGATCCTCCAAGGGTAACAGAGCGCTTTACAAAAGGTCAATGAAAGAAACAGTAAAACAAATAACAAATATCCAGGGAGAAACAGGGTGGAAGGGAATCAAAAGAGGCAGGAGGCCATCTCAGAGCCCATGGAACTGCTACATATACATATACATGATCATAGAAGTCCAATAAATTACAAGGTTATACCAGAAGTGGCCATAGTGGCCTGCTGGTAGAGTACATGAGTCTAGAGCAAAATTTGTTCATGACTAGCATTTTTACTTCCTTTTTAAATGAATTGGAGGAAGGGATCAGTCTGATTTCAGGGGGAAGGGCACTCCAGATTCTTGGGGCAAAACCTTAGATGGCTTTCTTGTAAATTTTCTTTTTACAGAATTTCTGAGACTCCAGCAGTAGGCTGCTAAGGCTTCTAGATGAGCTACATCCACCAGATAGCGCCAGTTTTTGCACCAGTTACCTCGGTATATTGAAGCGAAGGGCTTCGTGTGTCATGCCGGCAATTTTTAATTCAATCCTTGCCTCATATGGGAGCCAGTTTAAAGCCTGTAGATCCGGCGTGATGTGGCTGATTCTTTTGGATCCTGTGATGAGCCTGGCAGCAGAGTTAAGAGAAGCCCTAAGAGGAGCCAGCGTTGATCTGGGTAGGCCATAGAGGGTTGCACTTCCATAGACCAACCTGGAAATCACTAGGGCTTGAACAACTGATTTGAAGTTGTTGAAGGGGAGGAAGGGTTTTAGTTTCCTTAGGATGTTCATTTGTAAGTTGGCTCCTTTAGTGGCTGTACTAATGTGCTCCTTCATATTTAAGTTCTTGTCAAGGGTTATTCCTAAGGATCTCATGGAATCAATGATGTGTGGAAGGTAGTTAAAAGCTGATAGTTGCTTCATCCATTTTCCAGTGTCAGAAAACTGATTGGGTGGGGCGATTACGAGGAATTCCATGTTAGAGTGAAGTGGTTGCGTGTCAGAGTTTTGTTGAGAGACCGGATATCACCAGAGGAAGAGATTTTCAAGTTGCGTTGGGTGTTGTAGGCATGCATGTGATAGTGGATATTAGATAGGTTCAGAATTTCAGTTAGAGGCTCCATGAATAGGTTAAAGAGGGTGGGAGAGAGCGTTGAACCTTGAGGGACCCCTAATATGACAGGTGAAGAATTGGAAAGGGACTGATTAACCTTTAATCATTGCGATGTGTTGTGGAGGAAAGAAGTGAGCCAATTCAGCTCACACCCAGATAGTCCCATCCTGCTTTCACATACTTCTAGGAGGCTATCATGTTTAACTGTGTCAAAAGCTGATGATAGGTCAAGGAGAACTAGAAGGCAGGATTCATTTTGATCCAGCATTTTTAGCGCATCGTCAACAATGTGCGTTAGAGCCCATTCAGTACTATGTCCCTGTCTGAAGCCAGATTGGAATTGGTCTAACAGTTGGAATTGTTTTATGTGGTTGGCTAGTTGAGTGTGAACACACTTCGATAGGGTTGGAATGTTAGTGATTGGCCGGAAGTTGTTAGGGTCCGCCTGGTCTGCCATGGATTTCTTCAAAATAGAAGTTACCTGCCCAGACTTTAGGCATTCAGGGATGGTGCCTTGATGTAATGAAGCATTTACTATCTTGGTCCAGATAGGGAGCATTGAAAATTTGAACTCATTGAAGAGAATTGATGGAAGGGGGTTGTTGAAGTGGTTAAAGGGTTTCAGAACAGTGAGAATTTTGAGAATGTCACTTTCCTCATAAAAGTTAAATGCATACCACAAATCGTTATTTGTGGGGGAATGCCCAGAGAGAAGTGAGGGCTCAGCTATATGAAGTTTGGGGAGGTTACGATGTGATAAGTCTGTAAGTTGCTCCATTGCTGTCCTCAATTCAGTTTCAATTCTTTTTGTCAGGAAGAAGGAGGAAAAGTCATCGCAGTTGGATACAATTGGATGATACAGCAATTGAAAACATGCGTCCTACAGGAATGTGATCACACATTACAAAATTTAAAAAATTATTAATAAATGGAGTAATTTTGAAAACCTGAAAATAAATTGACAAAGAAACATGAAAGAAGAAGAAACTGCAAGAGATAGGAGAGGAAAATAAGGATCCAGACAAAGAAGGAGCTTCAGCTCACCACTTAGAGAGATAGGGGAGGAGTGTATGTTGATGTGCCTTGGAGTGGGGGTGATCTTGTGGCATTTAGAAACAATTTCCCAACACTAAGAGACAAACCTGTGCAGTGGTACATACAAGTTGATTGATATGTGAACATTTCGAAAGTTTTGTAAACTGATTTGGATAAATTATTTGATATTGTGTTACCAAGTGATTTGTGGGATGAGTGTAAGACTATTGTTTAACGGCCATGTGACGATCCACCAAGAGATGCATGCACGAATGCACCATCTCTTGTAGTTATGGAGAAATATGAAGCAGTGATTACCTTTCTGAAAGGCAGAGTGCCTCCAAAGGACTTAGATTGGTTGAAAATAAATTGAATCATACAAGAAGCAAAATAATCAGTTCATGAGTATTATGAGAAATTGTTGCAGGTGTTTCAGCAGCACAGTGGAAGAGAATACTCAAAAGAGAAGGACACAGGGATTTTTGTATCACAGTTTGTGTTAGGTTTAAGACCAGAGATCCATTCCCATATAACGCAAAGTGTAATTTGTTGCCAGGATAAGTCAGTCAGTCAGTCAAAGATTCTTTATTCGGCCAGTAAAGGGCATAAAAGCACACAAGTAAAAACAATTGTACCAAAGACACTTATAAATACAAAGGCTTAAAGAGACCATAAATACATAGCAAGTCTGGTTAACACATATAAAAATATCTAAGACTATTTATACAAACAGGTAAAAAATAAGACTCACTGTTAAAAAGATAATACGGAGGGCATCTCGAAATATAAAATTCAGCAGATATAGGGCATTGGCGTGATCAGGGAGCAACAAATTCAAACCATACAATGTACCATCATAAGCTAAGCACACAAGTAATGCCCAAGGAATGCTAATCAGATTCAGGCTTACTGGACCATGGGCATCTTCTTCCTGAGTCTTAGAGCTCCTGAAAAAAAACTTGTGACCCCGAGGCAAACCATAGGGGAGGAAAGCATTTGTAAATATAATAATGCAGGCCTTACTTGTACAAATTGGCCAGATCTAAGGAGTGGAAAGATGAACTTTTTGTACAGGATGGCATAGAATTTGCAAAAGAATGTAAAATGCAGAGTGTTCTGGTCAGAGAAGTTGTCACATGAACATGGCTTTAAGGCAACAGGATTCGAGAAGCCTTTGGGAGAGGCTAATAACCAGTGTATAAGATTAAATCTAAATCTGGTTAGCAGGAAGCGATAGTGTGCGTTGTTGACAAGTGACAAATAGGGCTGCACCTGGGAGCTTGAACTTAGTGTGATGTATTTTCTCACCGAAGGCTTAACAAGTTCCCTACCTTCCCTTTCCCCCTGCTGCCTGGCAGAAACAGATGTTTAATGTTCCTAATGTCACTTGGGTGTAAAGACCCAGGGTGTGGATACAAATCAGGACAGCCTAGCCAAATCATCTGCTCCAAGATATACCTTAGCCAGGGAATACGCAAGGCTCCCTCACGTGCTGTACAATCCGCTATTACAAGTTGATTTAAAGTGGGTGCTGGGCATGTCCAGATTCTCAGCCATCGCATTAAAGGTGCAACTGCAATATGATCAGCGATGTATCCCAAACCAGGCTCCTCGTGCAACATAAAGGCAGGAGTGCAGGGGGGGGACGGCGAGAAGTCTGCGCATAAATGTATTTTCCATCAACTGAAAGTCTCTCACATCCTTATACCCCCACAAATTGCATCCATATGGGGCATTTGGAACACATTTATCTCTACACACCTTTAACAGGGCGGGTACAGGCTTTGCCCCTAGTATTTTTGCGAAGTCCATGGTTGCCCCCACTGCCCTTGCCAAAACATTCTTTTTGAGTTCTCTTTGTGCAACCCACGAACCTCTGTCATCAAACAGCACACCCAAGGGAAGGATGAGACTTTAGTTAGTTCTACACCATGCAAAAGAACTTACGCCTGACAGCCTTCTGAGTAACCAGTAGCATCAGCACCTTTCTTGTCTGCTGTTCTGAGGACAGCAAACAAGAAAGGTGCTGCTGCTCTCACACTCTAAATTTAAAAACAAATGAAGCAACGATTAGGCCAAGAGGACTACAATTGAAGGAGGTTAACTGATCAAGACAAAAAAAACCCTCCCCACAGCAAATGAACCCCGGCTGGGTGCTGAAATATCATGGTATATATCTACCAGATACCATTCCGGACACGTCGCATGTGTCTTTCTTTCAATACATTTAAGGCTGTCTTTTGTTTTGTTTTAGTCCTGAGGAAGACTTGACATTGTGTAAAGTCAATAGCACTTGAACACAGGGTCGAAACGTCAACAACATTAGGTTATGTCCTATGCAGCTATCCTTGGAAATATATGATGAAGATATAAGGATACACTGAACAAAACTTGTTTTGGACATTTTGATTAAATGCTGTTCCAAGGTCTCATCTCTGTATATGTGATCACTGGTAGATTTTGGTTTTCACTATGTATATGTTAATGTGATGTACTGTTCTTTATGTTTTCTGGACAGCCGTTGAAAAGAGAAATATGAAAAGGTCTATATATATATATATTCCAAACTCATTGCTCTTTCTGGAACTGCGAAACCCGTGGAAAGTGGTGGGCGTGCCGGCAGAACATACCGGCTTGTCATCCAATACAAAAGTCAAGTAAGCGCACTTTTGTATTGGATATATTTATATATATATATATATGTTTTGATATATGAAAAATAATATATTTAAGACATCATTTGATGTTTGTGTTGTGTTGGTGGGTTTAAGATATTATTTTCTTCAAAGATTGGTGTTATTTGAGTCGGGAGAAGTTTCCCGGATGTTGAATGGGTTCACTTATAGGCCCTTTCAGTATTTAATGGTTAATGAATAACATTATTTACAATTCCTTTACCTGGCAGAACTGTTTGTAACTTATAACTGTATACACAGGTTCTGAGGGACACAGGGTAACCCCATTATATTTAATGGTACTGCAAATGATTGGCTGATGTGGTGCATTCTGTTTCTTACTAGGTTGCAGCCGCCACTAAAGATCCACACCAAGAACAGTACAATGACCTCAATCCTGGTGATTGGTTTGTGATCAAGAAGCCTGTTCAGAAGAATTGTTTGGAGCCAAGGTTGAAAGGCCCCTTCCAGGTCATTCTAGTGACCAATACGGCTATGAAGTGTGGCGAAGTTCCAAATTGAGTACATGCATCGCACACCAAGAAGGTGAGGAATCCCGAAGAAGAAACTGTGCTCTTTTGTCCTGAACCAAGAGTATTAGGGACTGCACCACCACCTGCTTTGAGACCGAGTGGAACAGTGATACCCGGATCCCACCAGCAGCAATGAGAAGAAAGGGGTGAACAACTGCAAGCAATTGCACAAATTCAAGTACCTGTCATTGTACCAAGTGGCATTGATGTCTCTAACGAAGTAGAAGCAGAGACTGAACCTCAATTTGGTAACATGACTGAAACAGCAAAAAGACCCGGGTGAATGAACAAGCACTGGATGGAGAAGAGTCGCCCGTGAAGTTGAATGGCCTCAGACTAGTAAACAAAGACGACTGAAACAAAGTGTATCAATTGATCGAATTCTAGTTACAGTGCCAGAAGAAACAGATGCAAGTGATGAAAGTGATACAGGAGAAAATCAACAAAAGCTGAGAAGATCAAAAAGAATAAGAGTACCTTGTCAGACATAATCAGCACCTGAGTGGTTGCAATTGATGATCTGTGTGATACGAGATCTGAACTATTTGAACCTCCATTACACCATTCCATTAAGCAACGCTGGAGAAAGGATTTGACGAAAAACAAACTGTGCATTTACAAAAAAGACTGTAAAATTTAAAAGAAAAATAAACAAAAAAAGACTGACATTGATAATTCCATTTTTTTATTTTACAGAAGGTCAACTTAGGCCCTAGTCTGCAGGTGAAGAGCGGGGATGACAGTAATAGAAGAACAGACATTGCCTAAAATTTCTTTGTTGAAAACTAATCATTTAAAGAAGCTATTTGTAAAATCTGCATATTGAACTCTAACGACTGCATTTAGGGCCTTAATACGACTTTGGCAGTCCTCCTGCGGAGCGCCACATCAGCACTGCGCAGGAGGACCGCCGAAGCTGCCTTCACACCGCACACCAGATTATGACTGTAATGCTTGGCAGAGGGACATGCTGCGGTGGGCCCACGGCAGTGCCTCTCTAAGGCTCATAGGAGAGCCTTAGAAAGGCATCACTATGGGACTGTTGCAGTACGTTCCTGCACGGGAAGGAGTGCACCATGTCATGCATTCCTTCCTGTGCAGAAACTGGGGGTTCAAAAATGCAGGAGGGCACAACATGTGCCCCCCTGCACATACCTCCATTCACAGAGGCACAAGGGGGCCCTGTTAGGGCTCCCTATGTTGCCTCACTGCCACCCTTTTCATGCAGGGGCGGCTGGCATGTAAATGCACCGGTGAGGCGGGTGGGTGGGCAACTAAGCTGTGGGTGAGTGTCTGCACTCATGCAGGCAAGGCGAGTGGCAAATAATAAAAAGTAAAGTCACTTACCTTGCCTGCTGAATGTCCGATGGCATCCTTGGTCCCTCCTCTTTCTGCTGAGCGGGCTCCAGCCTCCAGGAAATTCCACTAACCAATCCTGGCGCTACTCTCACCAGCATGAGAGCAGCACCAGGATTGGATGGAACGACCTTGCTGGAAGCTCCTTCAGGCCCTTTACGCCTGTGCTTGGTTTCCACCAGACTTATTGGGGCACGGCGGTGGCGGTCCAGTCACCACCGCACCTGCAGTCCGACTGTCATATTATAAGTTTGGCGGTCGGACCACCATTTGACTACCGCAACCACCAGGGAACTGGGTTCCCTGGTGGTGGCGCGGTGGTCAGGGGCTCAGAATATGCTGGTGGTTCTGCAGCAGCACCGCCATGCATATTTTGAGTTTCCTGACTGCCAGCCATACATGACGGTCAGTACTACCATGTATAAGCTGCTGGTGGGGAAACAAAGAGGGCCCTGCAGGGCCCCCCTTGCCCCATGCAGGCAGGTGCATGTGTGCAAGCAACCCCCTGTTCCAGCACAGCATGGACTTTACAGTCCATGCCATGCTGGATCATGCTGTGGTAGTCCCACGGCAGGGCAGTATTAAAAGCTTATTGAGCCTTTTTACTGCACCACCGCAGGACTGCCATGCTGCCTGCCCGCCAGACAACGATTTGTATTGTAATCTGACCGACAGGCAGTGTTCGGGTTTGGTGTTGAAACACCCTGCTCCCACACTGCCAAACTCGTAATGAGGCCCTAAGACAGCTGAGTGGAGAGCTGCACAGTGTTCATGTCAGTTTGGCCAGCCAAACTGACATGGGTACTTTGGAGGGTCCATGTTCCTCCTCCAGTCCTCTATGCTGCCAATCGGCAGCAGAGGAGGACACGCCCCATGTATCCCAGCTGGAGGTTGCTGCGCACTAAACATAAAAAATAAAATGGCAATAAATTCATTTAATTGCCATTTTATTTTTCCCGTTTAGCGCCGCTGCAGCGAACGGGGGAGACGCCCCCTCACCAAGAAACCGTCACTGTTTTCATGGTGGTCTCATCGCCATGAAATGGATGGTGGTGAGGCAACTCGTAATGTGCTTGGAGGTGCCGTAGCAGCACTGCCAGCATATTGCAGCCTCTGACCGCTGCGCAAATGCAGCAGGTTCATGGATCCCCGGCGGTTGCAGCACTCCTGTGGCAGTCCAACTGCCAAAGTCGTAATACGGCGGGTGGACCGCCGGTCTACCAGTCCACGTGCCACCACTGAAACAACGGCGGTACAATGGACTGCCGTAGTCATAATCAGGCCCCATATCTGTTTCCAGAGAAAATATGTGTTGCCTTAGAAATAGATGTAAATATATATTGTGTATAATCTTCATAATTAACAGTAACTATGATTACCATAGTGCTAGTAGGATTTTATGTAACACCTGAGAAAGATTTTAGGAATACAAACAAAATAAAAACACACATATATCTGAATGATGGAGAGCAATTAAAAGCTTCACTTGTCACCCACAACAGGGAGGATTACTCAACGAATAGTTTCTCTAGATTAGTACAGCAATACACACACGCTATGGGAGCCAAGGACTGTTATGTCTATGTTCTTTAACATCATCAGCGTAAAAAAGTCACATATTACCACATGCCATTGTCTTACGGGATCCCATGTAGTATATTGATATACACTTGTATATAGAAGAGAACACTTTGAATATTTCCATTCTAATTATGACTTGATACTTTCTAGAGTGCCTCTGATAGAAAGCATCAATTTCCACTCACAAAGAAAAGAAATGGACACAGCCTGGTATTAGTTTATGCCACATAGACCTATAGATAGTGCTAAAGCTTATCAGAATAAATTAACATGTGTGATGTGACCCTCAGACATAGTTTTTATGTCAATAGAAGAGAGAAACACTAACATGACACGTAGTAGAGATAAACATAGTGATTTTTTGAAAAATCTTTGAAAGAAGTAAGAAGATGAATTTAGAAAGAAAATGGTATATCTGAAATTAAGATTAGACAGTCAACACAAATTGTTTGTATACAGAAGAAGACACCAAACCAAACCAGAAATGTGGGAATTAGTAGCTGTGAACACACATTCGAATCAATAGGAGGGAAAAGGCCAATTTTACAGAGAGAAGAATTTGCAATTTCTGGAGTCTATTTTGTTTGTGGACAGAATGCTTATTTTCTATTTCCTGCTGATTGGGATGTTATTTGTTATTTAGAGGTGCTATTTCCTAAAATATACCATATGAATAGTATAGATGTATTAACAATAACACCAGCACAAAGATTCATCCATAGTGTAGAAAAAGAAGATCAATTAGTAGGATATATATTTAGAGCATTCATTTCACCTGTAGTGGTCATATTAAATGATGAAAAGATTAGAAAACTGTCAACTGTTGTTGACAAGCTGGCAACTATTACTTCTGGAGCTTTGCAAATTGTAAATACTGAGCTGATTGCTATATGTTCAATGGTTTTGCAAGATCGCTTGGCATTAGACATTTTACTTGCAGAAAAAGGCTAAATCTGCAAGATGCTACAAATAACCCATTGTTATTCATACATACCTGATGAGAGTTAGAAAATAGAGGAATTTCCAAGAACATATCAGACTTGAAACCTGAATTAGAAGAGTTGGAAACATCCATCTAAGAGGTCTTCAAACTGTGAGGCGTGCCACCCTGGGGGGCCGTGGAGGTGTTCCCAGGGAGGCACAAATGGGTCTGCAATTACATGTAAATGAAGATAGCCTTGAAGCGCGAAAGGCGCATTTGCAAGCAGTGTTCATCTACATGCAGCAGTCAAAGCCCATAAAAAAAAGTGTGAGGACGGTATGCTTTTGGCATGGTCGCTTATAGATATAGTTTTAAATGGTGATTATTGTTGTTTTCTAATTTAAGAAGTGGGCTGTTTCCTGTAAAATAGAGGGAAAGATGACAGCATTGCAGAGTTTTCATCTTACTTGAGGAACGCCTCATTAGTTAGTACATGCTTTGTGTATGCTTGTAAAGCGTTAGTTGGTTTAGCGTAGCATTTTTTAATTTACTGCATGAGGCATTGTAGGTGAAACATTGAAAAGCACTTAAATTACATCGACGGAAGATTGCTTATTTCACAGGTTCTAAGACCAGTAGATAAACAGTGGTAGCACTCATATGAGAGTGATTTCTCCACCTTCGTGCCTGCCCATAGATACAGCCTTTAAACAGCATTAAGGAATTTTTGATTTCTCTTTTAAGGGTTGGATTGCTTTCCTCTGTATTCAAGTGGGGAAAGCGTGTGGTTTTTTTCTTCGCATTTCATTTGCATTTTACTGTTGAAAGATATGATGTTGTAATGATTTTAATTAATCGTACAATGAATGTATTCTGCTTCAGATTCTTTGTGTGAGTAGATGTTTGTGTGTATGAAAGAGAGCTATATATGTAGCTGGGTTATTTAAATTGTGTGTGTGCTTATGGGTGTCCCAGAGAAAGCTACATAATTGTAAGTCTTATTTCCTGTGTGCATGTAAGAGAGTAAAACATGTGAAGTGGGGGGTGCGTTTGTGTGTGTGTGTAAGAGAGAGCTATATATGTAAGTTTATTACAAATGTGTGACTGCCCGTCATAGTTACCCGTGTAGGCCAAAGAAAAGCTATGAAGCAATTTTTGTTTGACTGGAAGCAAAACTTAAGATTGCTGAAATGTGTACAACATCAATTAGAAACTTGAACTTAAATCGACATGCTTAGAAACATTGTCATAAGTGCAGAATGAACCAGTTTAACAGATATGTTATCTTATAAGCAACACTTTATTAATTAGGTCTCATGAACTTCCTACTTTATCGTGTTTCATATGTTTGATTAGAATAAGTTGTGCATTTGAAACAATGATGCTTGATTCATAATAAAAGAATGCATTACCTAACAGTGAGTTTGCCTTTTAGTTAATAGTTAATTGTTCTCGGAGTGAAACAAACTTAGATGTAGAAGGTCGATCTGTGTTTTAAGGCTTATGGAAACCAAGTTTCCAAAGACTAACTACTCAAGACTGGCCTTGCGATAAAGTGTACACGTTTTGTGTATTTTTCATGGGAACATAGCAGCTAAACCTGCTTACCGAAGAGGACTGCCATTCTATTGGCTCATGGGGCTCCATTGTCCTTTCCATTCTCACGTTGTAAGCTGCTTCGTCCTTGGTCACCTGCGATACTTTGATACATTACTGCAGTTAACGCGCTGGCTCTCCATGTTCTTTGTCAAGGACTTCTTCTAAAGCTCTCTATCGCTGGTACAGAGTTACATCTATTCTCAAACTAACAAACTAGTGAAAGACACACAAGCAGAAATGGAAAAACAGTATTTTATGCAAAAATAAATTCAGGCCTACTGGAGTCAATGTAAGCATTTTATTCAATGGTGCACATTAATACATGTTGTTTGTGCACATACAACTACAAATGAATGACACATGTAAGTACATAAATTCAACATTAGATTCACGTTGCACTTTAATAACATGTAAAATAAATTTGAATGCACAAATATAAGTTTGATTAAGAACTAAATTATGAATACCAATGTGAAAACATTAGTGCACACAATTACATAAATCTCTCTAATTTCTAATGTCAATTAATTTTAATAGTGTAGGGATGGTTTGTCAAATCTCTAAAGCCTATATTTTGTTTAATAAGGTTAAGGCACACAGTGTACAGAATTTTCTAGTTCTACAGTGAGTGCACTTCAGTACTGAATTTGAGTGCAACACTTCACATTAATAACGTTAGGACACACAAAGTGCCTACTTACGACTTTGGCGGTCTTAGAGCGGGGCCGTCACGCCACCGCCCGGCTCTAAGATCGCCAAAGCCATACTGACACCGCCACCAAATTACGACTTTTTTAGTCTCTGGCACGCGGTTCTTTGGCAGTGCCTATGAAAAAGACATCGCGATAGGAGCATCAAAGGCGGTTCCTGCACAGCATGGACTGGTGCAGTCCATGTCGTGCAGGAACTGGGGTGCATGCGCCCCATAGCCCGGAGGCAACAGGGGGCCCTGTAGGGCCCCCTTTATTTCCTCTTCACCACAGTTTTCATGGTGGGCTCACTGGCATGAAAACCATGGCAGAGAGGAAACTCGTAATATGCTTGGCGGTGCTGCATCTGCACCGCCAAACATATTGCGGCCTTAAGACTGCCGCAACACAAACCAGGGATCTCTGATACCTGGAGGTTGGTGGGGGCACATGCCCGTCCGACTGCCCAACTTGAATTAGGGCGGTTGGACCGCCGGTGCAGCGGTGCCTGCACCATGGCTACAGCAGTCCATTTGACTGCTGTAGTCACAATTAAGCCCAAAGTATGCAGTGCTAAGTGCATGTATATATGTTGCGTATTTGTAACATGTAGGGGTGGAGTCAAAATTACACTACTCCACAGGTATGTGCAGAAGGAAAGAGTGAAAAGAGGGTGCAGAAGTGGAAAGAAATGAGGTGTAAAATATGCGGTTAGAGGATTTCAGAAACGTGGATAGAAAAAGGGTGTAAGTGTCTTACAGAGGCTGCAGCGGAACTGGTGTGAAGAGTAGAACAGGAGTGATTGGGACACTCTGAAGAGCACTACCCCCTTCCACAGGCCTCAGTAATTTTGAGTTCACAGTCTCATATTTTGGGAAGTGAAATAGTTTATATATACATTTTTCAGAACATTATCTTTGTTACTCTTTATCTGATACTGATAATAAGCATAGGCAAAGCTAATATGTCTGGCTTTTTAGGCACATGAGTGATGTGTCTGAATCCAATGACACAGATAGACACGCAAATGCTAGTCAAACAGCACCCTATGTAAAGCAGTGAATTTTAGTTAGCATGTTTTAATCCACACCCCTAATTACAAAGGCCACTCCTCTTGGTGAGGGTTCATTTATGCTTCTTTGGCCAGGTCCCTTTTAGAGACCTCCACAACTTTTTCATCCCACCGAAAGCTCTGGCTCAAAATCCCATTTTCTACAGGCTGATTATTTGAAATTTGAGCTCGAAGCTAAGTAAAACAAATTACTGATTCTATGTCCCAGTTACAAAGCAGGAGAAAACATGTGGAGGTTCAGGATGCCCAGATTCACCCTTTCCGACTTGTAGCTCAGCAAGTTTACTCCTATGATGAGTTAAACCTCAAAGAATGGACAATGACTGTGTGGAACAGATTTACTAGGCATAAAATGGCACAGAATTCTCAATTCTGCTGGGTTTTATGTAGGCCTTTACTACCTGCTTATAGACCTGAACCACAAAGTAGCAGGAGATAAGCAGATCAGGCTTTCCATCTCCTTCTCCTCCAAATCTGATGAGCTATAACCCCTAATGCTGTATTGATTTCCCATCCCTGATTGCAACCTGTCAAGTCTAAACACATCTAATGCTTCCCCGCCATGGAAAAGCCCACACAAGTATACCCACATACATTCATATTGACCATCTCACTATCATCAGTGTACACCCTGTGTTGTGAGGCCCTCAAGACCTTCCTTCAATTTGACTGCTTCTGCCCTTCCTGCAGTGTCTTGCACAGAACAGACAACAGAACCTAGTAATTCTCTTTTAAACTTTACAAACAATTGATATTTCATGTTTGTTTTTGTACATTCTCACTTAACTATTCTCCTCAAAGTTGAATCCTAGCACATAAGTTAACAAAATATATCCAAATTGCTAGGTTGTGGGCGTCCTCCCAAGTCTCATTTGTATATTTTCTACTCCTTACCCCTACCCTTGTCATGACCAACACTGGTATCACCAACATGAGTATACACTCAACAACCAGTTTAACAACAATTACATTATCTATAGAATGCTGTCCTTCAAAACCTACAAATGCCCCAATATGATGCTACAGATTGTGAGTGTCTCACGAATATACTTAACTGTCATTCCTATTGATGTCACTGTATGTCTTGTAGGATCCAACTGCCTCATCTCATACTATTGTAATGTAATGTAATGTAATGCAAACTTATAAAGCGCACTATCCTCCCACGGGTATCCTGGCGCTGCGGTTTACAGGTACTTCCCTAATTGCACAAGTTTACCAATCGGATGACTGTCCTACACTACATCCTAGGGAAGAGCCAGGTTTTAAGCTTCCTCCTGAAGTGGGGGAACTTTTCAACTTGCCTGAGCATGGGTGGGAGATTGTTCCATAGATGAGCGGCCGCACAACTAAACGCTCTACCTCCAAACCTGGAGGTTCTAATTCTGGCAGTGCTGACCAGATAGGCAGTGGAGGATCGAAGATTTCTTACGGGGGAGTGCCAGACAAATTTGTCTTGCAGTGGCACTGGTCCAAGCCCATGCAGAGCCTTGTAGACAATGCATAATGATTTGAACTGGATTCTCTGTGCTAGAGGAAGCCAGTGGAGCTCATTGAGAGCCGCAGAGGCAGAAGCACTGCGTGGATGCTTTAAGGCTAACTTAGCGTCAATCGTCTGTATTCTTTGTAACTTCATAATCAGGAAATTGGGCGCACCGAGTGGCAGGGCATTGCAGTAGTCCAGACGGCTCAAGATAACACTTCTCACCACGAGAGCCCTGGCTGGCATGGGTAGCATTGGAAGAAATTTCCGCAGTGCTTTGATAAGAGAAAAGCAGGTTCCAACCGTTTTGTTGACCTGGTTTTCTAGACTCAGCTTGTTGTCAAAAACTACCCCTAGATTGCGCACTGCTATCGCTAGTGTGGGAGGTGTGTCCGCCTGAGTAGGCCAGAAATTCGCCGGAAGCGGGCGAGGGACTTTCTTAGCTGTGCAGTACAGGATTTCCGTTTTTCCCCCGTTAAACTGCAGGGAATTGTCTGTAAGTCATCTAGTAGTCCTTTGCATGCATTCATGAAAGTTGCTAAGTGGAATAGACTGATTCCCCTCTAGAGACAAAATAAGCTGCGTGTCATCCACATAATTCACCAGCTTGATGTTATAGGATTTGATGATGGAGATCAGTGGTTGCATATAGATATTAAATAGGATTGGGCTGATAGGCGAGCCTTGGGGAACACCATGCTGAATGGTTCTGAATTTTGAAAGATAAGGGGGAAGGGCCACGGCTTGCTGTCTGTTCTGAAGATAAGACTGAAGCCATTTCAGTGCCAGGCCCTCCAACCCTATTTCAGTGAGCCGCCTTAATAAGATTGTATGGTTGACCGTATCGAACGCGGCAGACATGTCCAGTAGGATCAAAATTGCCGACTGACCCCTGTCTGCCCGCATTCTATGCTCATCTAGGACCATTACTAGTGCAGTCTCCGTGCCGTGACTCGGGCGAAAACCAAATTGCACGTCTTCAAGCCCCCGGTTAGTTTCCAGAAATTGCGAGAGGGTTTTGCTAACCAGGCGTTCTACGATTTTCACTGGATAAGGAAGGAGGGAAATAGGTTGATAGTTATTTGGACACTGGGGGTCTAGAGAAGCTTTTTTCAGCAAGGGTGTCACCATTGCCTGTTTCCAACAGGAAGGGACTATACCACTGCTCAGAGATTGACCGCAGATCTGACAGAGCTGTGGGAATAGCGCCCAACCATACTCCTTCCAGACCCTATGAGGGAGGTGGTCCATAGGGGACCCTGAGGCAGTGCTCATAGCAAGTTTGAGGAATTCTTCTTCAGTAGGGGTTTCAAAATGATCTAGCGTGGCTAGCTTATCCTCGCATGCCCCACCCTCATTCTGATGGACTAATGGATGTGTCAACACACTGGGTTCATTATCACTTCTATGTTCCTGATTCGCTGTCAGGCCATTAATTATATTAGAGATTTTCTCCTCAAAAAAAGTAGCAAGGATATCGCAAAGTTCTTGGGTCGCAATAGTCTTGTTTTTTAGGCAGTCAGGTTTAGACAGATCATTAACAATTTTAAAAACACTTCGCGTTTTGTTGGATGACTCTAGAATTGTGTTGGCAAAAACTCGGCTTTTGCTATAGCAATTTCCCTTTGTAGTTGCCCAATACAACCTTCATCATAACGTTTCCTCCATTTTCTTTCTGCCTGTTTATTGCCTTTCCTTAAGTTTTTAGGTTCTCATTAAACCAAGGGGCTGATGGCTTGAGCTTATTTTTCAAAAAAAATTCCGGAATAATCAGATCGAGGACCTTAGTGATCTGTTGACAAAATTCTGAGTAGTTTGTTTCCACAGATTTATCTTCGTCATACCCATGAATATCAATGAATACTAGCAGTTGTCTAGATGTGTCGGACAGTTTGTTCCATTCCCTGCCTCGGCAGGAATTAGGCGTGGGTGTGGAATCTGAGTTCTCATTGGGGATGGCCACTGTAAAATTAACAAGGAAGTGGTCAGTCCAACAAAGAGGAGAGATTGCCTCCACTTTAGCCACGTTTTCTTCGGCGAAGATTAAATCTAAAATGTGACCACCCTGATGAGTAGGGTCCTTTACTAGTTGCTGCAGGTTTAGATTCTCACAGGATTGAAGGAAGTCTTTGTGTGCTGACCCTGTGCTCCCATTGGGCCAGAGATTAAAATCTTCCAAAATAACCATACGTGAATGAGTGAGGGACATATTATAAAGAATATTAATAAAAATCTGAAATTGAGAGTTGACTGCACCGGGGGGACGATAACATACCATGCCAGAGAGCAAGTGCCCCTTGGGACCCAATAAGGAGAACCCCATGAGCTCGATGCCTTCGGCAACATCAATGGAGATTTGCATAAAATTCCATATGTCTTTAAAAATCAAACCAACTCCCCCTCCTCTCCCATTTATCCGTGGTTTATGTAGCACCTTGTAGCCCGGTGGACATGCCAATCCCAATTCAACCTCTGAATCAGGACGAGTCCATGTTTCTGTAAGAAACAATGCATCCAGACTGAGGGATTCAATTAAAATGTATATCTCCTGGTGATGCTTCACCAGGGATCTAGCGTTGATGAGGCCACACTTAAGACTGTGCAGTCTAATGTCCTCTGGTGGTGCTCTTACCTGCAGGGAATTGGTGTGGAGGGAACCAACATCCCTTCCCTCACCAATCATCATGAGTTGCTCCCTTGTATAACTCCGATGGGCATTCCCTGGGATTTGTGCACAAGATCTGGCAGCATGGCTGGTGCTGTGCGCGGCCGGTGCGCGGACGGGCGCAGACGGGCTTGCCTTTGGCACAATGGGATTTTGTACAATCTCATTTCTATCAGAACAAGCATATGGCTTCTTTGTGGCATTATCAGTCAATCGGGATACCACATAGTGAAGGTACATCCTACTGAAGCCTTCATCCAACATTAGGATTAATTGTTTTACCTTTTTTAAATTTTAAATCACAATTTATAGTGCCTATTACCAAATACAAAAAGGCTGCCACGTCACAGTGATATTCTGCAAAATCGTGATTTTACCATGCTACATTTTGTATTTGTTCCCATTTTCTACTCCCATTTTTCACGTTCCTGAGGTCTCCCCTGGGTTCAGGCACCTATCATAGTGACTCCCCGTAAACTATGGATTTTTATTTCCATGACAATAAAATCTCATCTCAACCAAAATTGCTATTTTAAAAATGGAAGACATTTTTTTTTATCCCCTTCATAAGCCAATCATATTCCTTGAAAGATACAAATTTGATGAACAGAAATCACAATTCTGGAAATTGATATTTTTAACACCCAACATATACAAAAGTGTTAAGCCTTTCCAGCACACCGAGCACCTGCTTTAAATGCTAATGTCTCTAAAAATCCTAAACGGTTCACACCAGGTCACAAAAAGCACCCTTTTTAGCCATGCACAGCAGTAATGGGCTAAAGGCCTGGCTTTCAGTGAGGCACATCACCCTACCCCCTGCAGTCACTTAACCCCACTGTGAACAATTTGTGGCCAGGCCCTGTGCCCTCTTATCTACCTGAGGCCTACCCCCACAGTGCACATTCTTTTGGGCTGGTTAGGTGCAAGGGCTTGATATTTGCTTAGGTCAAACACTCATTAAAGTGTTTAGCTTTGCCTTTGTGTGTGTTTTTTTTTAAATTAAAGTCTCAAGTCAAACGTTATTTGAGAGTCAACCACAAAATGACAGTTGATTCTGGCAGCTAAAAGAGTCATCCATGTGATTCTCAAATCTTTTGTCATTTAAGAGTCAAGGAGCAATTTTGGTGGGTTTTTTCCAATGTGGGACTTAAGATTGTCAGGCCTCTGGGTACACTTTAGCACTCCCATGTGGCCAGGCTGTTCTGAACTTGTCCTCCCATCCGGGCCGGACTGGGAACAGCAACCAGCCCTGGCAGATTGCTGGTCGTCCGGCCCTATGACAGGGGGAAATGGGGGTGGGGGGGCGCTTTTAAGAAGCACCGCTCCCGCTTTTGCTCTAAAACCGGCCCCCAGTGACAAAATTGGCGCCCATGGCCACAAAACCACCCCCACGGCCACAAAACCGCACCCACCCCTCCGGCCCACCGGGGAAACACCTGGTGCCCGCTACGGCCAGTCCGGCCCTGACTCCCGTGGCTATGCAAAGTTTTTTTTCACAATGCAAACCATTTGAGACACAGTTGACTCAAGAGTGTCAAGATGGTTTAAAAATAATTTTAAGCTCTTTTCCAGCCAATCACCTTTGTTAAAATATTTAAATTGTGATTGAGAGGAATCTTGCGTCATGACTCTCGAGTTAAGACAGCAAAGATATACAAAAGTTTTAACTCTTTAAAGCCCACTTGGAAATGTCTTAAAATGTTAATATTTTAAAACTACTGAAGGGATTTACACCAAACCAACAAAAGCACACTTTCTGAGTAAAGTGCCACTCCCATACTATGTTTGGTGGAAATCTGTTCAACAGTTGGGGCTGTAGCTGTGATCAAAATTTACTATGGGAGGTAAAATGGGAAATCACTTCTTTTGACACCCCCTTTAACTTTTTTCCCCTTGCATATATCTGCTTGAAAATTAGCATGCAAGACCTAGCTGATTTAACAACAGTTTTGCCAATTTCATGCTAACCTGTTTTCTGATTCAAAAGGTATAAAAAAAATCCTTTTCAATCAAGTGTGATTGTACCATAATTGCAAATTGGCGACAATTGCTATAAAAAAAAAAATTTGAAGTGAGCATATTCAGAGTATCAGTGGCATAGCAGATTGCTCCATATAAAGGAGCTGCTCTCCCCCTAGAGCTACCCAGGGTTACCTACTTGCCTCTTTTGCATAATTTATACCACATGTTAAGCTTGAAAGCCTATATCTATATAGAAAAAACACATTTTAAAGTGACTCTATAGTTCGGAATTGTAATATCTTACCATAATTTTTAAAAGATTCACTGGAACAAACAAAAGTTGAAGGGTTGTTATAGTTAGGTGAAAATGTCACTTAAATCATACCATTTTAAACAAACAAACCACAAACATTCACCAGTTAGAGTTATCTAAAGTAACTATAACTTGCACTCCCACCATGCAGTGTTGTAATCAATGATGTTCTTTCAGATGTTGCAGTGATGTTATCAATAATGTCCTAGAAAATTTCATGGGTCATGGATGATGTAATATGAGAGGCAAGTTTCAGTGCATGGCGAGGGTGCGAGGGTGTGAGTTAGTTACTTTAGGTCACGATTTATAGTTACTTGCTAACTGGCAAATTTCAGTTTTTTGGGGGGATTGTTGTTGTTAGTATGTTTTTTAGAACACTGACATACTATCGGAAACAACAATATCTCCTTCCTATTCTTAACTAATAAAGTCACAAATATTGAGAACCCTAATAGCGTTGTTAAAAATATCGATTTTTACTTATATTGAAAGCAAAAATATTTGAAACAAAAACATTGTCACTTTTAAATAAACATATAAATGTCAAGAATAACACAACACTGACTACAATAATATAGACTAAATACTTACACTGTCATTAATAAATTAAAAAAGCACTTTGAAACGTAAAACAATTATTTACAATAAACAAAAAAATTGTATACACAAAAATATACAACATATTTATAATTCACCCCAACAAAGTATATAGCCAAATTCATAACAATATAAACAAAAAATATTGCATGAACTACAAACATTTAAACTACAATCTAAATGTTAATAAATATATAAATATATGTGTATATGTATAGATATAAATCAAATGATATTCAAAACTATCAAACTATGTATCAAACATTATAAATAAAGCCTAAATTAGCGTTTACAATAGGACATAACAAAAAAGGCAAACTAAATCTAAACTAGCCAATAAAATCAAACTGTAAACAATCCTAACAAATAAAATTAGACAAACAATTAAATCAACAATATAAAAGGCAGACTAATTCTATCAACTAAATGCTTCAAAAAACCACAAATACTGCAAGACGTAGATTCTCAGACTACACTTTTAAAGAAGAAATATATACATCTCAACAAATATCTATCCAAGTAAGCAAAATTTATTGTTTGAGCTAAAACTTACTTGTAAATAAAATGTAAAATGTAAAATAGCAAATAATTAACAAAAACACTCTCTAACTTCTATCTCTTTATATGCACTTCTTAAAAGAAAAAGCTACGACTTCGCAAAGTGATAACCTGCCAGAATAAAAGACAACTATCACAAACCAGCAAAAAGATATAATAAAGTTAGTATACATAAATAATTAAAAAATACATACTCACGCCAATAGAGAGTAAAAATAAACCTAACGATCTCAACCTCTACAAACTACCAACAAATAATCATATAAAATGAAACTGATGTTTTTTTCCGACAGAAAAGAAAGCACCTACTCTACATTACAATGCCCCAATGGAAAAGCTGCAAAACAATGTGAAAAATCTAAAAAGAACATACATGTAAGTATAAAAATAGTAATAGTTGCATAATTTTATATGTAAATAACAAACGTATAAACTTTAAATAATTGTACTTTAGTTATACTATTACACTACTTTCAGATATAAGAACAATGTGAGCTATATATATTTTTTTTTATTTAAATATCAAAGGGAGAGAGAGGATTAGAGAACTAGTCCTTATCCCCAAAGTTAATATATCATCAAAAAGGACTAGGCTAAAGGTATGTAGAGATGCAACATTGTATGATCTTTGTAAAAGATTTTTTTCTTTTTTTGAAAGCCCTCACCCACCAACCTAGTTGGTGGCATGCTTCATCATCGGGCCCACCTGGTGACACTGAGTGTGTCCCTGGTGTGCTTCAACGCCTGGTTTACCGCGGAGCAGGTATCTTGACTGAGTGTGCAGTGCAGTGATGTGAAAGTGAATTTAAAAACTGTACAGTGGTCCCATTACCCGCAGGGTTTGTTTTAATGTTTGGGCCTCTGGCAGTCATAAAAACAAGGCAATGGATGTGCGTGGAGTAATAATTAGGAACTCCTGCATCCAAGAACGGTCTACATGTTTCAGCCAGGCCTTAGATGTATACTGGCTTTCCTCAGGACCTAAAAATATGTGAGTTGTGAGATCTAAAACTTGGTTTGTATATTAGACCAAATACGTGTGGCACGCTCTTAGGTGCACTATGTGTAAGAGGGGGATTCCCTCTTAAGGCATTCCTATACGACAGGCACATAAAACGAAACATACAAACAAACATACAAATGTACTGCGAGATTAGGCAGGGTTGCATTTTTTCACTTGCAGGAATATACTGGTGACCGTCAATAACGCGGCAAAAAAAGGGCGGCGGTGAAATGCCGAACTGACGGCAATGTGTTGCAAATACCGGTATATGCGCTAAAGTGAAAGGGGTATACATACGGATCAAATAAACTTGCTTAAAAAGAGGCTTTTCTTACATTTGCAATTAGCAGAAGTGCCCCATGAGAATCCGGCTGGGGTTCTAGCAAATAAGGAAAACCTAGGGAGAGAAAACGAAGGACGGCGAAATGGCCGTGGTAAAGCACAAGGAAAATGCTTACCGTTGAAAATAGTAGGAGAGCAGCTTCCCATAAACCCACTTACTGCATTACAGCTCTGGACCCGCATGAAGACCTAGTTGGCTGTCTCGGATCTCCGATGATGTGTGGCCCGGGTTTGGGGGCGCTTATATATCACCCGCAATTAGCGAGTTCACGTTTAGTCTGTGTAAGAGAAGGAGGGAAGACAACATAGAGAACAGACTAAAGGAGGTCCTCCGATGTAACTACGGCCCTATCGGATGACACGGGGCGTGTGTGCCCGGTAGTCAAGGTAACTGACAACGCGTCTGGGAGGTGGGCGTGGCCACATATAGGGTGACGCATGGCCCCCGATAACTATTTAGTGAAAAAACCGTTCATTTGAACTAGAAAATTAAAAGTAGGATTTCGAATTAGAATTTGTTTGTGGTGAAGCCCCTAATAGATTGGGACAACAGAACTGACAGAGAGAGAAAGGCGCAGGCCAAGATACGTATGCGTGGAATACCACGTGTATGTAGACCACTCTATGTCTATGTAGTGTCTAGAGGGAGTGTATCGTAGATTAACTCATAGTGCATGAACAAAACAGATAACTAGTGTTGCGCATGATGAGTGAGGAGCAGCCCATTATGCAGTGAATAAGGAAGTTAGTAAGTAAGGCTGTGCCAGGGGATGGAATCGTTTAACCCCTGGAGCTGGGTGGATAAACGATAAATCCACCGTTGTTCCTTAGAGAGTAAGAATTTGTCATTGTTGGTATTGTTGTGATCAAAGTGTTCGATCACTGTCCAGGACATATCATTAGTAGTGTGCCCTAGCTGTAGGTAATGATCTGTCAGGCGACTGATATTTTTCTTGCACCGTATTGTGCTACGGTGTTCAACTATCCTAGTCCTGACTTTGCGTGTCCCAAACCCGGGCCACACATCATCGGAGATCCGAGACAGCCAACTAGGTCTTCATGCGGGTCCAGAGCTGTAATGCAGTAAGTGGGTTTATGGGAAGCTGCTCTCCTACTATTTTCAACGGTAAGCATTTTCCTTGTGCTTTACCACGGCCATTTCGCCGTCCTTCGTTTTCTCTCCCTAGGTTTTCCTTATCTGCTAGAACCCCTGCCGGATTCTCATGGGGCACTTCTGCTAATTGCAAATGTAAGAAAAGCCTCTTTTTAAGCAAGTTTATTTGATCCGTATGTATACCCCTTTCACTTTAGCGCATATACCGGTATTTGGGGATAAGTTACTTGCTAACTGGCAAATTTCAGTTTTTTTGGGGGATTGTTGTTGTTAGTATGTTTTTTAGAACACTGACATACTATCGGAAACAACAATATCTCCTTCCTATTCTTAACTAATAAAGTCACAAATATTGAGAACCCTAATAACCCCATATTTGCCGTCAGTTCGGCATTTCACCACCGCCCTTTTTTTGCCGCGTTATTGACGGTCACCAGTATATTACTGCACGTGAAAAAATGCAACCCTGCCTAATCTCACAGTACATTTGTATACTTTGTTTGTATGTTTCGTTTTATGTGCCTGTCGTATAGGAATGCCTTAAGAGGGAATCCCCCTCTTACACATAGTGCACCTAAGAGCGTGCCACACGTATTTGGTCTAATATACAAACCAAGTTTTAGATCTCACAACTCACATATTTTTAGGTCCTGAGGAAAGCCAGTATACATCTAAGGCCTGGCTGAAACATGTAGACCGTTCTTGGATGCAGGAGTTCCTAATTATTACTCCACGCACATCCATTGCCTTGTTTTTATGACTGCCAGAGGCCCAAACATTAAAACAAATCCTGCGGGTAATGGGACCACTGTACAGTTTTTAAATTCACTTTCACATCACTGCACTGCACACTCAGTCAAGATGCCTGCTCCGCGGTAAACCAGGCATTGAAGCACACCAGGGACACACTCGGTGTCACCAGGTGGGCCCGATGATGAAGCATGCCACCAACTAGGTTGGTGGGTGAGGGCTTTCAAAAAAAGAAAAAAAAAATCTTTTTACAAAGATCATACAATGTTGCATCTCTACATACCTTTAGCCTAGTCCTTTTTGATGATATATATAGCTATATATATATATAACATCCCAGAAAGGAAAGCAGCTACTAAGGGCCTAATTACGAGTTTGGTGGTCCATAGGTCCTCCAAACTCGCGGTGGATGTGTGTTGGCAATCAGGAACTGCAGCACCAGTGGACCGACTGCCGTATTACAACTATGGCGGTTGGACTGACATAGGACCGCCACAACCGCCAGGGATCCGCGATCCCTGGCGGTGGCACGGCGGTCTGAGAGCCTCAATATTCTAGCGATGCCACTGCGGCATCACCAAGCATATTACGAGTTTCCTCACCGCCACCGATTTCATGGCGGTGAGATGGCCATGAAACCTGTGGCGGTGAGGAAACTAAGGGGGCCCTACAGGGCTCCCTGTTCCCTCAAAGCCTGAGGATGCATGCAGGGGGCACATGGTGTGCCCCCCTGTCTGCATGCAGACCCTTTCCTAAACAGGGTATAGGTGGGGTCATTATATTTGTTGCCTTTGGAGGATGTGTGTTGTTTTAAAAATTCATATTCCAGTCGATTTTGTTTTTGGCATTGCTGAATTCATGCTATTTTTTGCTTTGTTACCAATCTATGCCTCCTTTGTCTGGCCAGTGTGTGAGTGTGTTTGTCAAAGGCCACCATTTGTCTTTGTTCCCCATGCAGTGTGGCCAGGGGCCATTTTGTATAGTCACTGTCCATAGGCCTGCATGTGTTCTTTGTTTTCGAGGCCTCCTGCTTGTAGTTGTGACCATGTGGCTGGCAGCCATCTTGTGTAGGCAGCCAGTGTGCTTTTGCCATAGGCCTGCATGTCTTCTTTGTTGTGGCCTTGCCTTCTTGCTGGTTGTTGTTGTTGTCATCATTTGGCTGGCGGACATTTTGTGCAGAAAGCCAGTGTACTGTTGCCATAGGCCTGCATGTGTTCTTTGTTGTGGCCATGTCCCCTTGCTTGCTGTTTCACTGTGTGGTCAGTGACCATTTTGTGTAGGCAGCCACATAGGCCTGCATATCTTCTTTGTTTGTCACCATGCCTCCTTGCTGGTTATTTTTTGCATGTAATTTTTTCTTCTTTTGTAAAGGAAAAATGTTGCACAGTTTACTACATTTTCTCCATGCTTTTTAATACATTTGCAATATTGATTTAATTCACTATGCGGCCTAGTCTGCCAATGGACCTTCCAGTAGTAGTCCCTGTGCTAGTCATAGATGCATGAAACAACTGTTTATGTGGTGTCTGTTGAATTTAAACATAATTTAGGCCATAGATGGCATTGGATTAAAATACAAAATATTTTTTTGTGGTATTTCACTTTTTTTCCCCCTGCAAACAGTGTATAGGTGGGATAATGCCTTTGGAGGATGTGTGTAGTTGTAAACATTGTTAGCCCTGTTAATTTTTGGTTTTGGCATTGCAGAATTAATGCTGTGTTCTTCGTGTTACCATGCCTCCTTTGTCTGGCCAGTGTGTGAGTGTTTGCGCCATTGGGCACCATTTGTCTTTGTTCCCCATGCCATGTGGCGAGGGGCCATTTTGTAAAGTCAGTGTCCATAGGCCTGAATGTGTTCTTTGTTTTCCAGGCCTCCTGCTTGTTGTTGTGACAATGTGGCCATTTTGTGTAGGCCAGAGGCCTGCATGTCTTCTTTGTTGTGGCCTTGCTCAGTGTTGCTGTTGTTGATGACCATGTGGCACTGGCTGGCAGCTAGTGTGCTTTTGCCATAGGCCTAGATGTCTTCTTTGTTGTGGCCGTGCCTTCTTGCTGGTTGCTGTTGTGACCATTTGGCTGAGGGACATTATTTGTAGGCAGCCAGTGTGCTTTTTCCATAGGCCTGCATGTATTCTTTGTTGTGGCCATGCCTCCTTGCTTGCTGTTTGACCATGTGGTCGGTGGCCATTTTGTGTAGGTAGCCAGTGTGATTTTTCCATAGGCCGGCATGTGTTCATTGTTGTGGCCATGCCTTCTTGCTTGCTGTTTGACCGTGTGGTCGGTGGCCACTTTGTGTAGGCAGCCAGTGTGCTTTTACCATAGGCGTGCATGTGTTCTTTGTTTATCCAGGCCTCCTGCTTGTTGCTGTGACCATGTGGCTGGCGGCCGTTTTGTGTAGGCTAGAGGCCTGCATGTCTTCTTTGTTGTGGCCTTGCTCAGGGTTGCTGTTGTTGATGACCATGTGGCACTGGCTGGCAGCCATTTTGTGTGTCCAGCCAGTGTGGACCTTTGCCATAGGATTGCATGGATGGTTAAGAATGATAGCAGTTTAATAAATGAATATGCTTGACGATAATTTCACTTATTCATAATTTCTTTTTATTTTGATGTTTTGAATTTTTGATTGTTGATTTTTTAAATGTTATTTATTATTTTATTTTTTGTAAATGTTTAAAATGTTAATATTTGTAATTATTTTACATTTTTATTTTTTTCAGTAATTTTTTTTAATTAAAATTTTTGTAACTCATTCTTTAAAATTTTTGACTTACATGTTTTTTCCCCATTTTCCTAACATCTGGCATGAACCCCATGTTTGCTATAGGTGCACTGCACAACCGCTTTCATTGTCTAAGGATTATTCCATTGTCACCTACACCTCCCTGAGTGCCACATCCCAACGTGATGCACATAAGGCAAACAGTTACATCAGTATATTGTTGCTGTTGCTCTTTCTGATCCTTCCTGAATGTACTGAACACAATGAAAGTTTATGTTGGTGAGGTTTTACGAATGGATAGTTAGACTGTATTGCTAATTATTTAAAATAACTTAAGTAACCAAACTGAATGATATTGTTTGTTTGTTTTACCAATTGAACTGCAACAATGCCATGTTTCATTGATGTTCTTCTTGCTTGTTTGCTCAAGAGAAGAGACATCACCCATAGTACTGCCAGACAGAAGGCCTGTGCACGATGTGATGCGTGACTGACTATGCAACACGGGCATCTCTTCAGCTTTTGAAGCTAAGTGCCACTGCCAACTGACAACTTCAAGATGGCCCCAAAGAAAGGTGCTGCCAAGAAAGTGGCAGTGGAGAGGAGAAGAAGCAGATTTCCACCACTGGTGTGCTGACCACAACCTTTTTTGGCAAAGTTGTGTCTGCTGCACTGGCCTCCGGCGGAGCAAGTTGATAGCAGCACTACTGCATCAACAGCACCACCCCCCACCCTAAGCCCAGCACCATGTCTGTCAGTGAGGCATCCAGGGCAATCATGTCGACGCCGACGAGTAGTGATGTTGAATTCGAGTTGTCCCTGTCACAAAGTAGTACACAATCGTTTCAGGAAACAGAGCAAAGTGGACAGCAGCCGCAACCAGCAATAGTACATTTGCCTGATGTTGGAGCACAACAGGAGGTTGAGCTTCCTTCCGAGCAAGAAGTTGAACCTCCTCTTTTAGAATCATTGGCTCCCAGATCTCCAGCAAGGAAAACTGCACCATCTTCTCCAAGCACCACTTCTGTTGATGATGATAGAGACATGGAGTGGACCCCGGCAGAGTCCAGGAGACAACAGGAGAGGCAAGGGAAAAGAAAAGTTCTGAAAGACTTAGACTTATGGAAGGGGATGATGAGGAGGATGACGACAAAGAGGTAGCCATGGTGGAAGGTGACACAGAGGAGTCTGACATTGCTATTCAACCTGCTCCGAGGGATGTGGCACAGGTAGCACCACCCCCAGCTCCCATATTTGCAAATCTCAAGCTGAGACGTCCTGCACTAAACCCTACCTCATGAGAAGCAGAGAGGCAATCGACGACACACCCACCTACCCCCAGTTCTTCTATAGGCATTGGCAGTGGCACAGTAAAAAAGTACTTCTCACCAGTTTGCAACTTTTCTACGGTTAGCAAAGCGGAGGAGCACATTGCAGTGTGCAGCATTTGCAGCATGAGTGTTTGTCGAGGTAAACATGGTACACATTATGGTACTGGCGGCCGAATGACCCATATGAAAGAACACTGCACAATCCAGTGGGAGGAGCACCTTAAAAAAATTACTGAACGTGGTTGTGGTGGCGAGGAGAGCCAGGTAACATCAGCTACAAGTCCAATCACGGTGGAAGGTGATGATGAGGAAGAAGAGGGTGACATTTTCGCGCAAAGCAGCCGTGTCCCCAGCAGTGCGCCAGCAGATTAACCCATCTCTGTGACTTCACAATGGCACAAGATTTGGAGTGAGATGGAGACACCACGGCATACAATGACTGCGACACCACTACGTACATTGAGTCTACCACTACCATCTACTTCTCGAAAGACGCCTGTGACAGTGCCCGAAGAAAAGAAAAAAATCCAGGCTACTATTACGGGCATGTTTAGGCAAGAGAGGCCCTATGAGCGGAACCACCCAACCACACATTTGTACAATAGGAAGCTGGCAAAAATGTTAGTGCTGGACCTCCTCCTTTTTTCTTTTGTGGAAGGAGTGGAATTCTTAGAATTTGTGGCAGCCCAAAATGGAATGTACCAAGTAGGATCTATTTTGCCAGAGTTACTCTTCCAGCGATGCATCATGATATGCTGCAGTTGGTTGGACAAGCTTTGCAGGAAAGTGTTGCTCACACCATCCACCTGACGACAAGCATGTGGACCAGCTGTCAGGTGACTGATTACATGTGCATCACTTCATGCTAGATCTCTTTTACAGGGGTAAAGCAAAAGATATCTTCAGGTTTTGGCCCTGAAGAAAGTTTTAAGAGCGTTCGGCAGCATGCATCAGTGGCCATGTTCGCCATGGAGAATTCACATACAGCTGTAAACATCTTGGAGAAATTTAACAGCAAGGTGTATGAATGGCTGCAAACCAGAGGTCTCAGAAATGGATTTGTTGCCATGGACAAATGCAGTAACATAGTCAAGGCCATGTCAGACAGAGGGTATTTCAGGGTCCTGTGTTTGACCCATTGCATCAACCTGGTAATGCAAGACTTCCTCAATAAAGAAGACATAGTCAGCAACATACTGACCACCTGCAGAAAAATCACTCATTTTAGCCATTCTTTTAAAGCCTGGAATTATTCAGCGTAATAATAGAGCACCAGTTAAAGCCCTGATACAGGAGGTGCCAACATGTTGTGTCATGTAGTTCCTATAAATATATATACGATCTGTGCGTTTAGACAACATACACTATAGGATTGGTGTCAGACTGATTCTAGACACCCCTACCGGGTATGTTAGTCTGTATACCAGCTAGCTCACAGTGCCACTAGAAACGCCTCTTACCAAGGAGAGAATAGTTCTTGGCAACTATCGAACATGACAACCCTGATCCCTCAAGATTGTGGAAACAGTGTACTACTTTTCGCTCGCTCAGTCACTCGTGCTCACTTCGTCTCAGAGAGATACACAGAATAAACGATGGGGACGTTTTCCAATAAGCATTTATTGAACCAGCGTCATTCTATTGTAAAATAGGTGTGCTGAAACAACCATTAGACAGTAACAGATATAAATGATTATAAGCACTAACAGCGTAAAAGGGTGGTAGATTTCTACCATCATGCTAAAACAATGAATACAGGCAAGTATATAAAATACACGACAGTAAAATACGTACTCCTACGATGCAACCCTAACTAGATGTACCTTATTGTACCTAGCATGTATGTGGGTGTAAAGCCAAGAATCCCTCTAGGATGAAGTCAACCCCATTACCTGAAGTGAGGGACTGTGGGACCCCGTCTTGGTCTCGAGATGGACACCCCGCAAGGGATGTCAGACCACTGCGAGTGGAGTGTCTGCATGCAGGAGTCTCAGCGTCTCGCATCAGTGTATCAGCATGGAAGTCCTTTTCTCCTCTGACTACCTGAGCAAGATATGGGGTATATATACCCAAAGTGGTACCCCCTGGGGATATACCTAGCTGTGTCATGTTGGACTAGGATGACGGAAGGAACTACTCTTATATATTTTTATTTTATTTATTTTGTTTTATAGAGCGCAAACTTAACCCGTTAGGGTATCAGAGCGCTTTACATGGATCAAAGAGTGTACAATGGGCATGGAAACACAAAATACAAAGGATAAAGAGGGGGCGGGGGTGCAGGGTACATAGGGGATAGAGGACATGTATGTACAGATTACATTTATGATTACTCGAGATAAGGCCCCAGGATTCTTGGTGAGGTAGCTCGATTCTCAGATGGGTGGCGCTGGTCGGTAGTTGGTCAGGGTCTCTGTGTTGGTAGGAGGCAACATATAGGAGAGGAATTTACCCATAAGGAAAGTTTTGGCCTCCTTTTGAAACGTGCAAGAGAAGGGATTCTTCTGATGGCGGGCGGGAGAGAGTTCCATATTCTTGGAGCAGCCCCAGAGAAAGCCCGATAGGAAGTTGTTTTTTTCGGAAACGTGCAGGTTGGAGTAAGAGGTCTTTGGCGGACCGGGAGTTTCTGATTCTGCCGGATACCACAAGTTTCTGTGCAAGATAAGCCGGGGAGTTTGAGTATAAAGCCTTATGTGTGATGCAGGCCAGTTTAAGTTGTATTCTAGCCTCCAGGGGAAGCCAGTTCAAGGCTTTCAAGTGTGGAGAGATATGGTCGAATTTTCTTGAACTTGTAAGAAGTCTGGCGGCAGCGTTGAGGCAAGCTTTTAAAGGTGCCAGGGAGATCTTGGGTAGACCCGAGAGGGTGGAGCAGCCATACTCCAGTCTGGAGATTACTAGCGCTTGGACTGCACTTTTAGGTCGGCAGCGTCGAGGAAGGGTTTCAGTTTCCTAAGGTAGCTCAAGTGGAATCTGGCTGATTTGGCCATCGATTTGATGTGGTCCCGCATGTTCAATTTGCTGTCCAGGGTTATTCCCAGCGATTTTGCTGAGTCCACGATGGTCGGTGGGCAATCTAAGGCTGTGATAGCCTTGATCCATATCTGCATCTCAGGATTGGTTTTTGGAGGGGAGATTAGGAGAAATTCTGTTTTCTTTGCGTTGAGTTTGAGTTGATTGGAGGTGAGCCAGTGGACGGTTGATTTCAGGGCCTCATTCAGGGAGAGAATCTCCTCGAGAGATGAGGTTTTGATGTAGAGCTGGGTGTCGTCAGCATACATATGGTAGGAGATATTCGCTGAGCGAAGTACTTCGGCAAGTGGTTCAAGGTAAAGGCTGAAGAGGGTAGGGGACAGGGTTGATCCTTGAGGGACTCCGATCGTGACTGGAGAGGGAACAGATAGGTTGCCGTTGATTAGGAATCGCTGTGATCGGTTTTGGAGAAAGGATCTAAACCAGTCTAGAACAGAGCCATCCAAACCCATCCTGAGTTTGAGGCGTTCGAGAAGTTTTTCGTGGTTGACCGTGTCGAAGGCCGAGGATAGATCTAGGAGGATTAGAAGGCAAGTTTTCCCTTGGTCAAGGGCTTGGAGGGCATCGTCAACGATGTGGAGCATGGTCGTTTCAGTACTGTGCCCAGGTCTGAATCCAGATTGGAAGTCATCGAGAAGGTGGAAGTTGTTGATGTGTTGGCTTAGCTGCTGTTGCACACACTTCTCCAACACTTTTGCTAAGAGGGGGATGTTGGAAATCGGTCTGAAGTTGTCTGGGGAGGCTGGATCCAGCGATAGCTTTTTCAAAATGGGGAGGACTTGGCCGGCTTTCAGAGTGTCAGGAATGGATCCCTGCTGGAGAGAGGCGTTGATTATTGCAATCCAGCTGGGAATAATGGACTGGGTGACGGCCGCTAGGCAGTTGGAGGGGAGCGGGTCGTTGTAATGGTTATTCGGGTTTATAGACGATAGGATTTTGGAGACGGAGTCTTCGTCATAGAGTTTGAAGTCGGTCCAGAGTGCTTGATTTTTAGGTGAGATCTGTGGGGGCATCGCAGGAGGAGGAAGCAGGTCAGGGAGGGATAGAGAGAATGTGGCGGCACTAAGTTCATTTCCTAAGGTTGCGACTTTGTCGGCGAAATAGGAGGAGAACTCCTCCGATGAAATTAAGGACTTGGGGGTTTCTTTCAAAGTTTTGGCCAGTTTATTGGATTGGTGTTTGACCAGTTCGAAGAGCTTGCGGGGTCTATTCTTGGCGTTATCAAGTTCATATCTGAAAAATTCATTTTTCGAGTTGAGGATGTTCCTATTGTAGGCATTTCTGGCCTGAAGGAGAAGTTTCAGATGTGCGGCAGAGGGGTGCTGTCTCCAGATTCTTTCGGATTGCCGGAGGGATCTCCTCTCGATATTGAGGGATCCAGTGAACCAGGGGTTCCTGTCTTTGATTTGGGTTCTTTTTAGCTTTAGTGGGGCTAGGTCATCCATAATGTTCGAAATAGTTGCTGAGTAGTGATTATTGAGGTCACTGACCGTTGTGATATGCGAGGGGGGTCAGATTTGCAGCGAGCCTCCAGTTCATTGTGGTCCAGGTTCTTAGTGTCTCTAACCCAGCGTTTAGGCAACACTGGTTGCGATGCCCTTGTCTTGTGGGTGCCCGGTAGTAGGAATGTGATGGCGTGGTGGTCAGACCAGTCACAAGGGTCTATAGAGATAAGCTTGACTGTTGGTTCCTTAGAGATGATCCAGTCAAGGGTGGCCCCTTTTGCAGAAGATGGTAGGCCTGCTGTCCTGCTGTGATTCTAAGAATCCTCGTGCATAATGAATGAGGCTTAAGCTTTTCAGAGAAAACCCAATGTCATCTTTGGACATTACCGTAACTAGGTAAAAGGTCAGTACTAAGAATCGTTATGTAGTGTAATGGTAGGGGAGAATATAGGTGGAAGGTTAGGTGACTACCTGAGCCTATATTGGGATACCTATATGAAACATAACACTCACTCCTCATCCAACTGGACGACATACTAAAAATTCTACGTGCGGCTAAACGTGGTACGCAACTATTAATAAGTCCATTAAAAATAGTACATAAAAATGTAAAATTAAAAAAAAATGCTAAAAAAGAAAAATAGTGCTGAAAGCCATGCAGTTTAGCAAAAGTGTTTTTGTTTAAAATTCCAAATTTGGTTGTTTTGAAAAGGCCGAATTTTCCCAGCACATGATGAGCCAAATGTTTATGTCTCCTGACTGGGAGATGCAACATTACTGTTGCCTGCAATTGCAGACGACGGTCCCTGAAACACCTTGCAGATCAGGTCAATCGAGCACAGATGTTCCTCCGTATTCACCACAGCCGCTGCCGAGGATGTATGAGTGATACCAAAGGGGATGATGGACGGAGCGTTAGAGCAAATCAAACACTCACCCCCAGTCAACTGATCTGGGTTTAATCCATCATCATTCTTTAGCTCACTCCACCACCCCAGTTCAGACATGGCCATATGCAAATCAGTCTGATCCTGTGCCTCATGGGAACAGTCCAGACATGGGTCCCTTGCTCACTTTGCCACTGGATTCAAGATAGCCTGGCTGATGAGGGTTTTGAACCCGAAACCGGTCCCAGGATGCTTGTTTCCGGTCCAGGGAAGACATGGCTTGGCAGTTCGGGCTGGACTGTTCCCATGAGGCAGAGAGTCAGACTGATTTGCATATGGCCATGTCTGAACTGGGGTGGTGGAGTGAGCTAAAGAATGATGATGATTAAACCCAGATCAGTTGACTGGGGGTGAGTGTTTGATTTGCTCTAACGCTCCGTCCATCATCCCCTTTGGTATCGCTTTGTTCGCCCTAAGTTGGCAGGGTATGCCCAGACGTGGGTCCCTTGCTCACTTTGCCACTGGATTCAAGATAGCCTGGCTGATGAGGGTTTTGAACCCGAAACCGGTCCCAGGATGCTTGTTTCCGGTCCAGGGAAGACATGGCTTGGCAGTTCGGGCTGGACTGTTCCCATGAGGCACAGGGTCAGACTGATTTGCATATGGCCATGTCTGAACTGGTGTGGTGGAGTGAGCTAAAGAATGATGATGGATTAAACCCAGATCAGTTGACTGGGGGTGAGTGTTTGATTTGCTCTAACGCTCCGTCCATCATCCCCTTTGGTATCGCTTTGTTCGCCCTAAGTTGGCAGGGTATGCCCAGACGTGGGTCCCTTGCTCACTTTGCCACTGGATTCAAGATAGCCTGGCTGATGAGGGTTTTGAACCCAAAACCGGTCCCAGGATGCTTGTTTCCGGTCCAGGGAAGACATGGCTTGGCAGTTCGGGCTGGACTGTTCCCATGAGGCACAGGGTCAGACTGATTTGCATATGGCCATGTCTGAACTGGGGTGGTGGAGTGAGCTAAAGAATGATGATGGATTAAACCCAGATCAGTTGACTGGGGGTGAGTGTTTGATTTGCTCTAACGCTCCGTCCATCATCCCCTTTGGTATCGCTTTGTTCGCCCTAAGTTGGCAGGGTATGCCCAGACGTGGGTCCCTTGCTCACTTTGCCACTGGATTCAAGATAGCCTGGCTGATGAGGGTTTTGAACCCGAAACCGGTCCCAGGATGCTTGTTTCCGGTCCAGGGAAGACATGGCTTGGCAGTTCGGGCTGGACTGTTCCCATGAGGCACAGGGTCAGACTGATTTGCATATGGCCATGTCTGAACTGGGGTGGTGGAGTGAGCTAAAGAATGATGATGGATTAAACCCAGATCAGTTGACTGGGGTGAGTGTTTGATTTGCTCTAACGCTCCGTCCATCATCCCCTTTGGTATCGCTTTGTTTGCCCTAAGTTGGCAGGGTATGCCCAGACGTGGGTCCCTTGCTCACTTTGCCACTGGATTCAAGATAGCCTGGCTGATGAGGGTTTTGAACCCGAAACCGGTCCCAGGATGCTTGTTTCCGGTCCAGGGAAGACATGGCTTGGCAGTTCGGGCTGGACTGTTCCCATGAGGCACAGGGTCAGACTGATTTGCATATGGCCATGTCTGAACTGGGGTGGTGGAGTGAGCTAAAGAATGTTGATGGATTAAACCCAGATCAGTTGACTGGGGGTGAGTGTTTGATTTGCTCTAACGCTCCGTCCATCATCCCCTTTGGTATCGGGGATGTATGAGTGTCATCCAAGGCCTGAGTATTTGTTGAGGAGCCAGTATCCTTTCCGACAGGAGCTGAAGCATCTTGTGGTGGCTCTAAGAATGCAGACATCAACAGTGGAATACGCTGAGGACACTGCAGAACATGGGCCGTTATTGGGTCCAGTAAAGCATCAACGTCCGGTGGCGCAATTGTTGGAAGTGTTAGCCAGAGATCCAACACGCATTCTTGTCCGCAGAACAGGCATCGGAGGACAGGCAGAATACAGTCAAGACTCGCTCAGTTCTCGAAGACGAGGTGTGCCCAGATGGATTACCATGCGATCACGGTATCGGCGCTCCAAGAGCGTTTTTTCCATCTACTTGGTGACTGGGATGTCCATTGCGTAGCTGAAAAATGACAATCAGGATACCTGCTATTAGAAACAGGATCATCGGAAATCCTCCAAAAATGCTTCCGAATACGGAGTGTATGAAGTTGGGAACAACTCTGAGGATTGTCTGAAAGGTGCTTAACAGTCCTGAACCTATGGTCTTAAATAGGTGGACAATACCTGTCGTATCAGACATGTTAAAGATACGTTGTACCATTTCTGTGAAATGGAAATGGCAGTTTGTTTGTACTAGTGCCTGTATCTCAGCCGAGGACCTTGCAACCTGGCGATCATAAGTTTCTCAGGCGGAGGTTAAGGGCACGGTTTTCTGTAGAAGCATGGCTTTCATTCGGCTCAGAGTATCAAACCGTATAAAGGAAACATTCAACGAAGGCCATAACGGCGCCTCTCTCACTGTATGGGTCGGTGGAAACAATACTTGCTTACAGTGACAAGATATGCGATGCCCGGGAGCATCCCACAACAACCTTGATCATTCAGCATCAAGTAACTCCCATTTGAAAGCAACTTGAACACTGGATTAATCACGGCAGCTGGATAACCTTTCAAGTGACAGGATAAATTAGCAACCAAACCATTACAGGCCCGTGCAGCATGATATCCTGGCATATGAGAGATCCACTTAAGGAATTCTCGCAGTTGGTACCGCTAAGGAACACTTCCATGTCCCCATTCCTACATCGAAATCTGTATGGTAATTCCCAAGATTCCTTGACGAATTCCCTACCCATTGCTTCATATCTGCCTGCCTGTTGTTGTTCTAGGCAATACTGAAACTGGAAAGCTGTGACCGGTTGTGTTATATGGCCATGGATTAACCATTCTGTGGATGGTGACTCTGCCACAGTAAAAGGTAATTTGTCCAGTTTTTCAATACGTAGCATTGTATATTTTTCTCCCCTTTGTGCTATCGTTATTTGCTTTTCAGTTAGATTATATGCAGAAAAGAGTGACGTACTGTTGATGATTCGCCAAGACACATAACCAGCCCGCAATGATTGCAGCTTCCAGCTTCATAGCATAATAGAACGTAGTTGAGATTGTCCGTGTTGTAGTATGGACATGTCCTGTTCTAGTATATCTATTGCAGAAGATACAATGTTGCCCAGTGAATAAATCCTGCATGTTACTGTAGTCATACTGTTGTCAACTACAGCTAACGACTTTTCTAGGTTAATTTTATCTATTTCACAAAGTCTCTCCGCAGCTTCTTGTTGAGAGATTTTCCAGATTTCATTATAGACAGCGTAATAGAAATGTTTCTGACGTGGCTTTCGGGGACCTAATAAAAAATCCCTTAGAGCCACCTCATCTGAGAGTAAGGATAAGTGCTGTTTCACCTGGGACAGTGTCGAGGTTTTTAGCCAATTGAGGCACAACTTCCCAACACTGTATGATGTCACTACCCCCGGATGTTCTCTTTGTACATATCGTGGGTCTGGCCTATGGATACTAAACCCTTCGGTTGTACCCCTGAATCTTGATTGACATCTGTTTGTGTCTGTGGGCCAAACTAACCATCCCTTCCAATTGGGGTCTGAAGTATTGTTCTGCATGACGGCAACTATTGTATCCCCTCCACTTGATGTAAAATTGATGTGTGAAGATGTGGAAAACCGCGGTGTGTTCAAATCCTTGTTCTTGGCTAGTCCAAGACAGGAAATCTGTTGCACTGTTTCATTCAGAAATATTATGTGTTGCGGAATGAGGCACACTCTAAATAGTGCTTCTGTTCCCTGAAATTGCCATTCCTTAGAACCCCAGACTGATTTTGTGTCTATAGTGTCCTTCCATAAGTCGAAACCTTGTTCAGACAGTTGGGAAATAAAGGATGCAGAATAAATCTGTTAGGTGTTAGTCAGCATATATTTCTGTGTAGGTGCAACCTTATAGTAATATGAGGCCGGGTCAGAAGTGTTAAACACTGAAAAATATGAGAATTTCTGTGCATACGTCTTCAAACTACCTTTTGGTGGTGTCGGGCAATGTTCCCATTGGTGATATGTGAAAATATTACGTGGGATACTGGATTTGTGAAAAATGTGATGACCATAATGATGGTAACAGTACAAGCTAGTCAGATGTGTCCTCTAACATTTCATTGTTTGAAAATGCAGCGGATTTTCCCAAATCAGACAACATATTATTTATAGTTTCAAAATCCCAATCATCAGAAAATGTACTGGACGTAATGATACCATTTAGAGAAATTTTAAATAAATGTGGAATCTTCAAAAGTTCAGTGGGGCCAAATACATCATAATCAACTTTGTCCCAAACTATACCATCAGGAATTGGAACAGCTGTAATGTTCACGGAAAACAAGTCTCTTTGTTCACGATGAGATGATGTATGAGGTTTCAGGATCAAGTTCACATTTGATACTGCAGAGCATTCTAGGAGATATTTCCCATTTATGAGTAAGCAAAAAACAGTCACTAGGGCAATCCAGAACAGAAAAAACAATATTCCAGTTATGATCCAGAGCTGGAGCCAGGGTGAAACTAAGTAAGTCTTTTTTAGAAAAGTGTAGAATTCACAAATGAGTTGCTTATGGGAAACTGGAGCTGGCGTTGTCTCAGGTTCACTGGGATCAAGAGAGAAGGTATCAAAATCGATGAAGTAGCCAGATGCAGTTCGATCAATCTTTGGTAGCTCGGCAGGTCATGTAGAACCGGCAGGTGTTTCTTGTCGAGGCATATTGATGTAACATCGGTGTTTGACCGAATTGAAATTTGTCTTTCATTTGTTGTCTGAAGTTCTGTTTCCAGAGGAACGAGGTCCATTTCATTGTTGGAAATTCCATCATTTCGTATTGGTGACTCTTCGAATATTATTAGTCTTTCTGTCTGAACTTCCTATATGGTAGCGAGAGGAGAGCATCGTCTACCCAGGAGCCCACGAGGCCTACTATTCAGTATTGGCCACATAGTGTGGTTTGATCAGATCAATGGAGACAAAACTCTTTCCTTTTTTTCCGGCAAGAGGCAATAGAAGTACTGTTTTTGTTCCTTCGACAGCCAGGACAGGTCCAGGCTTTCTGTATGAGGGCCCAAATTCTCTCTTGTCCAAGATCTTTTCTCTGACTAGATCCCCGACTTTTGGGATCCAGACAGGTCTTGCCGTGACTGATTTGACTTCCCCAGTGGCGGTTCGTTTTCCTTGCACGTTGCTTAGTAGTGCTCTGGATTCATTCAGATCCTGTAAAACAGCCAAACGTTTAATGATGTCAAATGGTTTATTCATCCACCACTGTGCTTTCATAATCGAGATCTGGTACCCACATTCTCGTCCCAAAAAGGACGTGACCCCCCCAGAGGACTTCTTGGCAGATTGTTAAGGGCTGGATGTACTCCATAGAAGTGATTGACCCAACTACCACCCGAACCTACTACTCTAACTGTTAAAGATTGCTTTAAGTCCCGGTTTTTCCTCTCCACAACCAAATTTCCCTCAGGATGGTACGGAGAGGAGTACCGCAATGCTACACCTAAACCTTCCATGGCTTCTTTGTAAGCCCTGGAGCTAAACGCGGGGCCACGGTCAGAATATAATGTGCCAACTGCGTATGTCCCTATAAAGACTCGCAAATCTTTTATAACAGTTCGAGCGTCAGTCGAGTGCTGAGGCCATACCCATAGGAACCTGGAGCATGAATCCAGTACCACCATGATATACTTGTAAGCCCCATCTGATTGTAGGGGGCCACAGTGGTCCAAATAGACACACGCAAGTGGTCTGTCTGATATTAGTAGTGGTGTCTGCGCTGGACGCGCCACAGTGGAACACTTCATCTGCTGGCAGATGTCGCAATTTAAGACAAAATTCTTTGTCTGTTTAGTTAAATCAGGCCACCAATAGCGTTGTTCCAATAATGAAACTGTCACGGTAATCCCTGTGTGTGCAGAACCTAGACCCTCGTGTGCAGCTAGTATTAAGCCTAATCTGCGATCCATGTTTGGTATTACTCTATCCCCCACTCCTGGAATCTGAGCATACAGAATGTTGTTTGCATCTAACTTGTAGGAGTACTTGAGTGGACAACCTTTCGGTAAGGCTGTGCTGTTTTTGCGTGAAGCAATGACAGCTACCATTATCTGTCCGTCTATTCTCGTTTTCGAACAAGTGATTGCAGCTATGGCAGCAGTACGTACTGCCCCCTTTGCGGCTTCATCAGCCAATGAATTCCCTTCAACATGAACGCCATCACGTTGATGACTCTGCGTGTGTATCACGTGAGCTCGTGGTAGTTCATTTTTCAACGCAGCTACCTGTTCCCATAGCATTTTATGCCTAATTGTGCCACCTTTGGAGTCCTTAAACCCATTTTGAACCCAGTAGAAAAGATATTCATTGTATGACTGGACACAATAAAAAGAATTGCACACAATCAGTGTGGGGAATTCCCGATCCCTATTTATAAGTGCCAGTAATAGTGCTTTTAGTTCTGCCAGCTGTGCTGTGCAGTCTCCTAGAGACTGTGTCTTTGTATCGCTGGGATGGAATTTGCTTTCCCGCATACGACCTTTTACAATCGCACAAGCGGTGCTGTATTGCTGTCTACTTCCTATGGCCGGCTGAGCAGATCCGTCAGTGTAAATAATGTATTCATACTGATCTAGAGGCATTATTTCATTTGGTAGAGGATATTCTTGTTCATATTGCAGGAATGCTTGTGTCTTTAACCTTGGGTCATATCTGTATTCTACATCTGTTGCAGTGAGAGAATTAGCCCATTGTATCCATCTTGGATGTAAGGCTTTAGCATTAGGAACGCTAGCCTTTGTAGCAGCCTCTAAGGCGGGTACTGGAGTTACTACTATTATTCGTGTCCCCTGAGCCAGTGCTCTTTCTCTTACTACAGCGGTCTGTACTGCTGTCAGTATTTTTTCTGTAGAAGCAAAGCACATTTCAGCGTTTGTGTACAATGGGTACTGTTTCACCTTCATTGAAGGTTAGGTAAGTGTGTCCAGATTGACCCGCTATAATGCGGATCACCAGATTGCGTACATTTACACATGTCTGCAAGTGTTTTGAAGCTATCATGTCAGCTTGTAGGGAACGAAGGGTATCTGTGTGTTCCTGTGTCCAATACCTAACTGAAACATCAGGTCTAATTAAGTCGTAGAAAGGTATTACTCAAATCAAATCAAAATCAAATCAAAGATCTTTATTCGGTTATCATAAATATAACCATAAAAGCACAGTGCAATTGACAAATTATAAAAACTCCGCTATAATGCGAGATCATATCATAGCTACATTATGCACATATTGAATACTTAAATAAAATCACATAATCATGGATTTAAGGTAATTAAAAAAATAAATTTAAAAGGCTGTAACAGCAGCAATGACATATACTTCATCCAGACGTTGCAAAGCCAATAATGCTGGGCGACATTGTCTCAGACCAAATTTCTGTAATACGGGGATAATTCATCTCCTTCTCGGTCTGATATATTATTTACAGAAGAATAATATGTGGATAGTTGACTGAATAGAGACATCGTCACACGGGCATTTACATAAGTCTTTAGACCAATCGTTTAATTCTTGGAAACTTAGAGATCTATATAAAATGTTCAGTCTGAAGCGTGTCAACAAGAATCGGTCATAATCGCCAATAATTAAAGAAATATATGGCTGTATGCTAGGGGTCAACAGTGTAAGTTGATGGGCTTGGACCGTTGATTTTTTCATTTCATTTATAGCTCTGGTTTCACCCATATAACGTATACAGCTAGCTTTGAAATTTTTCCTAGACACGTTACACATAGTGTATGGCTCATTAAAATATTCTCTGTGTCCAAGTTTAATTAAAAACGTTTTAACATATTCTAGCCATCTAATGTGTTTGACCCCATCCATCTCTAAAGCATCAGTTAAAATATGACGATTAAAAGCAGTTTCATCTGTGGTCCAAATTCTGTGCCACGAGAGAACAGGCTGAATCTTAATCATGTCTTCCAGATATGGCATGCCCAGTTCCGAATGACAAATATAATTTGAAGTGCTATCCGGGACTGCCAAAAGGAACTTAAGAAACAAATGTTCCGCAATCTGTAGAGCATTTACCTCAGCATAGCCCCAGATTCCAGCTCCATAAGTGGCTATTGCCACACACTTTGCCTTATAAATACGTAGCAGTTCCACAGGAGGATGTCTACCTAATTTGCTACTAAAATTAGAAAGTGCCATCAGTGACTTAGTAAACAACAGTCGTCTGGTTTTAACTGCCTGAGTCCAACTTCCTGACCTATCAAATAAGATCCCCAGATAGGAGAATGTTTTAGTACACTCGATGGGCCTTGAGTCTATAAAAAGGGTATTAATCTTCTTATTAGAACCCGCCCCACAGTTCATTGTAAAAGTTTTGGAGCAATTAATCCTAAGCCCCACATTTGACATAAAGTTAGAAAAGGAGTTAACAACCCTTTGAGGCCAAGCGGCGTGCGGGCCATTAAAACCGCGTCGTCAGCATATAGGAGTGCAGGAATAGGGCGCTTAGCAACTGTCGGCAGATCCCTACACTCCTTAACTAAAGTAGTTTCTAGATTATTTATGTATAATGTAAAGAGGAACGGGGCAAGGACACAGCCTTGCATCACTCCTCTTAACACACTAAAGTGCCTAGTGCATTCGCCGCCCATCCCGTACTGAACCCTTGCCCTAGCCCCTGAGTAGAGCTGCCTCAGAAAAGTAATTATTAAAACATCCATACCCATACTCTCTAAAATCAGCCACAGCTTGTCATGAACAACACAGTCGAACGCCGCCATTAAATCGACAAAGGTCATCAATCAATCAATCAATCATGTCACTTATAAAGCGCACTACATACCCGCGAGGGTCTCAAGGCGCTGGGGGAAGAGGGGGGTGGTGCTGCTACTGATCGAACAGCCAGGTCTTGAGGAGTCTTCTGAAGGCCAGTAGGTCTTGGGTCTGTCGGAGGTTGGTGGGGAGGGTGTTCCAGGTCTTGGCGGCGAGGTGGGAGAAGGATCTGCCGCCGGCGGTCGCTTTCCGGATGCGGGGGACTGTGGCGAGGGCGAGGCTGGTCGAGCGGAGCTGGCGGGTGGGGGTGTAGAAGCTGAGTCGTCTGTTGAGGTAGGCTGGTCCGGAGTTGTGGAGTGCTTTGTGTGCGTGGGTGAGGAGCTTGAAGGTTATCCTCTTGTTGACAGGGAGCCAGTGCAGGTCTCTCAGGTGGGGTGTGATGTGGCTGCGTCGGGGGATGTCGAGGATAAGACGTGCAGAGGCGTTCTGGATGCGTTGCAGCCGTCTCAGGAGCTTAGCCGTCGTTCCTGCGTAGAGGGCGTTTCCGTAGTCCAGCCTGCTGGTGACGAGGGCCTGGGTGACTGTTTTTCTTGTTTCGGTGGGGATCCACTTGAAGATCCTGCGGAGCATTCGGAGGATGTTGAAGCAGGATGAGGAAACGGCGTTGACCTGCTTAGTCATGGAGAGGGTGGGGTCGAGGATGACCCCTAGGTTGCGTACGTGGTCGGTGGGTGGCGGGGCTGTTCCCAGTGATGTTGGCCACCAGGAGTCGTCCCAGGCTGAAGGGTTGGAACCAAGGATGAGGACCTCCGTCTTGTCCGAGTTCAGCTTCAGGCGGCTGGTCCTCATCCATTCGGCGACGGCCTTCATTCCTTCGTGGAGGTGGGCTTTGGCGGTGTGAGGGTCTTTGGTGAGGGAGAGGATCAGCTGGGTGTCGTCGGCGTAGGAGATGATGTTGAGGTTAGTGCTGTCGGGCGACGTGGGCGAGGGGTGCCATGTAGATGTTGAACAGCGTTGGGCTGAGGGAGGAGCCTTGGGGTACGCCGCAGATGATCTTGGTGGCCTTGGATCGGAAGGGGGCGAGGCAGACGCTTTGTGTTCTGCCGGAAAGGAAGGATGTGGTCCAGTCCAGGGCCTTCTCTTGGATCTCGGCGTCGTGAAGGCGTGTTCGTAGTGTGTGGTGGCAGACCGTGTTGAAGGCGGCTGATAGGTCCAGGAGGATGAGGGCTGCTGTTTCTCCGTTGTCTAGCAGGGTCCTGATGTCATCGGTGGCGGCGATGAGGGCGGTTTCGGTGCTGTGGTTGCTGCGGAAGCCGGACTGGGAAGTGTCCAGGATGTTGTTCTCCTCGAGGTAGCGGGTCAGTTGTTTGTTGACGATTTTCTCGGTGACCTTCGCGGGGAACGGGAGCAGAGAGATGGGTCGGAAGTTCTTGAGATCCTTGGGGTCTGCCTTGGGTTTCTTGAGTAAGGCGGTGATCTCGGCGTGCTTCCAGCTTTCCGGGAAGGTTGCTGTCTCGAAGGAGATGTTGATTATTTTCCGGAGATGGGGCGCGATGGCTGTACTGGCTTTGTTGAAGATGTGGTGAGGGCACGGGTCTAGCGGTGAACCGGGAGTGGATGGTGTTCATGATCTCGCTGGTGTCCTCGTCGTTGATGTTGGTCCAGGAGAGCAGGCGGTTGGTGGTTGTGGGGGCAGTGGTCTCGGTGGTTGCCGGGGCGGTCGTGGTGTTGAAGCTGTCATGGATGTCGGCGATTTTGCGGTGGAAGAAGGTGGCCAGTGAGTCGCATAGGTCTCGCGACGGCTGGATGTCGGTGGTGTTGGAGCTGGGGTTGGAGAGTTCCTTCACGATGTTGAAGAGCTCTTTGCTGTTGTGTGCGTTGTTGTCTAGGCGGTCTTTGAGTGAGGCCCTTTGGCGGATCTGATGAGGTGATGGTGACTGCGGGTGGCGCTCTAGTGGGCGGCGTAGCTGTCCGCTGTCCGTTCGTGGAGCCAGATCTTCTCCAGTTTTCGGCATGTTCGTTTGGAGGCCTGGAGGTCTTCGGTGAACCAGGTGGCTTTCTTGCTGGTGTGGCTGTTGGGCGGATTCTTGAGCGGGGCGAGGGTGTTGGCGCAGTCGTCGATCCACTGTCTGAGGTTGCGGGCGGCGGTGTCGGGGTCGGAGGGTTCGGCGGGTGGGCTCAGGGCGAGGGTTGTGGTTAGCTGGTCTTCCGTGACTCTGCTCCAGCAGCGGCGAGGCATTTGTTCGGTGCGGTGGTGCGTGGTGGGCTTCCTGCAGGTGAAGTGGATGCAGTGGTGGTCAGTCCAGTGGGGTTCGGAGGTGTGGTTGAAGGAGACGTGTGGGCTTGAGGAAAAGATGGAGTCTAGCGTGTGGCCGGCGGCGTGGGTGGGTGTAGTCACGAGCTGTCTGAGTCCGAGGGTGGCGAGGTTGTCGATCAGGGTGGTGGAGTTGGTGTCCTTGTTGTTCTCGAGGTGGAAGTTCAGGTCCCCGAGGAGGATGTAGTCCGTGGAGGCGATGGCGTGTGTGCTGACGAACTCAGCGATGGAATCGCTGAACTGTGGTCGGGGTCCGGGGGTCTGTAGATGAGGGTTCCTCTGAGGGTGGTGTTGGGATCGGTGTGGATCTGGAAGTGCATGTGTTCGGCGGTGCTGAGGGTGTCGTCGGTGTTGGTTGAGACTCTGAGGGTGTTCCTGTGGACGATGGCGATGCCTCCTCTGACTCCGTTGGTGCGGTCCCTGCGGGTGATCTTGTATCCGTCCGGGATGGCAATGGCGATGTCGGGGGCTGAAGCGGGATTCAGCCAGGTCTCCGTCAGGAATGCGACGTCTGGGGAGGTTGAGTCGAGAAGGTCCCAGAGTTCGATGGCGTGTTTGCGGGCGGAGCGGGTGTTGAGGAGGATGCATCTGAGGTAGTTGGGTTCTTTCCTGGGCGGTGGTTTGGCGGGGCGGGTGCTGGTGAAGCTGCAGTTCCGGCAGGTGAAGGGCCCTTGGGTGCGCTTCGGGGTGGCCTGGTAGCAGGCGTGATCTTTTCCGGGGTTGAGTGCGTGGAGGGTGCTGGCGTCGTATCGGCGCCTGTTGATGTGGCGGGCGCGGGGGATGCCCAGACCAGGGGGTCTGGCGCTGGGCGCGGTCGCGGACGGGCGCAGACGGGCTTGCCTTAGGCGCGCCAGCGGCGCGGCCGTGCAGCGGCCGCCATAAATGGGGAGGTGGGAGGGAGGAGCAGGGAATGGGGCAGCGAATGGGCAGTGAGGGGGCGGGGCCGCAGGCGCAGCGGCGGGAAACAGGCACAGAAGGGAAAACGAGCACAATCAGGGCATCAAGGGGGCACAGAAAGGAAAAGAAAACGAGCACAATCAGGGGCAGCAAGGGGGCACAGAAAGGAAAAACAAGCACAATCAGGGGCAGCAAGGGGGCACAGAAAGGAAAAACGAGCACAATCAGGGGCAGCAAGGGGGCACAGAAAGGAAAAACGAGCACAATCAGGGGCAGCAAGGGGGCACAGAAAGGAAAAACGAGCACAATCAGGGGCAGCAAGGGGGCACAGAAAGGAAAAACGAGCACAATCAGGGGCAGCAAGGGGGCACAGAAAGGAAAAACGAGCACAATCAGGGGCAGCAAGGGGGCACAGAAAGGAAAAACGAGCACAATCAGGGGCAGCAAGGGGGCACAGAAAGGAAAACGAGCACAATCAGGGGCAGCAAGGGGGCACAGAAAGGAAAAAACGAGCACAATCAGGGGCAGCAAGGGGGCACAGAAAGGAAAAACTAGCACAATCAGGGGCAGCAAGTGGGCACAGAAAGGAAAAACGAGCACAATCAGGGGCAGCAAGGGGGCACAGAAAGGAAAAACGAGCACAATCAGGGGCAGCAAGGGGGCACAGAAAGGAAAAACGAGCACAATCAGGGGCAGCAAGGGGGCACAGAAAGGAAAAACGAGCACAATCAGGGGCAGCAGCAGGGCACACAGACGGAGCTGTGTGGTGGGGAGCGACCTACCAGTCAAGGTCAGGGGTCGCTCTCTTCACCACGCAGCGGCCGCCATAAATGGGGAGGTGGGAGGGAGGAGCAGGGAATGGGGCAGCGAATGGGCAGTGAGGGGCGGGGCCGCAGGCGCAGCGGCGGGAAACAGGCACAGAAGGGAAAACGAGCACAATCAGGGCATCAAGGGGGCACAGAAAGGAAAAGAAAACGAGCACAATCAGGGGCAGCAAGGGGGCACAGAAAGGAAAACGAGCACAATCAGGGGCAGCAAGGGGGCACAGAAAGGAAAACGAGCACAATCAGGGGCAGCAAGGGGGCACAGAAAGGAAAAGAAAACAAGCACAATCAGGGGCAGCAAGGGGGCACAGAAAGGAAAAAACGAGCACAATCAGGGGCAGCAAGGGGGCACAGAAAGGAAAAACGAGCACAATCAGGGGCAGCAAGGGGGGCACAGAAAGGAAAAACGAGCACAATCAGGGGCAGCAAGGGGGGCACAGAAAGGAAAAACGAGCACAATCAGGGGCAGCAAGGGGGCACAGAAAGGAAAAACAAGCACAATCAGGGGCAGCAGCAGGGCACACAGACGGAGCTGTGTGGTGGGGGAGCGACCTACCAGTCAAGGTCAGGGGTCGCCCCCTTTTGCCCTAGTATATGTATCTAATACTATATGTAAATTTAGGCCCTGTTCGACTGTGCCCATGCCCTTACGGAAGCCATATTGTAGATCACTTATAATGGCCTGTTCCTCCGCCCATGCCTGCATTCTATCCAGTAGAACTCGCCCGATAACCTTGATTGTAGAATCCAGCAGCGAGATGGGCCGATAACAGGCTGGATTCGTCCTATCACCTTTTTTTAAAATTGGCACAGTTACAGATTCGTACCAGGTTGGTAATAGACCTCGTGAGCAGCATGCGTTAAAAACCAGTGTTAAAAGTGGCCCCCATAGTTCTAAGTTGGATTTACAAAGGTCCACCGGAATACCATCCGGTCCTGGAGCTTTGCCACCCAAACTAGAATTTATTGCTGTGATAACCTCACTAAGAGTAAAATCAATTGTTAGTTCCAGGGGTTCAAAAGCAGGCATACTATCAGTCGTATTTGACATAGTGCACTGGGCATCTGTTGCTGGATTATCAAACAATTTTGAGTAGTGTAAAATCCATTCCGATTCGGTAATAGCAATCTCAACAGTTGCTATATCCTTATCTGCCAAAAAGGGTGCATTTACGGCTTTCCAAAAGGCAGAGGAATCTCGATTTTCCGAGGCTTATTGTAGAGTGCGCCATGCTTCTACTTTTAGTGAGGCCTTTCTCGCTTTTAATGCCCTCTTATATTCTCTTCTCGCCTCTCTGATATGCTCCTGGTTCTTCACTGTAGCATGTAGGGACTGTTTAAGGTTGGAGTAAGCCTTTGTACAGTAAGTATCAAACCAACCTTGTTTAGGTTTTACTCTTTCTGCGTAATCCAAAATGTATGTTCTGCCAAAATTTTAAAATCCCAATATGGATTGTAAGTTCTCCAAAGATTTAGGAGGTTGGAGCAGCACGCACTTTTCTAAGTTAGCTGCAAGGCTTTTTCCTTCACTTGAAAGCTCATATCCCAAAAATTAGACATCGAGGTGGGCTACTTTTGATTTTTTAAAGTTGAATTTGTAGCCCTCAGAGGAGAACCCCAAAATTATGGTGCTCACCCTGGTCAAGTGATCCTGTAAGTCATCATCCATCAGATAAATATAATCTACATAGGACAATGCCTCTTCATCCAAATTCTGAAGTAATTCTGTTACCCTAGCGCTGAACAACCCGGGGCTATTCTTATACCCTTGGGGGAGTCGACAAAATTAACGCTGGGAACCTAGTGCGGAAAATGTTGTTAAATACCTGCTTTCAGGCGCTATATTTTGGCAGAAGAATCCATTTGAGATATCTAGTGTTGTTTTGTATTTTATTCGCACAATGTTATTCATTAATGCGGCACAGTGTGCATTCTGTACTGCAAATGTCTTAGTGCATGTGTTCAGATGTCTGTAATCTAAAACTAGACTATATGTATTATCGGGTTTCATTATGGGAAACAAAGGATTGTTCATGGGGGAGGTGCAAGTTTCTATTACACCTTGGTATTCAAGTTGGTCTAAAATCTCCCTGACCAGTTTTTTCGCTTCTTGTTTTATTGGGTATTGTCTCTGTGGCATTGGAGTAGTTTTTACTGGGATTACATGGTGTGGTGACTCAGCATCCCACCCAACATGGTTGCGATATAGTGCCGGAGCAAGGGCATATGTGTGTTTTAAGTAAATTGGAACGTGTCGGAAAAAGCTGGTAAAATTACCATTTCTCCCTTTGGGCAATCCATAACAATTTCAGGCGGCCAATCTTTTTCAGCTAAAAGGATGACATAGCCATAAGTCAAGTTCTCCCAAAATAGACCTTTAACTTTTCTGGGTTTGTCCCTCTCCATTTGGAGTGTTATTTCATGTAACCTATCTGGGACACTTACCCTTGTATCAGGTGTTTCCACCTTAATGTGCTCATTCAACTCCGCTGTCACCAGAAATTCCATCAGGTTCTGGCGAGCTATTGTTACTTCTGCTGCGCTGTCTAGCATCATCAGAGCCCGTTCCCCTTTCAGTAATTGAGTCCTCAGAATTCTGGGCATGTCTAACTTTAAGACCTGCTACTTTCTTCTTTTTAAATTGAGGTTTTGATTTTGGCTTCTCTTCTTTCTTGGAAGTGTAATCGGAAGTGCGTGGCATGTCTCTGGACTTCGTACGCTCTTCTTGTCTGTGTTCTGACCGTCCTTCTCTCTCAGAGTTTCTTGGTGAACCCTGAAAGGAACGAGAGGAACGTGTATCAGTATCCTGATACCTGTCAGGTTTTTTAATGTTATCTCTATTCCTAAGGTTGTATCTCCTTTCGGAGGACTCCTGTTGAGGAGACTCACTCCTAGATAGAGATCTATTTTCTCTAATCTTTTGGTTTTTATTGTTATTATCCCATTTCTTCTTGGAAGAATCAGGTGCTTGCTTGGTGTTATCCTTTTCAGGACCACCCATGAGTTGAGGTTTTGTTTCTCTAGCTCCCAAACTATATCTACCTAATTTAGCATAGGTGTCTGTGATAATTTTAGGTAGTTCACGTTCTTGTTGTAAAGGAGTGAAATCCCTCAGGTGTTGGCGTATTGCCACTGCTGCTGCATCCCCTTTTATATTTGCTAATATCATAGCTGATACCTGGGCAAAATTACCTAATAATTTCATCCCTAAGTTCAGAGCAGGTTCTGCTCCATACTCAATTTGTATTTGTCTTAATACATCTGGTATTACTGCTAATGACGGGATACCAAGTGTTCTGGCATATATGGCAGCGAAAACTGTACCCCAAGTGGTACAATCCTCTATCTGGGGAGCTATCCCCATTGGCAAGCAGATTGTTAACATTCTGTGTTTTTCTTGAGGGCTTGTGTGTGGAACTACTGCCTCTAGCTGTGTTATTTTCTGAGCTATCCAGAATGGCATTTTCTCGCATTTAGTGGGCATTTTACCCATAACTGCGTATAGCGTTTGTGGAGTAAGTTTAGTTGTAGAACTCTGAATTTGACTTGTTTGTGTAGCTCTTGTTGGCTGAAGTGTGATTGTTCTCATCACAAACTGTGTCAAGTTTCTGTAAAGTTTTATTATTTCTTTGTGAAGTGGTAGGTCTGCTACTGGCATTGTGTCAATGTCTGGATGCGGTGTGTAAGCCGCAAGGACTGGCCAAGTGGCTCCGTCTCTTCCGAGCGGACCTAGTCTTACTTTGTTTTTTGTATGGGGGAGGGTGTCTTTAAACCAGTTTATGTGCTCCTGGTAGGTGAGCGGAATTTCAATGTCCTCTTACGGCCAGTATTCATTCAGAGACCGCTCTGCAACGTTTATCGACCAGCACCCTCCACTTTTCCTACGGACCCTGACTCCTGCCGGGCCGGGCACGCAGCACTTTACCCCCGCTCCCTGGAGACAACATAAGACCTCAGAGCTGGTCCTGCAGCGCGGGAGACCACTCTGCAACGTTTACCGACCAGCACCCTGCACTTTTCCTACGGACCCTGACTCCTGCCGGGCCGGGCACGCAGCACTTTACCCCCGCACCCTGGAGGACAACATAAGACCTCAGAGCGCTGAGAGCACTCTGCAATGTTTACCGACCAGCACCCTGCAGTTTTCCTACGGACCCTGACTCCTGCCGGGCCAGGCACGCAGCACTTTACCCCCGCTCCCTGGAGGACAACATAAGACCTCAGAGCCGGTCCCGCAATGCGGGACAAACGGGCCCGTCTTAGCCCGTCAGAGGCCGGAGTAGGCCGGGCTGGGCCACCCCCCTTGGCTCTGAAGTTCTGTTGGTGTGGTGAGTACCTAACGAGGCCATTCTAATACGGCCATCGTACTGACCTAGCACTAACTTTGTCTGTTGGCCATCTTGAAGGAATTGTTTGATATTTCCCAAGTACCAAAGTTGCCTTATAAATTAAATAGTCTTTATAAATTTATGACTGTGCATACAGCAGGATATCACTATGGGGCGAACTCTGATGAACTTGTTTACATATTTAACCAACCGCCATCATGGGGAAAAGAAAGGCAGAACCCAGCAAAGGACTGTGTAGAAAGACGGATTCTAAGAAGGCCACGAACACTCGCTCTTCTTTATTGAACTATCTGACGGGCGCTATGGGGGCAATAGAGAAACAAATATGTACTGTGGAAGAGACATTGAATGCTGAAGCCAGAGGTGGAAATCTAATAGAAAGTACCCAGGCTACAATAGGGACAGAAACTATTCCCACTCCTATTATTCCTATTATAAATGGTTGTGTACAAAATACTTCTGATCAAGTGTGGATTAGTGAGAAGGAAGACGGAGAATACCAACCCCCTCCAAAGCGTGTGAGAAACCCAGAGGGTGGAAAAGGGAACACACAGGGCGATTCTCTTGGACAAAAAATCCCGAGTTCTAAACAGCAAAGAAAGGTGATGAAGCGAAAAAAGGCACTAAACTCAATACAGTTAGGACAGAATATAAAACAATTAACATTAAATGAGCCTCATAGTGAAAAGAACGACTTAATAGATGTCTCTATTTTGATAAAAGAGCTAGAATCCACCTTAAAAGAATCATTGGGAAAGATGGACGAAAGATTACAAAACATAGAGGTAGCCCTAGGGAAACTTCAGGAGAAGAACATGGCACACAGTGATCAAGTGATTAGAGAGGGTGGGGCCTCTACAAGGCTTAGACTGCCTAATACAACAAGTGTGAGACCATTGGAAGTGCCAAACATACCAGCAAATAGGGAAAGAGAAGACCTAAATCAGTTAAGACAGGACATCCAGATGGGAACAAAGGGCTCAAAAACTCTGCCAGGCATAGATCCTCCCTCGCAAAATCGAAATGGTCAGGGGGAAGTACGGGGAAATCAACGGGAGGAAAATAAATGATTCCCCCAAGTATAATAGCCAATTAAGTGCTCATTTCACATATCTCACACAGGCTAAAATCGGACACACTGTCCGAGCTTTAGACCTCCCACCTGAAGCAACCCCGAATACCGTAATTTTAACAAATGTCCCACAGCATTCAATACGAGAAAACGAATCCTGGGAGACTTTGAGAAATAAATCCCTACACTGGTTGAGCAATAGGACAGGACTACACAGGGTACTGTTTTCCGAATTCAAAATGGTCAGAAGAACGGCCCGGGTGGGGAAAACACAAAAAGCGCTAACAGGGGATTGTGTGGTATTAACTTTTGGCTCCACGTACCTGGTGAAAACAATTTTGGAGCGACTGGGGAGCACTTTCATTAACCCCCAAAACATAAATATCGTGCCATTGGGGTATTTCTATAAACCCCCCAACGGCTGGGAAGACATAAATAAAAATAGGAAACCACAAAAATCGGACAGTGGACCAGAAGCAACCAATAAGGCACCAATCGAATAGAGTCACCAATTCAAATCAGGCAATACAAAAGTATCATGTGTGCACGTCTCCAAAAGTACCCCCTGTCCAAGGGCACTCCCCTGAAACCAGGGGCGACAAAATGGAAAAACAAAATCAGAGCTGCACCACTTTACAAAGCATTTAAATTCATGTAAATAATCAATGTTCAATGAAACAGTTGTACAGAGATCCAATTTTCTCTTCTTTATTAGTTCGATCTTTAAGAACAAACAGCCAACGCGTTTCGTCCTGAAACACAGGACTTCATCAGGGCATTGATAAATCTATATGGACCAAGGTGAAAATAGAGGTAATAACCTCAAACGAATGGACAAACAGGCAATGGTGACAATCTCACCAATACGTAAAGCCGAATACCGGGTGGCGTGAGACTTCTCATTATGAAGTATGTTCGTTGAGTTCTGGATATGTCCAAAGGAGCGCTGATTGTACAATAACAGATCAAGCCTTTGGTTATCATACCATGCGCTCTGTATTAATTATTGCTGATCTCTAATCGATATAAAGAATTTGGACGCTTATTGGACAGTCTATCATCTTTATTTAATTGGATCATTCGTTGGCTTGATATATGAGCTTTACGTATTGGTGAGATTGTCACCATTGCCTGTTTGTCCATTCGTTTGAGGTTATTACCTCTATTTTCACCTTGGTCCATATAGATTTATCAATGCCCTGATGAAGTCCTGTGTTTCAGGACGAAACGCGTTGGCTGTTTGTTCTTAAAGATCGAACTAATAAAGAAGAGAAAATTGGATCTCTGTACAACTGTTTCATTGAACATTGATTATTTACATGAATTTAAGTGCTTTGTAAAGTGGTGCAGCTCTGATTTTGTTTTTCCATAAATAAAAATAGGGCTCGCCCAGTGGAAAGTCATTTGAGGTATAATGTCCAAACAGCCAACAGGTTCGAAAGCCTGTATAATCTAGAAGAGCAAGATTGACTGGTAAAGACACCCATATTACAAACAACAAATACAAATGGGGTAGCCTATGGAAAGATTAGACAAAAAGCTATTAATAGTCACCTTAAGCACCACACGGAGTCAAAATGTACCCTGGACTTTCCGCCAAAATTGGAAGATTGTCAAGTAGTCCCAGAGATGACTAAGTCAGCACAAAAGCAAGCACTAAAGGTAGAGTCTAAAGCCTTAACAGTAGGAATACGTCAGATACCGCTATTATCGACTCTCCCTATCCCACCCGTGCCAGATGCAAACACTGTAATAGGAACATACTGCGATAATGATAATTTTATTAAATTGGTCTACTGGAACATAGCGGGATTACAATCTAAGATAGGCAATCCAGTGTGGTCTGACTTTATAATGGGGTTTCATATTATATGCCTCCAAGAGACGTGGCTAAAGGAGGCCATACAACTGAATGGATATCGAACGTATCACACTGCTGCAGTTCCAGGAAACCATGGGAGGGCAAAGGGGGATTAGCTATTTATATATCTAATATGATAAATGTCAGGAAAATTGTATTGAAATAACATTATCAAGTCATGGAGTTGTATAATGGGAGAAAGCAAAGAGTGGTATTGGTTAATTTTTATAATAATGCACAGACGGACCAGATCGGGGGAATTTTAGAAAACCTGTTAAAGACTCTGAAAACAGTGCAAAGTGAAGGTGATGGGGATGTGTTCATTGTTTGCGAGGGGATTTTAATATTACATTGTGCCCTAAAAACTGCATTGACGTATGTGGTATTATAAATGAAGAAGGGAAAAGTGAAACCCATTTCTCACATTCTCAATACGGGAACATCCTAAATGAAATGGTATATGGTCTTGATCTGGGATTTGCAAATGAGATAAGCCCTAACCCGGTGCCTTTTAAAAGTACTTTTAAGGGAAGAGGATGTTTCTCAATAATAGATTATATCCTACTCTCTGCTAATTTAGCACCAAGGATGAGGCAATCTGAAACTCATGCTATCATCTTGGGCGATCATTTTCCACTGAGCATCTCCCTGAAACTACTAATATCTCAAACTAAGCACGATCATAAAATTCTCCATGTCCCCCAACATATGGAACTAAATAGAAAAAATGGTTACGCTTTGAAATGGCTGATGGTCGACCCACTAGAAACCACACAGAAGATCGTGGCAAAAAGTAATTCGGCAGTGGGAGCCATTTTAAACGAAAATGCAACACATGAAACAGTTCTGACTGCCTTCAAACATATTCCAAGATCGGTTAACGAAGTCCTATGGGTACCAAAATCTAACCCCACAAGAAAGCCCAAAGGATGGTTCGATTCAAAGTGTACAAAGGCTTACTCCACTTTGAAAAGAATATCCCATAGCATCCCTAGAAATCTGATAGCATTAAGAGAGGCGAGGAAGGTATATAATAACGCTATCAAAGAAAGCAAAGGGGTGTTAAAAGAAGAGCTCTGGCGGACCCTCCATGAAGCCACTGAGTCCAAAGACGGGGCGGGCTTCTGGAGGGCTGTAAGGGCTCCCTTCCTGGAGCCGAGGGATGCCCCTACTATTGAAATAGCAATCACGGAAGAGCAGTGGGTGGAGCATTTTACAAAAATTTTTGGCAACCACAACTTTACAAATGTTGCAGCAACCCTAAACAAGGGAAGTGACGAAAGTAAATTATTACGTCCGATAACCGCTAATGACCTTCAAATTACTTTGGACGAGGTAAACAGAGCAATTATGGCACGTAAGGGAGGAAAGGCGCCCGGCCCGGATGGGATCCCCGTAGACTTATATAAGAGTAACTTAGAGCTATGGGGCCCAATACTTATGCAAGTAATTACGGCCAGTTGTTCTTTTAAACATATAGAGACTTGGTCGGAATCTATTATAGTTCCCATCTTTAAAAAGGGAAACATACAAGATCCAATATGTTATCGACCGATATCTTTGTTAGATTCCTTGTCGAAAATAGCGGGGCGTATAGTTTTAAAGAGATTGCAAGACTGGGCAGAGGAAAACAAAATACTCTCAGATCTACAATTTGGATTCCGTAAGGGTTTGGGAACCGTCGAACAAAGTCTCAATTTGAGCATTTTTATTGGTAAATATACAAGTTTAAAAAAAGGAAGGCTATTCTTGACGTTCGTTGACTTGACCGCAGCCTTTGACTGCGTAATACACGAAAGGCTGTGGGGAGTCCTTCGGGACTTGGGGATGAATAACACTATCATACACTTTTTGAAACAACTTTACCAGAACGCCAAGGGAAGAGTTTGTTACGGTCTTAATGGAGAATGTACAGTACCCTTTCCAATTAAGAAGGGGGTCAGGCAAGGGTGCATGCTGGCCCCCTTCCTTTTTAATCTTTATACCAATGGTTTAGAACAAGCACTGATGAGAGCGGGACAAGACTTTCCCATGATAAAAGGGCGAGCTATACCGGCATTAATGTACACGGACGATGCTGTCCTGATGTGTCGCACCCAAGTGGGTTTACAAAAATTATTGGATGGCTTTGTAGCATTCATGCGCGACTTAGGTCTAAGGGTGAACACATCAAAAACGTTCATTATGAGGTGTGGCCCAGGTGGTAATAAATGCAGAGACATGTTCATTGACAAACAGAGAATACATTTTATCAATAGTTTTAGCTATTTAGGAATATTATTTGACCATAAAGCTACATGGGTTCAAGCTGTGCAGATGAGAAAACTCGCTTTTATGAAAACTACCGCAGCCCTAGTCAATTTCTCAAAAAAATTAGGAAGGAGGCCCCCGCAAGCCCTATTACAAATATACAGGGATAAATGTGTATCGACAGCCTTGTATGGCGCGGGAGTGTGGGGACATCCAACCCTTACCAATGGTCAAAAATCAGTTCCTAAGATATATTCTGGCTCTTCCGAGTAGCGCATCATCGCATGTCTGTCACACGGAATTGGGGGTCCCGTTCTTACCAGATCTAATTAGAACAGAACCAATCATGCTCTGGTATAGGATATGGATCTGTGAGGAAACCCATCTGAATCAGGAGATTTTAACTGATGTTTTGGGAATGACTGGTGTTTTAAAAATGAAATGGTTAAAATATGTTCGGGACTTTTTGTGTGATATTGGGTACCCTGAGTTTTACTACGAGCCAAGCACAATGAGTGCGATGTCAAGAAAGGAGCTGAAAGTTAAATGTTTATCATTACTTGAATCATGTCGACTATCAGAAGAAATTGCTAAGCCCACAGTAATGTATCATCAGATGATAGTAATAACTTACAGTATCCAACCTTATCTCATTTTAGTGCGTGGCTCCTATGATAGGTTGCTGTTAAAAAGACTTAGATTAAACATATTCCATCGTATTACTAGCTTCCCTAATATGAACGAATGGGCAAAGGTGATGCAATTATGCCCCTGTGACAACAGCTCAGAGCAAACAACAATTCATGTAGTCTTTTTTTGTAAATGTTATAACCTGCAAAGGAAAAAATGGTTAGTGCCGCTTTTAAAGAAACTTGTTTTTAGACGATGCCGACCGGTGTTTTTAGCTTTACAACTTTTAGAAAATTAATTTATGATATGGATTTTAACAAACTTTTTGAAAAGCGTGATATAATGTACGAAATCGATAATATTGTGATGGACTATCTGCATTACTATTCTATTTTTATGGGAAAGGAGTTGGGGTTTGTTGAAATTTGAATAATTATGTATTTTGATGATGTGCTTTTATAATTTTTCAAATGGAAATCGAATAAAGCCTGTTTACTACTTACTTACTTCATTCAGTGTTTCATTTTCAGTGTAAGAATGAAATGTGTTTGATTGTGCATCTGCTTGTGGGAATTTAACCCATGAATAGAATACCTCTGTTCTTTATGATTCGTGAGCCTCAATCACGAATGTTACTGTCCCACCCCTAGCTGTGACTCCGTAGTCTGTTACCTTTTGAGTAAGGGCATTTCTAACATTTTCTGAAATGTTAATTTCACCTTCCTCTTCTTCTTCCCTGACTATAGCAGGCTGTGCTCGCACAGCGGCGTCTTCGTCAGCCATTGTTTTGAAGAAGGAAAAAATTTCAAGGAAACTGAGATAAAGGTTTTATGCACAATAGGAACTGTTTGTCCTTCAAGCTTGATAAGCCTACAGCCAATACATAGGCTATGCCTACTCAGCTGTGGCGGAAAATTCCCTTCCCACTCCAGACGTCTCTGGGGCAATGTGAGTAGGGGTCTCTGAGAATAGCACGACTGAGCTACTCAGATTTGACTGTTAAATAAGTACCAAACCAACGTTGGCGGCGCCATGTCATGTAGTTCCTATAAATATATATAAGATCTGCGCATTTAGACAATATACACTATAGGATTGGTGTCAGACTGATTCTAGACACCCCTACTGGGTATGATAGTCTGTATACCAGCTAGCTCACAGTGCCACTAGAAACCCCTCTTACCAAAGAGAGAATAGTTCTTGGCAACTATCGAACATGACAACCCTGATCCCTCGAGATCGTGGAAACAGTGTACTACTTTTCGCTCAGTCACTCATGCTCACTTCGTCTCAGAGAGATACACAGAATAAACGATGGGGATGTTTTTCAATAAGCATTTATTGAACCAGCGTCATTCTAGTGTAAAATAGGTGTGCTGAAACAACCACTAGACAGTAACAGATATAAATGATTATAAGCACTAACAGAGTAAAAGGATGGTAGATTTCTACCATAGTGCTAAAACAAAGAATACAGGCAAGTATACAAAATGCATGATAGTAAAATGCGTACTCCTACGATGCGACCCTAACTAGATGTACCTAAGTGTACCTAGCATGTATGTGGGTGTAAAGCCAAGAATCCCTCTAGGCTAAAGTCAACCCCATTACCTGAGGTGAGGGACTGTGGGACCCCATCTTGGTCTCAAGATGGACACCCTGCAAGGGATGTCAGACCACTGCGAGCTGGAGTGTCTGCGCGCAGGAGCCTCAGCGTCTCGCATCAGTGTGTCAGCATGGAAGTCCAGTTCTTCTCTGCCTATCTCAGCAAGATATGGTGTATATACACCCAAAGTGGTACCCCCTGGGGATATACCTTGCTGTGTCATGTCGGACTAGGAATGACCCTTACATATAGTTATTATGCAGGAGATGGTAGGCCTGCTGTCCTGCTGTGATTCAAAGAATCCTTATGCATAATGAATGAGGCTTAAGCTTTTTGGAGAAAACCCCATGTCATCTTTGGACATTACCGTAACTAGGTAAAAGGTCAGTACTAAGAACCGTTATGTAGTATAATGGTAGGGGAGAATATAGGTGAAAGGTTAGGTGACTACCTGAGCCTATATTGGGGTACCTATATGGAACATAACAGTTGGAACTCGACCTTTTGCATGTTGCAACATCTGTTTAAGCAGTGCAAATAGATCAATGACTATGTCATTCAAAGAGGCGGGGATGCAGTTGTTAAAGCTAGGGCCATAGATGTGGACAAATAGGGCCTAATCAAATGCCTGACACAGATGCTACCCACTTTTGAGGTTTTCACAAGGGAATTGAGCAACGAGGACAGTACGATGGGCCAAGCTATCCCGTTGTTGCATCTCCTACAGGACCAGGTAAAGAAAGTGTCTGAAAGGTTCGCCCCCGCTAGTGTGAATGAAAGCACAGAAGCGCATGCCTTGGTTGAGACCTTAATCCTTCACCTGGCTTGTCATACAATGCTGCAACATGACGTCACCGAGTCCAAAGAGTATATCTGTGCCACACTACTTGATCCATGGTACAAAACAATTCTGCCTACTTTCATTCCTTTTTATGAAGGGGATGTTTTAAAATACAAGATGTGGATTGTAGAGAAAGACGGAGACTTGGAAGAAGAACGGCTGGAACTTCGAGTCCCACCCAGCAGTTCTGTGATACTGCCTTCAACTTCCAGAGAGGGCAGTCTTCTCTCACAGCAGCCAACAACACCATCAACCAGAGCACTGGCAACAACATCAACAGAAGGACCGAACTCAACCTCTGCATTGTATTGGTTTCAATTGGCAGGGCTCAAGTCCAGTGCAGAGGTGATGGCAAAACAGGTTGAGCAAGTGGCAGCAGCAATGACCGTCCACAGGATGTTCCAGGAGTATCTGGATAATCCAAAAGAGGTCTATGTGGATCAAAATCCATTGATGTATTGGTATGGGAAGATGCGCCAATGGTCGGACCTCAGCAGGCTGGCAATAAAGTATTTGGCTTGTCCTATCGCCAGCGTATCTGCTGAATATGTGTTTGGTGCAGCTGGTGCAGCTGGTGCAGTTGTTACAGTGAGAAAGACCAGTCTCTTGCCTCAACTGTGGAGAGATTGACTATGATCAAAATGAACCAACATTTTATACCACACAATTACACCGTTCCTGAAACAGCAGCACAGGAGGAGGAGGAGGGTAATTGGTCTCAAATTGAATCAAATGTGTTAGCTGACCAATTTCTGGGTGAACCACCTGAGTTTGAGGACGAACTCTTCTTCCCGGACTAAGTATGCCAGTGGCCCTATAAAACTTTTTAATTTTTTTCACATTGAACTTAGTTCTATCTTCACAAAAAAAAGTAGCTAGAGGAACATTATTATTTTTGTGTCAGATTTATGCTGCCCCACCTTTGTTTTTAGTCACATCACCTGCCTGGATTACAGGTAAACCAGGTGAAGAAGCCTATGCAATTCCTTCATGACATTGGGGACAATGCCTGACCCCCTTGCATGCCTATTGCCTTTCCCTTTTTGCATCACTTAGCACTAGAAGGTCTGTCCCAGAAGATCGTTTATTATCTACAAGACTGCCTGCCAATACCAAATTCCAATGTGTTGCCTGCATCAAAGATGATTGAATACCTAAACTACTCGTGCTTTGATTGGAAGAGGTAACTTCAACTATTGCAACAGTGAGTGACTGATTGTGTCAGTGGTGATGATCATGATTGATGATTCATGTGGTGGCAGACAGTGAGGGTGGGTGTTGAATTGTAATGTGGGAACTTGCCTGAAATGATTGATTTGCAATGTTTGGGGCCTGAGTGATGGGTGATCATTTTTTCCCTGGAGGTGATTGGCCTTCACAAAGTGACTTAGCAAAAATGAATTAACCTGTATGTATCCTTCTGTTTCTTTCATCATCTAGGATGGCTGCCCAGAAAATTGTTTGATTGTCAAGAAGGCCAAATTCCAATCTGCTGCTTGCATCAAAGGGGAGATAGTGTACCTACCACCGTGCTTGCATTGGAACAGGTAATCGAGATTATCGAGTGACCGTAAGTGATGATTGATGTTGTGGCTAACAGTGAGGGAGGGTGTGTTGAACTGTTATACGAGAAATTTCTTGAGATGACTATTGATTTGCAATGTTTGGGGCCTGAGTGATGGGCATGCATTTTGTTCCATGGAGGTGATCGGCCCTTTCACACTTAGTCAGATTTAATTGCAGGGTCCTCTCCTTTCATCTGGTTCTTCAGAGACCAGAACAGTCACTTTAGTTAACAAACAAAAACCTATACAAACACTCTCAAGGAGCAGCTAGTTACAAGACCGGCTGGGAGGAAGGAGGTCTCCTTCCTGTACTGGGCTATTGAGGAGGCAGTGGATGGGGATTTTAAACTGGCCGAAGACTTGTGGGGGGTTACTATACCAAATGAACAGTGGGAACATCTGTGGCAAACATCCTTTAACATCTTGTTCGCCACTGTTAAACCAGCTTGGTTTAGAAGGAACCATTTGTTCACCCTTCATAGGGCTTTTTTATCTCCGTCAAGGTCACCAAAATGTCAAAGGGGCCTTCAGTGAGTTGTAAAAAATTTAATCTGGAGAGTGCCTTGGATATACATATGTTTGTGGCATGCCCGGCCATAGCAGAGTTTTGGGAAAGAGTAGGAAACACCATTGCGGATATTCTAGGCCTTCCAATACAAATGAATATCACCCTGATAATTTTTGGAATATCCAGTGAAATTACGAGCCATGCCATGCTAGATCTTTCCTTTTCTATACTATACTGCTGGCCAGGAGGGAGATATGCAAAATATGGGTAGAAGCTGTACCCCCTCTGTACTCTGAGTGGTTGTCCTCGTTGTTTGCGACATCTAAGATGGATCTGTGTAGAACCCAAAGCAAGAAAAAGAAAGCACTATGGGATTTCTTATTAAATTGGTCCAATGCTTAAGCTTGGGAGACTGGATAGCCCTCACCCCCCTCTTTATCTTTTTATTTATGTATTAATTTTGATGTATAAGAAAACTTTGGTCCTATGATTACGCCTCCTTGAAACTCTCCCGTCTGTGTTGGGCATTCCCAGTTTTTTCATCCACCTGTTGCCAACATCAACAGTGGCCAGGGTCTTATGGACCGATTGGGAGAGTAACCACCCCCTTCACTTTGGGGTTAGTGTCATCCTAGTCAGCTGCGGTACTGGTAGGCGGGGCGCTTCCTCCTGGTCCCCATCCAATGCCTATGTCTCTTCAGTGTTGAGTAACGGTACGGGCGGTTGGTATGTTCACTAATGGTCTGAGGTGAATGAGGATATAAAAAAAAAAAAAACTATGCAAAATACTGCAATTCTGTTTCTCTACTTTTTCTTCAACAGCAATGAACTACACGTCTATCTTTCTCGGGTCATGAAGCTGACTGGTCTGGGACGGAGTTACTCAGAGTCAGGAGTCAGGAGTCAGGAATCAGGAGGAGGATTGAAGTACTCGGGCGGGACCTGCGGGACCACCTCATCAACAGCTATAAGCAAGACGTTATCTACTTCAATTCAAAGGTAAACCAAGAGTCTGAGGTCTAGTACTCAGCTATCTGGAATAAAGAGAGGTGCATTTGTGAAATGATGCTGTGTTTGTGTGTGTGTGTTAGACTTGTGGCACAAGTGAAACTCTGAGTCCCCTCTTGTTTTTTAGGTCTCGCCTACGCAGCGCGCATGCGCTGCATAGGAGAGACCTTTAGCTATCGGCACAGCTTTGGGGGCAAAAACGTGCACGCGTTGCATTGCTTGCAATGGCAACGCGTGCACATCTGGCGATTCCCTTGCGGGAGCGCGCAACGCCATATGGTGGCGCCATGTGGTCACAATCAATCGCGCCTTGCTGCACGCTCCCGCAAAGGAATCGCGCAGGCCCCCTCCCCCTGCTGCCGCGCGAGGCGCGCGCTTGTCTGATTTATCCTGACTCCACCGAAGGCGGATGCCCAACCTTTAATCAAATGAATAAGATCATTTTCTGAATCTCTGATTTTAATTTATGCTAATGCACACTGTAAACGTTAATTTCCCACAAGCTCAAAACGTTTCCCCCTGGTAAGTAACTTTAACTTTTGAGCTCGATAGGTCCTGAACTTATGAAGAGTTTTAATGTGTTTTTACACAAATATAACCTACAGCAAAACATGCATTAGCTTGAAAGCAGCACTACGAATCGTCTGAAATGCAACTCTGGGGCATCAGATAGGCATTGATGTCCATTCCATTACTTTAGGAATGATTTATTCCTCTTTGTATGTACATTCCATTACTTAATTTAGGAATTATTTATTCCTCTTTGTGTCGAAGATTGATTGACTGGATAGCTTTTCAACGTTTTTCAGTAGGAAACTCTGCTTTTTTTTTTATAGTGCCCCAGAGTTCCAGGAAGTTTGCACGGCAGTTAAAAGCTGTGATTTACTGATCGGTTTATTTTCACTTCATTTCTTCATGGTATTTCAGACACAAGGTAATGTCAGTTTGAAAATAGTTATGCCTTCTTTTGCCTTTAAGCTTTTCACCAGTGGAGACATTGAGAATCCCTTTTGTCCTTTCAACCCTTCTCTTATTAAAATCAAGTTTGGAGTAATTTTGATCATGAGGACAAATCCGCCTGCTTCATCAGAACCATCCAATTTGGTAATGGAGCAGATAAACTGAGAACTATATATTACAGCTATGCCCCTACCCAAAGAATCATGGTGCTTTATAGAGAAGCCAGTGGGAATAGTAAGCACTACGGGCGTGCCTATGTTTCCTTCCACTAGGTTTCCGTGAGGGAGAACCAATTCCTACTTATCCTCACTTAAGCAGCTATGAATGTCAAGGGCATGCTTCAGCAGGGATCTAGAATTGATGAGGCATGCAGAAATTCTGTTAAATTATGGAATTCTGTCTTTTCTAACCTGTTTGGCGGAGGCTTCTTAAGCTATATGTGCTTTCTTCACTGTTTCGGTGTGTTTTAAACACAAGTTGGCAGGAAGGGCAGGATTCCAATTCCCTCAATACCCCAACTGTCATGCATTGTAGACATGCTTCTTAATGCCAGAAGCTCATTCTATCTGTAGGTGATTAGACTCACCTGTTTGAAGGCTAAACCGTCAGCATGACTGGCGTTTGACGTGGGCCGGGCATGGATGGGTGCAGACTAGTTTACCTTTGTCGTGCCAGCGGCGTGCCTACACCACACCATCCTTTCAGTAGGGCATTGATGATTAACCTGTGCTTGACTCCAAACATTAGAGCACGTTTACTGAAATGGTGCTTCTAGGTTGAGTCTGCCACAGCAAGGAGAAATGTCTGCTAGTCTCCCATGTCTCATGATCAGTCAGCCAAAACTCTCGACCTTGGTGGGCTTGTGGTCTCCCTACGGTCTCTGTCCACATAGTGAAGCACTGGCTAGATCAGAAGAAACCACATCTTCTACATGGCAGTTTACCATTACATAGCCATAGCTTCCAATAGCTTCATAAACCAGGTTCCCAGTGTTGGCCTATACTAGGTTCCCAGTGTTGCCCTATATCAGATTCCCAGTATTCGTGCTTCCACCTTCTTCAGTGCCTGGCTTCCACCATTTGGGCTGAAGTCGATGATGGTATAAAAGTTTGTAGATGGGCCGAGCCATTTCTTCCCACTATGTGTTTTAATCCCAAAACCACAAACCCTGTTCACCCGAGCTAGAGGTGCCTTATGATGACTATTGCTGTGAAGATCTCCTTCCATCTGATAATGTAGCTTTGAACATTACCCTAACCTTGCATACCAGTTCCTCCTTCCCTGCACTGCCTGTAGGACCTACAGCTTTCTCAGTCTGGCAGTAGTCTTCTCATTACATTTAATTAATTTTCTTTGTGCTGGATGGCTAAACTCTCTCTCCTGATATATTCAGCAGTCCTTTCCACTCATCCGTGTGACTAACTATATGCTTTTGTGGAGTTCAACATTCACCCCCTGCTGTTGGTGTCTGTTATTGACTCATAACAGATGTTTACAGTTCCGAAACCTAATAATACCCGTTCATCGACCTCTGAAGGGCCAAAAGGTTCTGCCAGGATCCAAACTTGTGACCTTAGGGCAAGATCTGAGCCCTAGAGTGTCTGTATTAGTCTGCTAGGCCATCAAACCCAGTTATATTCCTACATAGGGCCCCTTCTTCAGATATAGTGTGAGGAAAATGTATGTCAAGATAAGACTGTTAATTGATAGCAAATCCTTTCACCCAGACCAAACTCTCTTAAGCCCTCAACTATCTAGGTCCAGACCCTGCAAACTCATCTGCAATAACTCTGTATTCCCCTCCTGTCCATTTACCATTTCCTTGTTTAACTTTTTAGGTCGAGCCTAGCGGCAGCGCACATGTGCTGCTCGCTCTGCGAGGCATGCTGTAGTAGGGTATGCTGTGGAAGCCTTGTCCACTCTCCGCCAATATTTCTCATTGGCTTTGTGTCATTGTCCTTCTTAAACGCTGGTTTCTGATTGGTAAATAGGCTTTTTAGTCCCTCCTTGGTACTGCCTTGTCTCCATTTGCTACCGCCCATAAGGACTGGACCTTTTACTGGTCATGCTACACGGTCTGCTTTATCATGGCCAACAGCACTATTTTTTTATTTTATTTGCAGCGCGGTCCGCTTTCACTTTAGCGGCCGCGCTTGTTTATTTAATTAATTTGCAGCGCGGTCCGCTCACTTTAGCGGCCGCGCTTAGTTATTTAATTAATTTGCTGTTTTCTTCTTCAAAGGGGCACAGGCGGGGCTAGAGCCAGGCACGTCACGCGAGGCTTGGTTCTGTTGTGGTGAAAGGCAGGCACTTTTACCTAAACAAGCATTTGCAATGCAATAGGTCTCGCATTTACGCGAGTTTGAGCTATTGACATTGCAAATGACAATGCCTTTTATTTTTGTTTTCGTTTTTAAAACATAAATAAAGGCATTGTCATTTACAATGCCAATAGCTTAAACTCGCATAAATGCGAGACCTATTGCATTGCAAATGCTTGTTTTGCTTTGCCGCTGAGTTTTCTTGATACACTACTCATGAAGCTTACCTTCCTTCTGTCCTTCTCCTTGACTCTAAAATACAGTTTTTCTTTCACAATCCGCAGGCCTTCTTCTAGTCTCCTGCACAAATGTAAGGGGAAAGCTAGCTGAGCTCAACATCACTCCTGTTTACCTACCGGACCAGTCCAGATAGGCACCAGAGTGGACATTCCTGAGGAGAATGCAAATGCACCACCCAATTTTGCAATACAGTATCATTTTTCTCTTAACAATAATATTTAGAGAACTGGGTGGGTGGGTTCACTCCCCAACCTAGAAGACAGAACATTTAGATGTCTGATAACTTGGGTCTCGGGGGCAGAAGTACTGTTTGCAATGCATTTATCTGCACTCTGTTTTACTCATTCCTTTGTTTCCTTCTAACAACGGATTGATGGCGAATGATGTGCTACTACTCATTGACCAGATGAATGTTGTCCTTGTGTTGTAGTATTTGACTTTGTCAAACCTTTCCCTAAATCCCCTTTCCCATCTCATTCATCAAACCCCTAACCCTCTTCCCCCGGGCTGTGTGATTTATTGATGTGTGGCTTAATTTACACCATCACTGGATCACACACTTGGTGGGGCGGATGTGGTGAAAGCAACACCAAAGTATTGCAGGATCTTATAAGCAATAGCCCACACTGGCCCATTACCCACCAGTGCCTGAATACTGATCCATATTTTAGATATGGAATGAAGAACGTCAGTCGTCAGCATCATCATTCAGGCTTTGTGTTGTGTAACTGTAAACGCCTAACCTAAGCTTGTCTACTCCAGACTTTAAGTCCATATTTTATAACTCGAGGATTTCACAAATAATGCTACTAGCTCCACGTTAGCCAAAACTTACTAGTATTTCTATTTTTTGTATTTTAGCACTATCAGGTATTCTTGTTGTATCATCATGCAGTACTCAGGTGGTGTCAATTCTTTGTAAAGCTTTGATAACATATAACCCACTAACTCAGTCTTTCTATTTCCATTTAGTTGCCTATGATGGATAATCAATCAATCATTCAGATTAATCCTACAGTTGGCGCTCACCTGGGTGGAACTGGAAGTGGGACCTCACTTGTGAAGTTGTGATGCCTTCCCTGTTACTGCTTCATCTTTATTCAGGTAAAGCAACTAGTATGGATGAAATTTAACTTAGTAAGTAAGTAACTAACTGCTACTTTTGTTTATCTAGGTTGTTGTAGACAATACAGGGCATCATGGCACAATTCCCCCTGATGGTCAAGATAGTTAGAGAAGTATAACTCTATAACGAAGCACTACTCTTAAGTTACAAGCACATAAACAGGCTACGTTAAACTATCTGAAGGTAGCAGAGCAAAGTAAAAATAAAACAAAGTACTCCAGGCATAAATTTGGATTGAATAAAAGAGTTTTCCCCTTTATTTATTTACAAAGAAACCCACCCTCTCCATCCAAACAACATGCCCACCTCTCTCCCCAAACAAAACTGACCAAAGCCGCAAAACCCAAAATATCTAAGGAAAAGGTCACTCCAGTTTCAGCTCCCTTCTCACCCTCTCCACCCAGCCCCAACAAACAACAAGTCCCTCCCACCACAACAGAAAGTTAAAAAAGGGCTAGAAGAGGGCATTATGGATATCGGTCAGGAGCTGGTCCAGGCTCTGCTCCATCGTGGTGAGCCAACACTCAATGGTGTTAAGCTGCTGCAGGATGCGGCGCAGCAATGGCCTGTTGTCAGTGTGGTATGGGGTGGCAGCAGTTGGCTGGCATCGGTACCAGAAATGGGAAGGCCGGGAGGCTGAGGGGGACTGGCTGCAATGGGGCATGGCTGATGTTCGTTACTTTCCTCCTCCTCCTCTTCCAGAACCACCAGCAGCCAGTATTGTAGCAGGATATGCTCCAGCCTCTGGCACCACAGGTGGGCCGCAATGTCCTGCCTGGTGGGTGGTCCAGCTGGACCAGCAGGAGGAGCTATATTGAGAAAAACAAAAAAGACAATTGTAAATGATGTTCTGTGCAAACAATTGTTTTAAATTACTGGGTGGCACAGTAGCAATACATTGCTGGTCCGCTAGAGGCATTGGAATTTGATGTGATTATGATTAGGAGAGCCACAAGGCCAATTGTATGTTTTACCCACACATGCCTTGCATAAAAAAGCATTGACTATGTGGCAGAAAAGTATTACAAGGCAGAATAACATCACCAGATTAAAAAAAACTGTGATTTGATAATTGTTTTTCTTCTAAAGGCTTTTCAAGTAACTATAAACAGACACTTTAAGTTGAAAAATAAATTACCTCTCATTAATGAGTACGGCATTATGCAGTATATGGAGTACAAGTTGTGTGCCGTGCTAAAATAATGAAGCCATGCTCATTGCTAGCCAACGTGTCGAGTAGTTTGCTACTATCTGCAGCTGGGGCAGCTGCAGTTGGCAATTATCAATATTTAATTCCAATGGCCCTGCTCTTCTCCAAATGCATTTCTCTTTCTACCCTGCCTCCAAAGAGGCAGATGAATAATAAATAAGATACTACGTCACACACCTCACCTATGAAATGCAGATTTTAATATATTATCCTGTCTGCCAGAAGTAGACGTTGGGGAAAATGAATCTGATGGACTGAACTACAGGGAAAGGAACGGGCTACATAGAATTTGGCACATTTGTCACTGTGTATCCCATACGCCAAACTTGACATCAAATCATGCACTTACTCCCACTTTACTCTGTGGCCTCGTCGACTACCGCATATTTCCAACAAATTAATTTGCTGGGCAGTATGCAAGGAAAGGAAACTTGTTTTACTCTCCTGCAGGGGGTGGGTAGAGGGATTAGACAGGTAGGGTAGAGCTTTTTTGATATTGAATAGGCCACTACACTGATCATCGATTCATCAACTTTGGCTTATTCAGTCACTGTGCAATTCGAAAGTGAAAAGTCTGAACAAGTGTAAAATAAATCTGTTATGGGGTACCATGAAATATATTCTGGAATCACTTCACTTCACATGGTTATAGAATTAATTCTGGCACATGCCAAGAATGGATTTTCCAATTTGGTAGGCTCGGACAGAAGACCTTAGGATAAAGGAGTGAAGTACTAAGAGGTGACTGAGTGGGCGAAGGGTAATAACACACCTTCTGTGTTCAGCTTGCAATGCATTGAAAACATTGTCAATGCTGCATTAACTGAAGCAGACGCACATTACACAGCCAACACTGCAGTCAAAAATTGACCCATACTGCACTCATAGGTGGCAAAAATGCCATGGGACAGGAGGGGGGATGATAAATGATGGGTAGGATACATCTGGCTCACTAAACAAATACAACGAGTCAAGGGAGTAGAACAAAGAATAAAAAATACCCCCAACTTAGAACCATAGCTTCGAATGATAACCCTACATAAACCAAGTAAGCAAAGTAGGTGAGAAGCATGCTCCTCATGACAAGAGCTGCCTTGCTTATTCATCCAAACAATCCAAATATTCATTCATCTTTTCATTCTAATTCCCCCATAGCCACCATGATTAAGCTTTACTTTCTCTCATCCAGTCTTTCACCAAAATTTCCAATCCATTATCCATCCAATCAATAGCCACCCTTTCTTCAAACCATCCGTTCACCATTCCATCCTTTTACCTACCCACACACGCTTTCACCCACCCACCCTTTCACTCATATACCATTTTGTTTCTTTTAACCTTCTGTTCTTTCATGTCTCCCTCAAGCCATCAACACTCATTATGTGAGCTTTTGCTGAGTTGCAGATAGAAGAGGCCATTATAATAACTCAAACACCGCTGTGACTGGTAAAGCTGGGGGGGTTCACTTCACGGTCATATGCTGATGAGGACACCCTGGGAGTAGCTAGTGAGCATAGTAATTGCACGAAATTATGTGACTTACCAGTGCCCATCCCTGCTGCTGCTTCTCCCCCTCCAACTAACCCGTCTCCTCCTGCAGCAGCACTGGAGCTAGCATCACTGATGTTCTGTGTGGCTAGAATAAATCATTACACATAATTTCGATGCCAGACACGCAATCCCAAATACAACTGCAATACAGCACTACAGTTCAGTTAGCACTGCAGTATATTCTAAATATCACTATATATAGACAAGCCACAGGTGGAATAATGGTCAATGAAAGACATATGGTGTTGGTTGGCAAATGCAATGGGAGTGGGACCTCATACTTTTTTCCAGCCATGCTGCAGTGTCATGGGAAACTGTTGGTATACCGTAACTATAAATGAACAAGACAGCAGCACACTCCATTGGGGGGTGGTCCATAATGACCATGGCATTTCTCTCGTGAACTCAACTGTGTTAGAGCATGAGCAGGAAAAAGAAAGCCTTCTTAACAAACATACATGGTGTATTTTATTTATATTACTAGCTTACTTGGGCCTGCTATCTGAATCTTCACGATAGATATCACCAACATTCCAATACCCCAAGATTCTACCCTAAGATGTCCACAACAATCATAAATGGACTTACTGGGATCAGCAGACCCCTCCGCAGTGGCGCTGGTGGTGAGCATCAGCTGACCAGCTTCTCCCGGACTGTCGACAACGTCCCTCTTCTTGCCATTGGGTACTGATGTAAAAAAATAAAAAGATTTAGAAAAAAAAATAGATTAGTGATTTAGTTAATAATTGCCACAAAATGTTTTATGACAAGCAAACGCAGTCACACTGTACTTCTCTAAAACAGATCACCTATAGTACTACTAGTTTTGAGTCAAGTTTATCGACTGTCGATGAGTTGCCCATACTAATCCTGAAATCCTTATTCCAAATTTCCTTAACAAAAACTACATTCAGAACTAATGCATTGCAGTGAAAGATCTTTGATTCTATTCCCATTTCGCAACCCCCTTGATGGACCAACTCATTCTCCCTTTCTTGCAATGCATAGATGCATACTACATATCGCTGTGAAATATATAACTTGGAACTGTACGAGCTACATAATCAAAGTCACAGAAAGAATGCGCTACTCTCTGATTCACTATAGTGAAAGAAGAAAAGTCTGCAATGGCTTCATAATTAATTAGCCAAAGCAAGCGCTAATGATGAGTACGATTAGGTAGCACTGAACACCTGCCTAGCAGAAACTAGAAACTGGATCACACAATTATAAACCAGCGTAAACTAAGTATAACTTATCTCTGAGTGTGAGCAGCATGCTATTCGGAAAAAAAATATTAGCATTGTAAAACACAAACACAACAAATAATTAATACTTCCCGAGCCCTGGAATCTGGACGCCTAGCGGGTAAAGCAGGTCCTATTTGCGGTCCAGAATGTCCGGATCAGAGACTGAGACAGCAGATACTGAGACAGCATCTGAGGGAGAGGACAATGCAGCAGAATCTGGAAGTGATTTTTCAGTTGGCATGGTTCTATCCAACGACTCATTTTCCATCGATTCTGAGGGTCATGATGATGACTGTCATGCTGTCCCTTCAAAAGCACACTATGTGCAGCGGGCAACAGTAGCAGGTTAGGCAAACCTAGAGAGCAGACACTTGCAGTGGCAAGCACAGATGGAGTGCTCTCTTGGCAGCCCCCCAATTTTTTTCAGCCCCAAATTCTGCCCTTCATTGGTGATGCTGGATGTAAAGTCGAAACAGGCAATTATTTGCTAATTGACTATGTTCATCACATTTTGTACGTTGACTTCCTTGAGCAATTTGAGCAGCAAACAAATTTGCATGCCGAAACATTTCAGATGGAGCATGGAGGCACTCTCGGGCCTCATTCTAGGGTACAGAAGTGGACTCCCACTTCATTAGAGGAGTTGAACACAATTTTGGGCATTACACTCAAAATGGAGTTAGTGTATAAACCAACCTTGCTGTCCTACTGGACTACTACTAAGCCTGGGTGTGAAATTTCGCCCCGTTTGCGGACTTTGTGAAGTTTTTCCCACTCTGCGCTCTACGTAGCATGACAATTTTGTGTCATAACATTGGTTATGATACAAGTTACTAATTGAGTTTGCATATTTTAAAAGCAAATAGAAGTGTTGATGAATAAGCCCACATGACATTTATTTGACTTATTACACTTACTCTGGTTCTCGTGGGCAATCAGGGAGGTCCTTGTTGTGTATACATTAGTTCCCTAAAAAGCACTTCACAATCTAGTCAAGCCTTTATAATTTTGACACAGAGGATACTTCATGACAACATGGCTTATGCTCCATCGACCATTATGTGCAGTGTGGGGACTATAATGTACTTGTCAGTCGGCGAACAGAACACCAACTACGTTCTGACATTGGATAAAGGTGTAAAGCAGGTCATAAGCAACTCCATGATTTCCTCAAGTGAGGCAGAAAAAGTCTACAGCTGATTGCCTAGTGAAGTAGTGGCCTATGTGGCATACTCAGACACCCCCAACTTCCATCCACAAACTGGAAGGAGATAGATTTAGCCCTGTGAGTGCCCTAAAGGTGCATGAAGGAGATGTCTTCCTGAGTCTCATGTGGCTGTCAGGGGAGCCATCAGTAAAGGTTCTCTAGGCATGCATTCGGTAATGTTGAGAAAGAAGGAGGCAGTTACTTACAGGTGGCAAAATGTAGTCAAACTGATTGTGTCCTGTGGCGTATGAATTTTAATGGGCCCTTGCGTGGTGGCGGTATGTTGATGTGAGTGCACTTATCTGTTTGACTGGGCCCTTGGCCGGCAGTATGACAGTCTTGTGTGTGGTGCGTTAATGGCATATGAATGGCACATAAAGCTGTTGGTGACTTGAAGAGGCTTTATGGCTCAGCTTCAGAAGGCTTGGTTTCAATTTTTTTGATACTTTGATAAGTAGTTGTGCTTTGAAGTCAGCATTTCTGGAGCTGTAAAATCAACCAGTGTAAGTGGAGGATTAACTTTAATAAATTAGTACCAGGTTTATATCTGTTGCAGTAAGATTGCCCTTAGTAAGAGCTCAGTCATCACCTTAGCAAACCTGTACATTTTTGAAAACTAGAAAACCAGGTAGTACAGGGGTGCATGACTTGCATGGCTCTCAGTAGTTTTTTTTACCCAGAATCTCCTGCAAAGCTCAAACTTTGCCTAAAAAACTAATTTTCCTTGCATCTCTGTGAGGAAAAGTCCTGGAATGTGCAGGCAGCCACAAATTTCCAACCACCCAGCATTCCCCCAAGTCTCCCGAGAAAAGTGGTGCCCGGCTTGTGTGGGTGGGCCAAGTGGCCGGGACAGGGAAGGGCCCAAATCGTATTGTGGAGACATCAAAATTATCTATCACAAAATGATCTGTTTTTGCAAGTGGGCACCTGCATTTCTGGCCTCGGGCTTGACGGCCATATAGGGAAACCTACCAAACCCAGACATTTCTGAAAACAAGACCACCTGGGAAGTCCAGGACAGTGTGGCTTGCATGGATCCCCAGAACGTTTTCTTACCCAAAACCCCCTGCAAATCTCAAATTTAGCTAAAAGGTCACATTCTCCTCACATTTCTGTGTGAGAAAGTTGTGGAATCACCGTGCCAGCATAAATGACCTACCACGCAGCATTCACTTGTGTGGGTGCCCAAAGCAGAGTCAGCCTAAAAACGTATAAGATGAAAAACTGAGGGGGAACCAAAATGGATGCACAAGGGAATTCTCTACAGGTTTTTGGCCCTTCCCTATCGCAGGCCCTTGGCCCACCCACACAAGTGAGGTATAATTTTTATCGGGAGGCCAAAGGGAACGCTGGGTCATAGGAAATTTGTGTGGCACCATTTTGTGCCTTTCAAATGTAAGCCAGTGTATAAAAAAGATGACATTTAGAAAAATACACTCTAAATCATACGCTAGTACTGGTACACACAAATTCAGAGATGTACAAATAACCACTACTCCTAAGCTCCATATCTTGTGCCCATTTCAGAAATACATAGGTTTCCTAGATACCCATTTTTCACTCTACCTATTTCGCTATATGAATGGGTCTATACTCTGTACTCAATGAAAAACCATTGTACGGTGCAGATCATTTGCTGGCTCTGGGTGCCTTGGGTTCTTAGAGACCCTACAAACCCTATATATCCCCACAACCAGAAGTGTCTAGCAGATGCAATGGTATATTGCTTTTGTAAATCGTCCATCGCGACAAAACGTTACAGATGAAAATGTTGTCATAAAGCCCGTATTTTCCTACTCATTTCCAATATTTCTTTATTGCAACAGTTTTTTTCCTTGGGAAAACCTTGAGGGAGCTACACATATGATCCCTTGATGAATTTGGAGTTTTATCTACTTTTCAGAAATCTATAGCTTTCCTGGATCACCCATGGGTTTCACACTGGTTTCCAGCATAAACTGAAAGTAGGTTGAGAGCACGAAAAAATAGGGAAAATAGGCTATCCCTTAGAAAAGTGCCAAAACTGTGGTACAAAATTAGGTTTTGTGATTCAGCTCTGCATGTTCCTGAAAGCTGGGAAGATGGTGACTTTAGCACAGTAAACCATTCGTGGATGACATTTTTAGGAAAAAACAGACATTTATCTGGAGCACTTTTCCCTATTTTTTCCCAAAAACTCAAATATTTGCTTTGTTTTGCCTATTTTTTCGGTTTCCTCCAGGGCAGTCCACAAACCCTGGGTATCTTTAGTATCCCCAGGATGTTGGACAAAAAGTACACATATTTGGCGTGGATATACCTTATGTCGAAAAAAGTTATGGAGCCCTAAGTGCGAACTACCCCAAATAGCCAAAAAAGGGCTCAACACTGGGGGGTAGGGGGGATTCCAGGGCAGGCATCAGTTAAGGGGTTAAACCACATTAAACATAAAACAAATAACTACTACACACAAAAAATAATCATAGACTTTGAACAAGCCATGATTCAAACAATTTTAAAAATGTACCCCCACACAGCAATACAAGACTGCTACTACTATTTCAATCAAAGCATATGGAGACACCTCTAGCAATCTGCACTAAGGGGCCGATTACGAGTCTGGCAGTCCACGGATCACCAGACTCGTGGGGGCATGGCAGCGGTGGTCTTCTGACCGCCGTTTTACGATTAGGGCGGTCGGACTGGAAATGTCTTGCTGCAGCCGCCAGGAAACCACCATTTCCTAGCAGTGTTGCGGCGGTTTGGAGCCCGCAATATGCTTGGTAGGACTGTCGCAGTCCTGCCAAGCATATTATGAGTTTCCTCTCTGCGGGCAGTGTCAGGGATGTTCCTACTCCATGAACATCATGGCGGAAAGGAAACAAAGTGGGACCTGCAGTGTCCCCTGTCCCTCCTCCACATGGGGACGCATGCAGGCAGGCACAACATGTCCCCCCCTTTGTGCATGCAGCCCAGTTCCTGCATGGCATGGACTGAACTGTTTTTGGTGTTTCCATTCTGGTGCTCATTTTCAGGGCACCGTCGTGGGAACGTCAAAAAAAAAAGCGAGCCAGACAGGAGGGAACTCCTAACCTGGTGAGCGGCCTGACCGCGGCTTTGGCGGTGCAGTGGAGGGCGGACCCGGAGCTGCACCGCTAAAGACGTCATCAGGCCCTAAGTGTAGAATATGCTACAAACAGCCAATTCACCTTAGAAATAAAAAAATGATAGCACCAGCCTACGTACTTGTCACACAGGTAGCTAGCCCCTACAATTTACTAATAGTCCTTTCTACCTACAAATTGAAGACAAACTAAACCTATTAATGGACTATTTCAAAGACACTTGGGTTGGCAAACTGCATTACTCCCCACACAGACGCCAACCCACATTCCAAATACTTTGGTGGAATGTCTATGACAGCAGCTTGGCACAGGAAGCCAAAACAAACAATGCAGTTAAAGGGTGGCACAATGCCTTCCAATCCACACTAGGTAGAACCTAACCTACAATCTATACATTTATATGAGCATTACAAAAAAATCAAAGCTACCAACAACTATGAATTGAGCAATTTGTAAGCTAAATTGCACCTAAACTTAGCAAACAAAGTTTTTCTCAGAACAGAGGAGTGAGTCCCCGAGTCCCCGAGTCCTAAAATGGCTGCCACCACATATTTGTTGATGTCGTGGATGCCAATAAGATCTTATCTTGAGATCTGTTGGCTCCGCAGCATGAAATATACATACATTTTGAACCTTCATTTCTCAAAAACTAGAATGATTTACACCAAATTGCATATAGCACGCTTACTTCCAAATTTCTACCAGTTTTTGCTCTATTGCTGTTCAATTTTCCTAAGGAAAAATGAGTGGAGAAAATGTGTTTTAGGATCCGCCCTTTATCTTAGCCCCTGCTTTACAGATCACCCCAAAACATTTTTAAAAAGAAGCTGAGATGGATGAGACTCCTGTTTGGAAGATTTCCTGAAGATTCGGCACACGGTGCCAAAGTTATTGGCATATTAGTTAGTATGTACACACACACACGTATGTATATATATATATATATATATATATATATATATATATATCAACAAAAAGAGTTGCCTCCAAATGACGAAGCCACACACGGCGTGCTTTTTCATCATTTACTCCGAGGATTACAATCAACCTGGCACTCTTCGGCACGTTTCGGGCATGTCACCGCCCTTGTTCCTTTTTTTTATTTTTTTTATATTTTTATTTGGAGAGAGTACATCAATAAAAAAGACATTTACATTTCATAAGCATTTCGATATATACAAATAACTAAGATCAGATGGCGCAAGAGCAAGTTCTTCAATATTTCATAGATATTTACAGTACAAATAAATCAAAAGGGGAAAGAGACAGAGGCCGAAAAAAGGATAGAGAACATTAAATACATGGGTGTTATTTCATTTATAGGGTCTTAAACCAGAGAAGAAAATACGTCATGATTCACCCTATCACTTTAAAAAACATTTTGCTTTATAATCCAGTTTTTCATAGGGGCCCAAATTGCCCTGCCTCTCCTTCTTGCACTGCGGCCTTTACATTTATATAAAGCTTTCTCGAGATGATAAATAGCCAACAAGCGACCCAGCCAGGCATGAAATTGAGGGGGATCCACATCTTTCCAGTGTGTAGCAATAAGAAGTTGAAACACAGCTATTGAGACAAAGACAAACTTGTCCTTATGACGGTCACATTGCGCCTTCTCGTCACATCCGAGCAGCATTAGAGTTGGGGTTACTTTAATACACATGTCTATTGCAGCTGACAAAAATTCCTCTATCTGCTTTATCAGTAGATTCAGTTTCTCACAGCCCTAGAACATGTGTATTATGTCTGCTGGCCCTTGGTCGCAACGCGGGCAGTTATCATCCTCTCTTTTCCCCCACCGATGTAATTTTGCGGGGGTAAAGTAGAGGTCATATACCGTATAGTAATGTTGAGCTTTCAAATTGGCTGCGAGGAATGTCCCCTTGGCTAAGGCTAATGAATTATACACATCGATGTCGGGATCTCCTACTTTAGCAACCCATTTAGTTTCTACTGCCTCAAGGTCATCGGGAAGAGTATCTATCAAAATTTTATATATGTTTTTGATTTTTGACTGAGGCTGAGACATAGTTTCTATTAACAAATTCCTGCATAGGGAAAATCTCTCTTCGTTAATTTGATTTAAAAAACTGGTAAGCTGTCTGTATTTAAAGTATGTTCCAGCCGCTATACCGAACCTTTGCTGCAACTCAACAAACAACAGCCTTTGTTCAATTAAATAAATATCCCCCATCTTCAATATTCCTTTTTCTTCACATTGCCTAGCCAGATTATCATACATCGATGTGGGAAAAAGAGTGGATCGCCACAGTGGCGTATACCTGTTGTATTTCGATATCTTTGTAAGCTCTACCATTCTTTTCCATATGTTCCAGATTACAATTATGATCTTAAATTTAGTTTTCTTGTAGTAGCTGGGCTCTAATTGTCGTAAAAGTACGCCTTGTGCATTTCTTCCTATTGCTAACTCATAAATCGAGGGGAGGTCCCTATTTACATCGTGTTGTCTACTACCGACACCAGGTAGGATCACAAAAGCCATTTGCTGTAGGAAAGTTGCATAATAGTAATATCTAAGATTAGGGACAGACCATCCTCCTCGATCTTGTGGTAATGCTAGAAATTTAAGGGAGCGTCGAATTTTTGAGTACTTCCAAACAAAATTACTAAATAAACTATCTACTTTCTTTAAGAATGAATCTTCAATTGCAAGTGGGATCGATCTAAACATATACAGAACCTTAGGGAGCATAACCATCTTAAGTATGTTACATCTTCCTATGAGCGTTAGGTGTAATCTATCTAAGCTACGTAGATCCTTGCTGATCTTATCGATCATGGGGCACATGTTTATTTTCCAGATGGTTTCTACTTTGCTACTGATCTTAATGCCGAGATAGATTACCTCAACTAGTCTTCGAGGGTCATTACAAAGGGTTTTAGAGTTACATAGAATCTGGGTTTTCCCTGTATTTAATAGATAGCCAGATTTTCGACCATATTCATAGGCTAAATTCTGTATTTGGCTAATTGCATTTACTGGGTCAGTAGTGACCACTGCCAGGTCATCGGCATAGGCCATTATCTTTATTTCAAATCCGTTGCTCTTAACTGGAATAATTATTTGATCTTGAAGTATTTGCTCTATAAAAATATCAATATAAAGAGCAAATAATATTGGGGAACAGGGACAACCCTGCCTTGTCCCTCTTGCAATGTCAATAGATTTTGATTCTAGACCCATTATATTTAACCTCGCATATGGCCTGTGATACATTGCTTGTATGGCTGTCATGAAGCCAGGCCCAAATCCTCTCTGTACCATAGTTGTCCAAAGAAACTGCCATGAAACGCGATCAAATGCCTTCTCGGCGTCTAGGAGGATCATAGCCATCTTCTCACCAGTTGTCTCCATTATATCAAACAAGGCTATAGCACGTCTGATATGGTCTGTTGTGCTTCTTGTAGGTATAAAGCCATGCTGCCACCGGGAGACTAGATAGGCTATGATCCCCCCTAGCCGAGACGCGAGAATTTTTGAATAAAGTTTGACATCAGCGTTCATGAGGGATATGGGCCTGTATGATGCGGGATTATCGGCAGGCTTCCCTTTTTTTAAAAAGACCACTATATCTGCCCCCTGCCAAGACTCAGGGGGGTCCCACTATATTGTATTCCGAGAAACAGGTCTAAAAGTATCGGAGTTATTTTCTCTTGAATTAACTTATATAATTCTAGTGGAATTCTGTCAGGACCTGCCGCTTTTCCTGAGGCCATTGATTTCAAAGCTAATAGAACCTCTTCAATCGTAATTTCTTTATCAAGCTCTTGTCGCAGTTCTTCACTAAGCCTAAGATGATTTCCTAAAGTTAACTCAATTTCATTGGAAAGCATGGGATCGAGATTGTCCTGCTGATACAGATCTTGATAAAACTCTTCAAAGATCTTAATAATATCTTTTAATTCTGTGTAATGTTTACCATCTTGGGCTCTAATACCCGTTATGTTGTTTCTGGATGTTCTTTGCTTAGTCCGCAAAGCAAGTATCCTACCTATGGTCTCGCCATATTCATATCTCTCATTTTTATGTGCCTGATAGCTGGCTGCCCCCTTCCTGATGTAATAGCTACTTATTTTGGCTTTTGTAATCATTATTTTTTGTCGCAGTGATAGTTCTTCCTCCTCTTGTTTTTGTCTGATGGCATTAGTATGTTCTTCTTCCAATTGCCCCAATACAGTTATCAGATCGGTTATCTGCTTCTTCTCTTGTTTTATCCTCTTCCCCACAAAACTTATTGTTTCTCCCCGGAGGCCTGCTTTGAAACTATCCCAAACTACGCCCCTCGAAGAGCTAAATCGGTTCATTTCATAATATTCTATGACCCATTGTTTAATATGTTTAAGATATTGATCGTTGGACAATAAAGATCTATCAAACGTCCACTTTGCCTGTGGATGGTCTTCTGTCTGAAGTGCTAAATCTATAAGTAGGGGATTGTGGTCTGACAGTAATTTGGGTAGTTTCTTTATCCCTACAGTCGTAATCAGAGAGGGTGACACCAGAAAGTAGTCCAACCTGACATACTTCTTGTGGGGATTTGAAAAATAAGTATAACCAGGATCAGCAGGATATTTTGCCCCCCACACATCCTTCAAGTCATAGGTAGCCCGCAAGGCCGAGAGGGCTCGATGAACATGGGGTGTCCTGCCTTGATACTTCTGAATTCCCCCATAACCAGTATCATAATGGATATTCAAATCCCCAAAAATTACTAATGGGCCTGGCCATAATGCTAGCTCGACTTCTAAGTCGTTAAATATTTGTGGGTCATCCTCATTAGATCCGTATATCGTACAGATAGTCAAACCCATGTGGAGTTGTACAATAGCCCATCTCCCCCACTTATCTTCCAAAACCCGTTTAGCAGGGCCAATACAGTTCTTTACATGAATCGCTACTCCCCTAATGGTTGAAGTTTGGGTAGAACAAGCAAGGAGATTATATCCCCTTATAGCTAACATATCCCTTTTTCCCCAGGGAATATGCGTTTCTTGCTGGCATATTATATCGGCTTTTAAGCCTCTTAATATTTCGCCAACTCTGATACGCTTTGTTTGTCATTAAGACCACCAATATTGACTGAACAAATAGTGATTCTACCCATTTGAGTCATTTAATTTTCTCTGAAGTAAGTGCTCTTGCTTATTTAAACTTGCTATCTCATTCCTTTTATTTATAGCCTCTCCAATTTTTTCTTTTTGTTCACCCTCCACCCTGTGTCCTACCCCCCGAACCCTCCTCCCGCCCCCCTCCAACACCTCCTTCCACCCTTTCCCCACCCCCCAGTGCCCTTGAGCCCTTCCCCACCCCCATCCCCTGTAGAAAGGCATCCAGACTGGGTAGTCTGTTGTGATGATTGCTGCCCCCCGACCCAACGCTAGTTTCCCGGCAGCTAGGAGACACAGAACTAAAGAAAAACAAAGAACAGAAAAAGAACAAAACTTCCTTTTCCTTCTCTCTTCCCACCCCCTCTCTCCCCTCCCAAAACCCAAAGATCCCAGGCATATCAAAAGCAACGTCCAGATAAAATGTTCGTTAGCCACTATAATACTGAAAATGGGAAAGGAAAAAAAAGAGAAAAGGGGGGAGGATTGGAGGGTTCGAGTATTCGATAATTTAATCTGAGAGACAGTCTTAAGACTTGTGGTCCCAGGCATCCAAGTACTCCTTGACTTTAATTTCAGAAGTGAAGAACCGAGTATGATCTCCCTTAATCACATTCAGACGCGCTGGATGCAGCAAATATGCTTGCCCCCCCGATCTTGTATTGGCTTGACCATCTGGTGAAGGCGCCATCGTCTCTCCACTGTGTAGTGGCAAAAATCTGGTTGGACAAAAAAAGAATAGTCCCCACCGTTGCGTTTCGTTGTTGGCTTTGCTTTATCATATATTGCTTGTCGCAGTAGGAAATTGCCAAAATAGACAAGTATAGCCCGGGGCTTTGTGTCGGGTTTCACTGGGTGCTTAAGTTTGAACGGGATCCGATGGGCTCTTTGTACCTCTAAGGCCCAGTTCCAATCCTCTAGATCCGGGAAAGCCTTAGATAGCATATCAACCATGTATGCCCGAGTATCTGACCCTTCCTTTCCCTCTGGTACACCTAGTACCCACAGATTGTTTTGGCGTTGTCGATTTTCATGGTCCTCTAACTTCCACTGTAAATCAGTTATTTGGGCGTCATGTGCACTAGTGCTTGCGTGTGTGGCTGCTAGATCGTTCTCTAAGGTTTCTGTTCGCATTTCCAGGGTTGTAAGGCGTTTTTTGATGTCAACACACGACTTCGCCACCTTTCTCACAGCCCCTTGAATCTTCCGCATAGTCGTCTGTGCGCGTTTGCTATCTTGGCGCGTTTCTTCGCGATGGGAGAGAATGCATTGGAGAACAGTGTCTAACGTTGGGGATGCTGGGGGTGATGTACTGTCGCCTTTAGAGGATGGTGTTATACATGTGCTAAGTAGATCTGCCCCTGAATGATCCCATCTTAGACTTTTCTTTTGTAAACTGGGGTGGATTGTTTTCCTCACTGCCTTACGTATTGTGGCTGTAGTCTCTTTCTTGCCACTATCCGTGACCTCCTCACTAGAATCTCCAAGTGAATCAGACCCTGATCCTGAGCCTGAAGCTGACCAAATCCCGTCTGAAAGCGAGAAGAAACAGTCCATATCCTGTTCACTATGATTCGAAGAAGCAGCATGATTTGTAGCCGTGGCCCCTGCAAGAGGGGCATTAAACATGTTAGTCCCCAGCATTATATCTGCTGCTTGACCCCCAGATCCGTCTAAAGTGCTTCCATCAATATTGCTTTTTAGCTCAGGTTGCAGGCAGGGGGTAGTGAGGGGAGCCGGAGGGGGATGATTAAACTGACTGTCCTTAGAAGCAACCGCTGTCGGAGTCATAGTCACAAATAAGGATTCTTGTAAGACATCAAGGATCCCCCCGTAAGCCTCCCCAATCACAACATCGCCAAAGTTATTGGCATATTAGTTAGTATGTACACACACACACACACGTATGTATACATATATATACATATATATATATCAACAAAAAGAGTTGCCTCCAAATGACGAAGCCACACACGGCGTGCTTTTTCACCATTTAATCTGAGGATTACAATCAACCTGGCACTCCGAGCACAAATGTCAAAGCCAGACGCGTTTCTGGCATGTCACCGCCCTTGTTCACTGGCGTGCATGGAAACAACAGCAAAAGCGAACCACCTGCGCATGATTTAAATATCCCTCCCCAATGGGCATATGTGCGATTGTATTCTGGTGTACGTAGTCCGCTTTAAAAATAAAACCCAAATGAGTGCCGCCATGTCCCCAAATGTTTATCTTACCCAAGTGGGTATGCGCAGAGCAGCCAGGCATGAAATCCTTAACACCATCCTCAGATCGAGCACGCCGTTCCTGCAGTGTCTCTTTATTCTTGGCACTGCCGACCCGCTCAATTAGCAGTGCCGCCATGCACCATCCTCAGATCGAGCACGCCGTTCCTGCAGTGTCTCTTTATTCTTGGCACTGCCGACCCGCTCAATTAGCAGTGGGGCTCCATCGCGGCTAAGGCTGGCTATACTACCAACAAAAAGAGTTGCCTCAAAATTACGAAGCCTCACACGGCGTGGGACATGGCGGCACTCATTTGGGTTTTAATTTCATGCCTGGCTGCTCTGCGCATACCATGCAATTTCCCATAAGAATTTTGAAAAGTGATACAGAAAAAGACAGCTGAACCTAATTACACCAAATTTGACAGAAAACTAGATCTTTACTTAGAAAGCACGATTTGGTGCATATCTGTTCATCCATTTCCCAGAATTTAAGGTTCAAAATATAATGATATCTGGATGATTAATTCCGGTGAAGCACCGCAGTACTCCCACGGTACCTCAAATTTAAAAAATAGAACATTCTAATTGTCCAAGATGGCTTTTTCCCCATATGTCCCTTCGGTCCTGATCTAACTGGCTGGCTACAACCTGAAGGAAAATGTTTTGGCCGTCATTACAGGGCTTGTCCAGAGTTTAGCTTAAAAATAACATATAAAGGGGCATGGTAGGTAGGAACCAGTGGGAACTCCCCACCACCACCACCAAGGCAAAATCTAAACAAAGAAAATATAGATATATTCCAGGGAACTTAGCATAGCCTCCCCATGAGGTGCTATGGGACTACCATTGGAGAGTGGTACTACAAGACTAATGCAAGCTTGCAAACTAAAGCTTGCATGGTTTTACAGTGCCGGGGGTTGACTCTTAGTGGTGGTATGGCAGGAGCATCATGGTTGGAAAAATATAATTAGCAAAAATATGGGGTAAGTGTGTGTTGTGGGTTGGCTCTTTTCGGAGGAATGCTTGCAAAAAGTGTAACCACTGGCAATCGCTCAGGGTAGCATTCCAAACCATCATACTTTTGCCAACCGTGCACCTCAGTTTAGACACAGCCATATGCAAATCATTGTGTATTTGGCCCCCAGACAATGGGGCCCAAAGCCTGACTAAGGGCCTCATTTAGATCTTGGAGGGTAGAGTCCCTCCATTGCCTTTTCGAGGGTCTTCCTGCCCGCCAGCTTGGTGGTCAGCACACCCTATTTAGATGTTAGCGGGTCCATAGATGAAAGACTGCCATGGTCCCGCATCGATGGACAGAGAGGGAAAAGCAGCTGTCAGAGGGAGGACCGATGTGCCTTCCTGCCAATGTGACTGTGGTGGTAAATCCTGCACACCTGAGTTGTCAGAATAGAAGGGATATAAGGCAGAAACTCACCTTGTCTCATTTACACACTTCCTGTTCACCATGGAATTGGATCTTCCAAGTCCTGCCGCTGCTGCTTGATGGCGAACAAAACAAATACCGTTGTGGACACAATCGACGGTAAGCTACAAGCAATAGCATATAAATGTGCAATGCATATATCTGTAATGTTGACGTTTAATAAATTTAAAGAAACACACCTGTATGATTATAATGATGCGATCGGAAAGTAAACCGCGCGGCCCATTTCGACCCCAGGTCAGAGCCTTTACGGGCCGCATCGTAATCGGCCCCCATGGTGTAAGCTGCCTTCAAAAAAATGGACACTTGCACAAAAAAGGATATCCAACTAAAAATTAAAAAGTCACCATACAGGTGTGTGTTTTTAAAGAAATTTCTAAAATTACCATATTCAAAACATATGGAATACACATCGTAGGGATAAGTGCAATGTAACATGATGTAGAAATTGCATTAGACAAGGTGTAACCTTTACCGTAAGTATTAACTTGAAAATCAATGTCAGTCACAAATTAGAAGTATTCAACATATACATCCATGTAACATTTCCCCTTCTGTACTGCAACTCCTATACTGTATCCAATTTCAATAGTCACAAAATATTTCATACTGATCAGTAATCAAGGTGAAACAAACACACTTGTAGTAACACATCAAAATCAAATTTGTAACATCAATTAGTTGGTGCAAGTGGCCATTACTATGATCAATGCCTGCACCTAAATTCAAATGACAATCACATTCAATGTTAACCAGTGTATGCACTTAACAAAGTAGACATTTAAAAAATCAGTTGCATTACCTGCCATCATGGTAAAGAAAAAGAAGTACTTCACATTTTACTCTGAAACATTGCTAGAAATCAAACAATTGCTAAGGAAAATTAATGCCAGGACTACTTTGGTCAAATAAAAAGTATGTATTTATTCAACAAAATGAGATAAGGCTCTCAATATAATAATTAAGTCAATTGGCAGTCCATCAAGCAAAACATCTGCACTGTTGTGCAGTGGTACAAAGCTAGCCTCCAAATAGACTGCAGGGGGAACCTCCTCAGGAAGGGGCATCTAGTGGGCAGACCAGGGACCTCCAAGATCTTACATGGGAGGGGGGGTTGGGTTTGGGAAGGGTACTGTGAGAAGTTGGCCTGGCATATGCTGTCCACTAATTATAGTGGGCACCTTGCACCAGTCCAAACAACCCCTTATTGGAGATAGGTTAAAGACAACCTTATTGAAAGCTATCCTAGTGGTAGCTATGGAGAGCAGCCTTCAGGCTAAGTCTTGAAGGAATGTAAAGCAGCTTGTTTTACCAGTCTATAATCTATTGAGTGACCAAATGAAAGAGCACCACACCAGGTATATATTCAAAATATATGTATTTATTGCTAAACACACCCCTCTAGTCTCTTTATGAGGCTAGAGTTCGAAGTACATAAGTTAGAAGTTATTAAATCACAGTAATAGCACAAATACACGTTTGGGCCCTAGGGGCGTACCAAACCATATACCAATAAAGTGGTATGCGAACCACGACTGAACTAGACACTAGGCCTAGAGCCTCTAGAAGTGCTTGGACCACAAGGAACCACCCAAGGTAGTGACACAGGGGACCCACGGGAGACGCGTGCAGTGTAAATACACAACCGCGATACGCCGTTGACTTCTATGGAGAAAGTCGGGATCGGGAAATTAGAGAAAAGGGACACTTAAAAGAGGACTAGGACAAAACCCTTGGAGATCTAGGACTTTGAAGAGTCTCTACCCACGGGAGCACCGGAGTACTCGTGTTACCTCACCCAGGGAAGCCGGGTGCATAGGTGCCTTTCGGGGTCGGGTTTCGTCGTCGATTCGAATGGCGATCTGCTGCAAAGTGCTGCTGGCGGCCAAGAGAAAAGTGTTCGGGTGGATCCAAGAGTGGATCGGAGTTCTGAAGAACCTGAAAGCAGAGGGGACAGAGTCTGGGTCACTAGCCAGTGACCAGGAAGGCGGTGGACAGATGCCCACCGATGTCGAGTGCTTCAGGTGCGTTGACGGTTGTCTTGACTCTTCAGCCACGAGGTCCAGGAGGTGTTGTCGGTGACCAGGAGCAGGATTCGGGCTGGGATACGATGTCTGTCGAGTGCTGAGGTGTCGGCGACCGGATTGGACCCAACAAGCCTTGGCAACGGCAAGTCTCGGTGAAGATGTAGATCGTCGATGGTGCAGACCAGCAAGGTCTGTGGAACTCACCCAGCAAGGGTAAGTGAGGGCAGGCCTGGAGCAACAAGGATGCCAAGTAAGAAAAGGATTGGCCTTCGTTAAGGGCTACTAGCCAACGGGCTAGCGACCGCGAAGGAGCCTCGTGACACCGCACGTGGAGCTGGCTTACAGGACACTCGTGGAGTGGGGGCCAGTGATCTTCGGTGCAGGTAGTCCTGGAGGCTAGGGCTACTCGGAGCCCAAAGCACGACTTCTTGGGAGACCCAGAAGATGGTGCACTTGCAAATGTGCTCAGTGTCCAGGGGTCACGGTCTCAAGTCACCCACGATAGCCACGGGCCTCAGCTTTGCTGGGGACTCAGGGTAGCCTCGGGGAAAACTGAGAATCCACCTCTGGTGATGCGATGACTTCGGCGTCCGATGGGAGCTTCAGAAATGCGAACCGGACAGATGCTTCTTTGGTGCCTGCCAAGCAGGGGAGTCACTCCTTGACCCCAAGGGAGATTCTTCAGTCCTCTAATCTTGTCGTAGAGCGTCGAAGGTCCAGGATTCAGTTTCAGAGTTTCGTCCAGGTATAATCTAAAGTCCTAAGGACTGGGTTCCTATCTTTATACTAAAGATAGGGGTTGGACTACTCTGTGGCCCCACCTATGGGTGGGTCAGGGCAGAGGGGTGGCTACACCCCTTTCCCTTTGTCCAGTTCGCACCAAAGCAGGGGCTGGAAGCCCCTGATCCGGTTTGAACTGGGGTATGCACAGGGACACCAAATGTGCCCCCAGTGCAGGACTTCAAAGCACACAGATGGTGCTCCCGCCCAGCCCCAATACACATTATCCTGTCTGGGGAGGTGGTCACACCTCCCTGGGACAGGAAACCTATTGTCCAGGCCTCCCCTGCCGGAGTTTCGTCCAGCAGCAGGAGGCCAGACTCGTGTCTGTGGCAGCAGCATCCATTTTGTGATGCCAGGGCTTTGGAGAGAAGTTACCGGGTTAGTCAGAGTTAACATGTCTTTCCCTCTAGAAGGGTGGAATGCTACCCCCGCCGCCAGAATTGGCGTGGGGGTAGTATTCCAAGATGTTTGACACCAAACACGACATGTTTAGGTGCAGCTATTCCAAAGTTAGCATTTTACCGCGAGGATATAATGCGCTTAAGAGTATATGGTCAGGCTGCACTACAAACAGCATCAGAGATGGTCTCCGAACGCTGCAGAGGGGCCCTGCTCATGCAGGGGCACCCTCTCACATAGGAACCATGCACTCTGCCTTTAGGATTGATAAGGCCTGCCTTAAGAGTGACTTATAGGTTTATATGGGTGTATGTATTTAGTGATATAGGTAACCTATATCACAGTAAGGGGTGCATGCACCACCTTACCCAGGCTGCAGTAGCAGACCTGTGGTGTCAGTTTGGATGGCCTTCCAGGGGTGGCATAATACATGCTGCAGCCCCTGGCAGGCCTCTGAGGTACCTATGCCCTTGGTACATAGTATACCATATACTAGGGACTTATAAGGGCACTCCAGAACCCAATCAGAGATGTGCCTAAGGCACATGGAAACCTTTTACAGAGAAAGCAGATAGACTGGGGCCCTGAATAGCAGGATCCCAGTCCAACTAAGTCATAAACCAGCAAAACACCATAAAAAAAGTGGGGGCAACCATATAGTCAGATTCCACCTTCCTACATAACCCCCCCAAACGAAAGGAGATAAGGCTAACCTTGGCCAGTTGAGCCTTCATTGACTAAGTGGTCATATAAGGAAGCACCTGCACTAGCATGGTTGCCCCCTGTCTTATGGTCCACTAAGCAATCCCTCACCCTAAGGGTATGAGAGGGTCTCCACCATGGGGAATCACTACCTGTGGTGTGCTTAGGTAAAGTACAAGGCTGGTGAGGTGTCTGAGTAGGGAAGTGAGGCCCTAGGAATGTTGGCCTCAGCTTCCTCAGATCACTGATCACCATGTATGCCTGTCTTTCCATGACTGAGTTGCACTTTGCTCTAAGGGTCAACCTTTGGCTGCCTACAGCTGGGGGTTGGGTCCCTTTGGATGGACTACTGGAGGGGCATGGCAGGTTTGGAACCTTCTGGTCCCAGGTTTGCCCTTGCCTACCAGAGTCCTTCTGGGGGAGGTCCCTACATAAAGGTATGGGGGATCCCTCAGTGTGTAGAGGAATTTTCACCTGGCTAGGGCTACTAGACTGGGTGCCCCTAATCTGCTGATGGGGGTTTCCTCTGGACAGGGGGCCCTGGGGGTCCACTGACCTCCCTGACCTCTGCAGCCCTGGGCTGACTGAGGCAGGGTAGAGAGGGGCAGGTTACCTGCTCCAGACGGGGTACCACCTTGGAAGGGTCCTCTGCCATCAGGGGCGTGGCCAGGCCAGGCCTGACTACCTCTGTGGCAGTTCCTTCACTAGGGGTAGGGTCAGTTCCCTGAGGAGGCTGACCCTTACCTACTGTCTGGGGGAAGAAGACTTTTCTTCAACCCTTGTGCTCTCTTTTGGGGGAGAGTGGGCCATTCTTTCAGGCTCCATCTCTCCAAATTCTTGGGCTGGGGCTGTGGCCATCACAGCCCCACTAACCTTTACAGGGACGCCCAACATCCTAAGATGGGTTTGGTGTTCAACTTCAGCCCAGGCTGAAATTTCCAGATCATTGCCCATCAGGCAATCTACAGGTAGGGTTCGGGACACTGCCACTCTTTTTGGGCCTGTGACCCCCTCCCAGCTGAGATTGACTATGGCCATGGGGTGATCTGTTCTGACACCATCAATGTTGGTCACCTGTTATTTAAACTCAGGTAAAAGCTGGTGAGGGGGGACTAGTTTCCCTGCCACCATGGTGACACTAGCCCCTGTGTCCCTAAAGGCCACAGCTTTCTGACCATTAATTATTGGCTCCAATCTGTACCTGCCCAATGCTATGGGACCCATGGTAAAGGTGGCAAATCCTATACCACCATCAGAGTCAGAGGAGTCTGTTGAGGGGTCCCTGTCTAAACTAGGGCCCACCTCTGTTCCTCTTGCAAAAGCACCTAACTTTTTGGGTGCACTACTCCCAACTGGAGGATTACTACTGGTAGTACCAGGAGGGGTGGTAGTAGTTGTGGGAGGAACATTTTCTTTATTGCCAATCCTGGGGCAACTGGGATCAGTTTTCCAGTGCCCAGGCTTTTTACAGACATGGCAATATGGTTTCTTTTCAGGAGAGGAAGGAGTTTGGGACCCACCCCAGAAGAGGAATTTTGGGGCCCTGTAGGGGACTTATCCTTAGATTTATCCCCACCTTTCTCTTGGGACTTAGTAGAATCTTTCTTCTGGTCACCACCCTGATTTCTAGTTTTTACTCTGGTTCTGACCCATTTGTCTGCCTTCTTTCCCAATTCTTGGGGAGAGGTCAGATCAGAGTCCACCAGATACTGGTGCAAAAGCTGGTTTTGACAATTATTAAGGATCTGCTCCCTCATAATCAAATTGTACAATCCTAAAAAGTCATGCACTTTGTTGCCATGTATCCAACCTTCCAGAGCCGTTGTAGCACAATCTACAAAATCAACCCAGTCTTGAGTCTGAGCTTTTGGGTGTCTCTGAACTTCAACCTATACTGTTCAGTGGTTAGGCCAAACCCATCTATCAGAGCACTCTTCAAGACTGTGTAATTGTCAGCATCCTCTTCTCTTACAGTGAGGAGCTTGTCTCTACCTTTGTCTGCAAAGGAGAGCCACAAGATTGTTGCCCACTGCCTCTGGGGGACCTTCTGAACTTTACAGGCCCTCTCCAGTGCAGTTATCCATTTGTGGATGTCATCCCCACTCTGGTAGGGAGGGACAATCTTGTTTAGGTTTCTATGGTCATAAGACCTTTCCCTATCTCTAGGGATATTGCTGCCACCATGGGACTCTAGTCCCAACTTTCTTCTCTCTCTAAGGAGATCTAGGGATTCCCTATCTAAAGCCAATTGCTTTTTTCTGATTTCCAGCTGAGTTTCCTCATACTGGACCAGTCTGTCTCTTCTCTCATGAGAGGATTCCCTCCTGTGAGAGGAGATAGAGCTCCCTATGGAGGTGCCAGAGTGGTTAGACTCCTGAGAAGGAGATCTAGACTTCCTGGGCACACTCTTAATCCTTCCTGGGGGGACAAAGAGGGCATCATTCTGATCATCCTCATCATCTTCCACAGGAGGGATTGGGTTATCCAGGTCAGGGTCATTGTCACCCTCCTGGCCAGTCTCAGAGGGGGGCTGGGGGTATTGGTACCCCTGGCCTCCTCCTCTTCCTCTGCCCCACCCTCAGCTCCTACCCCTTCAGTCCCCACGGGCTTACTAAGGTCATAAGCCACCAACAACTCCTTGAGGTGTTGGGTGGTGGGGCTTTGGCCTGTCCTTATTTTTCTCAAGTTACATAAAGCTCTCAATTCCAAGAATGGGAGTGTATCATACTTGGAGGGTGGAAGCTCAATGGCTTCCTGCAAGGATTCTTTGGATCCTGCCATTAAAGACATTACTAGTGTGGTGTGGTGTATGCACTACCTACTCTAGTGTGGCCTACTAAACTCTCTTGAGTTGTAGAAAGGGTTGTGCTATCCCTTAACACCCAACTCTAAGTTCAGTAGAACTTACTGTATTCTAAGCTTAAATTATATGTACCTTAGGTACCTTTAGTGGTTTTCAGTTGATCAATTCAATTGAGATTATCTGGTAAAACAATAGCAAGCTGGAATCCCACACGCTGCACACCAATGTGAGAAGTTGGCCTGGCATATGCTGTCCACTAATTATAGTGGGCACCTTGCACCAGTCCAAACAACCCCTTATTGGAGATAGGTTAAAGACAACCTTATTGAAAGCTATCCTAGTGGTAGCTATGGAGAGCAGCCTTCAGGCTAAGTCTTGAAGGAATGTAAAGCAGCTTGTTTTACCAGTCTATAATCTATTGAGTGACCAAATGAAAGAGCACCACACCAGGTATATATTCAAAATATATGTATTTATTGCTAAACACACCCCTCTAGTCTCTTTATGAGGCTAGAGTTCGAAGTACATAAGTTAGAAGTTATTAAATCACAGTAATAGCACAAATACACGTTTGGGCCCTAGGGGCGTACCAAACCATATACCAATAAAGTGGTATGCGAACCACGACTGAACTAGACACTAGGCCTAGAGCCTCTAGAAGTGCTTGGACCACAAGGAACCACCCAAGGTAGTGACACAGGGGACCCACGGGAGACGCGTGCAGTGTAAATACACAACCGCGATACGCCGTTGACTTCTATGGAGAAAGTCGGGATCGGGAAATTAGAGAAAAGGGACACTTAAAAGAGGACTAGGACAAAACCCTTGGAGATCTAGGACTTTGAAGAGTCTCTACCCACGGGAGCACCGGAGTACTCGTGTTACCTCACCCAGGGAAGCCGGGTGCATAGGTGCCTTTCGGGGTCGGGTTTCGTCGTCGATTCGAATGGCGATCTGCTGCAAAGTGCTGCTGGCGGCCAAGAGAAAAGTGTCCGGGTGGATCCAAGAGTGGATCGGAGCTCTGAAGAACCTGAAAGCAGAGGGGACAGAGTCTGGGTCACTAGCCAGTGACCAGGAAGGCGATGGACAGATGCCCACCGATGTCGAGTGCTTCAGGTGTGTTGACGGTCATCTTGACTCTTCAGCCACGAGGTCCAGGAGGTGTTGTCAGCGACCAGGAGCAGGATTCGGGCTGGGACACGATGTCTGTCGAGTGCTGAGGTGTCAGCGACCGGATTGGACCCAACAAGCCTTGGCAACGGCAAGTCTCGGTGAAGATGTAGATCGTCGATGGTGCAGACCAGCAAGGTCTGTGGAACTCACCCAGCGAGGGTAAGTGAGGGCAGGCCTGGAGCAACCAGGATGCCAAGGAAGAAAAGGATTGGCCTTCGCTAAGGGCTACTAGCCAACGGGCTAGCGACCGCGAAGGAGCCTCGTGACACCGCACGTGGAGCTGGCTTACAGGACACTCGTGGAGTGGGGGCCAGTGATCTTCAGTGCAGGTGGTGCTGGAGGCTAGGGCTACTCGGAGCCCAAAGCACGACTTCTTGGGAGACCCAGAAGATGGTGCACTTGCAAATGTGCTCGGTGTGCAGGGGTCACGGTCTCAAGTCACCCACGATAGCCACGGGCCTCAGCTTTGCTGGGGACTCAGGGTAGCCTCGGGGAAGTCTGAGAATCTACCTCTGGTGATGCGATGACTTCGGCGTCTGACGGGAGCTTCAGAAATGCAAACCGGACAGATGCTTCTTTGGTGCCTGCCAAGCAGGGGAGTCACTCCTTGACCCCAAGGGAGATTCTTCAGTCCTCTAATCTTGTTGTAGAGCGTCGAAGGTCCAGGATTCAGTTTCAGAGTTTCGTCCAGGTATAATCTAAAGTCCTAAGGACTGGGTTCCTATCTTTATACTAAAGATAGGGGTTGGACTACTCTGTGGCCCCACCTATGGGTGGGTCAGGGCAGAGGGGTGGCTACACCCCTTTCCCTTTGTCCAGTTCGCACCAATGCAGGGGCTGGAAGCCCCTGATCCGGTTTGAACTGGGGTATGCACAGGGACACCAAATGTGCCCCCAGTGCAGGACTTCAAAGCACACAGATGGTGCTCCCGCCCAGCCCCAATACACATTATCCTGTCTGGGGAGGTGGTCACACCTCCCTGGGACAGGAAACCTATTGTCCAGGCCTCCCCTGCCGGAGTTTCGTCCAGCAGCAGGAGGCCAGACTCGTGTCTGTGGCAGCAGCATCCATTTTGTGATGCCAGGGCTTTGGAGAGAAGTTACCGGGTTAGTCAGAGTTAACATGTCTTTCCCTCTAGAAGGGTGGAATGCTACCCCCGCCGCCAGAATTGGCGTGGGGGTAGTATTCCAAGATGTTTGACACCAAACACGACATGTTTAGGTGCAGCTATTCCAAAGTTAGCATTTTACCGCGAGGATATAATGCGCTTAAGAGTATATGGTCAGGCTGCACTACAAACAGCATCAGAGATGGTCTCCGAACGCTGCAGAGGGGCCCTGCTCATGCAGGGGCACCCTCTCACATAGGAACCATGCACTCTGCCTTTAGGATTGATAAGGCCTGCCTTAAGAGTGACTTATAGGTTTATATGGGTGTATGTATTTAGTGATATAGGTAACCTATATCACAGTAAGGGGTGCATGCACCACCTTACCCAGGCTGCAGTAGCAGACCTGTGGTGTCAGTTTGGATGGCCTTCCAGGGGTGGCATAATACATGCTGCAGCCCCTGGCAGGCCTCTGAGGTACCTATGCCCTTGGTACATAGTATACCATATACTAAGGACTTATAAGGGCACTCCAGAACCCAATCAGAGATGTGCCTAAGGCACATGGAAACCTTTTTACAGAGAAAGCAGATAGACTGGGGCCCTGAATAGCAGGATCCCAGTCCAACTAAGTCATAAACCAGCAAAACACCATAAAAAAAGTGGGGGCAACCATATAGTCAGATTCCACCTTCCTACATAACCCCCCCAAACGAAAGGAGATAAGGCTAACCTTGGCCAGTTGAGCCTTCATTGACTAAGTGGTCATATAAGGAAGCACCTGCACTAGCATGGTTGCCCCCTGTCTTATGGTCCACTAAGCAATCCCTCACCCTAAGGGTATGAGAGGGTCTCCACCATGGGGAATCACTACCTGTGGTGTGCTTAGGTAAAGTACAAGGCTGGTGAGGTGTCTGAGTAGGGAAGTGAGGCCCTAGGAATGTTGGCCTCAGCTTCCTCAGATCACTGATCACCATGTATGCCTGTCTTTCCATGACTGAGTTGCACTTTGCTCTAAGGGTCAACCTTTGGCTGCCTACAGCTGGGGGTTGGGTCCCTTTGGATGGACTACTGGAGGGACATGGCAGGTTTGGAACCTTCTGGTCCCAGGTTTGCCCTTGCCTACCAGAGTCCTTCTGGGGGAGGTCCCTACATAAAGGTATGGGGGATCCCTCAGTGTGTAGAGGAATTTTCACCTGGCTAGGGCTACTAGACTGGGTGCCCCTAATCTGCTGATGGGGGTTTCCTCTGGACAGGGGGCCCTGGGGGGTCCACTGACCTCCCTGACCTCTGCAGCCCTGGGCTGACTGAGGCAGGGTAGAGAGGGGCAGGTTACCTGCTCCAGACGGGGTACCACCTTGGAAGGGTCCTCTGCCATCAGGGGCGTGGCCAGGCCAGGCCTGACTACCTCTGTGGCAGTTCCTTCACTAGGGGTAGGGTCAGTTCCCTGAGGAGGCTGACCCTTACCTACTGTCTGGGGGAAGAAGACTTTTCTTCAACCCTTGTGCTCTCTTTTGGGGGAGAGTGGGCCATTCTTTCAGGCTCCATCTCTCCAAATTCTTGGGCTGGGGCTGTGGCCATCACAGCCCCACTAACCTTTACAGGGACGCCCAACATCCTAAGATGGGTTTGGTGTTCAACTTCAGCCCAGGCTGAAATTTCCAGATCATTGCCCATCAGGCAATCTACAGGTAGGGTTCGGGACACTGCCACTCTTTTTGGGCCTGTGACCCCCTCCCAGCTGAGATTGACTATGGCCATGGGGTGATCTGTTCTGACACCATCAATGTTGGTCACCTGTTATTTAAACTCAGGTAAAAGCTGGTGAGGGGGGACTAGTTTCCCTGCCACCATGGTGACACTAGCCCCTGTGTCCCTAAAGGCCACAGCTTTCTGACCATTAATTATTGGCTCCAATCTGTACCTGCCCAATGCTATGGGACCCATGGTAAAGGTGGCAAATCCTATACCACCATCAGAGTCAGAGGAGTCTGTTGAGGGGTCCCTGTCTAAACTAGGGCCCACCTCTGTTCCTCTTGCAAAAGCACCTAACTTTTTGGGTGCACTACTCCCAACTGGAGGATTACTACTGGTAGTACCAGGAGGGGTGGTAGTAGTTGTGGGAGGAACATTTTCTTTATTGCCAATCCTGGGGCAACTGGGATCAGTTTTCCAGTGCCCAGGCTTTTTACAGACATGGCAATATGGTTTCTTTTCAGGAGAGGAAGGAGTTTGGGACCCACCCCCAGAAGAGGAATTTTGGGGCCCTGTAGGGGACTTATCCTTAGATTTATCCCCACCTTTCTCTTGGGACTTAGTAGAATCTTTCTTCTGGTCACCACCCTGATTTCTAGTTTTTACTCTGGTTCTGACCCATTTGTCTGCCTTCTTTCCCAATTCTTGGGGAGAGGTCAGATCAGAGTCCACCAGATACTGGTGCAAAAGCTGGTTTTGACAATTATTAAGGATCTGCTCCCTCATAATCAAATTGTACAATCCTAAAAAGTCATGCACTTTGTTGCCATGTATCCAACCTTCCAGAGCCGTTGTAGCACAATCTACAAAATCAACCCAGTCTTGAGTCTGAGCTTTTTGGGTGTCTCTGAACTTCAACCTATACTGTTCAGTGGTTAGGCCAAACCCATCTATCAGAGCACTCTTCAAGACTGTGTAATTGTCAGCATCCTCTTCTCTTACAGTGAGGAGCTTGTCTCTACCTTTGTCTGCAAAGGAGAGCCACAAGATTGTTGCCCACTGCCTCTGGGGGACCTTCTGAACTTTACAGGCCCTCTCCAGTGCAGTTATCCATTTGTGGATGTCATCCCCACTCTGGTAGGGAGGGACAATCTTGTTTAGGTTTCTATGGTCATAAGACCTTTCCCTATCTCTAGGGATATTGCTGCCACCATGGGACTCTAGTCCCAACTTTCTTCTCTCTCTAAGGAGATCTAGGGATTCCCTATCTAAAGCCAATTGCTTTTTTCTGATTTCCAGCTGAGTTTCCTCATACTGGACCAGTCTGTCTCTTCTCTCATGAGAGGATTCCCTCCTGTGAGAGGAGATAGAGCTCCCTATGGAGGTGCCAGAGTGGTTAGACTCCTGAGAAGGAGATCTAGACTTCCTGGGCACACTCTTAATCCTTCCTGGGGGACAAAGAGGGCATCATTCTGATCATCCTCATCATCTTCCACAGGAGGGATTGGGTTATCCAGGTCAGGGTCATTGTCACCCTCCTGGCCAGTCTCAGAGGGGGGCTGGGGGTATTGGTACCCCTGGCCTCCTCCTCTTCCTCTGCCCCACCCTCAGCTCCTACCCCTTCAGTCCCCACGGGCTTACTAAGGTCATAAGCCACCAACAACTCCTTGAGGTGTTGGGTGGTGGGGCTTTGGCCTGTCCTTATTTTTCTCAAGTTACATAAAGCTCTCAATTCCAAGAATGGGAGTGTATCATACTTGGAGGGTGGAAGCTCAATGGCTTCCTGCAAGGATTCTTTGGATCCTGCCATTAAAGACATTACTAGTGTGGTGTGGTGTATGCACTACCTACTCTAGTGTGGCCTACTAAACTCTCTTGAGTTGTAGAAAGGGTTGTGCTATCCCTTAACACCCAACTCTAAGTTCAGTAGAACTTACTGTATTCTAAGCTTAAATTATATGTACCTTAGGTACCTTTAGTGGTTTTCAGTTGATCAATTCAATTGAGATTATCTGGTAAAACAATAGCAAGCTGGAATCCCACACGCTGCACACCAATGTGAGAAGTTGGCCTGGCATATGCTGTCCACTAATTATAGTGGGCACCTTGCACCAGTCCAAACAACCCCTTATTGGAGATAGGTTAAAGACAACCTTATTGAAAGCTATCCTAGTGGTAGCTATGGAGAGCAGCCTTCAGGCTAAGTCTTGAAGGAATGTAAAGCAGCTTGTTTTACCAGTCTATAATCTATTGAGTGACCAAATGAAAGAGCACCACACCAGGTATATATTCAAAATATATGTATTTATTGCTAAACACACCCCTCTAGTCTCTTTATGAGGCTAGAGTTCGAAGTACATAAGTTAGAAGTTATTAAATCACAGTAATAGCACAAATACACGTTTGGGCCCTAGGGGCGTACCAAACCATATACCAATAAAGTGGTATGCGAACCACGACTGAACTAGACACTAGGCCTAGAGCCTCTAGAAGTGCTTGGACCACAAGGAACCACCCAAGGTAGTGACACAGGGGACCCACGGGAGACGCGTGCAGTGTAAATACACAACCGCGATACGCCGTTGACTTCTATGGAGAAAGTCGGGATCGGGAAATTAGAGAAAAGGGACACTTAAAAGAGGACTAGGACAAAACCCTTGGAGATCTAGGACTTTGAAGAGTCTCTACCCACGGGAGCACCGGAGTACTCGTGTTACCTCACCCAGGGAAGCCGGGTGCATAGGTGCCTTTCGGGGTCGGGTTTCGTCGTCGATTCGAATGGCGATCTGCTGCAAAGTGCTGCTGGCGGCCAAGAGAAAAGTGTCCGGGTGGATCCAAGAGTGGATCGGAGCTCTGAAGAACCTGAAAGCAGAGGGGACAGAGTCTGGGTCACTAGCCAGTGACCAGGAAGGCGATGGACAGATGCCCACCGATGTCGAGTGCTTCAGGTGTGTTGACGGTCATCTTGACTCTTCAGCCACGAGGTCCAGGAGGTGTTGTCAGCGACCAGGAGCAGGATTCGGGCTGGGACACGATGTCTGTCGAGTGCTGAGGTGTCAGCGACCGGATTGGACCCAACAAGCCTTGGCAACGGCAAGTCTCGGTGAAGATGTAGATCGTCGATGGTGCAGACCAGCAAGGTCTGTGGAACTCACCCAGCGAGGGTAAGTGAGGGCAGGCCTGGAGCAACCAGGATGCCAAGTAAGAAAAGGATTGGCCTTTGTTAAGGGCTACTAGCCAACGGGCTAGTGACCGCGAAGGAGCCTCGTGACACCGCACGTGGAGCTGGCTTACAGGACACTCGTGGAGTGGGGGCCAGTGATCTTCGGTGCAGGTGGTGCTGGAGGCTAGGGCTACTCGGAGCCCAAAGCACGACTTCTTGGGAGACCCAGAAGATGGTGCACTTGCAAATGTGCTCGGTGTGCAGGGGTCACGGTCTCAAGTCACCCACGATAGCCACGGGCCTCAGCTTTGCTGGGGACTCAGGGTAGCCTCGGGGAAGTCTGAGAATCCACCTCTGGTGATGCGATGACTTCGGCGTCTGACGGGAGCTTCAGAAATGCAAACCGGACAGATGCTTCTTTGGTGCCTGCCAAGCAGGGGAGTCACTCCTTGACCCCAAGGGAGATTCTTCAGTCCTCTAATCTTGTTGTAGAGCGTCGAAGGTCCAGGATTCAGTTTCAGAGTTTCGTCCAGGTATAATCTAAAGTCCTAAGGACTGGGTTCCTATCTTTATACTAAAGATAGGGGTTGGACTACTCTGTGGCCCCACCTATGGGTGGGTCAGGGCAGAGGGGTGGCTACACCCCTTTCCCTTTGTCCAGTTCGCACCAAAGCAGGGGCTGGAAGCCCCTGATCCGGTTTGAACTGGGGTATGCACAGGGACACCAAATGTGCCCCCAGTGCAGGACTTCAAAGCACACAGATGGTGCTCCCGCCCAGCCCCAATACACATTATCCTGTCTGGGGAGGTGGTCACACCTCCCTGGGACAGGAAACCTATTGTCCAGGCCTCCCCTGCCGGAGTTTCGTCCAGCAGCAGGAGGCCAGACTCGTGTCTGTGGCAGCAGCATCCATTTTGTGATGCCAGGGCTTTGGAGAGAAGTTACCGGGTTAGTCAGAGTTAACATGTCTTTCCCTCTAGAATGGTGGAATGCTACCCCGCCGCCAGAATTGGCGGGGGGTAGTATTCCAAGATGTTTGACACCAAACACGACATGTTTAGGTGCAGCCATTCCAAAGTTAGCATTTTACCGCGAGGATATAATGCGCTTAAGAGTATATGGTCAGGCTGCACTACAAACAGCATCAGAGATGGTCTCCGAACGCTGCAGAGGGGCCCTGCTCATGCAGGGGCACCCTCTCACATAGGAACCATGCACTCTGCCTTTAGGATTGATAAGGCCTGCCTTAAGAGTGACTTATAGGTTTATATGGGTGTATGTATTTAGTGATATAGGTAACCTATATCACAGTAAGGGGTGCATGCACCACCTTACCCAGGCTGCAGTAGCAGACCTGTGGTGTCAGTTTGGATGGCCTTCCAGGGGTGGCATAATACATGCTGCAGCCCCTGGCAGGCCTCTGAGGTACCTATGCCCTTGGTACATAGTATACCATATACTAGGGACTTATAAGGGCACTCCAGAACCCAATCAGAGATGTGCCTAAGGCACATGGAAACCTTTTACAGAGAAAGCAGATAGACTGGGGCCCTGAATAGCAGGATCCCAGTCCAACTAAGTCATAAACCAGCAAAACACCATAAAAAAAGTGGGGGCAACCATATAGTCAGATTCCACCTTCCTACAGGTACCCTTGGAATTGGGAAGGAGTGGTGCTCTTGCATTTGGCAGGGGTGGGTTGGATGTGGAGGGGTGTATTTGAGATTGGTAGGGGTGGTTTGGGATGTGGAAGGGGTGGGTTGGGATGTCGGATGGGTCGATTGGCGTTTGCTAGGGGTGGGTTGGAGTTTGGAAGGGGTTAGGTCAAGGGTAAAAAGGACATCTTCTATGGGAAAATGGGTAGAGTATTCTGGAGACAGTAGGGTTTGGGAGGTAGAGGGTGTGGCAGTGTCTGATGTGCATGTGTCTGTTGAGGGTTCAGGTGACTGTGGTGTATGTCATGCACATTTGGGTGTCTTGTTGTGGGAAGGTGGTTCTGACCATCACTTTTTGAACACCTGAATTTTGAGCTTTCACTGTGGGAGAGCCTCATAAGCTGGGACTCACCCACAGTGAACTCATGATGAAATGGACTGCATGTGGATTTCACCGGTGTCCGCCTTGTGAGATAAGGCCGCTGCGCTGCAGCCAGGGTAAAGGAGCACCGGACTGGTTACATGTGGACGAGTGTGCACCCGTGTAAGGGCTGCGCGGGGGAGATTCCTGTCGCACACAGCCCAGGAGCAGGTACAGATAAAATGGTGTGGCAGGAATTATGAAGAGTTGGGTGGTAACATGGAATAGGCTTTATAATGTGGGGAGACACAGGTAAGGGAAAGTCAGTGTGCTTTACTGTTTCACTGTAGGAACATTCCAACACTCTCCTATGGAGACCAAGACCACATGGTTTCAGTTCCAAAGGGCCTACAAATTCCAGACATGCACCAAAGTACACTGTAAGTTGTGTAAAAAGAAGTATTGTGCTGAGTCCAAAGCCATATCTGTACTGCTATGGGTCATCCAGAAATGTCATATTCCTCTGACTCAGCTCATAACCAGAGCCTGGCCGGGGTGACCTGCCAGTCTGAATTAATTACCTTCCTCCCCAAGCTGTAGCATCAGAAGCCTAGCCCTTCACTGCAAGTATTCCCAAGGGTGAAGGTCTTCTCTCCAGGAGGGAGAGATGGGGGTGAAGCTGCAGGTTATCCATCAGCAGCTGTCACCCGGTGCCAGGCATCAGGTCTGCTCCGGGCCCGGGCCTTGAAGTCAGCAAGCGGGGAAGGAGGCTTTTTAGAGACCATGTGGCATGAGACCCCTGGACGACGCCATTTTTCAGTATCCCAGAGGCCTGCGCAGGAAGGAGGGAGCAGGGGCAGAGAGGTGGTGTGTCGCTGCAGGATAGGGCGGAATTGCCTTCTTGCCAACTCCCTCCAGTTTCTTTTAAAAGGTCTTGCACAGGAAGAGGAGCTCTCTCTGGGGTGTGGTCTTGCTGAGGAAGACTGGTGCTGGAGCCTGGAGCCATGGGAAGTTAGAAGGAGGAACCCCCTGACTGTCCCAAGACTCTGGACAGCACCTTTGAGGGAGTCCAGGGCCAGTGAGGAAAAGCATGGGCCTCTGCGCAAGGAGAAGAGAGGCCCAGGAGGAGAGCGAGGTGAAAATCTGACACAGGGGAGCCAGTGAAGACAGCTCCTTGCAGAGTGACCCTCTTGGAGGGAAGGAGGGTGGTGAAAAGCATTCCAGGTGGCTAGGGCTGGCCACCCGGAGCAAGAAGAGGCCAAGATTGTAAAAATCGTTCCCCTGGGGGCTGAGATATGCCCCTCAGAAGGTAGGCGACCTTTGACCTCTGATCAAACCAGCGATGAAGCGCATGGAGCCCCGCCGCTGGTCTTGGATGTGCCCCCGGGGTGGGTCAGGTCCCAGGGGCTGACCCCGGAAGAAATTTAAGCCGAGGAGCACCGTCGCGACCCCTGTTAAGGTGCTGCGGGCCCAGGCTCTCCACCCTGGGCCCTCCTCAAAGTAAAGTCGGCGAGCGCCGTCGCACTCCCAGTGAAATAGCACCCCCGGGGGTGCCAGAAGCCCACCAAGGCCCCCAACGAGAACGGAGGTAGGGCACCCCCTGGAAATGTTGCGAGGGGCCCGGGACCCCCAACTCTGGGCCGCGCAGAAGTCGGGGAGTGCTGTTGTGCCCCCCGTGAAGAAGAATGATGGGGAGCGCGATGGTGCTCCCTGTGAAGGAATTCCCTGGGGACCCGGAATCCCCAACTCTGGGCCCCGGTGTGAGCAGAGAGGAGGGGGGAGTGCCGCTGCACTCCCCGCAGTGAGAGGAAGGAGGAGGGAGTGCCGCCGCACTCCCCCGTGGTCCCGCCCGACCGGCAGCATCATCCGTGTCTGCCCGCAGAAGTGGGCAGACCAGAATGGAGAGACGGCTCCCGCAGCAGCACACGAGGGCAGCTGGCCAGTCGCAGAGCCGGCGGGAGCCCAGCTGCTCCCCCAGCTGCTCCCTCACTTACCTGTAGGTGGAGGGCTTAGGTGGGACCGGGCCCCCGAAGAGCTGGGAACGCGGCGTGAGGCCACCAACAGAGGCAGCGCGGCTCTCCCCGGAGCAGCGGGAGAGCCGCAGCTAGGATATTCACGCAAAGTGTGAAAGCGCCCCAAGGGGGGGCGGAGCTAACCACGCCTGGAGATGGCCGCCATCTGAGCGAGCTCCTTCAGTCGCCCTGATAATCCTGCAGATATCCTAAACGTCACGACCACAACTGCCCCTAGATAACAGTACTAGCGGACGGGAACACCACCCCGACAATAAGGAGCCGTGCTTACCGACTGGAACGCCTCCCTGGGTGAGAAATCCGCCCGCAGCTCCGAGCCTGGAGTGCGGCCTGCGCGCGGAGTGGAGCGCGAGACTGGGTTGCAGCAGGGGGCGAGCTGATGCGGGCGTGAGTGTCCCGCTCCGTGTGCATGAGCGGCGCTCTATGCTCCGATGCCCGGCTGCTGATCTTCGCGCGTGCACTCCGGAGGCCAGAGGAACGTCTACAGTCCTCGCCGGCGAGAGGGTTCTGCTCCGATCCTGGAGTGCGGCCGCGGAGCGGTGGTGCGGGCCTGAGGGCGCTTGAGGCGGGACCGGGCCTGGCGGCGGCTGATCGGTGGCGGATTGCACTGCATACAGGCAAGTGATCTCCTGCAACGGGCGGCGCAGTAATTGAAGAAAGCTGCGCGGCAGGGAGTAGCGTGGCGTACACCCTGCTGGGGCCCTGTGCCCTCTCCTGGCAGCTGGCGGGAGGGCGGCGGCACTGTGACAGACGAGTGGCTGACTGCAAACTGGCCGTTGGAGGGAAAGCTGAGACCTGGGGAGAAATCTGTGCACTGGGCCCAAAAGGAATGTTCAATATACCGGGGCGGCCTCTGAAATAGGCACAAGTGGACATTTCTGACGTTATAAGCCCCTTCTCTGGAGTACAGCCATTGGAGCAGCAAATAACATTACTGTTACGGCACAAATGCCCATAGCCACTGTACTGCCATAGAAATATACTGGCATACTACACCTGCTCTTATACTGCTTCCTGCGCCTGGTGTCTTCCTTGCCTGTGAACATCCTGCACCTGAAGTTGAGTGTCTGAGGTGTTGCCGCCCCTGGTATTTCTGGACTGCCCCCTACCACTACACAATGGGCAAACCAGACAAAGGGCAACCCAAACTACATTTTGAGACGGCCAAGAAAGCAACAAAAACCGAGCAAGATGGACAGCAGGAGACACGACAAGTGGCCTCTGGAACTGCTGTTGATATACCGGCTATGTTCTCGACAATACAGACCTCGCTCACCACCATAGACGGCAAACTGGATTCCCTTACATATCGAGTCGACCGCATGTTTGAGAGACTAGACAAACATTCTGAGTGTATAGATACAGCGGAACGGCGCATTTCTGACTCGGAAGATGCCGAGAGACAAATGGGCACCAGACAGGGGAGGATGGACTCTCAGTTGAAGGCGCTTGAGTTAAAAACTGAAGACTTGGAAGCGCGGTCGCGCCGATGTAACCTTCGCCTAGTGGGCATAGCCGAGACCACCAATACTGGGCCAATGGAGCGTTACGTCGAGCAGCTTCTTATTGCCATACTAGGAAGAGACACCTTCTCCGCTGTCTTTATTGTAGAGCGTGCCCATAGATCCCTGGCCCCGGCTCCGCCGCCTGGATCCCGCCCTCGCCCTATAATTGCAAAACTACTGAATTATGGGGACCGCAACGCCGCTTTGCGCAGAGCCCGTGAATTGGGTAGCCTGAAATATCAAGATATGGATGTCTCCATCTATCCTGATTTTACTCCACAAGTGCAGGAAGCCCGGAAGAAGTTCATCGCTGTCAAAAAAATCCTCCGAGACTGCAACATACCCTACGCTATGCTTTACCCAGCAAAGCTGAGAATAACTGAGGGTGGTAAATCTGCAGTTTACAGTGATCCGAAGGACGTGCTTCAACATTTACGACAGAAGGGATTGCATCCGCCACGTCGAAGATCCCCTCGCAATGACCCTGAAGATCGTATGGGCACCTCTGACATTGAATGAGACTTTCAATACCGGATAGTAGTTACTGATAAGTATCGCATTGCGAACTGTTATTACTTAAGCATATCTGGGGACAGAGATCCGATGTAGACTTTACACTCTTTCGTTCTTTTGCATTATGTTCCTGTCTACAGTACTATATTGTCTGCAATAACTGCTAAATAATGCATATACTGCTGGTTGTGACGTTAAAAATATGTTGCTACATATCTAAGGGAGACCCCCCTGGTGGGCATCTGTCCCTAGGGGTGATCGGCGGGAAGCTCTTGCCCCCGTGCATGTACCGCAGTATTCTTTCTCCCTACTAGTTGGATTAGGGAAGCTGGGGGGACTATTTTGCTCCTCTCGCATGGGGAATGTCTTCGTCATAGTTGGGTTGATGAAGTGGGTGGGATGGGTGGTGGGCGGGGGGAGGACGTTTTCGAAATACATGTTTTTTTGAGTCGAGTCATGCTGCAATTGATAACACACGCACAATCTCTCTTTCTACTTGTCCGGTACACTGCGATGATGCGACTGATGTCGCCACTAGATACCAAAAACTCAAGATATTCTGCTTGGTACTCTAATCCAAAACGAAACGATGCACCCAAATAATAAATCGGCCCCATTGACACTAGCCACCTGGAATGTGCGGACTTAAATAATCCGAGAAAAATCCGTCAGGTGCTCGCGCATCTCGACAGACATGCTGTAGCTATTGCTATGCTCCAGGAGACCCACTTGGCACCCACTAAGGCTGACAAATTAGGGAGACGTTGGACAGAGTTAACTGTACACTCCTCTTATTCCAACTATGCGCGTGGGGTTGTCATTTTGATACGGAAGGGTACACATTTTATAGTGGAACGCACCATCACTGACACGCAAGGACGCTATATTATTTTGACTGGTATCTTGAGAGGCACCAGACTAGGCCTCGTAAATACCTATGGCCCCAATGTGGATGACCCTAACTTCTATCGGAAACTGTTTGCAGACCTGCGCGACCTGCCAGATATGGCGCTAATATGGGGAGGAGATCTTAATGTTGCTCTGGATAGTACGTGTGATAGATCCCCTAACACGACTGAAAGACACCAACATACCGCCGCTGTGATTAGGAATGGCATGATAGAATTCAAGTTGCATGACATATGGCGCAAGCGAAATCCTGGTGTTTGTGAAAGTACACATACCTCAACAGCACACAGTAGCTGGTCTAGGCTGGACTACTGGCTCCTCACAGACCAGGTATGCACATGGGCAACTGATGTCCATCATCTCCCGAAAACATTGTCCGATCATAAACCTGTTGTACTGGCACTACAAATTCCAACATACACACCCCCGCCGTTTCTATGGCGCTTTAACGCCAACTCCCTTCTAGATCCGTTATACGCGGAGACAATCCACTCAGCGATAGAAGATTATTTCGCACTTAACGTCTCCTTGGTTCAGAGTGCAGGCACCCTCTGGGAGGCTTTCAAGGCGACCTTGCGGGGCATCTGCATGAGCACCACGGCAGGGATCCTTAAGGATATCCGCGCGCAGCTGCAGCAATGCGAGACCCGTATTAGACGGCTTGAAGCCGAGTACGAGGCAACCAATGACGCCACTCTCTTGGGGACAATACGCACAGAAGTTAGTAATCACAATACTCTAGCAGAGGAGGAACTGAAATATATAACGAAGCGGCTGGTGGCATGTAGGATGGGCGAGGGGGGCAGACCAGGCCGTCTACTTGCTAATAATATTCGCACAGAGCACAAACAACATACCGTTCTCCATATAATAGATGATGATGGTGCACCACACTATGACACAGCTGGCATTTTAAAGACATTTATGGACACCTACAGCTCACTCTATAGACACCAACCCACCGCACCCACACTTCTAACCTACCTTGATGACATTGCATTGGCCTGGCTCTCGGATGCGCAGCGTCACCTATTAGCACTACCCATCACGATAGAGGAGGTCCAGGAAGCAATAAAAACGTTACCAAACAACAAATCTCCAGGACCAGATGGTTACACTGGAGAATTTTATAAACACTACTCTGAATTGCTCTGCCCGTACTTGTTGGCAATGTATGATGAAGCCTACCACAATAACACCCTCCCCCCTACACTGATGGAAGCCTTACTAGTGGCGCTCTTAAAACCAGACAAAAACCCAGAGAAAGCTGATTCCTATAGGCCATTATCATTAATAAATACGGACACTAAAATTTTAGCTAAAATAATTGCCACCTGCCTACAACCACTAATGTCCAACCTCATCTTACCTGACCAATCTGGGTTTATACCGGCCCGATCAACGGCCCATAATCTCCGCACTATATTCGCCCTTCTTCATCAACTAAATCCAGAACTAGAGGCTGTGGCGGTACTACTGGATGCGGCCAAGGCCTTTGATTCGATTGAATGGGGCTATTTATTCACCATATTGCAGCGAATCGGCCTCCCCCCTGTTTTATTGAACTGGATAAAATGATTGTATACGAAGTCTACTGCGCGCATCAGGGTAAATAGACAGATATCAGGAGCAATACCGATACAGCGGGGACGCGACAAGGGTGCCCACTCTCCCCACTCCTTTTTGCTATAGCCCTAGAGCCTTTGGCCTGTAAAATTCGGTCAAAAGTACGCACATACGGCGCTACGGTTTGTTCTGCGGCCTGTTGGCATATCGTTATATGCAGACGATATGGTCCTCTACGTTAGGGATCCCCATGACAATCTGTCCCCACTGCTTCGGGAATACATTAAATTCGGAAGACAATCCGGCCTTGCGATAAACTGGGCTAAGTCTGCAGTAATACCATTGACTGCGAAAACCACGGCCCCTCAGATGGATTTTCCCCTTGTCTGGCAGGAGGACCCCATTAAATATCTAGGTATCTGGGTTCACCAAGACCCAGTGCAGGTGTTGCAGAGCAATTACGGCACTGCAATTACTAGAATAGAGACGCAGGTGGATAGGTGGATCACGCTGCCATTGTCCTTAGCGGACAGGATGTCACTGGTAAAAATGGTGATTCTCCCGAAGATGCTTTACCTTTTCACCAATATTCCTATACCCCCCCTTGCGCCTATATTTAAGCGCCTGCGCGCTAGCGTGACGAAACTGATATGGGCAGGAAAACAGGCTAGAATCAGCCTTCTCACACTATCACTACCATATGCTGCCGGGGGATTCACGGTTCCTGACTTCTACCTATATTATTTATGCGCGCAAGCTCAGTACGCGCAATATTTGTTCCACCCAGTAAAATACATGCTGCACCTGGCAGTGGAAGATGGAGATGCTCACCCGATTAATCTAGCGAGTGTATTAACTCATAAAAGGCCTCACCTATCCAAAGATGAGATCAATACAATACGAACTACCTCACTGGCGTGGGAGCACATGGCTCGACTTACAAACAAAATGCCACTGTACGCCCCGAATCTTCCATTGTCTCACCACTCAGCCCTATCGGTGACGCAGGAGAAGGGTAGTATGGGCCTGCTGACCCAGGTAGGCATTACAATGATGGGTGACTTATATCCTAGCGGGAGCTTTATAACGCCGCAGGATCTAGCATTCGTGAGCAATCAAACGCTCCTGTTTAAGTTTACATACCATAGATTACGAGCAGCAGTGCAAGCACACTACCCATCATTTCCTAATGAACCTCCCACATTAGAATCATTACGACTCCTGATTGCTACGCAGACCCATACCCACATTGTGCAGAAACTATATAGAGCCTTACAGAGGGATATTGGGGCTCACACGCATAAAGCGCAGGCTAGATGGAATGCCATCCTTGACAAACCACTTGAGTCGACAGAATGGCAGGCATGCTGTGCACTCACTGAGATTCTTACCCCAAATGGCAATTTACGTATCCTCCATTATAAATATCTGCACCAGGTGTACCATACGCCAGTTAACCTACACAAACATGGGCTGAGGACGAATGCGAGTTGTAAGAGGTGCCATACGGATCAAGCTGATTTTGGTCATTTAGCGTGGTTTTGTTCAAAAATACATGCCTATTGGGAGCAAGTGGTCCAACTTTTAAATGATATATTGCAATGTCGATTGGAATGTACAATGAAAACATGTCTTTTAGGCTACCTGCCAAGCTTGAAGTCTGTTAAAAAGAAACTCGCAGCTATTCTTTTATTGTTAGCGAAGCGCAGGGTGTCTATGCACTGGGACAACTAGAAGACCCCAACCTTAAAACGCTGGATATCAGACTCTATATATTGTAAAGATAACTTTTTGTTGTACGCAGAAGAACTACCCACGGCCGCTAAGCCGCTTAATTTCTGGCAACCATTGTCCGACTATTTGGGTACCCATCCTGACTTAGGTGGAGCGCTGATATGATTTCTGGTCTTTTTACCCCATTTTTATTGATGTGGCTGGGAGATGTTGGAGTGACTGCTAGATTATATATTGCTATCTACTACTATGTACCAGACAAATGTTAATAATCGTTCATTGTATAATGTGCAAGTGTACTTGACTCGACGAAATTGTAAACATGATAACTGTATCTTGTTTTGCAAAAATTAATAAAAAAATAAATAAAAAATAAAAAAAAGTGTGAAAGCGCCCCATAATGCCTTGCAAAGCATACAGAAGCCTGGAGGGAAACCTGTTTGTTTCGGCGTGTGGTGGCCCCAGGAGGTTGGGGCCACTGCCAATTACATGTAAAGGTGCAGGGGGAGCTGCAGGAACAATGCAGACTCCCCCAGCACAAGAGAGGAAAGTCCCCCCTAAGTCTCTGGGGACTTAAAGGAAACAACCCCTCAAGGGTTCAGCCATACTTCAAAGCCAGCCTTTTGTTGGAACTTTTGTTCTGTATCTGGGTGCAGGTGTTTAGGATTGCATCAAGGTGTGAATGGTTGAACTTGGGATGTCTTTGGAGAGACATCTCCTATAGGTGAAGAGGTGCAATTGCACAAGTGGTGCATTTACAGGATGTTGTTCCAAATGGGGACTGGAAATCACATTAAATATGTGAAATGGTAAGTAAATTGGAAATTTGCTGCTAGGCATTCCTGGCAGGGTGCCTGGTTGTAATTGCATAATTTTGTGATTATAAATGTGATGCCTTTTATGGGCTGTGATTGACTTGCATTATATCTGTTACCAGATATGATAAGTACTATCATTCTAAGTGATGCTTAGACATGTATTCTTGCTACTGCGTTAGTTGAACACCCCAACTGTTAGCCACTGTGATTTAAGTGGATATACTGTAGGGTCAGTATGAGAGGCTCAGTTAGGGTTATGTGTCACTATGGCAGGTGTTCCCATTATAAATGCTTGTTGAGCTAATGGGGTGGGCCGCCACTGGGATGGCGCCAGTGGGAAGGACCCTCGCTCCAGGTTAGGGTCAACTCACTGCATTTGGGGGCAAGATGATGTGCATACATGTGAGTTGTAGTACTACACCCCCCCCTTCGGGAGGGGTGGGGATGTTATGCAATGTCAAGAAGTATTTCCAACAGCTTATGTATATTTGTAAATTATTGCATAGTATTGAGTAGTGTGTGGGTGTAATAAATGTACTCTTCCATTTTATAAAGCAACGTACAGACTGGACAATGAATTATTGAGTGTTATTTATGCGTACCTGTAAATGGCGATTACTAGCCCACACCACCTCCCTTGGGTAAGCCTTAGACTGCTCTGCAACGCTACCCTCTGAGAGTCAAGCGTTACAATGGGGTGGTTTGGTTCCCAGTGAAGGACAAATGTAGACATATTGTTTGTGCAGGCCTCACAAAACATTCCTCGTTTTCCAACATTGGTGTCTAGCGGCGGGAAACATAGTATCCCATTCTAGTACGCATTCATAGCATTTGACAAGTCCAGTTTTGCCACACATTGCCTATGCAGTAATGAGCAAATGATAGAGCACAAGTCTCTGAGAAGAGTTAAACGGTTTGGTTATGTGAACTAAAAGTATGGGAAAGGAAAGCCCGCACACATATATGTCATATGAATATATTATTGTTTAAAGGTTAAACTGTATTGATATGACTGAGTTATGTTGATTATAATGTGATGGTGGGGTGGTGCTTTCCAGGAAATGATTGCATACAAGTGTTCTAAGCCATATTGTACCCTTTGAACCCTAACACTACACACAATACACCTGCATGAGGAGGGTGTATTCTCAAGACGTATAGGGACAGCAACTGATACCCACATCACAGATTGGGGTGTAGGGGTGGAAAGGACTTTGGGGGGACAGGAGAAGTTGGGGGTCCTGGGAAATTCCTGCACTTTTTAAGGGCAGGGTAGGTTTCCACAGGAGGGGCCCTATCTAGCCTTCCCCCGCTGAAAGTTTTCTTGCCATTGGCACAGACCAAAACCACTGGAAGGGTGGGGCAGGAGGTTTATTGACCCCAGGTACTGACACCCCAGGGGTTCCCATGGTGGGGGACCCCAAGAAAATGTTCCCATGGCGGGAGGAGGGTGTGGGTGAGTTGTGTATCCAGCAGGCCCCCCAGATCAACAGGTGAGGAGGGTGAGCAACCCAGGGGTGGCCCATGGTAGTGGGTGGCCCCAAAGGAGGGTAGTTCTTGAGCTAGGGTATGTAGTGGTAGCCCCTAGGTACTCTAGGTGGGCTAGGTAACTGACCCGGTGGAGATCTGAGAGGGGGTGATGGACTCCTTAGATTCCAGGTGAAGGGTTAGTGGTGGACCCTGAGGTGTCAGGGTAGGGTAGGTGGTTACCCAAGGAAGCAACAGGATGTCAATTATCGAGTTTTATTTCTGCGTATCTGTAAATGGCGATTACTAGCCCACACCACCTCCCTTGAGTAAGCCTTAGACTGCTCTGCAACGCTACCCTCTGAGAGTCAAGCGCTACAATGGGGTGTTTGGTTCCCAGTGAAGGACAAATGTAGACATATTGTTTGTGCAGGCCTCACAAATAATGCCTCATTTCCAACACTTGCTTACTAGGTGTCTTTTTGTTTGCTTGAGTGTGGGTGTCTGTGTTTTTTGGGTGGGTACTCTCAAGTAGGTGTGTGTGTATATGTGTGCTGTGCAGTGCTCTGTGTGGTACATGTGAATGTGGTGGTGCATGTGGGTGGGGTGGTGCATGTGGGTGTAGTGGTGGGTGCGGTGTCTGTGGTGGTGGGTGCAGTGTCCATGGGTGTGGTGGTGGTGAGGGTGGTGCATGTGGGTGTGGTAGTGGGTGCGGTGTATGTGGCTGTGGCGGTACATGTTTGTGTGGTTGTAGGTTTGGTCTCTGTGGTGTGCTGAGGTGGTGCAGGTGGTTGTGATGATGGGTGTGGTGTCTGTCCTGGGGGTTGGGGTGGTGCATGTGTATCTGGTGGTGTGTGCAGTTTCTGTGGGTGTGCTGGGGTGGTGCAAGTGTGTGTGGTGCTGGGGGTGGTGCATGCTTCTGTTTTTTGCAGTGTTTGTGTTTCTATGTGGGTGTGCTGCTTGTGTCTGTGTGAGTGGGTGGGTGCAAAGGTGTGAGTGGGTGGGTGCAAAGGTGTGAGTGTGCTTGGGACAGGTCTGGGAATAGGGAATTTGGATGGGGAAGAGGAGGTGCACAAGGTTTGGATGGTTGGGAGGCTGTGGTCAGTGAAGAGGCTAGACCTTGAAAAGACTTCTGTAGGCCAGACATAGCACTGTGAATGCCTTCCAGGTAGTCTACCATTTGTTGCAATTGGCAGCCAAGCCCCTGGATGGCATTCAGTAGTGCAGACTGTCCTACAGAGATGTTTCTGAGGAGGTCAATAGCCTCCTCACTCAGTGCAGCCAGTGAGAGACACGGGCAGGGAGTGAGGTGCCTGGAGGGAAGGAAACACCAACCATTTTAGGGGGGCGGGTTTGGCCAACTTGGGGGGAAGCAAGAGGGAGGGTGGAGATGGAACTCTGGGTGGCGGACAAGGAAGCAGGTGGAACAAATGCAGTAGGGTCCGCCACCACTAGGTTGTTCTCACTGAAGGAGGCCTCTGAAGAAGATGTTGAGTCGCTGGTTGTGTCCATTGCACTCCCTCACCCTCCGTGCCACTAGGTTCCCTCGGTATTGGTGGTGTCAGCACTGGAACTACAGGGCACAGCTGCTTTTCCACCACGTGGCTAATGTCTCCTCCGCCTGCTCCTGATGATGCTGAAATGACATATACAATAGTTTTATTGAATCTGTGTAAACAGAACTGATCATGAACTTTGATCACAAAACAGTTTGAAAGTTTTCAGATTTCACTTGCTTCAAAGCTCTCAAACTTTAGTTCTACATTAGCATAAACTCATGCATGTAGGCAACATTTTAAGAAACCATTTGGTCACAGATATAACATTCCCCATGATAGCTCCTGTATCATGCATGGTCTTGTCTCTTATCCATTATTATGTCTCTCCAAGAACTGTTTTGCACCTCTGAATGGTTGGCCTTTTGTTGTTTAGAATAGTGAACCAATGTCACCCAAAAGGATATCAACCAAAAATACCTTGTACGGTGTGTTCACTAGGCCCTAAAATCTGCATACTTTTCTTCATTCTCAATAAGTAAAATATGAACACATGTGTGTCAACAAATACTGCAATGTTGTGCCAATATTAGCATAGACTGAAAACAAGTTACCTTTGTTTGGGTAATTCACCGTGGTAACACTTCCTTCAAGTCACTAACGTATATGTCAATTGTCAAATATTATAAATGAATTTTGCACTGAAGTAGCTTAGCAGTGTATTGCGTACTATGTAGATACCTATGCTGTTGAGGACATCAGAAACAAACATTTGGGTGGATTGACAAATGGCATCTACAGCATAAGTAAATACACAATGCTTGAAACATTTCTAATATACTTCATTACAGAGCAAAAAACATCTTCACATTTGACTCCTAAATATCTATATTTATTTGAACTTTGTTGTCTCTTTGTGAAATTGTTTCACTAAATATGCTGGCTTTCACTGTGGTCAAAATGTTTTAGAACATCACAGAAATCATTACATACAATGTTTCATATGTAATGATTACTTCAAAGATTAAAATGCAAATCACAATATGTAATACACCTTGATGCATTTGAACATTTGCCTAATGAGCCATGAGTTTGGCCTGATTCTGAGTTTTCCTGATGGGATACTCCTACATATGTGTGATGGAACATTCCATCTTCCAAAATCCCTTTCAGTTTCCCATTTTTCTCCATCATTGATTTATCATGTGGACATGACAAAGGACATTGAGAAATGGTTTTGGGTATGTGTTACTATATCACCAATGTGTACATATTCCTGTCTGTATTTCATCAAAAATTGTATGCCTATAACAATCATTTGTCCAAAAACAGAATGGCTTACACACACGTTTGTGAAGGAGTAAGACATCATGCCAATCTGTCACTTCTACCATGCATGAAACTGTATTTCTGATGCTAAACACAATTTGGGTATGTTTTGATTCCAAAATGTAGCCATCCATTCTGATGTCACTAGTCATTTTGGATCACATGCTCACTCTTTTTTCTGTAGAATCCCAACGCAACGTTTGGTACATCCACTGTATCATAAGTGCCTAGTCTGCTATGTCACATGTAATAGGGCTAGCATTACATCATCCACAACAGTGAAGGAGCATCGCACCTGACACAATAAAGATTATTGGCCTACTTGGTACAACTGTCCCTGGCATCAAAGAACCTGATGCAAATGTGGAGTTTAGGCAGCCATGTGTCTGCTCAGAACAGTCCTTTGGTTGTGAACTGAAATCAGGTGGGATCCTTTCCCAAAGAATTATACACAAAGCACATAATCATACACATTGTGCTACACTTACACCTTTAAGAACTCTTCTTGTGTGTTGGACATGGGTCACCCTCAATGTTGATGGGAATAATCCTGGCTGTAACACAAAATTACTCATGTAATGTGAATATCTGATCAAACTTACCCCCTTGTTGCTGCTGTTGGGCCCTCAACTGCCCATCAAGCTCCGGATAGGCCACTGCAAGAATTTGGGCCATTAGGGGGGTCAGGTTGCGGCGCAAGCGCTTCCCACGTTGGGAGGACTGCCTGAGCTGGACTTCCACTGACTTCCTGGTCCAGCATCGTAGGTCTTCGGACCTCTTGCGGCAATGGATGCTGAGCTGCTTGTAGATCCCCAGGGTCCACAACTCCCTGGCAATGGCCTTCCAAATGTCCCAGTTCTGATGGACATTGCCTGTATGGATACAAGAAATGAAAGAAAAAACCATGGTTTTGTGACTTTTCATTTGTCTATATTGATGTATCAAACTTTTTCTACATCTATTAATAGCATGACTCATTAGTTTGCATGTAAAGTGTATTGTCACATGCTGACCAAAACCATAAACATTTGCAGTGACCTGTTGACTACCGTCATCCCATATTATCGCCTAAACTAACCAATCCATGCCTGTGACATTATCTAGCCGAGGGGGCTCCTACATATTCTGTGATGTGACCTACTTTTGATCAGTGCCAAAATATTGTGAACTACTAAAGGCTAAACATAAATACTTACGGCACAGTGAATACTTGCTACTATGAGTAAGAGGTCTGCAGTTTGGGCATGACACACTTTGAAATGAGAATAAAATTAAATCAAATGTTAGCTCAAGAAGTTAGGTAACTCTCCCTTTCAGCGGTTGTCCATTTAAAAGCATTCAAGAGCCTAGGTTTATGCACACCTCAAAATTTGACCAGCAAGGATATATGTTTATGACAGATATACCTCAGTGCTTCAGTGGTTTGTCCTTGTGACTGGCCCATGTTTCTCACTGAGTACTGCTCATTGTCAGGCCTTGTTATCTGCAGCCTGATGATCATGATGTCACATGAACACAGCCTTCCATTAACTTTTACATGAAAAAATGACCTTGTGCCCATCTAATAAATAACCTCAAGGCTGTGTGGTACTCCGAAGGATTTCTGAGAGCTACTGGTAGCTCCCATACAACTGTTTGACGAGCCCTGATCTATGCTGAGTGATTTGTGGGACCATACACATAGCTAACGTCAGTTTCATTTGGTTTGTACCGAAAACATTTTTATGTACAGTTGTAGAGAGTCTATAATGTGTTGTCTAATTTTCATTATGTGAGTTTTAAACGTAACAAATGTAATTCAAACACATACATGGATATATCTCTACATACTCACCAATTAGAATCTATGGCTTTAAACACACAACACATACTAATGTTATTTTTTCACATTGTAAAGTGCTTAGAAATCCCCAACACCATAGTCCTCTGTCAGGAACAAAAATATATGACACTTCACATAACTAACCACACTTCACTCAGGAGCTCAAAGGCACATTGTTGCCTGTGTTAATGGAAAAATACAAGTTAGACAGATCTCCATATACATTTCAGACATGTACCTGTTCCTCTGGTGAGCCATAGAGCTGGCCATACAGGGAAGGACCTACTGTGACAGCAAGTTCAGCTTCTCTGGCGAGAAGGCAGGGGCCCTCTCATTATTTCGACCACCCATCATTGCTCCCAGAGGTAAGTAACAGCAGAAAAAGTGGAGAAGGTCTTAATGGCAGCAGTGTTAGGTGGCAAGTGAGCTTTTACCCTCAACCACTGCTTACATGTACGTGACGTGCGCGATTGCTAACATAGACGGACACAGCCATTGGCCTTTGTACATTACATTCCCCAACATTAGCCTATGAGTGTGTCCATCGTGGAGTTTAGACTGACTAAGCGTTCTACTCCCGTAACACCCATCTGATTCCAAACGTCCTATAGGTGAGGTCAGGCACCCGCCATTTTAGAATTTCAAAATAGTGTGTTTGTGACTGTTAAGTGCTTCACCACCCCTCAAAATGGGGGCCAGTTTGTTTGCATATTCAAACTTTGATGGACAGTCATTCTGTAAAAAAAATACATTTACATGTAGTGCGTTACTGTGCTGAAAGCGATATTAGCGCAGTGTTGTTTACACCTCTATTGACAATATTTGTGGAGGAAATAAATAAAAAAATAATAATGTGCAAATAATAAATTTGAGCTTGTATTATTTACACCTTTTTAAAATAAAATATTTTTAGAATATAAATGTAATTTGTGAAGAACAAAGGAGAAAAAGCAAATGTTTTATGAAAATATTTTGTATAACCATATATATTTAGTATAACTACATAACTTTAGTGTTAAACATCAAACATGTTGCTGTGGAAAATATGAAAAATGTTCAAATGTTTTACCAATGTAGACATATAAGCCCTGAGAGAGTGAGGAGACGAAAGCCTCAGGTGTACCACCCATTTACAGACCTTGCCACCATGAAGAAAGGGATATAATCAAGAGGTTCAGATTGAATAAGCAAACTATACTGCATTTATGTCATCAGCTGGAGACAGATCCTCAGCCTCACAACAGAAATCTGCCACCTATTACACCAATTGTCACACTCATGGCAGCACTGCATTTTGTGGCCACAGGATCCTTCCAATACACTGTTTCAGTATCTGGTGGAATGTCACAACTAACTTTCAGTTGTGTGCTACAAGAAGTTATGTCTTCAATGATGAAACACATCAACAGATTTATCCAGTTTCCACAGCAGCAGGATTTAGCAAATGTGAACGGGGACTTTTTCGGTTTCGGTGCCCTACCACATGTGGTTGGAGCAATTGATGGCACACATATTGCCTTAGTGCCACCACACGCCAGAGAACAGGTCTACCAGAATCGGAAACTCTTCCATTCAATCAGCTTGCAAGTTGTCTGCTTACCGGATTTGTACATAACAAACATCTGTGCGTGTTTCCCCGGCTCTGCCCATGATTCCTTTGTACTCTGGAACAGCTCCATACCCCTGCAAATGTCACAACTTGGACCTGAGAAGGCCTGCCTTGTTGGTCAGTACAATCTTTCAATCAATTGTGGCTCTACTCTTATGATTTCACCCACCACAACCGACAATTCCCCCTCAGTAAAATGTGGATTTTGGGGCCTGGCATTGTGCAAAAAATATGATTTAAAAAAAATTAACAGCAAGGTAATAAATAAAAGGAGATAAAGGGACAAGAAACAGGGAAAAGGAACAAAATAATCTTACTTAACTGGCAAAATCTCTGCTAGAAAATGTCATGGTGCAGTAAAATGCAAAGATCATGATCTGAAATGGAGTGTGTTTTATAGTGTAGTATGCAGGTGTTTCCATTTGGCCAATGGACATCAGGTGTATTCTAGTAGCAGTTCTAATCAATAAGGCGGAGAAAGAAGCAGAGGTTCATTCAGCTTCCAAACGATACTGGTAATCAATCAATAAATGGGGGGGATGAACCACAATGGTCTCAATATTAGAGTCTCAAAGTTAATTTATTTTGAGACACTCAACCACATGATCACAGTCTGTGGTGCATGTAACCTTTGCTTAGTGTGGTTCGGTGGAGAGCGTCATCATTGGGTCTGTCACTTGAGTGCTCCGTTCTCCAAGAGACTGCATAACCTCCACCAAGAGGGAGACTGACTGGATCTTAACAGTGGTGAGTAAGTTAAAGTGGTCTCCTATCTTGTTGGTAAATCTTTATTTGGGGGAAAGAAGAGGAAAGATAGGGATAAAACTAAAAACAAGGGTGGTGTTGAGTGGGCAAGTCACTGACCCACAACACCTGGTGATCGGATCAACATGTTTTGGCCTAGAACAGCCCTAATGGGTCTATAGCCTTCGTCAGCACCAACAATATTGGGGCCCCAGTCTCTTACGGCTTGCCAAAAGGAAAAAGAGGGAGAGGTGGGTTTACCTACCAGTCTATGAGCACGCTTTGCTCAAGATGGTCACTGATGATAGGCTCTATCCGTAAGCCTACACTTGGGAGAGAAATAGAGAAAGTTAACTGGTGGTACTTATCTCAATAGCTCCCACAACACCCAATGTGGCATATTAAAAAAACATAGACAGAAATATAGCTGGTTACAGTATGAAAATCGTATTAGTGAAACTAAGAAAATGTCTAAGTGAAACCAAAAAATCATGAACACTGCCTTACATTTAGAACTATGCAGTGAAGCATAGCGCTCTCTCAAATTACTAGAAAACTGTACTCTAAAGTAGGTAGTATTAAATAAAGGGAATTTTAATTGACAAGTGATATTGAAAGACACAGTATTGTGAGAAAGACTATCAAGACACGTATAATGACAAATAAAAAATATCAGTGTGTATCCATAGAATGGGAAGTTATGCTTGCTGGGTGAGTGATAAAAACTCCAACACATTGACAAATATAAGCAGCAAAAATAGAGGTTATTACTTCAAGCAGGCACTTCTAATGCTTCATGGTTGTGGAGGGATATTTATGGACAATAGGTAAAGCCTGGAAATGGAAAGTGAAGGCAGAGAATGCTAATTATATAACACTAGTTAAATAACAATATTCAAAAAAGGAAACTTTGCCCTAATGGAGTAGGCTCTAAGCTTACTAACAGAAGCACTTACTTAGCTTGAAAACGTACACAGCAGTCTTTCTCCGTGCCTCTCCCTAACGGAATGCTGTACATGGTTTGAAGAGGCCTGGTATTTATGGCTGACCCAGTGACCCTAATTGTATAATTGGGCCAAAAAGGAGCAACATGTTGTGAAAGCTGCTCTGGAGTTCCACAAACAGAAATGCATATCACATTTAGAAAAGAAGAAACACTCAAAAAAGAAATGGAATGCCAGCATTGTTTTGAAATACCACAAAGAAGTGTATTTAGACTGTGGCTGTAAAAAGACAGGTCGTCAGTGTGGAAACATAGTTGCCAGGGTTACTGTGAGGTAAATAAACAGACTGATGTTAATGTGAAGCCTGATGCACGTGGCCAAAGTCCACGTGTTCGCTCAACAAAAAACCATAGGATCTTAAAAGAGCACTGGAAATGCTGTGGGCAATGTCGTCATTGAATGTCCAACTCGAGAAAGGAAACAGAATGCTTTTCATTGTTTTGCAATATTGATTGATTACAAACATCTCAAAGATGTGTAAGTTAGAACCCATTTGCTCAATGAAAAACAAAGGATGCTGATAGTAATAGAGGGCTTGAAATGCTGGGGTAATGTCATTGTAAAATAATGGTTACCAAATATAACACTGACAGGTGTAACCATAGACTTGCACGGCCTCAGGAGACCATTGAAGGCGTGTAGTGATGTTTAGAGTGCATCTGGTGTATGGCCTTCCTATTGCTTGGGGAGATGCGACACTGTATAAACTGGCATAGATTAAGTTAAGGTATGTAGTGCATGTGGAAGAGCAACTAGGGTGTCAGCGTGAGGTGCCCTCAGTACAGGGAGACAACCACTAAACAATGGTGGTGATGGCCAAATGGGGTAAAGTCTGTGGGCATAACCTTCAACAGACATCTCGATATAGGGCTTTGAAAAAGTTTCACCTCTTGAGTGATGCTCATATTGAGTTGTAGTTATGGGTGCAATATGGGTAAGTTAATTGTGCCCGTGACCATCACTAGAAGGAGTGTGATGTTAGTAGTTGTTATTATTGCTGGCTAAATGCCAACCATGGGACGCTGTCATTAAGTCCAATCTCAAAGGTTTTGAGATGGTATACCCATCTCTGTTCTTTCTGAAAGAGGATACGTTCAACATTAGTATATGCCTAATCGAGTCTTTCTAAAATCACCCATTCAAGTTCATTTGCTGTATGTGAGATATGTGAGATAATGGTTGCTCATCCTTGTGGTGGCTTTTTTGCACCTGATGTTACTGCGGTGTTCTCCAATCCGCATTTTGACTTTGCTGCAGGTCATTCCAATGTATCTTAATTTACATGGAAATGTAATCATGTATATGGCATGAGTGGAGTTGCAGTTTGTGTGAGTCCGTTCCAAATTCCCACCCAATGTGAGTGTCTTCATCGCTTTTGTCAAATTACATACTGCACAAGACCCACAGGGGTAATGCCCTGTTACAGGAGGGAGGCCCAAAGTTGATAACAATGTGTCTGTTTCCTCTTTCTCTTCTGGGGGTCGTGTGTGAACCAACATGTCTCAGATATATTTACTTCTTTTATGGGCGAATCTTGGTTTCGGCCGCTTCAAGGACCCAGAAGTGATGATGTTCCAGTGTTTGTTTACAGCTTTTTTGATAATGTTGGACACTGTGCAGCAGGTGGTCACACAAGTGAGAATATTCTTCTCTTTTGTGTTAACTGTTTCCTCCAGGAGGTTGGCCTGGTTTTGATTCCTGGCTCTTTTCTGGCACTTATTGATGATGTGATAGGGACAGTCTCTCTCTTTTAGTTTTTTCTACAGACCAAGGGTTTACTTTTGGTAATCCACTACATCACTGCAGTTGCGCCCTATTCGCAAGAGCTGGTGGGGATGAAAACGGTTGAAGGAGAGGTGTGGTGCAGCGGCCAGGGCAGCTGACTTCGGAGCACAGGGCTCCCGGTTCGATCCCCGGTCCGGCGGCAGCTCAGCTCAGCACCATGTGACTCTGGGCAATAGCTCACTTAATTTCCACGACGGCCCCCAGCGCCTTGAGACCCGTAAGGGTGAGTAGTTCGCGCTTTACAAATACGGATTTTTTAGAAGAGGCTGTTCTTGGGGGTCGATTTGTAAAAGGTCTTAGTTTTCAAATCTGTGCCATCGGCAAAGATGGTGATGTGCAGAAAATCCAAAGTGTTCTTGTGTGTAGTACATGTGAATTTGAGAAATTCATCATGCGAGTTGAGCCAATCTAGGAATTCCAGTATGGTGTCTGATGATCCTTGCCAGACTATCAATATATTTTCGATATATCTTTTCTCAAACTGGGTCCTTGTTCTGTAGGGATTGGAAACATTGAGGATGTGCTTGTCCTCAAATTAACTGACATAGACTTCTGCCAGATTGGGGGTGAAGGTGCTCCCTGTTGATGTTCTGTGGGTCTGCAGGTTTAAGGTGCCTTCATACTCAAAAAAGGTCTCCATAAGGGCTAGGCGACAAAATTCCAAGACAAAATATTTGAGTGTTAGTAATGCCATTCTCCTTTGAAGAGAATCTCTTTGATTGTCTGTAGTGTGGTATCTTGAGAGAGGCTTGTAAATAGGCTCTATATGTCTAAGCCTACTAGCAGAGGAGAGCTCTGATCATATATTAGACCTTTTAGATGGTTGAGGAGATTTCAGGTGTCCTTAAGGTGGGTGTTTTTTGGACAATGGGTCTTAGGAAGAAGTCCACAAACTGGGACAATGGTTCCAAGACAGAATCTATGCCAGGTCCAATTGCGTGACTGGTGGGGGGACCTGTTTTTACACATCTTGGACAAAGAATAAAAATAAGGTATTTTGGGGTTCTTTGCCTGAAGGTAGTCTACTTTAGAGATTCAATGGTTAACCTCTGCTTCTTCTAGCATCACAAACGCAAAAAGAACAATTGATGGACAGAATGCAGAACAATGTCATACATTCACCCCAGTTCAGAGATCTCGGTCTAAATCTATCGGTTTTTTGCTCCCCATGCCATTCCAGTTTAAACCCAGCCATATGCAAATCAGTCTTGACCCTGCGCCCAATGGGAACAGTCCTGCCCGAACTGCCAAACCAGGTCCTCCCTGGACTGGAAACAAGCATCCTAGGACCGGTTTCGGGGTTTCACCCCTCATCAGCCAGGATAGCTTGCTTCCAGTGGCATTGAGAGCACGGGACCCACGTCTGGGCATACCCGTCCCACTCGGGGTGATAAACGCAAAAAGAACAATTGATGGACAGAATGCAGAACAATGTCATACATTCACCGCAGTACAGAGATTTGGGCCTAAACCCATCGTTTTTTTGCTCCCCATGCCATTCCAGTTTGAACCCAGCCATATGCAAATCAGTCTTGACCCTGCGCCCAATGGGAACAGTCCAGCCCGAACTGCCAAGCCAGGTCGGCCCTGGACTGGAAACAAGCATCCTAGGACCAGTTTCAGAGTTTCACCCCTCATCAGCCAGCAGAGCTTGACTCCAGTGGCATGGAGAGCACGCGACCCACGTTTGGGCTTACCCGTCCCACTCGGGGTGACAAATACAAAAAGAACAATTGATGGACAGAATGCAGAACAATGTCATACATTCACCCCAGTACAGAGATCTGGGCCTAAATCCATCGTTGTTTTGCCTCCCATGCCATTCCAGTTTGAACGCAGCCATATGCAAATCAGTATTGTCCCTGCGCCCAATGGGAACAGCCCAGCCCGAACTGCCAAACCAGGTCCTACCTGGACTGGAAACAAGAATCCTAGGACCGGTTTTGGGGTTTCACCCCTCATCAGCCAGGATAGCTTGAGTCCAGTGGCATGGAAAGCACGGGACCCACGTCTGGGCATACCCGTCCCACTCGGGGTGACAAACGCAAAAAGAACAATTGATGGACAGAATGCAGAACAATGTCATACATTCACCCCAGCACAGAGATTTGGACCTAAATCCATCGTTTTTTTGCTCGTTTTTTTGCTCCCCATGCCATTCCAGTTTGAACCCAGCCATATGCAAATCAGTCTTGACCCTGCGCCCAATGGGAACAGTCCAGTCCGAACTGCTAAGCCAAGTCCTCCCTGGACTGGAAACAAACATCCTAGGACCGGTTTCGCGGTTTCGCACCCGACGGAACAACATACGAATAATTGGGCTTCCGGAACGGGCGGAAGGCCCGGCGGCTGACCTATTCGTGGAAGAAATGATACTTAAACACCTCTGGCCTAAGGGACTGTCAAAGTTCTTTGTCGTCGAAAGGGCGCACAGAGTTCCTGGAGGGAGACCAAGACCTGGAGTTCCTCCTCGCCCAATGCTGGCAAAGCTTTTGAACTTCTGGGATCGAGACAGTATATTGCATACAGCCCGAGTACCACCCCCCTAAAATATGAGAACTGTGAGATTTCCTTCTTCCCTGACTTCACGATAAATGTTCAACGGCAACGAAGAACTTTCCTAGACGTCAAAAAACGGCTTAGGGAGAGGGGGCTGAAGTACGCAATGCTATTTCCTGCCAGACTTCGAGTTGCTGTAGATGGCAAAGCCTGGTTCTTTGACCGCCCGGAAGCGGCTGCTGACTGGTTGGAGGGTTGGACACCTGCGGAAGAGCATAACGCAGGTAAAGGCTAAAATTGAACCGAACGAATTGAGCACTACCGGTGACGAGGCCTAACAACTGGCGGTGAAATCATAATATTTGAACACTGGAGCGAGTTAGAATCACTCTGCCGATTCGATCTGGACGATGGATGCTGAGCAGGAGAAGGACGCTAAGTGTCTTGTTAATTATCTGACTAAAATGTTCATCCCAGAGTTGCATTGAGTAAAGTGTAGATTGGGAACTGTCGGTCGGGGCGATGGAGGGTACCCCCCATTACTTTCTACTTTTAGTCTACAGTTTATGGGCGACAGGCACTCTGCATAGTTGAATCACGGGCAGTTCGAAGCCCAGAGTGCAGGGGAGCAGGGTGGGGGGTAGTTGGGTTGGGGTTGATTTGTCTTATTGTTTATTAGATAGTGCGACACAGAATGAGGCAGATATCGAGAGGGGATTTGACAGATATGAGTATCTCACCAAACATGCAATGGGACAAAAGTTTTAAGCTACTATCTTGGAATGTCAACGGGTTGGGGGACAAACTGAAATGTAGTATTGTATTGCAATATATTAAGAGACAGTCTCCTGACGTTGTGTTACTCCAGGAAATGCACCTTGTCAGAAACACATGTAGGACTCTGAGTAGATGGGGATATCAACTGAATGTCCACTCGGCTTTACTACCGGCTCCAGAGGGGTGGGTATTATGACCAAGAAGTCCTTCCCAATGTCAATCAACCACACCATGACAGATGTGAGGGGTAGATATGCAGCCATATCGGGTCAGTGGGCGGGTATGTCGCTCACAATTGTAACTGTGTATGTTCCCCCGGGGCTACAGGGGCAAACATTCAAAGACTTAGGAAACCTATTATTATCCTTCCCTGAGGGCCGCCTGGTGGTGGGTGGGGATTTCAACTCCGTAGTGTCCGGATCACTGGACCGATGCCCTCCCCGCCACGTTGGCCCGGCACAAAGGTGGCTTCCGGACTTTGTAGATGCAATGGGATTAGCCGACGCATGGCGAATATACCATCCCAAAAGTCTCCAATATACTTTCCACTAAGGAGCTCATAACAGTTTGCCCCGTATTGACTACCTTCTCACTCCAGCGGCTCAAGTTAGCAATATCCACGATATCAAACATTTAGCCCGTGGCATATCAGACCATTCGCCAATATGGGCTCAGGTGGGCCTGGGCGAGAAACAGGTGGGCAGGATAGCACCGATTAACCCATGGTATCTCAAAAGTCCAGTTATCAGAGAGAAACTGACAGCAGCCATTGAGCACTATTTCCTTGAGAATGTAGAATCAGTAGCCTCAACACAAACGCTGTGGAAAGCCTTTAGGGGACAGGCACTCTCCCTGATTGCCAGAGGGCGCAAAGAAAAGATCAAAGATTTAGCCAGACTAGAGGAAGAAATCCTCCGTATAGAGGAAGAAGCAGAGGGACAATTACAACCGGACACACTCCACACACTATCACTTAAAAGAGAGGAATATAAAAATATCGTAACGGATATGGCCAAGGTCTTGAGCAGGGACAAGGCGGGTAGATTGTACGAGTTAGGGGACAAGGCTGGGAAGTTATTGGCCTGGCTGGATAAGAAAGAATTAGCAAATCGCCTGGTACCTGAACTAACCACTGAGCTGGGTGCGATCATAGTAGACCCAGAAGACATTGCCAATGAATTTGCTCTTTATTACCGGTCAATTTACCAGACAACCACCTCCTTTCAAGAAGTAGACTCTGCAGATCTGCTCACAGACATAACACTCCCCAGGTTAGAGACTGAAGACAGGGAGCTGCTCGATAGTGCCCTTACTAATGATGAAGTGGCCCAGGCGATAAGAAGCCTCCAGTCGGGAAAAGCCCTGGGCCCTAATGGGCTGCCAATCGAACTCTACAAACTAAACCCAGACAAAATAGCACCGCACCTACGAGGCATGTTTGAGGAAAGTCTAGATTTGGGAGTGTTCCCATTAGATCAAAGGGTGGCCACACTAGTCACCATACACAAAACAGGTAAACCCAGAAGTAAATGTTCTTCGTATAGGCCTATCTCCTTACTAAACGTCGAACCTAAAGTTCTGGCCAAACTGCTAGCGGGTCGGTTGGTAAAGGTGATCAATAAACTGGTACACCCGGATCAATCAGGCTTTATGCCTAACAGAAACACGGCACTTAATCTAAGACGACTGCACGGAGTGCTGGGTCATCAAGGTTCTATCAGGGAAGATGAAGTAGTGATGTCATTAGATGCCACAATGGGCTTCAACACCATTGAATGGCCATACCTCTTTGCAGTATTAAGTAAGATGGGATTTGGACCTAACTTCATTGGGTGGGTACGTCTGCTATACACAGAGCCCCTGGCACAAGTAGTTGTGAATAACAAAAAATCAGCGGTCTTTGCCCTGGAATGTGGGACAAGACAGGGATGCCCACTGTCCCCTTTGCTCTTCGCTTTGTCTCTGGAACCACTTGCAGCGTGGATCCGTAAGGACCCTGTCATTCGTGGCCTGAAATGGGCTGATAGTTTGGAGGACCGTATCTCCCTTTATGCAGATGATATTTTATTATACCTAGCATCCCCCAAAGCATCCCTTAATAGGGTTCTCGGTATATTCACGACTTTTGGCAAGTACTCCGGGTACACTATTAACTGGAGTAAGTCCTTAATATACGTCCTTCACGGACAGTCTCCATCCCTGCCTAAGGACTGTACCATACAGGAGGCAAAGGATGGATTTCAATACCTGGGGATCTACATAACAGCAGATTCCAAGGCTAGTTACGAAAATAACTTGCTCCCCCCGCTACAGCGATTAAAACGAGACGTTGCGAACTGGAAAGCGCTGCCTCTATCGTTGCTGGGTAGAACGGCATTATTCAAAATGATGTTATTGCCATGCTTCCTCTATGCCCTCCAAAATTTTCCAAACCCAGTCCTGACAAAATACTTCAAAGAAGTAGAAAGTGTGCAGAGAGAGTTACTTTGGGAGGGACGTGCCCATATATCCTTCCTAAAACTGGTGAGGGGTGCTATGATGGAGGTATTGGGCTCCCCGATATTAAAAAATACTATTGGGCGGCCCACTTAGCTGCAATCAATCACTGTACATACAGTCATTGGGAGGATCCTTGCTACAGAATGGACAAATGGCTGCTGCCAGGTGGCAACTTTAATACGGCCCTGTATTCCAAACCTAACAAATTTCCTCTAACTGGACCGACCAGACATTCAGTACAAATATGGCATGCCGCCACCAGAAGCATGGGTTGGGAGCAGAAACTCATGCAGGCCACTCCCCTGTGGGAAACCGAACAATTGGACACTTTGAAGAACACAAAGGTATTCGACAGATGGGACATGATCAGAATCTCAAGAGTTGGCGACCTATGGAAAGGGGGAGGAGTCATAACATTTGCTACTCTCCAACAGGAGTATGAGATGGCTGATACAGAGCACTACAGAAACTTGCAGGTGAGACACACACTGACATCACAGATACCGGGGGGGGAGACCCTCCCGGAGGCCTCACCTCTGGAGGATAGACTCCTCGATGGGTACATGCAAATAAAAGCAGTATCCCTAACATATAAAAAGTTGATTAGCCCCAGACCCTCTCGTGAAGCTTCAAACACACCGGGAAAGAGACATCTCAGAGCTGGACGAAGACGAGTGGCAGGAGGCGTTGGCCTCTCCTAAGGAAGTCGCGATCTCCGCTCACTTGAGACTGGTCCAACTTAAGATCCTTCATAGAATATACATTACGGGACTAACTCGGGCTAAGATGGGCAGAGTAGATGATGTAGAGTGTAGGAGACGGTGTGGTCAAGAGGATTCATTCATACACATATTGTGGGGATGTAGGCATATTCGGAAATACTGGACAGACATCCACCAGTGCTTTAGGGAAGTTTTTGGAATAAACATGGACATCAATGCTAAGAGAAGTTTGCTAAATATTTGGGAACCCACGGACCTAAACAGTATGGATAAACTGTGGGCGACACTGGGCTTGATGGTAGTTAAACGAAATGTGGCCAGATTATGGGGTGCTAGTGCAGCTCCCACAGTGGCGTAATGGAAGACAGACATGGACTGGTGTATGATGCGCGAGAAAACTGTTTATATTGCGAGAGGCTGCCCCAAAAAATGGACACAGGTGTGGGGCAAGTGGAACAACTACTGTGGTAATATATGTGTCCCATCTACTGTCCCCTCCCCCTCAGATCCATGTTCACCATAAGAATGTGATTCAAACTGTTAGCTTCGAAATATGTTACAATTCTCTGTAAATTGGTATCTGCCACATTGAATATTATTGTACTAAATGACAATGTGTATGGCGCAGTTAAGTTGTTAATAAAAAGATTTTTTATTAAAAAAGAACAATTGATGGACAGAATACAGAACAATGTCATTCATTCACCCCAGTACAGAGATCTGGGCCTAAATCCATCGTTTTTTTGCCCCCAATGCCATTCCAGTTTGAACACAGCCATATGCAAATCAGTCTTGACCCTGCGCCCAATGGAGATAGTCCAGTCCGAACTGCCAAACCAGGTGCTCCCTGGACTGGAAACAAGCATCCTAGGACCGGTTTCCAGGTTTCAGCTCTCATCAGCCAGGATAGCTTGACTCCAGTGGCATGGAGAGCAAGGCACCCACGTCTGGGCATACCCGTCCCACTCTGGCTGACAAACACAAAAAGAACAATTGATGGACAGAATGCAGAACAATTTCATACATTCAACCCAGTACAGATATCTGGGCCTGAATCCATCGTTTTTTTGCTCCCCATGCCATTCCAGTTTGAACCCAGCCATATGCAAATCAGTCTTGACCCTGCGCCCAATGGGAACAGTCCAGCCCGAACTGCCAAGCCAGGTCCGCCCTGGACTGGAATCAAGCATCCAAGGACCGGTTTCGGTGTTTCACCCCTCATCAGCCAGGATAGCTTGACTCCAGTGGCATGGAGAGCACAGGACTCACGTCTGGGCATACCCGTCCCACTCGGGGTGACTAACTCAAAAAGAACAATTGGTGGACAGAATGCAGAACAATGTCATACATTCACCCCAGTACAGAGATCTCGGCCTAAATCCATCGTTTTTTTGCTCCCCATGCCATTCCAGTTTGAACCCAGCCATATGCAAATCAGTCTTGACGCTGCTCTTAATGGGAACAGTCCAGCTCGAACTCCCAAGCCAGGTGCTCCCTGGACTGGAAACAAGCATCCTAGGACCAGTTTTGGGGTTTCACCCCTCGTCAGTCAGGATAGCTTGACTCCAGTGGCATGGAGAGCACGGGACTCACGTCTGGGCATACCCGTCCCACTTGGGGTGACTAACTCAAACAGAACAATTGATGGACAGAATGCAGAACAATGTCATACATTCACCTCAGTACAGAGATCTCGGCCTAAATCTATCGTTTTTTTGCTCCCCATGCCATTCCAGTTTAAACCCAGCCATATGCAAATCAGTCTTGACCCTGCGCCCAATGGGAACAGTCCTGCCCGAACTGCCAACCCAGGTCCTCCCTGGACTGGAAACAAGCATCCTAGGACCGGTTTCGGGGTTTCACCCCTCATCAGCCAGGATAGCTTGATTCCAGTGGCATTGAGAGCACGGGACCCACGTCTGGGCATACCTGTCCCACTCGGGGTGACAAACGCAAAAAGAACAATTGATGGACAGAATGCAGAACAATGTCATACATTCACCGCAGTACAGAGATTTGGGCCTAAATCCATTGTTTTTTTGCTCCCCATGCCATTCCAGTTTGAACCCAGCCATATGCAAATCAGTCTTGACCCTGCGCCCAATGGGAACAGTCCAGCCCGAACTGCCATGCCAGGTCGGCCCTGGACTGGAAACAAGCATCCTAGGACCAGTTTCAGAGTTTCAACCCTCATCAGCCAGGATAGCTTGACTCAAGTGGCATGGAGAGCACAGGACTCACATCTGGGCATACCCGTCCCACTAGGGGTGACTAACGCAAAAATAACAATTGATGGACAGAATGCAGAACAAAGTCATACATTCACCCCAGTACAGAGATCTCGGCCTAAATCTATCGTTTTTTTGCTCCCCATGCCATTCCAGTTTGAACCCAGCCATATGCAAATTAGTCTTGACCCTGCGCCCAATGGGCACAGTCCAGCTCGAACTGCCAAACCAGGTCCTCCCTGGACTGGAAACAAGCATCCTAGGACAGGTTTCGGGGTTTCACCCCTCATCAGCCAGGATAGCTTGACTCCAGTGGTATGGAGAGCACGGGACCCACGTCTGGGCATACCCGTCCCACTCGGGGTAAAAAACGCAAAAGAACAATTGATGGACAGAATGCATAACAATGTCATACATTCACCCCAGTACAGAGATCTGGGTCTAAATCCATCGTTTTTTGCTCCCCATGCCATTCCAGTTTGAATACAGCCATATGCAAATCAGTCTTGACCCTGCGCCCAATGGGAACGGTCCAGCCCGAACTGCCAAGCCAGGACCTCCCTGGACTGGAACTAAGCATCCTAGGACCGGTTTCGGGGTTTCACCCCTCATCAGCCAGGATAGCTTGACTCCACTAGCATTGAGAGCACAGGACCCATGTCTGGGCATACCCGTCCCACTGGGGGTGACAAACGCAAAAAGAACAATTGATGGACAGAATGCAGAACAATGTCATACATTCACCGCAGTACAGAGATCTGGGCCTAAATCCATCGTTTTTTTGCTCCCCATGCCATTCCAGTTTGAACCCAGCCATATGGAGTCAAGCTATCCTAGCTGATATGGGGTGAAACCCCGAAACCGGTCCTAGGATGCTTTTTTCCGGTCCAGGGAGGACCTGACTTGGCAGTTTGGGCTGGACTGTTCCCATGAGGCACAGGGTCAAGACTTATTTGCATATGGCCAGTTCCAAACTGGGGTGGCATGGTGAGGAAAAGAATGATGGATTTAACCCAGATCTCTTGACTGGGGGTGAATGTTTTGATTTGTTCTGCATTCCGTCCATCAATTGTGTGTCTTTTGCTTTCTCGCCCTAAGTGCAATGGGTATGCCCAGACGTGGGTCCCGGGCTCACTGTGCCACTTGATTTAAGCTATCCTGGCTGATGAGGGGTGAATCCCCGAAACAGGTCCTAGGATGCTTGTTTCCAGTCCAGGGAGGACCTGGCTTGGCAGTTTGGGCTGGACTGTTCCCATGAGGCACAGGGTCAAGACTGTTTTGCATATGGCCAGGTCTAAACTGGGGTGGCATGGTGAGCAAAATAATGATGTATTTAACCCAGATCTCTTGACTGGGGGTGAATGTTTTGATTTGTTCTGCATTCCGTCCATCAATTGTGTGTCTTTTGCTCTTCTAGCATGACGGTAATAATTCTCCATAATCGTGGAAATAGGATCTTCGGTTAACTGTCTGTAATATCTGTGATCTGAAAGAAGGATCGTGCATTATCTTTCTTAATCAGATAGTTTCAGTAGGATGATTCCTTCACCCTTATCAGCTGGTTTTATAACCATTTTTTGGTTATTTTTCAATTCTCCAAGTGCATGTTGTTCCTTTCTATTTATATTGTACAATGGTTGCTTTTGTACTTAGTTGATGTTCTCCACTTCTTTTAAAATTCTCTGTTTGAATGTGAGAATCTCAACAGGTGTGGAAGAGGTTGTTGGGCAGAAAGTAGACTCTCTTTTTAGGTTGGTATCGCCTTCTGATGGTGGTCTCTCTTTGTCCTTGAAGAAAACTTTAAATTTGATCTTCCTGCAGAATTCTGCTATTTCACAGTGGAGTTTAAACTGATCCAAGGTGGGGGTGAGGCCAAATCCTAGACCTTTTTCAAGGGCCTCTTGTTGCGCATCTGTTAGGACGGAAGCTGGCCGGTTAAATACTAGCGACCGTTTGCGCCGGTGCCCGGCTTCTACTGGTCTTTCATCATGCTTCTCATCTGGACTCCTTGATTTGTGTCTTCCCATCGTACTCCCTTTTTCTGCCTTCCGCAAGGTTGGTTCTGCCTCTCCCTAAAAAGGAGGGACTGAACATAGGAGAGAAAGTGGATTGGGGTCCAGCCAGGTACAGGTTCATCCACCCTCCAAAATGTGGTTGGGAAGGGTGGAAAAAAGGAGGTATTTGATTTTCGAAATTTGATCCATTCCACCTTGGTTGCCATGCGTGACCTCTTCTTCTTCCCCTGCCTCTTCATTGGGTCTGGTTTTCTTCTCCACTACTCTAATCTGTGGTGTCTGTGGAGCTGCCTCCAGAAGAGTCATAGTCACTTTGGTCTGCTGTCGGAGTGTAGTCTTCTTTTATTTAGGGGTAGACTTTCTCCCGTGAAAAGCATTTGAGGTCTACTAGCAACCATCCAATGGCCGCAGTGATGGTGCATTGTTGAGCGCGTACCACGACGGACTCCCTCCATCAGGGAACTAGCACTAGTTGACTGCCAGCACTACGAAATCTAAATCTGCTTGGCAGGAATCTGCCGCCCTGACAGCGATGAAGTACTTTTCGCCAGCTTAGAGTCTCAGCGTAGGTACTGGTGTGCCATGACTGCAGAGCCTGCATACATCTTCATACGGCAGGCCAAAGACCATCGACTTGGCTGAGCACTTGGGACCACCACTGCGGCAAGACGGCGGTAAGACCGTCAACATCTAAATCAGGCCCTACGTCTCCAAAAGGGGGGCCACCCGCCCCATCCTCTTTGATTAACCATAGCCGTGGGGTATGGAGTCCCCAGGGCCTCAAGGAGGCTCAGGGAAGTGGGGGGCACATGATCTCCCTCCCATATCAGATGCAATTTGCCCCACCCCAGCCCCGAGCCTCTGTCCCACCTGTGTTTTCTTTTAGTGCTTCTTTTTCATTTTTACCATGGATTTATGGATCCACAGCAAATTTGCAGTAAGTTTTCAAAAAAAAGTCTTTGGCCCCTTAAAGCGTCCTTGGGACCCGCCCCACCAGGCCTAAGGGGGCAGGGTATCCCATCTCTGTCTATGCTGAGACAGATTGACTATTTGAGCCAGCATGCGCAGCTCAAGCTTCAAATGTCAGTCTATGTAGGTAGAAGCCATGAGAGGGGGAAGGCAATCCTAATTTTACTGCGAGTTACGTACTTTGTTTTTTTTTTAAATAATACAAGAATAGAGAGCACTCAAAATTGTATATAATCTTTGGTCATTTTATCAAGTTAAAAATCATTAGATTTCCAACAGTTTGTGATGTTGTGAAAACCTTTCAGTTCTTCTTGAGGCCATCCAATAAATGTCATTCACAGTCTATACACAGCTTTGTCTGCATAAATAGTTACTCTGAAATGCATTTTAAATTTAAAAGAACATATTAGATCCAGTTTATGGGATGTCATTAGGGAAAAATTGGTACGATAGATCTGTCACACATGGTCTAGGGAAGGTTCTACTAAAAGAATTGGAGGGAATGACTGAGCCAATGTGTTGTCACATGGCCCAGGGGTACATTGTCATCTTCTCTAAGTTAGTATGAGCACCCTACAGAATGTCCGCTGCTTTGCTCACGTTACTACACAAGTTTATTTTGCAAATGCCTCTTTTGAAATTTTCACACAAGAACCTCTCGCTGTTTTTTCGATCTGCAAGTTCCTGAGATTTTGCCTGAACATTGAGAACAAGGTCAAACAACAATGCCCCTTGTTATTCTGTTCTGGTCAGGCAGACAAAACATACAGATGCAGCTGTTGTTTGGGAATACGTACTTTGGTCTTATTGAAATACACGGACAAGTAACTGACACTTGGAGAGGGACCTTTCCAGGGAGAAGAGCATGACAGCACCTATGATGTAGATCTACCATCTATAGACTGAGATATCGGCTCTGCAGATAACGACCAGAGATCTTTTAATATATAATCATTTTATTTCTATACAAGGGGAGGAAGGTTAGGCTAAGCTGTCTTTTGCAATGACAGCTCCTTTTATGATTTACGGACTACTTGCTATGCTGACCGTATTTGTGTTATGCATTTTTCTGCTTATTGTGGCACGTATACTGCATATTAGAGCACGTTGGTTAAAATAAATATTTTAAAATTGTTTGTGTCTCTGTCAGATCTTATTGTGGACAAGTACAAGAGTGTGAGCGAAAGAGTGTGTCTTGCAACCATAATTCCTGAGAGTCTGGAGTGTTGTGTTCTGGGGTGTCTAATCACTTGTTCCTCTGTGAGTGAGTAGGAGGGCAAGTGAGACACTATAGCTAGTCGGTCCTGGACTCATGGGTACTAAGGTGGTAGGATGACTCAGTCCATATATACCAAGGTCCCATAATCCTACACATAGTTCTGGGTTTGTGCAGAATCCCTGCAACATGGAGCTGCCAACCTTCGGTCTGGTACTTATTCACGAGACCCCTGAGTAGCGCTTGTGCTTGTCCACAATACCCTCTCACTGGTTTCTGGAGACGTCCGTGGTGGGAGGGCTTAGCCTCCTACAGTTGTAGAGTGTACCTGTTTCTGTAGGTTATTCAAGCTTGAATTCTAAAGGGTTTTTTGGCCCGTATTTCACTACCATTTTATTTGACATTTTCCATATCTAATGACACAACAGGTTGCTATTCCGGCACATAACCAGGCGGCGGTTATACATCATTTGACACAGCATGGGGTCCCCAATGCAGGGGCTACCATTATTTTTGTGGTCGAGGCGGATCCTACATACCACTTCGAGGTATTTTACTCCTGGGTTACCTTTCCCGCAGTAGATGCTAATGATAATTTTTGTCATGCTTACACGGTCGCTGCTCCTCCAGCAGCGTATCGTCCTGATGCGATGATTGAAGTTCCGCTGACGTCCAGGGAGCATACTATTTGGTTTAATGGCGCCCTTTCTCACCCTGTTTCGTTTGTTCGTATGGGCCCCTTAAGTATTGATGGGGCAGCTTGGCCAGTTTTGGCTGGTTTCACACCGCATCCGAACTATCTCAATGTTAATATAGCAGAACTTCGTTTGCTATATGGTCAAGTAATTCAGCTTTATAGGAGAGTCATACAATTTATTTCTCGTTCTTTTTTAGTAGCTCCGGCTGGAGCTGCACCTCCGGCACCAATACAGGGTGGAGGCCTTGTGATTAGTCCCGTCACGATTAACTCAGTGATGGGCAAACGTCCTCAGAATCGTGAGGACCTCCCTTTTTGGATAGCCAAAAAATTGAACAGCTGGATGCTACACTACTCCTGTTGAAAAACACAGGATCCTTACTATGTATTTGCTGAGTGGCCTGATTCCTCCTTTAGTGGACTGCATTACCTGGGGGACGGTGTTTGCCTCAGTGTATACACTGTGCTTTGGCACCCCCTCCATGAGCGTTCTGCCAAGCATTCTAAAACATGTACAGGATGAACACGGGGCTGGTCCAGCCCTGGATTTGGGGAAGAAATTAGTGGGTATGTACCCTATTGTCTCTGATATGATTCTGGCTAACATTAAAGGTGAAGCGGTTTGCTTGTAGGTGCTCCAACACCTGGCAGCGGTGGCAGAAGCTGATCAGGAGCGACAGTTGCCGATAATTATTGCAGATGTTTATACATCCCTAGGACGTAATAATTTGGGAGTCCGACCATTTACACCAGTACAGAATAAACCCCCTATTGGCAAGGAGGGTCGTCCAGTCTTTCCAAAAAAGGCATGGAACAAGAAAATGCAGCAACAGAAGCCTAAGGCTCATGCTCGTTCGCCTCCAACTGATGCTTCTGAGCGTAGATATGATTTACATGATCGTTCTAAAATTAAGACACCCAAGAGGTTCCAGGTTCCTGATCCCCGTTCTCCTTGTTCCTTTCAGGAATTGTCGGATCAACAATTTGGTGGAGGGGGACGACAGGATCGCAGACAAGGCGAGTCCACGCAGACAAGGCGAGACCCACACCAACAGTTTGACGTGAAGGTCAAACAGGAGGAACCACCTCAATATCAACCCCAATTTCAGAAGAAAAATGTTGCTGCTTTGACTACAAAGTATGCCCCAGACAGTGAGAACCCTCCTCCAAGACAGGAGTTGGGTGGTGACTCTCCTCGACAGCATAGCGGAAGTTACCATAGTTCGGCAGACACTCCACCAGTGTCTGGAGGCAAAAGCAACTGACACATATGTAACTGTTGAAACCACTGACACACGTGTTTCTCCCCCGATAGACTCTATAAGGTAGAACTCCAGATTGAAGGTGATATTAAACGCACTGTAAAAGCAGTCTTTTGGGACAATTTGACGTCCTCTTACGACATATTATTGGCGGAGGTTGATTGGCCTACCCCCTTTGTCCTCGCTTCCTCTAGGGGCGAGGATCTGATCCTACCCGCTTTTTCACAATATGTCCCAAAGGAGACTAAACAAGCTTATGCTTCGGAGTGGGCTCCAGCCTTAGCTCCTGCCTTATATCGAAATCAAGCGGGTTGGGATAAGGATTCGCCAGTGCATGTTATTCCTTTATGATCTACACCTCAGCCCCAACCGCAATATCCCATTAAACATGATGCTAAAGCGTCCGTTAGTGACAGTCTGACTCAATTGGAATATCAGGGAGTAATCAAACCCTGTGTATCTTCTATGAATAATCTACAGGCATCTGAATAGTCATGTTCGTACCTTTGCGGTTCAGAACACACACAGTTCTGCGTTAGTAAATAACATTGTTAGCAAGAAATGTAAAACTACGTTAGACATTTCAAATGGGATTTTCAGTCACACGTTGTCTCCTAAAAGCCGTGACTTGACCGCATTCAGTGCCCTCGGCAATCAGAGACACTATGCGAGATTGCCTATGGGGTATAATAGCCCAGGTGTTTTTGCAGCACGTATTGTGTCGATTCTATATGAAATTGACCCTGATGCCTTTTCATACATTGATGATATTTACTTGACAGATGATTACCTAAATCCACATCTCATGCACGTGGATCGCATATTCACACGTTTTGCAACTTTAGGTTACAAATTCAATTTTGCAAAATAGCATATGGCTTTTTTGGCTGTTCTTTTCCTTGGTTATGAGCTAAATAACGAGGGTAGGGGATTAGCACCCCACTTTTTGGAGAAATGTGCTCAGTTGCAACCTCTAACAACCCTCAAAAAGTTTTAGTCTTTGCTGGGTTTCTTGAATTTTGGCAGGACCTACATTCCAGATTATGCCCAGCGAATCAACCCGCTATAAGTGTTGATACAGCCTTCTTTTTCATCTTCCAGTTGGCTTCCGGAACATACCGCAGTGCTAGGGTCTTTGCAGTCTGATCTGCTTGCAACTCAATTCTTGTTAATTAGAGACAATGCCACAAATTTCCGTGAAGCGTGCCATGCTCACGCGAAGATTTTGGTGAAAGAGAGATACTTACGAGTGGGGCAGCCACACTAAATGAACTTTACGGGCCCTTTTGTGGCTCAAGAATAATCTACTATCGGAGACACTTTGCAGTTGAGGATTGTTACAGAAGTAGGGCAGGATTCGAACAACTGTGACAACGTCGCTTGATGCTAGGATTTGCCTTTCTCTTTAACCCCCCATGATAATTTTCAGTTGTTCCTCGTACCCTAGTCCTGATGAGGCCCAAGTAATAGGGCTGAAACGTGTCGACAACCGGAGAAGGAGGAATACATTGAATATTGATTTAAAATATAATAACAGACTTGCACACAAAAAGTTTTCTTTGAGGTGGTTAGGATACCTCTAATGTGCAAAGGATTACCTCACAGTGGATTGCATTGTATTTTAGGAACGGACACTTTTTGTGTAAAAATTTGGGGTCTAGGAAAATTATTATTTTTGATTGTTTGTAACTGTGTATGTGTTTTATATGTATAGTGTATATATTATTCTTTTGTTGGATTTCGTTGATCAAAGTTGGACAACCGGAGAAGGAGGAATCTGTTAAATATTGATTTAAAACATAATAACGGACTTGCACACAAAAAAGTTTTCTTTGAGGTGGATAGGATACCTCTAATGTGCAAAGGATTACCTCATAGTGGATTGCATTGTATTTTAGGAACTGACACTTTTTGTGTAAAAATTTGGGGTCTAGGAAAATTATTATTTTTGATTGTTTGTAATTGTGTATGTGTTTTATATGTATAATGTATATATTATTCTTTTGTTGGATTTCGTTGATCAAAGTTGACAGAAAAAAAGAAAAAGACTATTGGTCTTAACCAGATATGAATTAAGAAATAAAATGTGGTTTTGACCTGGAATGAATAATGAATGTGACTTATTGAAATATGTATGAATATGATGGGACATGGAACCAGTGTATAGGAGTAATTAATTGTACCCTAGCTTGATTGTTTAGGATATTTGTTCCTCCACATCATTTTGTTTTTTTAACATATTTACAGCCCAGAAAGTGGAGGAGGATTTGGGCAAACCCCTTATATATTTAGTATGATCTAATACCACAAATTTGGTCATAAGGATTGTACCTGAAACGTTAGGATTCACCTATGTGACATTTAATGAAGGGAACACTGTTCCCATTGCTTATTAATCCCATTTGTATACTCCTGTGGAAATGCGTTTGTCTTCCACTGAATTTTTTTTAATAGCAGTACAGATGGCGAGTCTAAAGGAACGCTCTATGGCTCAGGACAAACACATCTTCATGATTTTGCCTGTGCCGGCCTTGGAAGCTGTCACAAAGGCAAGTGTACCTAATTCTAAAGCTCTGCATCAACGTTGGATACAATAGGCTAGTTCATTGACATCGGCTGATGTCAATTTCATCTTTGATCCTTCTTTGCAAACACAAGAGTTTTTACAATATGAACATGTGCATCCCCTTCCTTCATCACTACTGCCACTTGACCAGTACAAATGTATCATTTACACCGATGGTTCTGCACAGCCAGCCATTGGTTCTAAACATGCTTATTCAGTGGCCTGCGCTATTGTGGCAGGCACAATAGTAGACGGTGATTTTAAATCGTCCTTGGTTCACACACAATCCCTTGGGGATTGCACAGCACAATTAGCCGAGTTATGCGCTTCACTTTTGGTTCTTGAGTTTGCTGATCCTGAAGTCCCAACTCTTGTCATATGCAATTCCTTCTACTGTGGACAATCCTTTAATGACAACTTATTCTTTTGGAAACAGAATGACTTTTGTGAATTCAAGGGTAGCGCAATAAAGCATAAAACGCTTTGGGTCAGAGTTCCCGCTCTTAAGGAACGTTTACCACTCACACATGATATCAATACACTGGGTCATCACCGTGTGGGAGCACATGCTGTTGGTAACTCTATGGCTGATGAAGCAGCCAAATCTGCAGTAGCCACATGTTTGGTAGCGGCAGTAACTATGTCCGTGAATAAGATTGATGATGACATCTTAGCTGCTGTTACCACAACGAAGGAGGGGACACTATATCCCCAGGGTTTCCCTTCATGTTATACCTATCACTTAACCACTGATCAGATTCCATTTGTAACTATTTCTTCGGTTGGTGATAGTTTGATTCCCAACGTGGATCGCAGGCTTTCGTTGATTGTGGCTGGCTGCCCATAAAGGAATGGCTTCCGCACATGCGGGTGTGACAGCAACAATTTAACTTTTACAGCAACGTTATTGGTGGCGCGGCTTATACCAACAGACGCATAAATAAGTGCTTTCCTGTGACACTTGTCAGCAGATTAAACCTTCTACTGTTTCGCGTCTGCCACATACTCATCTCTACATTTCTAATCAACTGTTTGGTTGTATGTATCTTGATCACTGCGGTCCTTTGACATCAGGCAACGCTTTCAAATATATTTTGGTTGCAGTGGAATCGTGCACAAGGTTCCTCTGGGTTTGGCTGCAATGCTGTGCTGATGCTCGTGCTGTTATAAAAGATTTGCATGTCTTTGTAGGGACATATGCCAGTGGCACCTTCCATTCAGACCAAAGTCCGGCTTTTGCCTCTAAGGCTTACTGTGATGCGAGGACGTCTATGGGGGTGCAGGTGCATTTCTCATCTCCATATCAGCCTGAGGGTAATTCTGTTGTGGAGCGCATAAACCGTGACTTAAAGCAATCTTTAACAGCAAGGGTATTAGGTACGGGCTGGGGCTGGTTGACTCATTTCTATGGAGTCCAACGTGCACTAAATAATCTCCCTAGAAGATCTCTGGGTGGGCGGACCCCATACGAAATGCTCTTTGACATTAAGATGTTTGGGCCAGACCTTGGCGGTCTAGACGTTGTGGCAGCTGCTGCAACATTTGATGTACATAATTATTGTACTATGTTACAGGATCTACAAAAGAATCGAGATGCTCTAGCAAAAACGCATTTGCCCTCACCATCAGATGCAGCATCGCTGATTCCTGTCTCTGGCTGGCTTCCTAAAGTTGGTGATCTGGTCCGGGAGAAGGTAGCGAGCAAGAAAGAATTTGGTCCCACGTACCATGCACCGGTTCCCGTCCTTGGGCTAAAAGGCACCCGGACAGTAATCTTACCTCCACTACCATGTCGGAAAGATAATCGATTCATTTTTATTGAACATGTCAAGTTACACCAAACCGCCGATATTCAATAGTATGCCTACAAGCATTCCATGTCGGGATGTTTCACTTCATCAAATGAATTCTGCTAATCCGAATTCTCCCCAGCAACTGGAGGGGGAGATGGAGTCTTCAACTAATTTATTGCCTGTTTTACCTTCTACATCTACAACTGTGGTAAATGAGTATTCTTCCCCACTGGTTGAAGTTACAGTTGATATTCCAGAAAGTATAACATATTCACCTTCCAATGAAGAACAGCCCACACTGTTTCAGCTCAGTTCCAGGGGTTACTATATGGACTAAGATAACTTTTCTTCAGATACATCTTCATTGTCTTCGTCTGTAGCGGTGCCTCCTACATGGATTTGTGTTTTCATCTCGTGGTTGAAAAGAACTTACCTGGTCCCACCATGGACTTACATCTGGATCGTGTTGTCAATGGTGTTCCTCTTCATGTGGATAGGATTCGTGCTTGTCTTTTTCCTTTTGATTAATGGCTACTAATTGCCTGAACGCTCTGATGCAGAACTGGTTGACGGAGTACTGGCCCCTCATACTTCATTGCATAAAATGAAACGAGATTAAACCCTTGTTAATATTTCAGCTGTCCCGATCGCAGATGGCATTGTTTGGGACAAGGTGCCATTTGATGTATATGGTCCTATGGAGACCCTACAAATTCCATATGTCTTCCGTGTTTCTTTGGGTGATGTCATTTTGCCTGGAATGCATTCAGATGATTGGGATGTCAATGCTGTTTACTCGTTGTTTTCTGATTTGCAATATTATACTGTTTTTTATGCCGAAGATCTATATTTGAATTCTGCATATTATGCAGATTTATTTTGCTACCAACATTATGGACATCACTTTCTTCACAAGACCAGTACTCAGCGAACACATTTTAACTATACGCAATGGGAGCATTGCCCAAACACCATCTAGGGGGAGTTCTATAACACAGAAAAAGAAGTTTACCTACTTTACTGGTTACAATCTATCAGACCCAAATTCGTATTTTTTCAAAGGGAATATCCTCACTTTGAACAAATACATGCTTACCCACACTAAGTTGATTTAGTCATCGTCCTTCATAGCAAATAAGTCCCTGAAAGGTTATGATTATTGGAAGGACACTGTTGATTTAAAGTCTATTTGTGGCACTAAATTTTGGCAGGTGCACAGTACTGAATCCATGCATTGTGCGTGTTTAATACAGTCTCAACTAATATTTTTAAATGAGACGGTCCAACAAACTACCTGTTTCGGTCTGTCCACTGCTAAAAATTTGAATATTCCTTCTATTCCATTCATTGCTCAATATGAGAAGTGGCATACACATACCAACTACGCAATTGAGGAATTGACCTGTATGATACAAAATGGCACTTTTAATTCATCTATGGTGGGCCCTGAGGGTTGGTTACTATGGCCCACATACACCAATGCTTGTCATTTACGTTTCATAAATGTTACAAATGAGTTTACCCAAAATAGACCTGATCCTCGTTACCCCCACTCGCATACAGTTACCACTTACTTGGTTGGAAATTATGTCAACAATTGTTGGAACATTCAACGCTATCGTTTGTGAAGCAACATCTTTCCCTTTTATCAGGTGACATTAATCTTTCAGATTTTATTTTAGGTCCAAAATCCCCTCGCATTAAACATTTTGTTTATGCAGCCTATAATAAATTTTGGAAGCTATAACAAATGGAAGCTGCTGTACACTTACGCCAAATAGATCAGAATGTTTTGGAAAAAGTTCTTGTCATGGTTCATAACAGTATCAATACACTGTCTTCTCAGATATATACCTTAGACAATATTGTATCATCTGTTATTGATATTGTTCAGAATGAGGTATCTTCTTTGTATCATGGTCAGAATCAGCTGCGTTCCGTTATGTAATTTGGTTTGACCTTACAGATGCTTAAAAATGGGAAAGTACCATGGGATTACCTGAATGCTTCCGCACTGTTTTTACTGTTTAATTTGACAGATAAACAGAAACTGATGTCTATGAAAGACACAACGTACACTATGTTACACATTGAGAAACTAGAATAGTTACCATTTACTGTAGCAGAAACAGATTCAGCTTGTGGTTAATACTTGGTGTTATTTCATTGCCCATCTCACTTTTTCATTTACAGCTTGCAAGAAACACTACCCTGTAGGTAGATATGAACCACTTGGGAGCAGTTTTATTCATGAAGTGTGGTCCTTACCATTACCATTCTGTTGTCAGCAAGCAGAAAAGGAAGTTTTCCTTACAGGGGAGGATTGTGACTCTACAGTCGGCCACTCCCTTGTGTGTAAGCAAGTAAAACTTCACAGCGCCTGCAACGTTTCTGCCCCTAATTTGGCTTGTTTTTTAAAAGGAACCCCGGTTCCTACTGTTATTCCAACTCTCACTTTGCTTTCTAATGGCAGTTATCTCATTCTGAACAATCAGAACTGCTGCTGCTTACGGGCAGGCATTCCGTATATAGTAACAGTTTCACAACAAGTTTCTTGTTGCAGCAACGTCCTGTTCCCCCACCCCACATAGGAGTGTAGATAGTTCGCTGTGGCCTTCCATTCCGACTTTGAAAATTGATTTCAATAAGCTAAGCAGACTCAAAGCGTTATTGTTTCAACAAGAAGTGGCTCTCACGTCAGGTCGTGAGACCTTCGAATTGGAGGTGGCAGGAACATCAAGTGAAATTCAGTCACTGCTAAACACGAATCTCCCACTACACTTTGGAGAGTTAATTCACCAAATCTTTGATGCGCATGATATGTCTGGCCTGGCCCACTTTTTTAAAGTTGTGGGCTGCAGCCTTGTAACATCGTTTCAGAAATTTTTGGGAGTAATCCCTGCTTTTATTCATTCCATTTTTTCCAGCATATTCGGAGGGTTTCCCCTACTTCTCCTCCTGGTTTGTGGCATTCTTGTACTTCTATTGCTGATCCGCAATGGCTGCTCAATCTGTGGTACTGCCAAGACAGGAACAGTTGCAGCTGTACCGTGATCGAATGCAGCTGCTTTTTTGGTTTAATGCCATTGGAAGCTCTTGACAACAACTTTGGCTGACCTTCCGTTATGCCTACTTTACCTGCGTGCAACCTATGTTCTACTGCATCGGGTGCCCTTTTCAATGGGCCCTGGACGTCTGTCTGTCCACTACGTCACACAATGCCCTGGATTATGAACTGTTGAAGGGTCCCTTCATGTCCCATAACCAGGACTGCCCGAAGCCGAATCGAGTCCCTGTGCCCGTGCACAGCGCCTCCTGGATCGGAGTTTCATCGAAGTCGACACAGGTTGCCCTGGAATGCTCCTAACGGCCTCTGGATATGAGGAGCATGTTTGCTCATTTGGATTGCTTAATTGGATGTCATCCCTTTATACTCTGGAAGGGTCTGACGCCTTATTGGAGCTTATGGCATTCCACTTGTCCCGCAAGGTTTTTTGCCCCGGACGATACGCTGTGATTAGATATTAGGTTACATACAGAATTTTGTTTTCTTTTTCGTTTCTCAGTCCATCAATGTTCAGCATTGGACTTGAGTTGCTATTTGGCCTTTGACTTAGACGCTTTGGCTCTGCTTACCTCTGACTTCTATGTTAGTCCAGGGATAAGGTCCTGACCCAGGGGAGGGTGTCACATGGCCCAGGGGGACATTGTCATCTTCTCTAAGTTAGCATGAGCACGCTGTAGACTGTCCGCTGCTTTGCGCACGTTACTGCACGAGTTTGTTTTGCAAATGCCTCTTTTGAAATTTTCACACAAGAACCTAGTGCTGTTTTCTCGATCTGCAGGTTCCTGGGATTTTGTCTGAACATTGTGAACAAGGTCAAACAACAATGCCCCTTGTTATTCTGTTCTGTTCAGGCCCTAGCACCTAGACAAAACATACAGATGCAGCTGCCTTTAGCGTCTTGCTTTGTATCATTGATGGCTCTGTGTTATGCTGTGGTAAAGTATCTCTTCGTTTGGCCTCGCCAGTGAGTTTCTGGCGTGCTTTTCGAATGTGCTCCTTTGTAAGGCCTTTAACTTCTTTGAGGGCTGTATATGGGCTGGAGCGGGGCTTTGATTCCACATACACTACCTTCAAACTGCTTCTCATTGAATTGAGTGCACGTGGCACACGCAAGGAGTTTTCTGTAATGTTGAAAACTTCCAGGGAGAGCAGTCTTGTTTCTTCAGGGCACAGATTCCGCACTCATTGCCAGTTGTAACGTCCTCCCCCACCTAAGAGCATAAAAATGAATATACCACACACGGAGCTCTGGATTGTACGGTTTATTGTGAGCGAAGAGTCCAGTATGATACCACGGTTGCATGAGTGGTCCATCGGGCAGGTCCTAGAGCAGCTGGCCACCAGGAGTCCTCCCAGGCTGAAGGGGCGGGTCCCAGGATGAGTACTTTGGTCTTGTCCGAGTTGAGCTTTAGATAGCTGTCTTTCATCCATGTAGCTATGGCCTTCATTCCACTGTGGAAGTGGTTCTGGCACTACAGAGTGCTTGCTTATGGTCGCAAATCTTCATTTTTCAAGTCTGACCCTTTTGCCACTACAGACATTATTTGTCTGACAGCAATTGTCAGCAAGTAAAATAAACAGATGCATAAAGCTAAACATGATAAAAGAAGTAAAGCTTTTAAGAAACTGCCAAAACACATGGCAAAAATGTTTAATGCAAGTGAAAGCAGAAGCATGAAATTAATGCATCATGAACACCAAATGTATGTTTAGCACAGTGTGAATAGCTTGCACTTTTTCCGTCTTGTGAGATGCTGAGTGTTAGACCTGACATCCTTGGCGACGTATTCCCCCAGACTTTTTGCTTCCACCCCCTATTTTTGCTAAACTTGTTTTTGTTGGCATTAGTACTCTAACCGGTGGTAAGGTGCTTGTGCTTGCTCCCTTAATAAATGTACACCAACCTGGCACATTTAATTTGCTTTTAAGTCCCTAGTTAATGGCACTACATGTACCCAGGGCCTTCAAATTAGTTGCTACTAGTAGGCTGCAGTACTCATTGTGCCATTCACTACAGCAGCACTGTAAAACATGTCTCAGGCCTGTCACTGCAGCCTGTAGTACAGTTTTAAACTGGCATTTCGACCTGGCAAATAAACATTTTGCCAGGCTTAAACCTTCCTTTTGAGTACTTATAAGTCACCCCTATGGTAGGTCCCAAAGACTCATAGGGCAGGGTGCATGGTATTTAAAAAACAGGACATGTGCACTTAATTTTTACATGTCCTGACAATGAAAGATTACACAAGTCGTTTTTCAGTGTGGAAATGCTATGTCTCCCATAGACTAACACTGGGTTAACTTATTACACTTAATGGGTGATACCTGCAGTTTGGGAACAGATACAGGAATGCTTCTTCCACTCATTATAATTGTAATTCAAAATCATTTTTTAATCGTTAAGTCGGATTTTAAGTTACTATTCTGAAAATGCCACTCACTTTTTTTCTGCCTAAACCAAATGTGTCTTTTGACCAGTGTCTAGGGTCACATGACTGTGAATGGCTTCCTGTTGTGGTTTGTGTATTCCTTCCTGACATGGGGACAAAAAGAGCCCTGGAGTGGAACTTCCAGACCGAATGGCCGGGGAGAAGTTGTGCCTTCCCTGATTACACTTCGAACGACCTGTCTGCATCACACACAAAGGAACCTGACACCAGGCCTTGTCGTATGGCTTGTACCTCTCCAGTAAAACAACATAAACGTCAGGCTTGTGCCAGACTGATTCAGTGCACATGCTCAGGATATGTTGGCCTTTAGTCCTGCTAGCTCACAGTGCACCATCCGCACCCCTAACCTTACAGGGTAACTAATGTGTCTGCAACCTTAGAACATGACAACCCTGATCCCCCAAGGAAATGATGGCAACAGATCTAAAACTCTTTTGTTTGGACTCTCACGTATACCCTAAGAAATACACAAGAAATACTCAGCAAGACATTTCAATATTTATTGAAGCATTGTGATTACTGTATAAAATACATGTGTTGGGATAATTAGTAGAATGAAACAGAGTAGCATAATTAGCATTATGAGAATAGTGAAAAAGATGAACAATTCCAACATTGTGCTAAAACACTAAATATATGCTGGCATATAAATACTCTGTATAGTGTACTCCTACCTAGCGCTCCTTATCCTAGTCTTGCCTAGGGTGTGTAATCTGCCAAATCCCTGCCAGGTGGTCTAACTCCCCATCACCAGCGGGCAGGTTGTCCGTCTTGGTGTAGAGCTGGACATCCCTTGCGTTAGTAAACAGGAATTAGCTGAGCTGGAATTCCGACATGCAGTGACCTTGCCATATCAGCTGAGTGCTCCTCTGCCTTAAACAAGGAAGTGATTCTTTACATATAATAAACAGCACCCATGTGGCCATGTAGAAACCCCAGCCAGGCTGCAATTGTTTACTCTAGCTTGATAGCTTCATCGCCTACTGGGCAATAACAACAATGATATTTGCACAGGGAACTTCATCTCTTGAACTGAATGCTCAAGGCGTTGTGATATTGTGACTACGAAGTGGAAATGTAAGCAATGCCGATTCAGAGAAAGTTATCCTGCATTGGCACCTGTAATGTTCTTGAATAATACAGGAACACAGGTTGTAGGTAACATAGAGGTTTATTCTTTACACCTCATCCATCAGCCACCCAGGAGTAACTGACTCATGAGGCATGATCTGGATTCCAAGTTCTATGTTCTATGGAACTTAGATCCAAGGAAGAGTAGAAGGATGACACCACACATCTCCCTTCTAGTAATGAAATGAACATAAGATGCAATAAGAGATACAGACGAGATTTTACCAAAGAAAATCATAAATCAACATAACTTCTAATTAATATAGTCTTTCATATAAACAGGTACTGAAGTCTTCCGATCACTGCGTCTCAGACAAGATTTAGATAACTCATCTGAACCACTAGGTAAATTAATGCACAACTTATTCATTTCAGAATCAGATTTGACAATTACAATTCGACTTAAATTCCAAATCTTACCATTTTCTAATTTCACAGCATTTCTTAAACATTTTGTTACTCGCATGGGAGCAGTAAACTTTGACCATGACAATGCTCCTACAGGAGCTTTCACACGTACTAGATCACCTACCTTTACAAAAACTTGTTTAACTTTTTTCCTTTCATCAAAATACAATTTATTTTTAAACTGTAGATTTTCCTCTCTTTTCCTCCAAACACCAATGCTATTATCTTTCACACCTTTGCCCCAGGTCATCCATCCTGGACACAATCTTGTGTTGGGAGCTCTTCCTTTAAATAACTCAAAAGGTGATTTCCTAGTAGAGGTGTGAGGGGTGAAACGATGAGCCAGTATACATTTTTGTAACTCATCCTTCCAATTCAAGGAATTGATTCTGGATAGTTGGATATTTTCTTTTATAACCCTATTAAATCTTTCAACTGCCCCATTACCTTCTGGATGATAAACAGAACATTTTTTATGAATAATGCCACATGATAAAAGAAAATCATTCATTTGTCCAGAGCAGAATTGTGGGCCATTGTCTGATAAAAGAGTTTTTGGAAATCCTTCTCTCTTAAAGACATCTTGTAAAAAAGAAATAACACAACTAGAGGTAACATCTGATACACACGAGATCTCAACCCATCTTGAATAAAGATCAATCAAAACAATTAAATAAGGTGTACGATGTTCACCATTTAAGGGACCAACAATATCAATGGCAATATCTTCCCAAGGTCCATTGGGAAGTCTACGACAAACCATGGGTGCAGTGTGGGGAGTAAGAACCTTATCACTGATTTTACATTGCAAACACTCTCTAACTTCACGCTCAATTTCCAAATCCATGACAGGCCACCAGAAACAAGCTCTCAATCTTTCCTTTGTTTTCACAATTCCTAAGTGACCCTGATGTGCCTCCTCCATTAATTTCTTTCTTAGAGAGAAAGGAGGAACCAATTTAGTCCCTCTCAGCAAAATTTCTTTGTCTACAGATAACTCATCAACAACTGTTCGCCAAATTTTTGGCAAGGAATCATCATGTAAAACCTTTGTTTGTATCATGTTCATAACTTTCAACAACTCACTATCTTTATGAACTTCCTCTTTCCACTCATTCTCTTTTATAACACCTGAGGTTATTTCACAAACACTAACTTCCTCTTCCAAGAAATCTTCCACAAACTGTTCTTCTCCTATATCACAAACCAAACGAGACAGACAATCGGCTGACACATTATCTACACCAGGGAGATGTTCTACACTAAAATTAAAATCCTGAAGACCCACAACCCATCGTCTTATACGAGAGGAAATGAAATCAAGTCCCTTCTTTGTAAAAATTTCTTTTAACGGTTTGTGATCTGAACATACCTTAAAATACGTTCCCCAAACAAAGTTCCGAAATGTATTAAGTGCCCAGAAGATAGCCAATGCCTCCTTCTCAATTACCGAGTAATTTAATTCGGACACACGTAAGCTCCTTGATGCACATGCAATTAATTGTTCTTTACCATCCCTAGTTTGTTTCAAAATGGCACCTAACCCTTTCGAGCTTGCATCAGTCACCACAGTAGTTTCTCCACCTGGAATGAATGCTTGTAAACTGGGTGCATTTTTTAAATCTTCTTTCAATTCCATAAATTCCTTTTGACAGTCATTCGACCAAATAAACTCTTTGTTTTTCCCAAGCAACTCTCTCATGTTACTTGATTTACTTGCTAAATTGTTTACAAATTTCCCATAATACTCTATCATTCCCAAAAAGGAGACAACTTCCTCTTTTGATTTTGGATTTGCTAAGTTGATAATAGTATCCACCAATTCCTTCTTTGGAACAATACCTGATGCAGTTATACAGTGCCACAAATAGTTAACCTGTTGTACAGAAAACTTACATTTCTCAAATTTTAATGTGAGACCTGCTTTTTCCAGCTTTCCAAGTACCAATCTCACATACAAGTCATGTTCCTGTTGATTTGATCCAAATATCAATAGGTCGTCTTGATAACATTTCACATTTTTTATACCTTTTAAAATTGAGGACATAACCCTTTGAAAGACTGACGCAGCAGACACAAGACCAAACGGCATTCTTTTATATTTGAAAGCACCCATGGGAGTTATGAATGCCGTTAAGTCCTGTGAGCCCTGAGTCAGTTCTATTTGGAGATAAGCCTGAGTGAGATCCAATGTTGTAAAAATCTTTGCACCACTGAAGGTAGACATTATTTCATCTATATTAGGCAACGGAAATTTGTCAACGACCACCTCCTTATTGAGGGACCTCAAGTCCACACAAAGTCTTATGTCCCCATTGGGTTTATTCACGACAACAACTGGTGCTAACCACTCAGAAGCTTCCACAGGAGAAATGATTTCTTCTTCTTGTTTGAGTAACTTATCTAACTCATGTTCCACCTTTTCTTGTATGGCAATGGGAATCCTTCTCACTTTGGCCACAGATGGTACAGCTCCATTTTTAAGTTTGATACAATGTTTATAACCCTTTAAGCAACCTAACTCATCTTTGAACAAACACGGAAATTCAGAAACAAAGTGATTTGTTTTACCTTCAATTTCTTGAATCTGAACCTGAGGTTCTGCATTAGGATTCAATGTAACCCCCAACAAGCGTTGATGTGGCCAGCCAAGTAAACGATCTCCTATTTTTTAAACATAAATTTTTCCAACAATTAATTTATTTTCCATTTCTATACAAGCATTGAAATACCCCAACATACTAATGGGTTGACCACCATAACCTCCTGGATTTACATCCATCTTACTTAGAATTTTTTGTGTTGAAACCATTTGTAGAATATATCTTTTGAAATTATAGTCAGATGTGAGCATGAGTCAAATTTCATCTCAAGATTGATCCCATCAACTTTAACACTTCCTATAGGATGTTTGTTACATTCACTATCACCAATTTGACAAATTATTTCTTTTATATCCTTATTTTGAAATTTCTTTTGTTTAGATCTACAAAATTTTATAAAATGACCTTTTTGCCACAACCATGACATACAAAACTCAAAGCAGGGCAGGATTTTGAATGAGCTTTGTGACCAGACCTTCCACAACGAAAACATTCAAACGTATCTTTTACAGATTCTTCTTTAGCTATCTCTTTTGTACTAGGTTTCACATTCTTCACAAGACATACATTTTCTTGTACCTCTTCCACATTGGGTTGACTTTTATTTTTTTCACACTTTAATTCATTAACACATTTTAACATGTGTTCAACCCTCTTTGCTATTGTAACTACTTCTTCCAACGGTGGTTCGTCCTTCAGCCATAACTCCTCCCTAATTTTATCCTCCCTACATTTTAACACAAATTGATCTCGGATTCTTTCTTCATTTACAGCCCCAAACTTGCAACTTGAAGCTAACTTCCTTAAACCTGTTAAAAAATCTTCTACTGTTTCTTCTTTTCCTTGCTCTCTTAAGCAAAAATGGTATCTTTCCATGATGGTGCTGACCCTGGGCAAATAATGTTTATCCAACTGTAAAATACATATCTCATATTCATTAAGCCCTCTTTGTTCCTCTGTAGATAAATCCGGCAAGTTTTCTAACACTTCCTGACCTTCCCCACCTAGACAGTGTAATAGTAATGAATGTCTTCTTTCTGCACTAAGATTCGTTCCACAAACGAGTGCATAGTGTGCAAAAATCTTTTTCCATTTGCTCCATTTACCAAGAAGCTCTCCTGGTGAGCTTAAAAAAAATGGTGGCGCAGTTACATTCTGCATGACTCACTTTGAAAATGTTAAAACATGAGAAAGGATAAATATATATATAATACCTTTCCTAAAATTGAATTTGAAGCAAAGAACCCTTTTGGATTGGCACACCTGAAATAGAATTAAATTAACATGGATAAATCACTCTCACGAAGAAACTCTTTTTAAAAAAAAAATATATATATATATATATGTAAAATGTATGAATTTTAAACAAAAGCAATACTTCACATTGAAACAGAAAATCCGAACTTGAATGTATTAAACACCCTGATACACAAGGGGTCTAGTTATGGTTATTAAACAGCACCAAAGACCTGAAGGTCTTATCTATAAATTAATTCTGACATGAGGCGTGTATTCATTAACAGATGCCATAGATGCGCGATGTTTAGTAGTTGTAATGTTCCTCAGCAGTGAAGAAGCACATAAAGTTTTCCTGTCAAAATTAGTAAAGCATTCCGTGCATATAAGCTTTTCCGATGCTTTGTAGACACAGTGCTGAACAGCCTCCAATGAAATTCCAGAACGTCACCAAGCCATTAATCACAGACGCAGAGAACGTACAGAAGACCGATGACGCATATTAATCCCCAAATCCCTCTTCAGGATTCTACTGCGTCATCAGTCACTTCAGACAGCTCCAGGGGAAAGAGCTCCAGCTTTTAACGATCTTTCACCACGATCGTCACAGAGATACACTCCACTCCAGCAACTTGTCAGACAAGAACAACCGTTATGCCCAAGAAGCGCTAATTAGATCAGACAGTCACCAGCCCCATCCACTGACCTCCTCACCGGTTACATGTAAAGGTACGTAACTGTAAACAGCCGCAGGAGAAGTGTATAACTGCCTTCTCATCACAAGTATACAGCCGCTGGAGGAGGTGGGAGCAAGAATCTAATTAGCAGGAATATTTTCAAGCTTAATACACAGTGTTTTCTTACAGTATCCACGCACTTTTAGTCTTAGCCTTGCTCACGCTGTCATTACAAGCGCGATTAATTCAAAAGTTGAATTCAAACAGCGTGATAATTCTGTATAGCTGACTCCCTTCTTTTCTCCAAACTGCCACACACACCAAAGGAAAAGAAGTTTCACAGTACCTTATGGGTCCAAACAACCCCGCATTCCTTTGACCAAATAAATCAATTTAAAGAAGTTTTGCAGCCAGTTTCTCTTTTTCTCCGACCATGCGACCGAGGCAGTGACTCGTCACAATGTGGTCACAGCTTGATGTTGAGGTGTTGATCTATATTCTTCCGTTTTTCGATCCCGTAATCGTCGCCAGTGTAATGTTCTTGAATAATACAGGAACATAGGTTGTAGGTAACATAGAGGTTTATTCTTTACACCTCATCCATCAGCCACCCAGGAGTAACTGACTCATGAGGCATGATCTGGATTCCAAGTTCTATGTTCTATGGAACTTAGATCCAAGGAAGAGTAGAAGGATGACACCACAGCACCCAACGCAAATGTATGTCAAAAGTCATCGTGTTTAGAACAGAAGGCCACTTAAGAAGCAGGAACATGTAAATGGTGGTGTTCCTTACCAGGCATATCCTGACCACGGGACAGCCTGCCCTTGCCTTTGTCCCCTTAGACAGTTTGGTGCCAAACCAAGGGGAAGTGGAAGAACTAACCAGACTAATATGGGAGCAGGAGGGGTTTCCCCCCACACAAAGGCTGACACTATGTATAAATACTGCACCTTCAGAACCTCTCATCAGAACACTCCTGGACCTGTGGAATATTCAGAAGAAGGACTACCCTGCTGTCAGTAGAAGGAGGACTGGACTTACTTGCCATGAACCCAGGATACCCAGAAGTGACTCCAAGGGTCAGTTGGCTGACCTCCTGTTTGAGCTACAGGGAACCAACACGCTTCCAGAGGCCTACCCTGCAACAGCCCAGCTGACAAGCACCAACTGGACCTGCCTAGACCTGCCTGAGCCCCGCTTCTGGCTTCTGGCTTCTGCTAGAGTAAGCCCTGATCCCCAAAATGTGAACCCTAGGTCCCTTGGCTGGCATCAGAGTATATTCCTCCTGCCGCTTAACCAAGTTAAAGGTAAAAATCCAGAATTTTGGGGTTCTTTGCAACCCCAAGTGGACGCCTCGCATCAGAAACGGTCACCATGTCTCCCGCCAACACGAAGTTCCAGCGGCAACTGTTTTTCATGCCGTCACCATCTTCTTGCAGCCCCTGCCAACATGAATCTCCTTATGTGAACTTGGACTTTGAGAAGGTAAAATCTCCATCAGGACAAAACTTGTCCCTGCATTTAACCCACACTCCTTCGCGGTCAGCCTGAACTTATGACTTCGCACCGGCCTAGTGCAACCAGATACCCATGAGTGGTGCTCTGTGCTTTTTGGTGCCATTTCACCTAAAAACTTTAGAAATTCATATCTCTGGTTTTACTAATTGAATTTTTGTCATTTGGTGTCATTTTATTTATTACATTTTACAATAGTTCCCTAAATTGGTTGGGGATTTTTCTTGTGTTGTGTTTTCACTTTGTTACTGATTGAGTGCTGCATAATAAATACTTTCCAAATTGCCTCTAAGTTAAGCCCGACTGTTTTTGTGCGAAGCTACCAGAGGTTTAAGCACAGGTTCATTTAGTGACTTTTGCGGGTCACCCTGACAGGGTATATTATTTGAGTAGGGCTTCCAACCCTCTCAACTAATAACCCAATGTCTTACACTAAGGTATATTTACTTTGAAATCAGGAATAGAAAAAACAGTGAATGTGTAGCTAGCTTACTACAACTATACTGGGCACCATGTCTTTCAGTCTCAGCGTTCTGGGAGTTGGAATCTTCATTTGTCTTCATTAACAAATGCATTAGATAATGGTGATTTAGAAAGGGAAAGTACAGGACTGGTTACCCAGGGCCAGAGTCTTAAAAAAAATTGAAATTCTACAAGCAGAGATTTACGATCTCGCATGAGTTTGAATGTACTCATTTTGGGAATTCAAAAAGGTTTCTCAGAACTATGTCTGGAACCTGCAAGAGTGACAGCTTTCCAGGCGCACACTTGGAAAACATTTGTGCTTTGTCAGTTGCATGGGGCATGCAGAGAGAACTGCATCCTCACCTACATGTGATCATTCCAAAGAAGGCAATGACTGCATGCAGATGGAACATTTCATCAACCTGTGTAAGTAATTACTGCAAGGGAATGGCAATTAAAGATTGAACATTGCCACTAGTTTTTCCTTCTGTTTTTTACCTTAAATTTACGTTTGCAAACAAAGGGGCAGATTTACAATGAAAGTGACTCAGTGCATTCCGCAAGCCATTTGGCTGCGCTGCACTGAGTCACTTTCAAATCACAGGGATGCGACATATTACAACAATATGTCGCATTTCTGTGATTCCCCCTGCGCTGGCGCACAAACTGCAGCCATGCGCCGGCGCAGGCACCCTTGCAAAATGGTGCAAGGATGCCTGCGTCATGGGGAGATTGTTTTTGTGCGGGAAGGGGCACCTTCCTGCACAAAAGTAATCACTACAGGCATTTTCCTCTTTCAAAGCGTGCTGCAGAATGCAGCACGCATTGAAAGAGGAAAAAACGAGGAGACGTACTAGTGGCGCAGGGGGCTTGTAAATCTGCCCCAAAGGATCTAACTTTCAAATGGGCATGAAATCTTTCACTTGGCCTTCCTTCTTACAGTCCATTCGCACATCTCACACCCCTGTACGTTGCTTGTGTGTTCTCATCTGTGTTGTTGGGACAGTATGCGTGACTGTATGTATGTTTCCTGTCTGTGTGTCTCATCTTGTGTGTTGGTTTGTGGACTTAAGTATTTGCTCTCCCTGGCCTGCCACGGCGTCTCTTTCATAGTCTTCCATCCTTACTCTCCACATGGCTTTGATCCCTCATAATGTCTGCCCTCCCTCTTGGGTTATACCTACTGCCTTCTCTTCCGCCCTCATTCTTTCTGCTGTTAGCTTTTTCTTCATCTGCTTCCTTCTTGTCAGTCGTATGCCTGAGCTCGGCTACCAACTACCACTCCATTTTGGGACAATGATTTAATTCATAAAGCTTTTTCCTCATTTCCTGATCCTCTTTTCTACTCTCCTGTCGCATTTAGTCCTAGAACACCAGAAAGTGCTATACATGGCTACACCTGCCACAAACATACTAAGGGGCATATTCTCAAGGACTTATCGCCGAGTTAGCGGCACTTTATCGCAGCCAAAGTGGCGATAGATATATCGCACCATTCACAAGCTGGTGCTAACAGCCGACATCGCCAGTTTACCGGCGATAGCAGCCGCAAAAAACATCGCCACGGATGACACCGGCAACTAACGCTAATGAGATGCAGAGTAGGCATTCCCGTGCAAAAAGCCGCGACAACGCCACTTCGCAATATTCTCTACGACCAGCCAGATTGGCGATAAGATCACAAAACAGGCGATAAGGCGCGTTAGCAGCAGGGATTTAACACCTGCTCTTACCTGGTGTTAAGTCGGATGACAACCTGCACCACAAAAGGGAGCCCAGACCAGAGCCACACCTGAAGAACAAAAGATGCCATGGAGCCACTGATCATGCAGCTCGGAGCCCCAAGAGGGCCACAACACCCACCGCCACCACACCCAGGTCCCCCCGCCCCCGGGGCCCTACCACGGGCAAAGATATTTAACATCAACTCTACAAAATCATGAACAAAACAATTCGCCTGATGTCGCACAAGTACAACAATTAACATTCATGTGTGGTCAGAAAAAGGAGAATCATCCATTCCTCTTTGAATTTCAAAACAAATGATTTTATTCAAATTCAACCCAAAACAACTATTCGGAAGAGCAATGGCGGGTCTTCTCTGGACAATCTGTAAGACACAGCCTGCAAGACATAATTCAAGATAAGAAGGTGTGTCATGAGCTCATCAAAGGACAGAGAGAGAGAGAAAGAGAGAGAGGAAGAAAGGGAGAGAGAGAGAGAGTGAAAGAGAGGGAGAGAGAGAAAGAGAGAGAGAGAAAGGGGGAGAGAGGGAGAAGGAGAGAGAGAGAGAAACAGAGGAAGAGAGAGAGAGACAGTGAAAGGAAGAGAGGGAGAAGGAGAGAGAGAGAAACAGAGGAAGAGAGAGAGAGACAGTGAAAGGAAGAGAGGGAGAAGGAGAGAGAGAGAAACAGAGGAAGAGAGAGAGAGACAGTGAAAGGAAGAGAGGGAGGAGAGAGAAACAGAGGAAGAGAGAGAGAGACAGTGAAAGGAAGAGAGGGAGAAGGAGAGAGAGTGCCGACACTGCGGACCCAGGCCTCACTGCTCACCTGCTGCCACCGGTGTGTCTCCAACCACGTGCCGGTATACACTGCAGTCCACCAGCTCCCCTATCTGAAACAGAGTCCAGATTTATGAATGGCAGAGTTCATATCAGTGCACACGCCATCATCGCTTGGCCGCCCCTGCGCACACAGGCTGCTGCACCCCAGCCCCTCCTGCCGACCAGCGGTGTTTGGCCGCCCCTGCGCACCAAGGCCTCACTGCTCACCTTCCGCCACCAGCGTCTCTCCAAGAGGGCCCACCACGTGCCGGTGCAAGCTCCAAGCCTGAGGCCCGCGACGTTGGCAGCCTCCACATCATGCAGCCCCACCCCGCAGGCCAACAGGTCACACACGTGATTCTGGGTCTTGATCTCGCAATGGCAGAGATCATATCAGTGCACACGGCATCATCGCAGGCTGCACACCCGCTCAGCGTTATAGGTGCCACTAACTCTGTGAACCGCGAGGCAACGCCACGTGGCGGTAGGCCCGCGCTGCCCGCTGGCTCAGGCCTACACTGCGGTCCAGCAGGGCTCACACAAACCATTACCAGTCCGGACCACCAGGACGGCACATCATTGCAGGCTGCACACCCGCTCAGCACCTAAGGTGCCCCTACCTCAGTGCACCGAAAGTCACGTCCCGTGGCGGTAGACCCGTGCCGGCCGCAGTGTTTCCGGTGCCACCAACTCTGTGCAACGCAAGTCATGGACCCTTTCTGATTGAGTCCCGTGAAATGCCAGGCGGACGCAGTCATGTCACCTTGGAGAAGAACTGGGACACGTAGCGTCGTCATCCCCCCCTTTATACGTGTGCCGAGTGGGCTGAGTCGGCGTACGCCAGGCCAGCGTAGGGGTGTGAATAATTATCCCTGGACTCTGGGCGTGGTTCATTTCTGGGCTGGACAGGACACCAACTGATGCGTGTGTCTCTGTTGCAGTGTCTGCGCCACACGGCCCGCAATCGACAACGTTGCAATGTTGCATGCACCCGGAGGGCGGCCGCGCACGAAGGTATTGTACAAGGAGCGCAAGGCCGCTCGGGCTCTTGGCTCATGCATGCCAACTGTTGTGTGTGCATCGCTATTGGTGCACCATAAGCCTAAGGCCTAGCCCCAATTACAGCGCAAAAGCCACATCACATTTCCAGGATGCAAGCAGTAGTCAGACAAACATTAGGGATGAAAGCTCCCTTGTCGCAATACATAAGGCGGAAGGACATCTGCACCTCCGACCTTGGTCTTGCATGTGGCAGGCACCCCCTGAGAGAGATACCATAGCAGATGATGACGACTCCCACACTACGCACAGCGCTAATGATAGACCAACGTATCCACACCCCACACACAGAAGTCCTTGCTCGAGGTACTCTTGCATGGAATGCCCTTGACACTTACGTACACAACAACCCATACGTCCAAACATTGCACACACATAAGACTCATTGCTCCGAGCTGTGGCATATCATCCACATAACTGCTGCAGGTCAGAAGAGTGCCGGTTCTACGAGAGCCACCAACGCAATGGCAGAACATCCCGGGCGCATGCACAACGCCTGTCACGTGGAACTGTACCGTGACCGAATGCTGCCTGTTAGTGTCTGATGCATTGGTCTGCATGTTGTGTGGCCCTTGTCTTGCTCGTACTGACACGCACATGGCAACAAAGTCTACGCAACTTCACTAGTGTACAACTGTGATGAGTGTTGATTTGAATGACTAATCGTGTGCCTCAATGAGCATTGTCCGTACACAGAGAGGAACTGACTGACGCATTTCACTTAGGGGTGAGTCCCTATTGCCAGCTCCACCTCTGTGAGCCAGACATAGTGGTTGGGATAGTTGCTGATAGACCTGTGCTCTTACGTGTCTTCAGCAATGTGAGTATGGTGTCCACATTCTTGCCATGTAGATCAATGTGATCCATCACTACATGCTGTGTCCTCCCAGTTGAGTGTGAGTAGGTATGCGAAGAGATGTTCTGTAGTCAAATGTGATGGGGCACACTACTTTAGGCCTGTCAACGACTTTGACATTTCATACCCATCCCTATTACTAACATTGCGTGGGGCAAAGTTGAGGATTTGCACGATTGTTGTTTCAGAGCAATGAGGCCACAGCTAGTGCACACATTCCCAGTCATCTCACTTCCTATGTGTGTCACGGTCAAACATGCGCATTGCTTTCATTTCCCAGGGTGTACCTATTTGGGCAATCAATGTCCTTACATTCATCCACACTTTCATACTTGATCGATTATGGACATGACACATCTTTGTGAATTTGAATGATTTATTCACATTTGGTGGGGTGTCGGAGCTGGAGCAGTACATGGCCATGCAAACCCCACATTACATTGTAGCCCAGTGGAGGGCCAGCCAGAGTCATTTAGGGATTGACAAGTACATCGGAAGGGGAAGAGTACAGTCCGCAGTCTGATTGCTGTGTCATTGGTAAGCAAACAAAATATGGCACTCCATGTCGAGGTCCAGGGTGAGTGTCGCAGAATGTTTCGGGGGACTGCGGGAGGTGGTGTTACAGGGCATGATGCAGAGGGCAGAACCAAGCTGAAACAGGGCATATGGGGAGAAGAATGCTACTGGCTCCTTCTTACTACAAAGGTGGAATCACCTGCATCTTCGTCCTCTATGTCATCTGTCTGACCTGTGGGTGCTGATGTTTGGTCTGCAGCACTGTGTGTCACTGACACATCAGGGGACGGAGATGTGTGTGTAGAAGTAACAGCAGCATTCATCAGCAACTGCCTTAGTGGCAGCAATGCTATGATGAGGATCTGCAGGGCATGGAAGATCCCAACAACTTTTCGCTGGTGTGCATCCGTGGCAGCCATTCTTTCCGCATGCATCTGCTCCATGTTCTCCATTATCCTCAGCATCTGTGCCAACTCTCGGCTGACATCGCTGAGGCCACTCTGACTGGACAGTTGTTCTCCTCTCAGAGTCATGACTCCAGCGATGTCGGGCATGGATTATTGGACATCATGGAGTGAACTGTGGGTGGCCGTTAGGGTGTGTAAGTGGTCCCTGATGGGACTTAGACACCCACGTATGGCATCTAGTTTGGCTGCCATGAGGTTGAACCCCACCCGCACCTGTTCAGCCACCTCCTTCTGGCAGTCTAACACATGGCCTTGGAATGCGATGTGTTCTTCGGTGAGGTGCTGGGAGGCAGGCGTGGTGGTGGGTGCTTCCTGCTGTGTGGTCTGTGCAGGGGGTGGGGTCTCCTCGATGCAGCTGGGCTGCCCTGCTCCTGGAGGTGGGTTGCCGTAGCTGTCCATAAGCTGTTGTAGGGCATCGGTGTCGAAGGTGTGGAGGTCCTCTCCATCATCACTTATGAGTTGTCTGGTCTGCTCTGCAGGAGGTGTTGATTGTCCCTCTGCAATGTGAAGGGGAGATGCATTTTAACATTGTGTTGACATGTATGTTGACGCATTGTTCAAGTGTACATACAGACTACATGACAATGTACATTGTGACTGTTTGGGAGGAGCTGACTATTTGATGCAGGACAGTGTACATTTGAACTACATCACGGATGTGAGGTTGTACACGTACATTATCATCTCACAGTTTCCTGCTATGCCAGATGTGATTGGCCGGTTTCTACGCACAAGCGGAACCAGTTGTGTCCTCTGTTCTGTAGTGAGAGTGTTGCACTTTGTACCACATTGTCGTCAATGATGTTGTGCTGTTATTGCTATGTGTGTGTGCTGCATTGTGGGAGAGTCGCCCCTGCAGCTGTGATTTTGCAGCCCCTTATCCCTTTGAGGCGGTGTGCCTTTGACTTCTGTGCTTCTACAGTGCTGAGATGTTGCAGACTTGGCTAATTTTGGCTCGAGTTCGGATTTTGAACTCTTGGGCATGGTATATCCGCAGATGTGTTGTTGACGACAGGGGTTGTTTGTGCACGTGGATGTGTCAGAGTGTGACCTGTTCCTTTCCGGATGTGTTCCACACTCAGCCACCTCAGTGTTGTGGCGTGCACCATGTCATGATAATTGGACTGCAGCCATGCTGTTCATCATGCAGTGTCACTTGCATTGTCAGTGTGGCTCATAGACACGCAGCTTTGCTGGTTTTAACATGTGTGCATGGGTTGGTTGTGAGATTGGTGCTGTGTGGGGAGGGACCCCTTAGTGCCCATAGTGGAAGGGGGCCTACTTGCTGTTTGTATGTGTGCTGCAGTGTGCCAAGGGGATCAGGGACATGATCCAGAGTCATTGTGGGTGTGCAGTGTGCTGTACTTAATTGTGCATGTGTGCCATTGTGCCCATCTCCCCCCGTCCCCCCAGTCCCTGTTCGGTACTCACCCTGGTGCTGTTGTGTCAGGTCATGTCGAGCAGTGTCCGGACCCCCAACTCCTGCCACCGTCTCCCCACTGATGACTGTGGCCACCATTTCCTCCATTCCATCCAGCTCCTGGTGTTCCGCTGGACTGCCACCTCCAGTCTACATTGCTGCCTGATGGTTGTCAGCGAGTTTCTTCTTGGTTATGCGCTTCGCATCATTCCAGCGCCTCTTGACCTCTCCAATTGTCCTCCTCCTCACTCCGACTGCATTCACCTTGTCCAGGATGGACTGCCATGTTGCATCTTTATTTGCCAATGACACGTTGGAGGTGACGAACAGTTGTTGGTGGTGTTCTATCACCTCCGTGATGATGATCCTGTTTTCCTGCGGACTGAACCTCGTTTTCCTCGTCTTCTTCTCCTTGCCCTTCCGTGACCCCGAGGTCCCAGGCTGTTCCTCTTGGGGGCTTGTGGGGTTCTGGTCGTCCTCTGTACTTGCTCCGGCTTCCTCCATGGTGCTACGCAGTTTTAATTATTTTGTTTGTGTGTTTTCAGTGCTTTTATAGTGCATTTTCCCGCATGACGCGTGGGAATTGCAGGCCTGTCGCTGGTTATCGCAGATTTTTTATCGCGGTTGGCCACATTGCCACTTTTTTCGCGTTCGTGTTTCGCGTTTTTTTGCCGCCACGGTAATTTTATCGCGGTCATTTGACGCGTTAGCGTGTGACTATCGCATGGTACCGCCGTGTTGAGAATAAAACGTTAACACAGCGTTATTTTCCCGCGATGGACTGCGATGTGCAAAGTTGCGTTAAGCTAATTTTGCGATAATTATCACACGTTCTTGTGAATATCCCCCTAAATGTATTTTGATCTGTGTATGGGTGACTGCACGTCAGGTGGGCTTTGTGTTTGGGTACTTGTAGATCTACGTACGAGTGTCTGTTTGCCTGCTGAGCTGAGTGCGTGGGTGGCTTTAGGCAAGCTGGTGTGTAGGTAAGTTTGTGTGTGTGCATATTTGCATTCGTGTCATCGATATGAATATGAATGTGTGAGTGGATGATGTGTGTTAGACTGCATATACTAGACAAAAGTAATCCTTTTTCGCTTTGTCAGTGTTTGTGATATCTTCCTATGATTGTTTTTTGTTTTTTTAACAAAATCAGGCCATGGTAGAATATTTACAACAAATGTTGTTCGTTTGAAAAGCACTGAGTGCAGGTACTTAGTGACTAACAGACAGCATATTCCTGCCTATTATCCATTCCAAGCATTTTAGAATTGATAGCTGTTGGTCTTTGCTGTCAATAAATAGCTCTCAAAGTACTCCTTGTACTTTAAAATACAACAGCATGGATTTTTTTCCAGAATGAAAAGCAGTGGCATCCATCACTAGATAAAGAATTGTTTTATGGGTAAGATTTTAATGCTGCATCATCAAGTATTGTTGGTTGCTCAGACCTCATAAACTATGTTTCGCAAATTAAATAATTCTGCCGCAAGTAGAAAGAGTTTATTTGTGCACTTCTGAGTCTGAGCCCACAGAAAATAATTATGGCCTTACATGACTAGCAGCTGGCATTGCTTATTATCCCATCAAGGTTTGGCATATTGCAGCAACAGCAAGGGCACGCTCACGGTTTTCCGCAGCACAGACCCTGCCAAATCCGTGACACAATTGCAATAGTTTTGTGCAGTGCCAACTATTTAGATTCTGGAATTTCCGTCGCACATCCTTTACTGTAGGTCATGGAACTAGACTTGCTTCCAAAATGTAGCTCTATGTACAAGGAATGAAAGAGAGGTATATATCAAGCAAACAATAATTAAGATGGAGACAGTGCACAGACATGCATGTTTGAAAAAGTGTTCAAAGCACTGTTTTGCCCACTGGCACTAATTTTTTGGGACTGGCACTTATTTTAATTCATTAGACACTGACACAGAGCAAGAGGGAGAAAAACACAAAAGGGGGAAAGATGAAGCAAGAGAAAGATGGAAAAACAGTGACAGAAAGAAATCAAGGATCAGAGGCGTAACACAGGCCCCTGCAGCCCCTGCAGTGCAAGGGGTCCCGCAACCCCTTAGGGGGCCCTTAAACCCTTCCTAGGGCCCCATTCTGCTCAAGGCCAATTAATATCATTAAGAAATTAGGAACTCGGGGGCTCCTCTTCACATTCTGCAGAGGAGGAGGCATCATTTTACATTACACCACTGAGAAGTATGAAAAAGGACACTGAAAGAGAAAGATAAAAAGACAGGGAGGATCTAAAGGTGTCAAAAAACTATGGTACTGAGCACAGCATCAGGTTAGTTTTCAACTGACCTTGTTGTCAGTTAGGTTTAATCATAAACGCAGCACCAAGAACAAACACAATGGACAAGGTGATATAGTCCTAATGCAGGTATAATTATGTAGAAACTCTTGATATTGTTGACGCGAAGTTGTAGCGTAGATGCAGACAGCCGACACGTGTTTCGTCGTGTAGACGACTTTTTCAAGGCTGTTGATAGAAATATGCAATCCAACACTAAGCATTATGGAGTTAACTAAATTACATTGTTTTCCCGATGTCAACCACTTTGAACAAGTGTTGTTACACCCAACTAAGAAAGAGGTGAGGGATATACGAAAATCAGAGCCCTAAAAGAAGTGCTTGATAGAGACATGGCTATATCTAGACCATGTTGTGAAATAGAATTACAAAAACCCAATTGTGTAAAGCAAGAAAGGGAAAGCCACACAGTAAAAACAGTAGCGTGCTCAAATATAGAAACTCATGCTCGAGAATTTTAGATATGTAGAAAAATAACCTATTGTGGTTATTTCTAAGATAAAATAAGATAAAACAGGAGAATGAGACCTCCAGGTGCTATTTAGAAAGAAAAATGGAGCATGTAGCAAGAAATAAGAACGTTTGTAGATACCTCAAACTTTGAACTGTACAAGCACGTATAAACTCCAAAGTCCCCTATTTAATTTGGGAAGTTGAAACAGCAATTGCAATAGTCCCAACTTCAGACTTGAATCTTGAGTGTAGAAACGTTACTATGGTATAAGAATAGACTGTATTAGTTATGACCACATCATCGTAAATCGGTAAAAACTTGATATAATCTGCGTTAGAAATATTGCAGAGGGAAAGGTATCCTCTATGTGTATAAAGCAAATCAGCAGAGCATCATCTGCTTGAACGCAGTTTTGAGAAAATAATAAAGAGATAGGGTAAAAAGTGAACGAGAGACAATGCTTCATGGTGCCTGACCCACCATTTTATCTTCTGTAATCTATTGCTGCTAGTAAAAAAAAAACCATATGGGAAAGACATAATAATAAACTCATAAGTTCCCCATACCTTTTGGACACTTGCAATTGTTGTAATCATTGTAATAGACAAGATTAAGTACTATTCTGGTCCATGTAAAAGTCTGCCTTCAAAAACATGAGCGGGGCAGTCTAGATAAAATGCAAAAAAATGCTATACATAAGAAATGAAACTGACTGTATCAAATTCAGCAGTTATTATCACAGGAAAAAATCATGGTAAATTGGATCAATCCTTAGAACCCAAATATATGAACTTCGGCATAGCCGAAGAAAGAGCACCACAATTACGCGTAAGTATTGATGGAGCAAGGTAAATGAGAACATTTTGAACCCCCTAATATTAATGTTAATAATTAACGTCATTAATTGATTTGAAAATTAATCAACATTTTACGTTTTCTTATAAGACATTTTTGCTAACTTGCAATTTGTGTGCAAACTAACCTACTTACAATTGTAAAAGTGGAATAATATTAACATAATTGTTTGCGTACTAATTAGAGTGATATTGCATGATTTGTGCTATGTAGTGAATCGTATTGTGGCAAAAGAATGCGGATGGTAAGTAAAACTTAGCTTTACATGTCGCTTTTGCTAGGTAACACCTAAATGGGGTACGTAGAATGATGGGTGGGAAACGAAAAGGCTTATTTTCTTTATTCTTAACTGTTATTGTGTTTGTTTTCATAATAGTTCGTCCGGGCCTGCTAGGCCGCGCTGTAAAAATGGCTGCCGAGGCAGATGAGCTTAATGCGTAAGTGCAAAATGGCTTCCAAGCGGAAGAAAAGGCTGCAGAAACATATTACGTGACTGCTTATAGAGCCCAGAAATGAAAAGGATCAAGGTCAGAATGACCTGTTACTAAAACGTGTGCCAAGAAGGACTCAGCTGGAATGTATGAGAACCAAAGATGCAGCTGTGAATTAACAATGAACTGTTTAAAATAAAGTTACAAAAGAAGATACATAAGAGGAGCTGTCAATTGGATTGCTAATGTCCTAAAACCGTGTGAAAGGATAAAATTATAAACATTTTTCGGAACTGGTTTGAGCAAGGAGGGCAATGAGGAGATGCTTGCCACCCCTCCAATGAACCAATTAGCGTGAATCTCGCCCCCAAAGATTGAAACATTTCTGTTTAGTAAGCTAGTAACAGGGTATAAGAGGACCTACTCTTAAGTAGGAGGAGCGATATTCATATATAATTTTTGAGCACTGGACGCTGACGCTGGAGAGCTGCTGCTATTTTCCATAGGCAATTTTTTTTTATTTTTTTATAATTAATCTTTTTACTTTAAAATCTGACTGGGAAGGAACGAGAACGTTGCGGGAAACCTGTATAGGTGGTCCGTCGAGGAGGCCTGTTTAGCGGGACAGTCAGTCAGGTTTTCGGAGTTCTATGCTGTGATCTGCAATTATCTGCTGTGACGAACTGTATTTTTCATCTAAAAGGGTATGCATAAATTCTTTAAAGTTTATTCCTTATAATGATATTAAATGTATTAAACTGATTAACAAAATTGAAAACGTATTCATGCATTTAAAAACAAATAGATAAACTTTATTATAATTAAAACTACGAGTCTGTGGTTCTTTAGCTCAATAATAAATGCAAATGTTTTAATAGGTTTAATGTGATTGAGCTGGTCTTAATCACCATCAACTTATTCTCACTAGTTGGTCCATCCACCAAAGAGCGGAATACCTTGATGTCTTAGAAACCAACAGGATTAAAACTACTTATGTATGATGTTTGAGAAATTATCTTGTCGACTTTAAAAAGGTATCCCGTTTTCTTCCAGCAGTCATTAATTTCTTCTCCTAGGTAAAGGTGGATGGGATCCAGGGAATATTTGAGTGAGTGAACGTTTTATGCGGTGTTATGGGCCCCACCATCATATTGGTATAATTGTTAAAAGAGTGTTTCAACCTGGATGTCATGTCCAAAGGAAAAGAAATTATATTAGTCGCGCTGGATCAGATTTCTTGGTAGCAGAGTTATGGTTACTATAGATTAGTTTGGTGATTATTGATTATTGATTATTGATTATTTCATGTCTAACACTTTATGTCGAAGTGTATTATGTTATATGAAAGTCGGAAATTTTGAAGCTTCCGGGAAGTAGGAAGTGGACACATGTGGCAAGAGAAGTCACATGGAATAGTGCATTGTTTGGTTTTCAAAATTGGTGATAACACAGGCTGTGTTATGATAGGGACATTTTCTGTATGAAACATGTATGAGTGAAATAGCAACTGGTTTTCTTGTGAAACTCTGGCCTTAATTCTCAGGAGCAGTGTAGTCTCCACATGTGTTTTATCCCCAGAGAAACGGGTTTACCCCTTGCTTGAAAGAAGGGTAAGGTAGAGGGAAGTGCTACACTTATCGAACGAAACTGTATTCTTGCAAAATAGAGTAAACTATCACTTTGTTTAGCGAAAACAGACAATGGAAATGTGTTTTTTAATGTTGTAATTAACCAGAAGCAGTCGAGAACAAATTGCCGATAAATTTTGTAAAGGAGGGGTCAGGAGCAGAACTGACGTTGACAAAAGGCCGCGCTGGGATTGGCCAGTGCATTAGGAACACGAAAAACGCCCTGATTGGTGCGTTGGTGTGAGACGCGCTGGGATAGGTCGGAAAAGCAGTGACGTAGAAGCTTCGGATTGGTGCGTTGGTGTGAGACGCGCTGGGATAGGTCCGAATAGCACATAGAGATCAGAGCTGAGTTACGAGTTTGCAGAAGGGAAAGAAATCGTGAAATATGGCTTATTATGAGTATGGTAGAGAGAAAACGTCATGGATGGCGAAAATTAAGAACTTCTTTAAGAAAGACAAAAAGGTAGTGACTAGAGAGGGACAGGTAATTCCTCCACCGAAAACACCAGCTTCGCATATGATGCTGAAATACGGTTATCATACTTGTATTTGGTTAGAAAATTGGACGAAATATACCCAAAATGATGGAGTATTGGCTTTTCCAGAGAATGGTTCGTTTAGCATAGCCGTACTTCGAAATTTGAGAGAGAAAATGACGAAGCTTGAGCCAAAACCTAGACCGACACAATTTGAAGCGGTAGGTGAATGGGAAGATGAGATGTATGAACGAGAAAGATACAGAGGTGCAAAGAATCATGGTTTTGTTCCTGGAAGGTTGTGGGGAGTGAATCATGAGGACAGAATGAAACGCTGGAGATATGCTAATATGACAGAAGGTTTGTTTCCAGCTTTTACAGTTGAGGAGGGTACAAGAAAGAAGTGTACAGAGAAAGAGAAACATACAGTTACAGAAAGGTACGGGTATGGAGGTAGCGAGACAGAGGATGAATTGCTGGAAGATATTTTAAACAGAAACCCACCTCCATATCAACAGAATTCAGCGGTGGTGACACCCAATGCACCGCCAATGGAGACTGGGAGGAATAAAAGTCCAGAACGTAGATATGAGATAAATAGGTCAAATGAACAGTTGAAAACCCCACAAAGTGAAAAATGTGACAGTGACAATGCAGCGGAGTTAGCAAAAACTACAAAAGAATTGACTGAGAAAATAAGAGAGTTAACAATGAACATGGAAGCTGTGACTGTGCCAGTGACAATAGGACCAGTAATACCAGTTTTTGAGAACCAGAAAATAGATGAACATTCCTTAGTTATCCCCATGAACTCAAATTTGCAAAGAATGAGAGAAAGGATGGAACTAGAAACTGAAGGGGCAAGAAATTTGGTCAGTTCATATAGACCAAACCCACCTACTAACTTGACAGTGAATGAAAGTGAAATAAGGAGAATTCCTATGGGAACTGAGTCTGCATCAGAAACACCAGAAAGGAATAGAAATTGGATAGAAATAAATAGTACACCTGTAGGTCCAACTCCAGATGAATTAAATGAGTGGATGAGAAACTTGCAAAAGAAAGAGACAGAACCGAAACCATTAGATGTAATTAGGCTAAAAATAGATATGGAAGAGTTAATTTTAGGGACCATTGGTACAGAAAAATTGAAGACATATCAGGACAACGAGATAATGTTCTTGCGCAAGAGCATTACTTGGAGAGCTAGAAATTTACATGACAAACTGGAAGAGACAGCGAATGAACTAGGAGTAGAATTTGTAAAAGTCAGGAGTTTGCAGAAACCGTATAGGGTAGATTTTTGTGAGAAAGATATAGAAAATCTGAACACATCAGGACGGTTAACCCAGATAAAAGAACTGATTGTTTTGCTGAGAAAGTGGGGTGATGTGGACAGATGGAGAAGCAGGTGGACTAAAAGGAATGAGAGATCAACTGACAAAGCGTCTTTGGCTTTTGCGGTAACAGACAAGGAATCGGTTGTAAGGGAGTATCCGATGAGAGAAACTCCAGGAGGTAGTTATGTACATGTCCCCTGGTCCATACAAGACATACTGTCATTTACAAATGACTTTCCAAAATTGAGAGAAAAACCTGTAGAATGGTACAGACAAGTGGAAAGGTTTGTCAAAGTTTCGAAGGTGTTGTGGGTAGATTTGGATGGATTATTTGACATTGTGGTACCAGCCAATTTATGGACAGAATGTAAAATTACCATTGATTGGCCAACTGTAGAATACCCCAGAGATGCAAAAACAGGAGCGCCAGGACCAGAGGTTATGAGGAAATATGATCAAGTTATTACCTTTTTGAAAAACAAAATTCCACCCAAAGAAACTGATTGGGTAAAAATTGATAGAACTACGCAGGAGAGTAAGGAATCTGTACATGCCTACTATGAGAGGCTACTTTTGGTTTTCAAACAGTATAGTGGCTATGAGACTCTGAATGAGAAGGATAGGAGTCATTTTGTATATAGAAAAAAAAACTGATTTGTTTATGGGCTGAAACCAGAAATAAGCGAAATGATTAAACAGCATATGATATGCTGGCAGAATAGTACAGTGGATGAAGTGTTGAGGTATGCTAAGTATTGTAGCAATGACATTGAGTGTAGACAACGTAAATTAAAAGAGAAAGGAATGTGGGCACAAGTGAAAGTTGCAGAAAAACAAGAAGCTCAACTGAATAATCAGGTTAATGAGACAGGACAAACTAAATCCAAACCGTATATATGGGAAAAGCAAAGGCCAAATGAGTATAGAAGAAGCAAAGAAAAAATGGCCATGCCACAACTGCGGAAAGTTAGGGCATTGGAGAAACGAGTGTAAATTTCCAGCAAAAGCTAATGCAGAAAATCAATCATTAAATCCACAGGTGCAGAGTGAGGTGAGTTACCAACAGCTGCAGCAACCGCAGGTAGTTACTCAGCAGAGTCAGGTGCCACAACCACCACTTCCCAAGAGTGTAAACCCACAGAGATACAGTGCAGAGACAGGATTCTACGGAGGAGAGCAGGTAACACAATTGACGCGCGCAGCTGCGATATCGCAGTATTGGTTATGACAGGATGGGAATGAATCGGATGAAAGTTTATGACGGTGCCTAGGAGAGGAGGAAGAGTGCGTGCTTGGCGCAACTCTAGAGGTAGATCAGGCAGGTCCATTTGTGGATGGAGAAGTGAATGGTGCAAATGTAACATTCTTTGTGGACACTGGAGCTACCCGTTCTACTGTTAGATCAGTGGAAATTCCAAACCTTCCTCTCTCAGGTGAAAATATCCAAGTCGTTGGTGTCTCAAACCAGCAAATAAAGGCGCCTCTTACCAAATTAGTAGAGGTAAAAGTTGGACCGTTCAGAGAAATGCACCGATTTGTGGTGTGTGATTGCAGTCCTGTAAATTTACTTGGACGCGATCTGCTTTGTAAAATGAATTTCACCATCTATTGAACTCCGGATGGGATTGCATTCCAGACACCAGATGAAGATGTACTATATAAAATGACAATGGCAGATTTAGAGTCAGGAGTGAATGACTTGTTTCCTATGTTCGATGTAGAGAAAATCCCAATTGAGTTAAAAGAAACAGTGAAACAGGAGGTGTGGGATTTTTCAGGTGAAGATATTGGGTTAATGAGAGGAGTAGACCCCGTTAAAATTTCTGTTCGAGAGGGAACAAACTACCCAAGTACTCCACAATATAAATTGATGCCAGAAATCATTGAAGGAATAACACCCGTAATAAATAAAATGATTGAACAAGGAATTTTGAAAGAAATAATGAGCAGTCCATGTAATTCGCCTATAATGGGACTGAAAAAGCCAAATGGAACATATAGGATAGTGCAAGATTTAAGAAAGGTTAATAAAATTGTTGTTCCTTGTTGTCCAATTGTACCAAACCCTGCTGTAATACTGTATCAGATTCCCCGTGAAGCAGAATGGTACACTGTCATTGATTTGTGCCATGCATTTTTCTCTATCCCGTTACATCCAGATAGCCAGCCATTATTTGCGTTCAGGTTCAGAGAGCGTATTTTGGCATGGTGCCGAATTCCTCAGGGGTATACAGAAAGCCCCTCGATCTTTAATCAGATCTTAAAGAAATCGTTAGAAGATTTAAAAATGCCCGAAAAATCAGTGATGGTTCAATATATTGATGACCTGTTAGTGCATCAAAAACCAGAGAAGCATGTGTTACCGACACAATTGCTTTGTTGAACCATTTAGCAGGAGGAGGACATAAGGTGTCTCCAACAAAATTACAGTTTTGTCAACAGGAAGTTCAATACCTAGGTCATAAAATTGAAAAGGGAGTGAGAAAGGTAACAACTGAGAGAATAAAAATTATTCGAGGAATGAGAGCTCCAATGACACAAAGAGAGGTAAGAATGTTCCTGGGAATGGTTGGATATTGTCGACAGTGGATAAGTGGATTTTCGCTAATTGCAAAACCATTACATCGGTTGACAAAAAAGGATGTTAAAGATCCGTTTGAATTGAATGATGAAGAAATGAGAGCATTCAGAGAACTAAAAGCGAGACTGTGTGAAGCACCGGTACTGGGAATGCCTGACTACGAAAAAGGTTTTGAGCTGTACTGTAGTGAGAGAGATGGGTGCGCACTTTCAGTTCTAGTGCAAAGACATGGAAATATGAAAAGACCTATTGCATATTTCTCAGCTGTTTTAGACCCGGTAGCAAAAGCGTTGCCTGGATGTCTGAAAGAAGTAGTTGCTACTTGTGTGAGTCTGGAGCAAAGTGAAGGTATTGTGATGGGATACCCACTGAGAGTATATGTTCCACATTCAGTCGAAATTCTCTTGACAAGGACCAAAACTCAATACATGACACATAGTCGGCTGACTAGGTATGAAAAGGTGATTTTAAGTGCAGACAATGTAACCATTGACAGATGCACAAGCGTGAATCCTTTGACATCATTGCCGGATGAAGAGAGTGTGATAGACAAAGATGAAGTTGACCATGATTGCTTGAATGTACTTGAATATTGTACAAAACCAAGGCCCGATATCAGAGAAGAACCTTTGAAAGAATCAGATTATGTGATGTTTGTGGATGGTTCATGTTTGAGAACGAGTGAAGGAGTTTTGAGTGCGGCGTATGCTGTATGTACAGTAGCTGAAATAATGGAAGCATCTTGTTTGAGAGGGATACGTTCCGCCCAAGTGGCTGAACTGATTGCTCTAATTCAGGCATGCAAACTGGGAATGTCCGAATCACAGTGATCACGGATAGCCAATATGGCTTCGGAGTGGTTCATGATTTTGGGCAGATCTGGTCCCAAAGAGGTTTCTTGACGTCTGCAGGAACTCCAATTTGAAATGGTGAGTTTGTGAAGAAATTACATGAGGCGATACAACTGCCTAAACAAATTGCGGTGGTAAAGTGTAATGCGCACAAAAATGGGGAAGACTACATAACCGTGGGCAATAAGTATGCCGACGAGATAGCTCAATATTGTGCTAAAAATGTAGTTTCTTTGAACAGAAGAAGAGAGCATGTTTCATGTCCTTTGCTTTTTACTAACCCTGTCGAAACATGGGCTGAGGTGAGACAGTTACAGGAAGCAGCAAATGATGAGGAAAAGGATAGTTGGATAAAAGCAGGATGCAGGAAAAGAGAGGAAGATGATGTTTGGGTTTATAGAGATGAAAGACCAGTTATGCCTGATAGCATGATTTCTGACATGGCACGGATGTACCATGGACAAGCTCATATTGGAAGGGATGCGATGATCCGACTTTTCAGACAAACCTGGTATAACCCAAAATTCAGAGCCATAGCTGAAAGTCTTTGTCAAAGATGTCTTATCTGCCAACAAATAAATCCCGGAAGGAAGACAGTAGTGAGTCTAGGAACAATAGGACGAGAGGGAGGTCCTTTCACGAGAATGCAACTGGATTTTATAGAAATGCCCCCAAGCAATAGACTGAGGTATGTTCTTGTGGTCGTTTGTTTGTTTTCTCGTTGGGTGGAAGCCTACCCGACCCGAAGGAATGATGGGATTACAGTAGCTAAGCTTTTGCTAAGAGAATTTATTCCAAGGTACGGTTTTCCAGTAACGATTGAAACAGATAGAGGAACACATTTTCAAAATGAACTGATTCAACTGATATGTGAAGCTCTTGGCATTCAACAGAAATTGCACTGTGCATACAGACTAGAGGCTTCTGGAGTGGTAGAACAAGTGAATGGAACAATAAAGAATAGGTTAGGAAAAATGTGTCAAGCCACAGGACTCAAATGGCCAGATGCCCTTCCACTGGTACTCATGACTATCAGAAGCATACCTGATAGAAAAACAGGTTTGAGTCCCCACGAGATAATCATGGGACGAGCAATGAGACAAGCACATGTACCTGTCAACAAACTGCTGACTATAACTGATAATCTCGTGTTGGATTATTGCAAAGGATTGGCTGATGTGGTACATTCTGTGTTTCATCAGGTTGGACCGGATGCGACCACTCTTGAAAGAAAACCAGCTCATGATTTGAATCCAGGAGATTGGGTCCGTATAAAAGTCCACAGAAGAAGAAACTGTTTGGTTCCTCGCTGGGACCAACCACGACAAGTGATCCTGGTGACAACAACTGCAGTCAAGTGTGCAGGAGTGAAAAACTGGGTACATGCCAGCCATACTATCAGAGTTCCAGATCCTGAAGCTCGACCTGTAAGTCGACATCTGGAGATATCTGATACCAGTTCAGCATCCAATGCAGAAGAAGAAACAAACAGGGTTCCAGAACTTGAAGATCGACCTGTAAGTCGATATCTGGAAGACCCAGGTACAAGTTTAACAACAGGAGAAGAAATTGAAGTAGCAAAAGTTCCAGAACTTGAAGATCGACCTGTAAGTCGACATCTGGAAATATCAGACACCAGTTCAGCTTCTGATACAGATCAATCAGATTGTGATGAAAAGCTAAAGAATAAATGGAAAATTGACATCATAAATGAAGAAACTGAACCAAGAGACAGTGACAGTGAACAGCCAAGCACAAGTTATGGTAAAAATCCTTCAAAGATTGTCAGATCAGACAAGGGAGGGATAGATTCAAATAGAGAGATAGAAGAATCGGAAGAACCCCGAGGAACAATAGGGACAGACCAACAAACAAAAAAAAGAACAGGGAAATATAGAAACAGACAGAGAGATCAACGAGAAATCGGAAGAAGCTCGAGGAGGGATAGAAACAAGTGATCGAACAGAAAAGACACAGGAAGAATCAGAGCTAGACAAAGAAGGAGAAATCATAAAGTTCAAGATAAGAGGAAATGAAGTAAGGTCTGAATCTTGAACAGAATCAGAAGAAAGTGAAGAAGAGAGAAAACAGAGTTTAGGACCAAGAAAAAGAACTTGGAGAGCTGAACGAGAAGAAAAAGAAAGTGAACCGAAAAGGCCGAGAAAAGGAGATAATTGGCCCCACGAAGTCAAAAGATTGAGATACAAAATCATAAACAGAGATAATGCAGAACAAGTAAATGAGATAACAAGTCAAAAAGAACAAGGAAAACAAAGTGAAAAACAATTACAGAAGACGAAAAGAGTAAAGAAAGCTAATTTGAAATATAAGTCACCTGAGTGGCTATACATTGCATTAACTGATATCAAGGAAGAAGAAATCACTCACGAGAACCCAGAACAAAGCTGCAACCAAATGGGTGAAAGTGAAGTGCACCAAGTTTGAAGAGATTAAAAAGAAGTTTTGCCGGACTGGACACTAAAAACCGAATAAGACAAGAAAGAGTTCTGAGAAGAACTAAAGAGCGTACCAAACGAGACAAAGTGAGAAAGTGGAGTGGCTGAAACGTCATTCTGAGGTGTGGTGACACATTTTCTATATAAATATATATATATTTAGGTAATAGAACAAGATGGTAGACACAGAGAATAGAAGATGTAGATGTGAGTTTTTACGTAGATGGTTTAGAATGTGTTTCTTTTGTACAGGTTTATTAATGTTCGTATGGCTTATTTTAGCAATCACCATTCCAATTAGATTAGCCGTAGAAGAAACGTCTATATTAGGGAACAATACAAAGGAGGAAAGATCAAATATTTCCAGGGATCTATTATATTTGTGGAAACAGAGCTTATTACAGATTGCCGGACCATTGGTATGGGTCATGCTACTTAGGCCTGGTCTTTCCAAAGATTTTTCATGTAGAAAGAGAAGAAAAAGGAACACACGAAATGGGTGAAACATTCACACGTAGAAAAAGGGAAAGTTTTTCAGAAATAGTGGGTGACATTTTTGGAGCAATGATACCAGCAGTGGGAATATCTTTGAATGCATTTAAAATTCTGAAATTGTCCACAGTAGTAGATCGTTTATCAATGAATACTGCTGGAGGGTTCTTGATGGTAAATACCGAGATGGTTGCCATGAGAGCTATGGTGATGCAAAATCGACTTGCCCTTGACATTCTTTTGGCAAAAGAGGGAGGAGTTTGTGGAATGCTGAAAGTCCAACATTGTTTCACTTACATTCCAGATAAGAGTGAAAATATACAAAAGTATATAAAGAATATTACAAATTTGCACAAAGAACTTGTTCCACTGGAGGTTGAAAATGCCTGGGAGAAACTTGGTAAGAGTTTTTCCTCAATACCAAAATGGTTTACTGAAATAGGTAGTTCTATTGTAGGGAAAGTTTTGATATCAGCAACAGTAGTAATCTTAGTGGTGCTATTTGCGAAATTTGTTATTATATGTATCAAGAGGAGAAAAAGACAAAACAAAATAAAAAGAGAAAATAAGATAAATAAAGAAAGAGAACGAGAATTAGGTGAAATAGAACTGGAAGAACTAAAAGAAAGCATGTATGAGAGAACAAAAAGACAAGATTAAAGGGATACAGATGTGTAAAAACTAACAAGAAGCAAATGGACAAGAAACAATGCTATCTGAAAAATTGTGTGACATGGGTTTTTGTGGTGATATTAAAAATCACCAAAGGGGGAGTTGATGGAGCAAGGTAAATGAGAAAATTTTGAACCCCCTAATATTAATGTTAATAATTAACGTCATTAATTGATTTGAAAATGAATCAAAATTTTACGTTTTCTTATAAGACATTTTTGCTAACTTGCAATTTGTGTGCAAACTAACCTACTTACAATTGTAAAAGTGGAATAATATTAACATAATGGTTTGCGTACTAATTAGAGTGATATTGCATGATTTGTGCTATGTAGTGAATTGTATTGTGGCAAAAGAATGCAGATGGTAAGTAAAACTTAGCTTTACATGTCGCTTTTGCTAGGTAACACCTAAATGGGGTACGTAGAATGATGGGTGGGAAACGAAAAGGCTTATTTTCTTTATTCTTAACTGTTATTGTGTTTGTTTTCATAATAGTTCGTCCGGGCCTGCTAGGCCGCGCTGTAAAAATGGCTGCTGAGGCAGATGAGCTTAATGCGCAAGTGCAAAATGGCTTCCAAGCGGAAGAAAAGGCTGCAGAAACATATCACGTGACTGCTTATAGAGCCCAGAAATGAAAAGGATCAAGGTCAGAATGACCTGTTACTAAAACGTGTGCCAAGAAGGACTCAGCTGGAATGTATGAGAACCAAAGATGCAGCTGTGAATTAACATTGCACTGTTTAAAATAAAGTTACAAAAGAAGATACATAAGAGGAGCTGTCAATTGGATTGCTAATGTCCTAAAACCGTGTGAAAGGATAAAATTATAAACATTTTTCGGAACTGGTTTGAGCAAGGAGGGCAATGAGGAGATGCTTGCCACCCCTCCAATGAACCAATTAGCGTGAATCTCGCCCCCTAAGATTGAAACATTTCTGTTTAGTAAGCTAGTAATAGGGTATAAGAGGACCTACTCTTAAGTAGGAGGAGCGATATTCATATATAATTTTTGAGCACTGGACGCTGACGCTGGAGAGCTGCTGCTATTTTCCATAGGCAATTTTTTTTAATTTTTTTATAATTAATCTTTTTACTTTAAAATCTGACTGGGAAGGAACGAGAACGTTGCGGAAAACCTGTATAGGTGGTCCGTCGAGGAGGCCTGTTTAGCGGGACAGTCAGTCAGTTTTTGGGAGTTCTATGCTGTGATCTGCAATTATCTGCTGTGACGAACTGTATTTTTCATCTAAAAGGGTATGCATAAATTCTTTAAAGTTTATTCCTTATAATGATATTAAATGTATTAAACTGATTAATAAAATTGAAAACTTATTCATTCATTTAAAAACAAATAGATAAACTTTATTATAATTAAAACTACGAGTCTGTGGTTCTTTAGCTCAATAATAAATGCAAATGTTTTAATAGGTTTAATGTGATTGAGCTGGTCTTAATCACCATCAACTTATTCTCACTAGTTGGTCCATCGACCAAAGAGCGGAATACCTTGATGTCTTAGAAACCGACAGGATTAAAACTACTTGTATGATGTTTGAGAAATTATCTTGTCGACTTTAAAAAGGTATCCCGTTTTCTTCCAGCAGTCATTAATTTCTTCTCCTAGGTGAAGGTGGATGGGATCCAGGGAATATTTGAGTGAGTGAACGTTTTATGCGGTGTTATGGGCCCCACCGTCATATTGGTATAATTGTTAAAAGAGTGTTTCAACCTGGGTGTCATGTCCAAAGGAAAAGAAATTATATTAGTCGCGCTGGATCAGTATCAATAGGTTAACTTAGAGGTCATGTGTACAATCAAATTCCAAAAAAGGGGACCTCCAGTCAGTCTGTAAAAAGAGACAATATTGCTTTATAAAAACACTTGGCTTCCATACATGACCCATGTACCTTATATGTAAACGAAGGGCTGGTGTGCTCGTTATGTAGGAGGATACACTTAAGTTTGCACCTCTTTCTATTTTTACTCTCATCCTCGTGGTCGCCGGGACTATTTATATTGGCTCGGAGAACCGGCAACCCGAGGACCTCTCCATACGAAGCGGGACACTTTGCGAATTACGGGTACGTTGTTCTTTGGCACCTTATAACCTTGGGGACGAGTTATGGCATTTCTAAAGTTCGGGGGACGCAGTTCTGGCTCCCGCACTCGCTAAACCTATGAGGCTAGAACTTAAGTGGTGTCTGCATTCTTACGGGGGAATATGCCTTATTTTTGCATATAGGCTGGGCAGCCCTACTACTTCTTTTTTTCTCATTGGTTTTTCTCATTGGCTTTAAAATTCTGATTGTTGTAGGTTACTTCAGCCGTGACTATGGACGCCCTACAAATGTACTTTTACACTTTGGCTTGAGGCTACATTTAACTTAACGAGCACACCAGCCCTTCGTGTACATATAAGGTACGTGGGTCATGTATGGAGGCCAAGTGTTTTTATAAAGCAATATTGTCTCTTTTTACAGACTGACTGGAGGTCCCTTTTTTTGGAATTTGGTTGTACACATGACCTCTAAGTAAACCTATTGATACTTTTGCGTAATTTTGGTGCTCTTTCTTCGGCTATGCCGAAGTTCATATATTTGGGTTCTAAGGATTGATCCAATTTATACAATTACCGTGATTTTTGCCTGTGATAATAACTGCTGAACTTAATACAGTCAGTCTCTTTTCTTATGTATAGCGTTTATTTGCATTTTATCTGCCCCGCTCATGTTTTTGAAGGCAGACTTTTACATGGACCAGAATAGTACTTAATCTCGTCTATTACAACGATTATAACAATTGCAAGTGTCCAAAAGGTATGCGGAACTTATGAGTTTATTATCATGTCTTTCCCATATGTTTTTTTTTACTAGCAGCAATAGATTACAGAAGAAAAAATGGTGGGTCAGGCACCATGAAGCATTGTCTCTCGTTCTCTTTTACCCTATCTCTTTATTATTTTCTCAAAACTGCGTTCAAGCAGATGATGCTCTGCTGAGTTGCTTTATACACATAGAGGGTACCTTTCCCTCTGCAATATTTCTAATGCGGATTATATCAAATTTTTACCGATTTACGATGATGTAGTCATAACTTATACAGTCTATTCTTATACCATAGTAACGTTTCTACACCCAAGATTCAAGTCTGAAGTTGGGACTATTGCTATTGCTGTTTCAACTCCCCAAATTAAATAGGGGACTTTGGAGTTTATACGTGCTTGTACAGTTCAAAGTTTGAGGTATCGACAAACGTTCTTATTTCTTGCTACATGCTCCATTTTTCTTTCTAAATAGCACCTGGAGGTCACATTCTCCTGTTTTATCTTATTTGATCTTAGAAATAACCACAATAGGTTATTTTTCTACATATCTAAAATTTTGGAGCATGAGTTTCTATATTTGAGAACTCTACTGTTTTTACTGTGTGGCTTTTCCCTTTCTTGCTTTACACAATTGGGCATTTGTAATTCTATTTCACAACATGGTCTAGATATAGCCATGTCTCTATCAAGCACTTCTTTTAGGGCTCTGATTTTCGTATATCCCTCACCTCTTTCTTAGTTGGGTGTAAGGACACTTGTTCAAAGTGGTTGACATCGGGAAAACAATGTAATTTAGTTAACTCCATAATGCTTAGTGTTGGATTGCATATTTCTATCAACAGCCTTGAAAAAGTCGTCTACACGACGAAACACGTGTCGGCTGTCTGCATCTACGCTACAACTTCGCGTCAACAATATCAAGAGTTTCTACATAATTATACCTGCATTAGGACTATATCACCTTGTCCATTGTGTTTGTTCTTGGTGCTGCGTTTATGATTAAACCTAACTGACAACAAGGTCAATTGAAAACTAACCTGATGCTGTGCTCTGTACCATAGTTTTTTGATTCCAAGTGTATAAGGAAGATCTTTTCCTATTCAGGGTAACACTGGTTAGGTGGCACAGTGTTTACATTGAGCACGCTTATACAGATAGAATGTAACTTATTGAAAACATTACGGAGGTGCTGACCTTGTCTGTATTACCACTGCCACTTGTTTCTAGCGTGATAGGATCTAAAGGTGTAAGGAGAGGCATGAGGTGGAAGCAAGACTACAGGCATTTAGTAGTCGGCAACCCTGGCTTCTGACTGCACTAGCCACAGGCTCCTGAGCAAACGTTTGGGCACCAGCGCTTATCCTTTTACATATTACGCATGTGTTGAAAGTGTGGGGGGGTTTTGACTGGGGAACTGCTGAACACACTCATTTATCCCGCATGAGATCTCAGAGCACCATCTGGCGAGGAAGGGTCCCTGTAGAGGTGAATCTCACGATTACCAGAGGGGCCTGATGACAGCTGGTACCCCAGCAGCACGCACAAAATGATGGCCAGACAACAGTGAGGAGACCGCCGGAGGCGGAGAGCAGTGGTGTAACAAAACCTTAGGGGGCCCCCTGCAAGGTGCGATGAAGGGGCCCTGCTCACCTACATGCAATCTATGTCCCTCACCTATCACCTTTGCAAGCACTTCCAGAACCACACAACATATAGGCACTTTAAGTAGAGCTATCCCCAGATTACACAAATCTTCAGGCTGGGGATTGAGACTGTGTTGTACCTCAAGTGAAAAAAAGGCTAATAGGCTGCACACACTAAATGGCATCAACCAGACTGGGTGGTAAACTGGGGACAAGGTAATGTCACTGATACAAGAAAGAGAGACATCTTAGACAAATTACTATTGTTCTTAGTGTATGCAACGCTTGTGCCGGCAGAGAGGAAATCAGAAGATCTACAAAGATCTTTTATTTAAGTGAGGAAATGGCAGAGCCGGAATGTAAACAACTTTAGACAAGAATGAAAATCAATCAATTAGGAGGCTTATGTAGTGCAAATGCCACAAGCACTAAGCACTGAGCACTGGGAAAGTCAATATTTTGTTTCAGGATTTGGGGACATGGTAGGTAGAAACCTTGAGGCTTTTTATTAAGCCAAAAACATACATTTGAAGATGTTGGTGCCTCTGTCTGAGGCAGCTGGACTAATTGCTAGCCGTAAGTCTAAACCCTGGTTTAGTTTGTCCATTTATCACCAAAGGGAGATGCGTAGAACAGCAGAAAGAAGGTGGAGAAAGAGAGAATTTGAGGAAGACAAGGTTTGCTGTAGGAAGCACCTGCAGCTCTATTAGGATCTGGAAAAGGCTAAAATATGTATTATATTACTACAATAATGGAAGCCATAACATCGTGCTGCTAGGGGGTTCAGTTAGCTTACTCATCCGTCAGGCCTCTCCCTAATGGTAATGCCTTCACAGAGTTTGGTGACTAACTGGGACTCTTGCCTCTCAACACAAGACCATTATAATCCAGCACAAAATATAAATATTCTCTAGTCAGGAATTCTAATTTTTTTCTCCCTATCTCACTGGGTGAGGCAGTGTTGGGTCCCTGACCAGCAGCATGTCATGGTATCTTCCCCTGTTATGGCAAGAGGGTGTGGTCTCACAATAGATTAAAACAGCTGTTGTGACTCCTCACCTTAAAAAAAGAAGGTCTTCCCATGGATTACTGACAATTTTAGACCAAGTTCTTATTTGCCGGTATTGACGAAGTGTCGGAGAGAGTGGTACATGAAATGATCCAGCAGCATGTTTGTAAGTTTTACTTACTCAGTAAATGTTAATTAGGGTTTCAACTGGGGCACGGTACAGAGGCAGTCATTTTTTTGCTTGAACCTGTCCGTGTCTTATGATACAATAGATCACACTGTTCTTCTGGAAAGGGTGAACTGTTCCCTACGGATTTGAGGTAAAAGCTTGGCTGTAATCAGCTTTAGACCAGGTTTAGTGATTAAGATAATTATTCCATGGTGAGGGAGCTTTGTTCTTGCGCTGCCACAAGGTTCTGCAGTTTGTCCATTGTTTTTTAAAGGATATATGGCTGGACATTCAACTGGACTGGCCTTTCAGCACTAAACAGATGACACCCAAATAAGGGTTCATCTGGAGGAAGGTAGTTGCCAGGATCTGTTCCCACATTCTTACTGGTCACCGAGTTTGTGGCCTCTAGTTGGCAACATTTAGTCAATGAATCATTGCCTACACCCAAGCGCCTTCATCAGCAACCACAACAAGCCGAGAATTAGCTGTTGTCTTGCACATGCATTCTTGTCAGTAAACGGAATACAGCAAATGCCTTTAAGAAAACTCTGATCACTTGAACATGCTCAAGTATCAGTACACTTAAAAAGGAGTTTAGCTCCAACTGTCAGTGTGCCACAGCATTTCGTTGCAGTACAGAACCTCTCCAGCTCATCTATGCATCCTCAATTGTCTTCCTGCTCACCACTGCTTCACATTCTTCTCCTTGCCTACCCCTCAGCATGTACTCTCTCACTCTTCCAGATTATTCACAGTCTTTCAGTTCCAAATGGTCCTCTTTGCCTTTTCAGTGCCACTGTGCTACTTTTCTACCTGCCTAGTATATTTAGCTTGGGTCAGACGGATACCTTTATTACCAGGCATTTTCAGATCAGCCTTTTTAAATAGCAGTGCATCACTCCAGGCTTCTGGTTTCTTTGCCATCTCTGCCAAGTCTACGGCTGGTCAACTTTACTGCTGATTACCATTTCACTCCAGGACCATTCGTAGTGGCAAGTTCAAAGACGCTATCTTGAAAGGCAGAAATTAGACTGCCATCATCCTGAGGCTTGGTGCTGCCTCTTCTTGTAAATCAGGAGGCATGCACCATTTTAGAGTGAGGGTTGTTGTATTTTGTCCCCTCATGTCTGACAATAGGGAGAGAGCAAATATCAGCTTCTTATGGGTATGAGAGTAAGTAAACCAACTTTCAGTTGCGGAAAAAAGGAAATATCACAAAATGGAGTGGCTATTCCATCTTAATCTCTGCTTTCTTGGCCAGAGGTCCTTACGGCAGCATCATGAACCAGATCTACGGTTAAGAACCTGAGAGTCTATACTGATCATCAACTCTCTTTAGTTCCCAAAATTAGGACAGAAGTGAAAGTTTTAGTCCAGGCTGGCCAGAAATATTCTTCCATTCTTGGGCTCAACGAAAAGGGCTGCATTTTTTAGGGTTATCATTTTATTTTGTATGAACTATGACAATGTCCTTCATTTCAAGATAACTGTTGGACTGATTTACATGTTCCAGATGGCTCAAGACCAAGCTGTGTGATTGATTTACAGAGTGAAGAAATCAAGTTATGTTGTGCTCCATAGAATTAAAGGTACTATGTCTGGCCCATAGAGCTATTTATTACAAAGGCCATTTGGGCCTTAAAAGTCATTAGAAGATACTGCCCCAGAAGACATTTGAGATATTCAGCTCCAATGAGACCTATCTCTCTGAGATACTGTAAAAGTAATTCCAGCGAAAAATTATTTGCCATCTTCGTGGTTTCCCTATGTTACATATTGCCTTCGGATAACTAGGCAACTGAGAATCTGTTAAAACCCAGACATTTTCAAGAAAATGTATAGCTAAGGATAAGTTACTTCTCTACAGAGTGATGATGTTCTTTGTAAAGTAGCCAACACTCTACATACATACACATTATCCATAATATAACACCAGAATGTTTATCTATATTTGTAATAGGGCATGCTTACTTTTCTCCTTTGTGTTGTACTCCTCTGCAAGTTTCCTCTTCCTGTAGCTATTCTACCCATCTGTGTCTTCTCCTACTAATATTCTACCTCATGTGGCCCTCTCTTTTTACTTTCTCCTTCACATCTTCCCTGTATTATGGTTCCCCTCTGGCTTTCTGTCTCTTATTTCACCCCTCTCTTCTGCCCTCTCTTCCATGCTTTCTCTAATCTCTCCTCCACTGGGTTGTCTGTCTTTTCCCCCTTCCATATTACTCGTCTCTGTGTCACCTGTTTTCCTCTCTCACATCTCCCTCTCTTTCTCATGTCTCTTTATCATCACCGTTCCTTTTCTCTATCAGTTGTTTCTTGATTACATATATGTCTCTTTATTACCTCTTTCACCCTTCTCCCCACTCTTGCTCAGCTATCTCTCAATCACATAATTATCAACTGATTACCTCTTTTCTACCTCTTCTCTGTACCTGTCTCTTTATATCATGCATCTTTATCAACTTGCTAAGTATCCCCACCCCCTCTGCTCTCTTTCTAACCTGTGTCTGTATCATCATAATCTCTCCTATCTCCCCGCTCTCTCTGCCTCCCTCTCAGTTCTTTCTCATCTGTATCTGCCTCTTGATTTACCTCATTTTCTCTCCCCACCGTCTCTTTGTCACCTGTCTCTTGATCATGTCCACCATCGCTTTCTCCCTCTCTGCTGCCCTATTCTCACCTGTCTGTTGCTTAATCACCTCTTTTAGCTTGTCCCGTTCTCACTTTTCTCTCACTAACCGGTATGTCTGTTTCTCATCCCTCTCTTTTGTGACTACTTATGCTCTCTCAAGGCTATTGCTTTCTTGGCTGGCTCTTTATCACCTCTCTCATGCGCTGCTCTTTTTACCTCTCTCAGTTGTTTTTCACCTCTCTTCATCTCTCTAAACCGCCTGTCTCCTCCCTATCTCCCTCTGTCTGTATCTTCTACTTTGCAGTCCTTTTTTCACTTCACTGTCTTAATCACACACTCTATCTCGCTTACCTGTCTTCCCCTCCCAGCCCTTCTCCCTCTCCTATGCCCCCCTCTGTGTGTCCTTTATGCTGTCACTTTCCCATTTGCCTCTATTTGTTTATCAGCTCTCTCACACAAATCTCTACTTCCATATCTCTCAGCTGTATTTAGCTTATCTCCATCCAAACAACTGTCTCCCTCTTTCTCAACTGTCTCTTTCTTACTGTTTTAGCTCTATCACTTCCCACCCCTCTATCTATAACTGTCTCTCACGTGTCTGCTATCTCTCTCATATCTGTCTACTACACACTGTAATCCTCAGTTGCCCTTTAAAACATGGCTGTCTCTTTACCAACCCCCATCTCACTCACTCTCTGTCTTTCTCTCTCAGCTGTTTCATTTCTGTCTTCTCTCTCAGCTATTTATTTTTCTTCTCGCAGTCTCTTTTGTACCTTTTTAACTGGCTTCCCCTCTCCTCTGTCTCTCTCCATGGGGTTTCACTTGTCTATCGCTCACACACCTGTCTCTTCTCTGTCTTTCTACCCTGTTCCTTTCTCACCTGCCTGCTTCTTTATCACCTCTCTACTCTCATTCTCTGGCAGCTGCCTCTCGCCTATTTCTATCTCACACCTGTCTCTTCTCTCATCTGCCTTTTTCTCACCTCTCCCACGTTTCCACCTCTCTCTCTGTAACCTGTCCTTTATCACCTCACACTAATTCTCACTTTTCTCTCTGTCTCTTTCTCCCTCTCACCTGTGCCTTTTAAGTGTCAGCTATCTTGTTTGCCTTTCTCCTTCCCTGTGTTGTCTTTCCCCTCTCTCACCTTGGGCTCTTCAGTAGTTTCCTTCCTCACAGACATAAAGAGACATGGAGGTGCGTTTTCCCAGGTGCCTCCTCTGCCAACGATTCATTTTGCAAGTTTGCTATGAGTGTTTCACTGTGCCTGGATATCCCATCCCCTACAGCAGGCTTCAGTTAGGCACCAGCAGCTGTGTTTTGCCCTGCAGCCTTTGCGAGAAGGCTTCGGAAGTGGATGGGGGTCCCACAACAGAGTAAGGGTACCTGGGGGCCCTCCTGCACCGCGGGGGGCTGCGGGGGCCTGTGTTACACCCCTAGGGGAGAGATTTTCCCCTGCCTGCCACCTTGACCTGTTGCTACCTGATTTTGAGAGGGCGTGGGCACTAGCAGATCTGGAAATCTCGGCGGCCCTGTGATCCTGGGACAGGAGGTGCCAGGAGACAGGGGTGTAACACAGGCCCCCGCAGCCCCCGTGGTGCGGGGGGCCCTGAGCTGCAGGGGGCCCCCTAAGCACTGTACTCAGGCCTGAGAGCTCCGGATTAATTCCGGAGCGGGGGCCCCTCCGTGTACCTTGCAGGGGGGCCCCCTCAACTTTCGTTACACCACTGCCAGGAGAGGGAACCGAAGGCCCGAACCCAGGACTAGAAACAACTGTGAGCCCCAGCCCGACACATAAAATGGCAGCTAGGCACTAAGTGGAGAATAACCAGCGGTGGACAGGCCTGAGGTGAAGAGAAGTGTGTGGGTCAGGTGGCACTTGGCGGGCCCCAGCGGCTTTGCGCTCCATGAGTGGAGGGGGGACAGAGTGAGTGATGCTACCACGGAACTCCTAAGCAGAAAGTGAGACCCCTTGTGGGTGCTCAGAACATTTCAACTGGGGCCCAGACTGAAGCGGGGAGAAAGACGGATGTCAGCCAGCTGCTCCCGACTACAGCCTCTCACCCGCTGAACATTTTCTAAACAGCTCATCGCTGGGAGACCAGCCTCGCTGTGACTAGGCACGAGTCGTCAAGTATAGCAAAGAAGGCATTTATTCTATTTATATATCGCCCACGACGCTCTGCTACTGGCCAGCTGAGATTCCAACAGCATACTAATCGCTGTCTGGAATCCTCAGTGCCCGTTCGTCACGCGCACATGTGTGCCAGATCAGACCATAATGCACTACATCACATCACCTTCCCCCTTTAAAAAATGAAATACAAAACTGGCCCTAAATGTTAAAATTAAACTTAAAAAACATTAACTCTTAAGAAAGTCAGAGTGTGCAATAATAGAGCATGCTGAGCACAAATATAGTTAGTGTAGCAATTACTTACAAAACGATAGCTCTAAAGAAAGTCACAATGTGCACAGCAAAACATATTAAACACAGTATAGTTATTAGGATAATCCAAAATCATCAAACTTTTTCGGAACCTTTATGGTTCAAGAACCCACAGAACTCATTCCGATTCCCAACCGGTCACGTGGCCAATCAACGCTTCCAGAAGAACCCTTCTCAACTTGCACATGGTTACCTTCTACAGGGTTGCTGGGTCCATTTGAGCACTTGAGGGTTGGAACCATAGTGCCCAATTTTCACTATGAAAAGAGCCTTTTCTTTTGCTCATGATACACTCTTGTTCTGGAGTAAGCTTCACTAACAGCCTCTTATTCCACTAACCCTTACCCAACACATGAGCAGTGCCCTTATTGACTTTGTCCACGTATACAGGTGCAGAGAACTTTGACTCACCTTTCCTAGTTCTGACAGGATTTTTAATCATGACCCAGTCACCTACCTCTAAATCTACTACTACTTGACTATGATTTTTGTCAAAATTTAGCTTCATGTTTGCCTGTTGTACTAACACCTTTGAAGCTATGACATCTCTGCTCGGGCACACACACTTTTGTTTGTGAGTTCTCTTACTCAACCCTGAGGGGAACAATGGCGAGTGCACTTCCCTGCCCCTCAACAATGAGAAAGTGGTCACAGCTGTGTCACAACGTGGGGACATACTATAACCCCAGACTTTCTGAATAACAAAAGTGCCCACATCTAACCCTGAAGCAAAAGCAGTCTGTACACCCCCCTTAAACACTCTGTTACCACGTTTAACCAATATAGGAAGGCGAATACAAAGCTACTTTGAGTTGTTTGATATCCCTGCTGGACAAGAATCTCTGCATGCGGTTGGACACAAAATGCATACCATTATCTGTATCCACAACTTTAGGTGTGCCCTCAATAACAAAAATGTGTTCCAAAATCTTGATAACTGTTTCAGTGTCCGGTAACTCAACAAATGTGTGATATATCCATTTTGAGAAGTAATCTATAGGAAGTATGATATACTTCATGTTGCCTGGTAATGTGGAATAAGGACCTGAAAAATCTGAACGTACTTTTTCCCAAGCACTCCCAGGAAAAGGGTGTCAGGTGTAGGGGTGTCTGCATTCTCCTCCAGTGCTTGTCAGACAGAAGACAACTTTCTGACTCAACACAACCCCTAAACCACGAGTGCTAGCATTCACAGTGTTGACAGAAGGTATATTCTCATGGAAAACACTTGAAGCTGGTGGTGTTACAATCAAGTTTTTGACATTCTCCAAGCTTTTTCCAATTCATCTGACCAAATGAACTTCTGCCCTTTCCTAAGCAACACTCCCATAGTCTCAACAGCCTGTGCATACCCAGAGACAAAGTGTGCATAGTATTCAGCAAGCCCAGAAATGATCGTAACGCATCTTTGTCCACAGGAGCCTTTGCTTCCTTGATTGCCTTAATGAGAGACATCTTAGGTTTTATGACATTACACGATACAGCATGACCAAAATATTCTAGTTCATCAGTGGCAAACTTACACTTCTCCAGTCTGATAGTCCTACCTCTCTGCATCAAATAGATAAAACCTTTCTCAGAATCTTGTTGTGCTCATTCAAATACTTAGCAAAATTCAAGATATCTTCTTGGGATGCCTGCACGCCAGCAATGTTCCTAAACAAATTGTCCATGAGTTTTTGGAACACGGTGGTGGCAGACGCCAGACCAAAGGGCAGTCTAAGAAATTTGTAAACACCATAAGGCATCACAAATGATGTATAGTCCTGTGAGTCAATGCTCAGGGTGACCTGATGATAAGCGAACCTTAAATCGATAGTGGAAAACCATGTTGCCACCCCCAGACTGGCTAACAGATCATAGATCTTAGGGAGAGGGTGGCAATCCACTGTGATATTTTTATTGATAACACGCAACTCAGCACATAATCAGATCTTGCCTGACTTTTTGTGTGCCAAAGAATGGATAATCAACAAACTTTTTTTCATTAGTGAACTTAAGGAGGCCTGGGACTGGGCTGAACAGTACGGGATGACAGCTACAGCTGACGGTCAGACCTTTGAGCTCCATGCACAACACCACTTCGTAAAATGTCCACACAGAAACTGCCACAGGAGGGCACACAGATCCGGACTTCCCTTGCCATCGTATGCCCAGTGCAACCAATAAGATGCCATTGCCACTGTGGCAACTTTTAGGCAAACACACAAGACTTACTCAACTGACAGCTCTCGTGCTCTCACACCCACAATGAAATTGATACTCACTCTAGTAGTGAGGTCTGCTTTTCTGCCAAATGTGATGCTGCAAATTGCTGATGAACTTCTTTGACAGCAGAGGATCCTTTATGACATTAATGCATTAATCAAGACGACCTGGTTATATGTTATTGATATTTCTTTTCCTTGCCTCTCCTGGCGCTTCAACTGATGAGAGTTGCGTACGATGGCAGTACCTGGAGAGATGGTTTGTACTTGTGAAGACTTGTATGCCAAGGAGCCGGGCTGGTGGGGAGCAGATCGCTCACCTCTGACTCTTCTTTTAGTCTCTTGGGGCCGACCACAAGCTTCCCCTCCCTCTGAACTACAGTGCAAAGACCCTCTATAGAGGTTCTCGTACAGTAAAGGCAGTCAGTTATAGTTGTTGTTTCCTTGGGAGGGGGAAGGTGGGGTCCTTGTCTTGGGGAGGAAGAGGGGTCACGTATCAAAGGGTGGGACTTCTCAGAATGCCTCCGAATCTTTCAACCTGGGTAGAGGTTTCCCCCATAGCCTCACGTTCTTCCCATCTGATTGATCAATAGGTTTCAACAAGTAAAGTGTATTCTTATCTTCATCGCAGAGGGATACATTTGGGAATGCTCCAGGAGATCCATCTGATACAAAGGGAGGTACTAAAGCTTCACACTAAGGGCCTGATTCCGAGTCTGGCGGTCTCAGGACCGCCAGACTCGTGATGGCGGATGGAGCCACCACCGCACCGGCAGTCCGACTGCCCCATTAGGAGTTGGCTGGTCAGACAGGCCTTGGACCGCTGGCTTTGCTAGGGAACCGCCGTTCCCTGACCTTGGAGCGGCAGTCAGAGGCCGCAATATGCTTGGCGGGACTGCCGTGGTCGCACCAAGCAATTTACGAGTTTCCGCTCCTCCAGGGTTTACATGGAGGGTCTTCCTCCATGTAAACCTTGGAGGAGAGGAAACAAAGGGGGCCCTACAGGTCCCCCTGTGCCTCAACTGCATGTGGATGCACACAGGGGGGCATTACATGTGCCCCCCTGTGTGCATTCACATAGGTTCCTGCACAGCATGGACTTTCGAATCCATGCCGTGCAGGAACCTTGTAGCATGGTCCCATTGCGGTGCCTTTCTTCAAAGGCATTGTGGACTTTAAAAGAGGCACTGCCATGGGACCGCCACGCCACCCGCCTGCCTGATTACTGAAAAGTCATAATCTGGCTGGCGGGCGGCGGTGACCTTCGGTGAAGCGGTGGCGCGGCGGCCACTGCTCCGTCAAAAGTCTAATCAGGCCCTAAGTGGGGAGGTGAGTGTTCTACACTGCGTACTCATTATATACTAGAGGGGCACTGTTATGGGTTGCTCTTACTTGAGTTCCATTTGTAATGGAATCTGGTGCTCGAATGTCGCCACGGTCATTCTGGCAGAGTCTTCTGGGGAAGACAGATAGTCTACCTTGGAGGAGCTGCTGGAAGGGCCATGTGCTCATCTCTGTTAGTACTGGAGTCCTGTTAGAGATCTGTAACTAAGTGGTAGATGATAATGACAGATATATCCTTGTAGAGGGCAAGCTGGATGGCAGAGAGTGGCTCTTAGGAAGCATTTATGCCCCAAATGTAGGCCAGGTTTTATTTTACTCCTCCCTCTCCCTTCTGGTAGTGAATTGGCCTGACTGCCCAGTTATCATAGGTGGAGATTTCAACAGGGTATTTAATGTACAGTTGGATAGATCCCATCTACCACTTCCGGATACCCCCGTACATACCACAGCTAACACCCATAGGGATTAGACACCCTCCAGACGGCACAAGTCCATACTGGCCCAGTGATCTTAGGCCAATATCAGGTGATCTGGGAAACTTGAGAAGGCTGTCCTTCTTCCCCTCTCCTATTCACTCTGGCAGCCGGGCCCTTCGCTGCGTGGCTTCAGTTGCTTGGAAGAGGATGGGGAATCCCCAATGGTACATCATATGACACGGTTTCACTTTACGCTGTCAATATCTTGTTACATTTAAGACAGGTAGACTGATATTAGAGAGGTTATTGGGGAACTTGAAGCCTTTGGTAGCGTGTCAGGACCAAGGGTAAACTGAGATAAAACTGAGATAAAACTAACATTTTCCCATTGAGACCCAGGGATCTGTCAGCTTCGGACAACAGCAGAGCTACACTCCCTCCACTTTTAGATATTTTGGGGTCTAATTCTACCATGCTGACACTGATACCATAGAAGGGATATATGGGAAGGGCAGTAAGATCCCTCAGCTCTCATGGACAACTATTGGCTCTCCCTTCCTCTCTCAATGGCAGAGCGAATTGCGCTGATTAAAATGATAATGTTACCCCGTCTTCTCCATTATTGCACAAATCTACATTACATATTACCCCTGAAACATTTCAAAGACATGGATAGTTTGGTTCCTCATATGATCTGGAACAGCAGCCATCCCAGAGTGGCCTGACCTACTATGAAGCGTTCGACCGAACACGGTGTCCTAGGGGTATCCGACTTTGAGCTGCACGACCTATCAGAACAAACTCAATGGCTATTGATGGCTGGCTTGCATAACACTGATTGAACTTTAACCCACTCGGAAATCAGAACAAGCATTTGCAATGAATAGGTCTCGCATTTGTGAGAGTTTAAGCTATTGGCATTGTAAATGACAATGCCTTTTATTTATCTGTTTTGCTAATTAACACATAAATAAAAGGCATTGTCATTTACAATGCCAATAGCTCAAGCTCTTGTAAATGCGAGACCTATTCAAAGAAGCGGCCGCCATTGTCCTAGGCTGCTTGGAAACTGAAAGTATGCATGGCAAGCTGTATGTTGCAAAAAATCATTAGGTGCCTGCAGAAGGAGAACCTCATTAAAGAAAATAGTGCTTACAGACTAAAAAAGACGTACCGCATAACAATCGAAGTAAACGGGCCAGTTCTCATGGGAGGTTACAAATGAAGACAAGGCGGTACTAAGGAGGGACTAATAAGCCTATTATCAAATCAGAAGCCAGCATTTACGAAGGGCAATGGCACAAGCCAATGACAAATATGGGCGGAGAGTGGGTGGGGCTTCTATTCCATACTCCAATACAGCATGCCACAGAGCAGCGCATGCGCTCCCCAGGCTCGACCTAAAATGAGGATCATTTGGCTCAAATGAGTCTGCGCTCGACGAGGTAGTAGAATAACTGAGCCTACCTCCTACAAGTGACACAAATTTGCCATTAAGGAATCTTAAGGGGAGTAGCGGGTGTCACAGCATACACTCCTAAAATACTGCTTTCATTAATATTTACTCAGTTATCTGCAAAGGCCAGCACAGCAGTGACGCAATGGGAAAGGGTTGGACTCACCACAGTGGGGGACCTGTTCGAGAATGGAGCCATGATCCCCTTCGACATATTATTAGTGTATTCGAGCATTCACCTCGAGAGTTCTTGACTCACAGGGCAGTCGTCTCTCTGGCACACAACAAATGCTGAACCTCTCCCACATGGTTATACGCAAACTCCCTTCAACATAGGGACGGGCTGCAAGCTCATCACATGGCCACAGAGGCACCTTACTGACCATAATCCAGTGGTCCAGTTGGGAGATAGCACTGTCGCCCCCTGCAATGATAAGGACTGAATAAGTAAGAACCGGTTCACTGACAAAATATCGATGTCAAAAATATAGATGTCAAAAATATAGATGAAAAAATATAGAATGCAAAAATATAGACTCCCTATTCTTAAACAGGTAAGTACAAAAATATTGAGAAAAAAAATATCGATGTTAAAAATATAGTTGTACAAAATATCAATGTTTATATATATAAAATAAAATAATAAATATTAAATATATTAAATAATAAATATACAAATAAAGTACATTTAATTTGCATTTTAACAAATATAACAAATAAACTTAATTAAAAAAGTTAAACACACATACATTATATATATATATATATATATATATATTTCCACACTTGCTCCAAATGGTTGCCCTTAGCCTTTTCCACACAATCCCAGGGCAGTAATGAAGCACGGCACTTGTAGAAACTGACTTCAAAAGGGCTTTATTTCATTTCGTTGTAGCAACAAGCCTCTCTCATACGAAGCCTATAACAGCAAAGTGCAGGGGTGCATACAAAAGGATGACCTACGCGTTTCGGCTAGCGCCTTCTACTGGGTATATATATATATATTTACTTTAAAACAATTATTAAACTACTAATTTTAATGTATTTTATCATTTTAAATTAAAAAAAATTACGAATATATATATATATTTTCTCAGTGTTATGGTATGTTTTTAACACCGACTTTCGGTAGGGCTTTGTGTGAGGACGTCCTGTCGGCTCATAGTTCCCGTCTTCCTTTGCGCACCTGAGTTCAGCGATTTCTCCTCTCCACCGCTATAGGCGTAAACTTGTCCAATTCCAGCACTTTGCTGATAGTAATTCCCACGCCGTCTTTAATATGTCAATTGAGCTGGTATTCCCTGCTCAACTGTGGATGATTGCACCATTTTTATACTCTCGTGTTTTTAGGCATCACTACTGCGCTTACATTTTCAGATCGCACTCACACGTCACCGCCGCTTCAGTCTTTCTTTCACTACCATGTCTGGTGACCTACCTACGTGTCATCTTGCACTTGCAATGACTTGGGGCTCTGTCGTAACTCTATGAGGCAACATTACATAAATTTACCATTAAGTAAAACACCTGCAAAGTCATTACAGAAAAATTTAACCGTAAAGCCTGCACATGTGTGACAGTAACGTAATGCAACTTATCTGCCTTCATATGCTGCTACTTGCACGTAGCGTGTTGTGTGATCAAGGCCGCAGTTCAGCGGCCGAAACGCGTTATGTGGCCCTGGTAACTACGGAATAAACTCTTCTGATTTGCATCTGCGGTCTGTGCCCGGGTGTTCTTTGCTGTCTACTGATACCATGGGATTCCTTGGTAATGTAATATATATATATATTACCTACTGGCGGTCGCCAGTAGGTAGTCATAGTTAGGACCTTGTTTCTATTCAAAAAGCGTTTTTTCTTTTGCCAATATCTTTGGCGCCGTTTGACGAATCTTCGCGAAATCTTCAAAACTAATGGCCCGCTCCGGTCAGCTCCTGTCTTGAAAGTTTCGGGGTGATTCGTCAAGCAGGGGCCAAGAAAAAAGCGGGGTCCCAAAACGCGTTTTCCCCATGTTAATTTCCATAGGAAAAATTGGAACAGGCTACAGCCCGAACTGCTGAACGGAATTACACCAAATTTGGCAAAAAGGTAGCTCTTGGTTCAGAAAGAGACCTTTTTTTTTAAATGGTGAAATCCGTTCAGTAGTTCCAGAGAAATTCAAAAAATAAAAATATCGATATCTGAGCACCGAGGAGGATTGGCGAACCCTTCCGGGCACGAGCTTCACTCTGATTGGCTGTCAACACTCCAAACCAGGAAGTGTTGGCAGCCATCTTGTGACTCGGTAACCGAGTCACAAGAAATCAGTAGAAAAAAAGGTGAAAAACAAGAAAAGGGGGCAGGGTAGAAACACCCTGACCCCCTAGGCCTGCTCAGGGGGTCCCACAGGGACCCCCAGGCCCCAAAAAAACATTTTTTTTTTTTTTTTAAATTGGCAGAATTCACGCTGGGTTCGCGAATCCTGCCGAGAAAATAAAATAAAAACAAAGCACGGGCTCTGCGCTTTGTTATCTGTAAGCCCCTGGGTGCGTGCCACAATCTTGTGATACCAGACATGTTTGAACCCTAATAGAAGATGTATCACGACCACGTCTGACAGTAGACAGACAAGAGCTCCCTAATGTATGTAAGCGTTCTATGCAAAACACCAATAAAAACAGATAGTAGACAAAAACACTGGTTCAAAGTGCTGTTGGGGTTCTAAGATAAGAGGCAATCATCTTGTTTGGAGTTTGAATGCCCCTGCATTCTCATGGGGCAGATTCTCAGAGCTATTTTTATATGTAAATCGGATGTACTCGAGCAAATAGCTTAATTTACGGGTGCAAAACTTTAAAAAAGTTGGATGTGCGCTCATATATAGATCCAATATCACAAAGATTTTTGTGTGACAAAATCTACGAGCGGGAGGCTTGAGAAAGGGTGTTTGTTACATAGTAGGACTAGCCTAACAGTTTTTCAAGAAACACAAATACATATTCGGAAACTTTAATGCCCTACAAAAAGGTCATAGGAACGAGTAAATTCCCTTTCAGGATGGAAAGAGAGGAAGGGAAAGTCCCTAAAATTGCTCGGGGTGAGTGAAGAGGTTTTCTTCTCAGTGAAAAATACTTTCCTCGTGGAGAAAAAAAAATGTCAAGGCACAAATGCAGGGACATTTCCCAATGCCCGGTTGTCTTCTTCCGCAAGTACTTATGAGCCACTGACAATATCTGTGTACGACATTGTACCACCCAGTCTATGTGAATCAGAAAAGAAGAATATGGGCAAATGCTTCAAGTGCACATCGATGAAATGTGCATGCTGCAGCAAACATATTACAAAATGAATAGCACATCTAACCTGGTTTCTTTACTCCCACTTCATTTTATAAACTAACAGTTGTTTTAGTTCTGAGATATTTTTGTATCAATTAAGAAAAAACACAGAATTTAACACGCCTCTTCCTTCAAGCCTTTTTTCCTGAGTGACTGTGGGCCCGATTCACAGAACTAATCTGAGACAAAATCCTAAACTTACTACTTTTGGTATTCACAGAATGCACTTACTACTTTTGGTATTCACAGAATGGATTTACGACTACTAACTTTACGTCTGCACCCGGGCCGGAATTTCCGCACTCGGAACAGAGTTTCCGCACTCGGAGCGGAGTTTCCGCACCCAGAGTGGAATCTCCACCACCGGGCCGGAATCTCCACCTCCGGGCCGGAATCTCCACCTCCGGGCCGGAATCTCCAAAATTGAACCGGAACCCATTATTTCATACAGGAAATTACATACAGGAAGTGGGAGACAGGAAATACATCACAGGAAGTTGTTGGCAGCCATTTTGTGTTCATTCTGAGTCATCCATTCTGAGCGCCTTGACGCCCTTGGGCTTAGTTCGCGCGTTACAAGTTTTATATTCATTCATTCATTCATTCATCCTTTCTCACAGATCAGATCCTCTGCCATCCTGCTGCTCTTTTCGACCTTATTTCCCCCAAAATGGCTGAGGGTTATGAAGAGAAAGCACCTCCTTTCAGTGAAAGGGAATTAGACATCTTAGCTGAGGGGGTGATACTAAAATATCCTCAGCTATATGGGGGGCCAGAGGACTAGCTGAGTAATGCAGCGCGGGCCAGACTATGGGCCGACATTGGTGAGCGCTGCACTACAGTGGGCGTTCACA